>JACTTY020000085.1:0-1200000 GCA_014595695.2 Epargyreus clarus clarus | reverse complement strand
ATAATTAATAATATCTTAATGAAGAGTGTATATAAAGTACAAAGCATTTCGTTTATACAAAGATCAATCATTTTCTTAATCAAAGCAATAAATAAGATTTGTTGTTTAAATTTTAACAATTTTATAAGTATACTAGACATTGGAAGGAGATTTCATTTCTGTATCTGGTCACATCACAATTCAGATTTTTTAGTTCGCGATACGTTTTTGACTGGGGAGTATCGTTGTTTTGCGGATTTTTTTCGGGAGACCCCGTTTAAATAGTAAATCAAACGCCAATATTCGTGTCGTTTTTTCTCGATTTTACCTGGATTAAGTGTGGATGTGAGTAAATTTTTAGTTATCACTATTATTTTGTTAGGTTAGAAATGCATCAATTTCTGCTGACTGTCCCGAATGATTTCCAATACTTTATATTTAGCTTATTTTATTAGGGGCTGAAAGTGGCTTTTTTGTTTTGTAAGTGCTGACAGTAACTAAAATATATACGGGTAAAATTCTTGAAATTCGTTACACTTCACTGAATGTTTTAAAAAATCGATATTGCCCTTGTAGGCGAGCATTACAAAACGTAAATAATGTGCTGAAAAAACGTCTTTGAAATATAACAGCATTATTGATTTGGGAATACTAAAGTTTGACTGACATCAATAACTAAGCATGGAATACATTATACCTGTACCTTAACTTTAGGCGATTATTATTTAACGTCTCTATCTATTTATTAATCTATAAATATTTATTAGTAATTACAATAGTGTCGTATTTCTATTTATGTACGTAATATATTATAATTTTATGTACTGTATATATAAATATGTTTAAATATTGCTTCGGTGATTTCCACAACTACAAGGCAAGGAAGACGAGAGACATAGAGAAAAAATAGTTTCAATGAAACGAGGAGTTTGAAATCGACTCCGTTGAGAGCGATAGAACCACCGGGGATGTCTAAAATGGCTGGCACGAGACGGGCTCGCAATCAGGCGACGTCTCTCGCTATCCCTCGTCAGAATTCCATGTCTGATAATGGCAAGACACGTCAGAGTTTGAGTCCCGAGGTGCTGGCTGCAATGAACAAGGAGCAACTTCGTGTGGAATGCAGGAAAAGGGGTCAGCGGTCATCTGGCAACAAAAATGAGCTGGTACTATAACGGTTGTGTTTTAGTGTGCTTTTTTTTTATTTTTTGCAGCCAGTACTGTGATGCTTTTCTTCATTATAATTTAGACCGAATGTGATAAAACAAAATTTGATTATTCCTTTACAGTTGTGTGATTAGTTTAGTGCACTTATTTATTTAGAGAAGCCTGTTTATGTTTCGTTGGCTGGAATGCGAGGAAGATGCCAAGATATTAATTTACATATTGTTGTTCACACAATATGTCACTGCATTATAATATTTGCATTTTAGTTATATAGATTTGTCACTTATTTTATGTGTGTAGTGTTCACAATTCACAGTATTATTTTTTTTTTAAATAAATAACAAATGAATATTAATAGGATAAATGACCCAAGTTAAAAATTTTGTAGAACTAACTCAGTGTTTTTTTATGTCTTTTTAAAGTCTATGGTAAAATCTAGTCTATGGGTAAAATTAATAATTGTTATATTCACAGTTAGTAACCATTTGCTTAATAAGTACATTATTTTTTTGCTATCCTAAACAATTTTTTTTAAAGAATTAAATTATTCTTTACTCATTTCACATCTAAACCTCCAAATAGTTTTACTATTTATAGCCTCAAAATAAGTATTGATTTATTAATTAAATTCTTGATATAAAAATAATTAATACTATTTAAAAAAATATTGGTAAGTATGTATATCTAATAACTTGTTAGCAACTGCAAATTGATAATGATTATTTCAATAATATATCAGTCACATGATTTTAATTAGTGCCAGCATTATTATGGATAAATATAGTCATGAAATAGTAAACTGTTCTAATTAAACTTCACTAAATTCGCTTTTTCCTCAAACATACACAGTTTAGTAAAATTATACTGGATTATTTTTTAATAATTCTTATTAGTGTTTTAATTTGAATCATGGTCTATTTTATGAGCTTAAAAAAACACAAATTTTTTTTTGTGAAAAATTTTCTACATAACCAATATACTATTTATTATTACTGATAAAATGCTGGCATGTAGAAAATAGATAAGTTTGATTTTTTTTGTTTTCAAATAATCTTAAATTTTTGGTTAATTATGTTATTAACATTATTTAATTATCATCACATTGCGAAATTATGGCATAATATGACAAATTAATATATTATTATAAACATTAATGATTTGGAAATAATTAACTTTTATATCTTATTTAAAAAATATTCAAAATGGATTCTTGCTTCCAGACATAGCGCATTTCAGCAAACAACTTCTTTCAGCTTTAAACGATTAGTATAAATTTACACCTGACCACAATAGACAAAAATATGTTGCTGTCTGAAAGTGGTTACTAAGATATGTTCTTTTTGTTTTAATTCTTTTCTATGTAGGAGAAAATCTATGGCAGATGTATTACTGTACAATCATATATGCATAAAATTATTTATACAAAGTACGTAAGTTATTCTCATAATAGGTATATAAGTATGGCAGTACTGTAGGTATACCTTTAGTTGTTTGCAAATTAAAGGTAATAAATTGTTTTACTGCTGTTTTTTGCCCATTTTCATAAACACTGTACATTGCTATCAGTGTAAATAGATAACTATAGTCTTAGGACATACGTAATATGTCATGTCTGTCATCTTACAAATGTTATGTACAAGAATGACTTCATTTGATTTATTTTCTCAACTCATTTGTTGTGTATAGGTTGTTATACACTATAAAGTCTATAGTAAGTAGGTACATGAATCTTTCTTCCATTCAAAGGTTTCAAAGTTCTAATTCTAATATAATATGTCATCTTTCATAATGCTATGTCATCTTTCCAATTATAAAATTGACCTTCAAATAAATTATAATAATTATATCGATAATATCAATCTACTTAATGAAATCTTTTGAGTAAATGAAAAAAACTTTTTAGGTATTTTGAATTTGTAATGTTTGTGTAAAAAAATATCTTTGTCAACCACTGTCTTGGGAATTGAGTATCCTCGCAGCACATGCGAGTATCTTTATATGAAAGTAGCTGACCCGGCAAACGTTGTGTTGCCATATAAATAAAAAAATGTTAAGGGTGATCACTTAGGCGTATGAAAAATAGATAGTAACCGATTCTCAGATCAACTGAATATGCATATAAAATTTGGTGAAAATCGGTAAAGCCGTTTTCGGAGGAGTACATTAACTAACATTGTGACACGAGAATTTTATATATAAGATGAATATAATTTCGTTCTACTTTTCTAGACCATAAAAACATTTTTTTTTGTTATTCAAATAAACATTCTTCATATTTTCAAGGTAGCAATGTCCATGGCCGTAAAGTCTTATTTTCACGTGAAAGTGCCATGAAAATTGATTCAGTTGTTTTCATTACCAGTAAATAAATAATATTTAAATAAAATTAGAGATTTCTTTTACATTTTGGTGCTACGTAATGAAAAAAAATGGTCATGCATTTTTCTTTTGCTGCTATCCGCTACTTACTGTTACTTTATTTATTTGTATAAATAACTATATAATTATTACATCTGATTTGAAGACTAAAATACATAGTCGGGAATAAGTTTATTGTTTCAACCCTATGTAATCTAACCGCGTAATTAATTTTACGTAAAGATTAATTTACATCTAGAGACACAGAGCGTATCAGACGCGTGCCGTAGCAGACAGAAAGTATTCCCTATTCCATTAAAGTCGTTAATTCTACCGTACCATACCCGCGCGCATACGGGCCATACCTATCATTTTGTGTAACACATTCAATGTTTATAGATATAAACGAACCCTTAAAGTTTCGTCTAAAAGCCAAGTATAGAATTATTGCAAATATTTGTTTAACACTACAAACAAGACGAACAATGTACCTACATCTACTTATTTATTACGTTCATGTCTGGCCATCGGTTGCCTTCGCTTTGGCATGGCACACGATTCAAATTATGCGTAGTTATCCACTTATACTTTCATGTGTTGATGTTGGATAATTGTTGCGTAATTATCTAGGTGACTTTCTACAGAGTGCATTAGATTAGTTGTATTGTCTATGGGTTTCGTGACTGAAACAGAAAAAAATAAGGTTTGTAAGACACTCGGCGCGTTGTACCAAAGTAGTCTTAGCGATGAAGAGAATAGAATTTCTATCTAAGTCTAACATTTATTTTATAGTGGCAAGTGTTTTAATACTAAGGAGAGGCATGTAGGGTTGAAAATCGTACTAAAGTACTAAATATATTTAGTACTATATTTCGATTTCACGTGCTATATACGTTTCCTAATTTTCTTCAACGTATTTTAAACAGATATTTTCATTGTTTCTTAAAAAAAAACTATACCATTTTGAAAAATACTACTTACATTTTCTGCAGTAATTTTGGCTACCATGCCCAGCAGTAAGACAGTACAGACAGACAGCGCAAGGGTATTTTTTACACTAAGGGCTCATGAAGGAATACTCTTTGAGATTACCTTAGCAAGGTACGTCATTGTATTTGGCATACCTCCTGTAATACCATGTATTTGATTGTTGTTATTTATGTTGGTCGCACTGACATTCTTGATGTTGTTTCATTGATATCAATCGTTCGTAGAAGTGCAATGGTAAAGCTATGGTTTCTCGTGAAATTGATGATCCAAATTTGAAAAAAAAAAACAGAATTATATTTTTATGTCTTGTGTCAGCCTAAGTTGAATAAGTTAAAGTCTCAGGTCCAATGCAGACATATAAAATCGTTATGATATCTGCCTGGCTGGGGCTCGAACCTCGTAGTAGACCAAAATATGCCGTGACAAAATGCAACGGACCAGTATTTAGCAACTCCTCTGATGTTGCATATGCCGTGAAAAAATGCAACGGAGCAATATACATTACGTAACCTTTCACTATTCGTCGAAAGACTTCATTTAAAAAGCTTTTGTTGTAAAAATAAGTCTCCAATTAATAACAAAGAAAAGAGCACTTTGTTTCACGTTCAAAACAAACGGACAACAAAGAAGACGTGATTATAATTAATGAAGAACAAAGCGAAATTTCAGTCCGATTATAGCACGCGTGTGTTGAACTCTGTTTTGTTTCCAAGATTGTAAGCTAAGACTGTGTTTCAAAGTTTGTTGTGGACATGAATCTTATAGATTGATGAAGTATGGTCACTATAGTTAGAGCTAGACTGCTTGATTGATTATCGAAGGTGATAGAATCCTGTGTGGTCCCGGCGGCACCACCGCCACACCTATGTCTGCCTAATAACACCAGTGTTAAGCACTTCACGAATTATATGCTAATGCTAAACTAATGTGAGTGTAGAAAGTGTTTTCTATAACCATATTCTGGCTCTGTTCCCAACTTTATTTCTCTACACTATTATTTTAAAAGTCATTAATTTTAAGGAGTCCATTTCTATTGCCCACTAACGTATATTAAAAATAATAAGTGGCCTAAGGGTCGTTTACGTGTGTGTGTGTGCCCCCTTTTGGACCGGGTTCCCGTTTTCTGTCAAGCGCTATGTCGGTCAAGTGCCAACCTATTTTAAATTCAAAATGCTAAAGAAAGTTTAATGATGGTGAAACGGAAATCAGGAATAGTAGAAACTTCAGTTGTATTTGACAGTACTACGCTTTATGCAATATTAAGTATTTTGTGCCAGTAAAAAAAGGAACTAGTATAATATAATAAAAATAATTCGCCAAGTACGGGTCGAACCTGCACATGGTATTGTAACACGAAATATTTATTATTTTTTACTTATTTTTATAAATTTATCCATTCATTTTTCCGTTTTTACCATTTGGGTATGGAACCCTTTTTTATAATATAAGAGTAGCAGACGAGCATGCAGTCCACCTAATGGTAAGTGGCTACTACCGCCCATGGACATCTGTAATCAACCCCAGATAGGGTTAGATATTCCTACCTGAGGACTAAGCTGGAACGCCTCGGAAATGTCTGTCTCCCTTACCACACCCTTCAAACCGGAACACAGCAGCGCCTAACACTGCTGTTATTAGGTAGAAATAGGTGTGGTGGTGGTGCCGCCGGAGTCGAACCACAAAGGATTCTACCACTTTCATTAACCCTAATAAAGTGAAACGCATATTGTGGCACTATAAATAAAAAGCACAAGATCGCAGTGTCCGCTAGTTAACATGAGAATTTGAGGATTGATAGTGTTAATAAGATAATAGCGGAGTTGTAGTTAAGAGTGCAGTAAATATTTAAATTGATTTTATATCACGGCGTGCGTAAATGGACGTTTTACGCACGCTTCGCGTGCGCAAAACCCCCATTTCCGACCCCGTAATATAAAATTTTATACAACACGCGGACGAAAAATGTTTTTCTTACTCGTGTGATTGCAGTCCTCGCCTGCGGCTCGGCCTGCAAACTCACACTTGTCAGAAAAAATTTTTTCGTCCTCGTATTGTAATGTACTATTTTATCACTAAACAAAAATCGCGAAATCTCACCGCAATAATACGTTTTAAATAAATGACTATCATCATTATAAGAAACTAACATTAAAGTAACTATCATCTCTTGCACCATCTTGAAAGTGAATGTGTAAGTGTTACGTGATAACTAGAAACTACGAAGGCATGGATGAAAGTGTTTACACTTGGATTTAGCTTAAGGATAACAATTGTATTGTATTTGTCCCCAAACTTTTTTATAACATTGTTATAATTCAATTTAGCTTAAGAATAACAATACACATTTGTTATCCCTTATATCACTTACCTCTTTTATAACATTGTTATAAGACATAAACTCTCGACCGCGTGCAAGCTTTTGTTCAAGTTTGTATTGATTTTCCGTCATACAAACAAAAAAATGTTAGCAACCATTTATTTTTAGAAAATAAATCATTTATTTTACTATTATTTATACGTTTATTTTACTATTATGCAAGTTACAAGGTACAAGTTATATTATACGTATATTATGATCTCGCGTTAGTCTATATATATTGTATACCATTCATATTTCATTAAACATATTAAGGGTCACCGCCCATTGGCTACTATCGCAAGCAAACTGGTAGTGTTGGCTATCCACGACTGTCAAACTGCTCGGTGCCTATTCACGTTCGTTATTAATACACAATCTATCCTATATTTGTCTACCAAACATTAAAACATGGTGATGTTTAATACGAAGAAATAAACATATTAAGGGTGACCGCCCATTGGCTACTATCGCGTAAGCAAACTGGTAGCGTTGGTTATCCACGACTGTCAAACAGCTCGGTGACCATTCGCGTTCGTTATTAATATACAATCTATCCTATATTTGTCTACCAAAGATTAAAACATGACGATGTTTAGTATGAAGAAATTGTCAAAAGTTTATCGAAATTTCCACTCGAGCGATCGCGATAGTTTAAAGGTGGTAGAATCCTCTTTGCTTCGACCCTGGAGTCACTATCGCCACACCCGTTCCTGCTTAATAACAGCTGTGTTCAGCACTATAGGTACTTGGCGTTCAAACTTAGTCTTCAGGGACACCAAATTGTGGTAGGAATATAATCTTATCTGGGGTTAATCACATATACATGAGCGGCAGTAGCCACTTACCAATAAATGAACTGCATGCTCGTGTGCTAGTTCTATATTATAAAAAGTAGACAATAACCATTGATTACTATCGATCAGATAAAGTATGAAAATATCAAAGGGTAACGTGAACACAACGCAATATAATATTCTATTCACTTCATATACCCACGTGCCTCACCGTTATTGGCTGTCGTAGATACTGCGAAGTAATCAATACATGAGAGCAACAGGCTATATTTAAGTTTGTCCGAATCGATATGTTTACCGGCCATGTAATTAGTTGCTTGTTTTATATACTGTTTGGTTATTGTTTTGAAGGTGGTAGAACCCTTTGTGGTTGGACTCCGGAGGTACCACCGCCACACCAATTTCTGCCTCATAACAGCAGGGTTAAGCGCTGCTGTGTTCTGGTTTGAAGTGAGTGGTAAGGGAGACATACTTTTCCGAAGCGTTCCAGCTTAGACCTCAGGGATAGCGGCGCATCTGTGACCGGCCTCAGGTAGGAATATCTAATCCTATCTAGGGTTGATTACAGATATCCCGGCAGATATGAACGGCAGTACCTACTTACCATCAGATGGACTGCATGCTCGTCTGCTGCTCCCATATTATAAAAAAAATATAGGTATGTAGGTCGTTACTGATCAATGTTAAGCAAAGGCGGATGCAATGGAGTTGAATGGCTGACCGTTCATAGTTAAATTTCATGCGGGGACTTAGGGGACTTAGGACTATTTGTAGGACGATTATTTATTCGATTAGGATTTGTATTGATGGTCTTCGTCAACCGATTGTCCCTTTGCTGGGCACGGGTCTGCTCTCAGAGTGACTGTCGCTCTGGCTAATTGCGAACTGATAGATTTCACTCTTAGTGTACGTTTGCTTAGGATGTCTCCCTTTACCGTCAAAGCAAGTGATTAATTTCTAATACACAGTAAAAAATGAGAGGTGATGCATGTGACTCGAACCGTAGAGCTCCCTATTGAGAGAATATTGAATGATTGTCTGTCTAATGGTCTGTCTCCAGAGCACTATAGCCATACCTATTTCTGCATTATAACACTTATAGTTACACGCTACTGTGGTATAATTTAAAGGGAGAAGGCAACACAGGAGAATGTAGAAACCCATCTGTAGTTGATCACTAATTGCCTCTAGCAACCTTCGAATAAAATAAAAAAACTAAATATCAAGTCATTTCAGTAGAAATGATAATTAGTGTCTGCATTTAATATAATAGCAATACAATCATAAACCAGTGTATCATTTTCATAGTAAATCGAGGGCATATTAATCGTGTCACGGTCCTTCCGTAGTACTACGGTAGACACAATCGTACAGATGGAACGAACTGACAACATACGCTAGGGCTGCCAGTACGCTCCTCACGGAGTGGCGAGCTTCATAGTCATCTGGGTGGAGCCCGACGGGGCAAAGTGTTAAGAGGACTCCGGTTGCGTTCCTTTGAGATCCCGGAGTCCTCTACGCAGCGCCGAGGACGGCCACCAGGGGGGTTTTAGTGCGGTAAGAGTCCTGCGTCGCTCCTACGGCACCGGGTTCCTTTTGAAGGTTTCCCCCTCGTACACAAAAAAATGGCTGCCAGTAGTTTTTTAGGATTATATATTTTTATATACAGGGTGAATTTTTCAAACGGGCCTCCAGGGCCAAATCCGAAACTATGAGGATTAGCTAAAAATGCTGAAAGGAGTTACGAGGCCGATTTTGATAAAAACTAAATCTGCATCATTAGTTTTTTATATTTATTTTCTGAACAGGCCATCAAACACTACAAATATTAAGTGTTTTATGAGAACACTAAAAAAATAAATAAATAGATATGTCAGTGATTTTTTTATGAAAATTGTATTTGGTGAACGTTATTGGCATATTTTATCCATAAACATTAAAAAAAGTTGAATAATAATAAAAATAAAAATATGATATAAAAGTAGTTGCTTTAATTCACATAGTAAAAAATCAAGATTAGTCAAATTGTAGTATTTTTGCGCATAATATATTTTTTGACAATGAAACTAGAATAGCCGACAAATAAAATACACAAAAACACTATACAATTATTATAATACGCTTGGCAACCCTATCGTATGCGTACATTTGAATGCAGGTCAGTGGACCTGCGCACGCGCATGTCACACGCGACGATCACGCCACCATCCATTTCCGTAAAACTACCTCCGTTTTGTTTTATTATCAACCGTATAGTTCGATCAGAAGAGTTCATTCTTTATTGTAATTATAAATCTGATATAATTCTCACCTCAAGTCTCGATTCTTAGACTTAAGTGCTAAAGTCTAAAGTTAAATGTTATTGCAAGTGATATACATTGTTTCGCAAGCCACAGAGTGCTAAATTGTTTGCAATTCGTTTTTGGAGGGGCGCCACATGCTGTCAGCTGTTTTCGATAATATATTACAGTAGACGGTTCCGCTTAAACGCGTGTATTATTAGTTCTTGTTTATAATGGTATAATACAATCACTGTTCCTATGATATTTAAATGTTACGACGAATTTAATTTATCATTAAGCCACTGTTCTACTGCTGTGCACCGTATTCTTCTAAAGATTAAGCCATATATCGTAACGCTGGTCATGTGGCAGTATGTTTCCATAATGTTACAAATTAGAATTGACATCTAGAGCAAAACCAAATGACACTGGTCTACTATTGCTCTACTTTGTTTATTTTTAATTGAATTGATCTAGCTCGTTGAGCAGGCCGCCTCATATTAAGTGGCCCTTCCGCCCGTGGTCATCTATAACCGACGCCAAAATAGAACAGGGGGATCCCATCTCTAAGGGATCAGATGGGTTACAAACGTTGTTATTAGCAGATACCAAGTATGCCTCACGTTGACTGTTGACCACACCAAATTATTTGTGCAATAGAAATTAATTATTACTTGCTTAAACGACGAAGAAGATTATGAGGAAACCTACGCCTAAGTGTTGGTAAAAAAACTTATTATAATAATAATCCAGAATGCTACCAGCTCTCTTCGTTACGTATCTATATAATCCATCGTCTGCAATCTACATTGTTTTTGTTATTTGATTAATGAGTTGATTGATTAATGTTTTAGTCTTCCGTTGTAGCAATTTGCTTTTATTTATGAATGTTGATCCATGCCCGTTATTAATAATATACAATTATATTAATTAGGACGACCCGTGTGGCGGAGCGGCCACCATACCGGTCTGACGTGCAAAGGGTCCCGGGTTCGATCCCCGGCCAGACAGAAATCTAAATGATGAATTTAGATTTCTGTTTCTGGGTCTGGGTGTTTGTGTATTTGTCTATGTGTGTGTCCATGGCACCCACGACACAGGGAATCCTAGTGTGAGGCTGTGAGTGTAGAAAGCGTTTTTAAAGCGTTTATATTGCCAATCAAAGGTCGAGATAGAAATTTGATAATTTGTAGTAGGCAGAAATTGTCAAATGTTGATATATGGTATTAACATTCAAAGGGCCCGGGGCCGGTTTGAGTAACGCCCATTAGGGGAGGCCTATATCCAGCAGTGGACCTTCAAAAGCTTGTGGATAGATGGTCGTTAATAAGGAATGGAAAGCAGACAAAGCAGTCTTTCCACGGCTCATTATTTATACCGATACGCTATGTAGACATATGCGTATTTAACTACAGAGAAATGCTTAATAAGATCATCAATTCACTACGACAGACGATGATTTTTTTACAAAATGAATCATTATTTCGTTTTCACTTCTTGCAATAAGTCTTAAAAATAACGTAAGAGTTTATTACAAATTTACACACATATTAACACACAAAATGACATTAATATTTGGTCCCTAGGACAACAGGTCCGCCATTGTAGCACTTTTGGCTTGGATGTGTTTGAATGAAGACCGGGACTATTATTTAAGACAGATGTAATTTAAAAAAAAAACTTATTAAAATATCGTATGAGCTTCGAAGTTTTCGAAATTACCCAAAGATGCATCAATTTTATTTAAATGCATGGACTATGAGAAGAAACCAGTTTACAAAATCGTCTTAAAACCCGTTACGGTGCTGGCCCCAACCGAAAGTGAAATGGAGAGAGCCGAGTCAGGCAAGAGTGAGTGTGGTCGAAGTTTTTGAAAGTGAAACTTTGGCGCGTGATATCACGAATTACGTTCATTTTACCGATAAAACCGACACTTCACGGTTAACCGTTGCGAATGTTAACGTAACAGTAATTTATTTTATGCGAACGGTGGAACAAAAAATAAGTGTTAAATCGCCTATATTACGCAAACGGTGGAATAAAAACTAAGTGTGAAAATCGCCTAAGCCGCGTGACGTTTCGTGTGGAAGCCTATTGAATGTAAAGTTAATGCAGTGACGAAACGCGTGAAATAATTTTACTGTCGTCTACGTCATTTTATTACAGTTTGTCTACCTGTGCGTGTGTAGTGTAAGTAAATATTGGACTCTTAATAATTGTATGTAGTTGTGTGCTCTTTACTGACAGATTCTTCTAAGTTGTATTTTCCCTGGAGTCTTTATCTTTATGTAAACTAAATAAATTTAATTTACCAATTTGACTATCTATAGAAATTACATTTTACAATATATCTGTAACGGTTTTTTTAATTAGTAGGATTCCCAGTAGGTTTCAAAACTACTTCCACTTTAGTTTCTGCTTTGCACCGCAATGTTTGGTCTTCTGGTCTATTACAATACATGTAATTTAAAAACCTTTAATCGTTTCATGTAAATTCCCTACGTCCTATATCAAACGATCTTCTGCTTTCTTCGGCAAATTCTTCGTCGTCGCTTTCTTGATTACTGAAGAACCTTTTTTAATAAGCTTTGGTGGATACTCTGACGAGCTGCCTCCACGCCACCTTATCTTAGACTTTGACAACAATAGTCAGCGGGAGGGCCCCATATTTATTACCGTCTAGGTGAGGTTGGCCTATAAGCCTTCTCCCGAATACTAAACCCACCACAACCACTGTTTCAAACTTATCTGGTTCTCTTCGTGATATGTGGCCAAGCTTATTGAGAACACACCCCTTCCTTATTTTTTTCTACGAGCAAATATTTTGTCAGTACGGTTGGTTCGTGACATGCACAATCGTATTTGTTATTTCTCTATCTGTCAGGAAATTTAAGTGTAATTGACATTCATATTACATCCCTAATTAATTCTTAGAAGTATTGTCTTATATGTTACTTCCTTTACTTATATCTTTTCTTGAAAAAATCTAACAAAAACTTAACTACCTGTGTTAACGTATGCATTTGCTGAAGGTTTTTGTCCAAGCACATTATATTGCGTGGTTTTTGCTATCTCAAAAATAACAATTCTGTTGTCCTTATGTTCACAAGTACTTAAGAATAGTTATTTATAATATAATTATATTTGAATAGAAACGAATATGATGATGACTATAAAAATAAATACTTAAAGCATACATTGTTATGTGTTTATCGGTAATTTGAAACTAAATTATTTTAAATGTATTTATATCATTTAAAATCTTTGTCTTTACAAGTTGATCGTGAAAAGGTTTAGAAATGTTTTTGCGATTTTAGATTAAGAAGCTTTTTGTTTACTAATACTAGTAATCGATATAATGTTTTCTCTACCAAAGTGCAAATTTGACAATTCTAGTCGGAAGAAACTGACAAATTTTATTCTTTTAAAGTCAAAATATTTGAAAGATAGTTCTTATTATTAATGGGCATAAATGCTTACATTAATCACTTATAATTTAGTGGTTTATTCAGCGGTTTAAAGGTTTAAACCAGTTTAAACAGAATATGTACTTTCAACTTTATAAAAATGTAAATATTATTTTTACAACATTAATATAAATTTACCTATTGGTACCTACATGTTAAATGTGAAAGTATACTCCGCGCCAAAACGCTAGTCCGCTCTGAAGTTGTTGCGACCAGGTCATACAATTTGCTATGGCGACGCGATTCACTTCTATATTCAGAGCGGACTAGCAGTTTCACGCGGACTATAAATACCTACTTACCTGTACATAAATATTTAGTTGTGAAATATCAAATAAATATTAATGTAAACGTTTTAAAATACATTGCATGGATTTTCACTTATTATTAGTTTTTCCAACAAGAAATGCACGATTTGTCATTTTGAGCACGTTTGTGATTTTTGTGTGAAGGTTGCGTTAACATGTCGTAAGTATGAAAGTAATATTTTTGTTGGCGTTGCTTTCCCTGATGAATAATAATAAGAATCTTGCGTAAATATTTTTTATAATATAGGAATAGAAGATGAGCATGCGGTTCACCTGATAGTAAGTGGTTACTGCCGCCCATGGCTCCTGTAATCAACCCCAATTAAAATTAGATTCCAATCCGAGGTCGACCACAGTTGCGCCTACCCCAGAGGACTGAGCTGGAATTCCTTTTAAATGTAAGTCTCCCTTGCCACACCCTTCAAACCAGAACACAGTAGCCTTACCTAAATTGGCACCAGTTTGTCACAGTGGAACTCTGTCTAAACTGGACGCGGTTCGGTTTGGCTCAGTCTGATGGTTTGGCTTAGTCTGCTCTAAATTAGTAGATACAATATTAATAGGGATCTTATCAAGGAAGTCTCAAGTAGTCATTTCATATCACTTGTAGCTATCATAATTATCTATGACGAATATGACTAAGCATTTTATTATCGCATATTAAAAACGTAACTATCGTAATCGTCGTTTTTTAATAACCAATCTATCCAATGTTTTTAACAAATATTGAAATTTGTTAATTTCGGTTTACAAGAACTTGTGAAATTTGGTAGACAAAATTTGAATAGTTCGAGTCTTAGTTTTACTTCTTCCTCGAAGTAATTGTTATTTTTTTTTTCAAATAATAGGAGATTAAAAGTTTTATTTTGAGTTTAATATATCTGTCTATTTATATAAAAATTCAAGTGTTGCATTTTGTCCACAAAACTTTATTAGTACGTAATAAATGGATGAAATATGTTTTATTTGCATTTATCTCAAAGTTCCTACAGGATCGAGAAAAACCCTAATAATTAATATCAGATAGACGAAGCGGAACGTAATCAAGTTCAGCTAGTAGCTAACTAGTAATATAATTATAAGGAGATTGATTTACATAGGTTC
This sequence comes from Epargyreus clarus clarus, assembly GCA_014595695.2. Classification (NCBI taxonomy): domain Eukaryota; kingdom Metazoa; phylum Arthropoda; class Insecta; order Lepidoptera; family Hesperiidae; genus Epargyreus; species Epargyreus clarus. The sequence continues at coordinate 1,185,192 of JACTTY020000085.1, read as the reverse complement.
AACATATACCTATGGCTCAAATTAATAAAACCAGTTTAATATGTTGATAAACTGAGCGATTGAAATTTTATTAAATCTGATATCAGTGTGATAAAGCATATTTATTGAGGTAGTAGAACCCTTTGAGGTTCTACTCCGCAGAGATCATTGCCACGCCCTTTTCTCTGCTTTATGACAGCAGTGTTAAGCGCTGGTATATTTTGGTTTGAAAGGTGTGTTAAGGGAGAGACATTTAGGTATATAACTCACTTAGCCCTCAGGGGTAAACTAACACATAGGGGTAACTAGCGGCCGACTTAAGGTCACTTGGCTACGATACGAGACAGTCCTACTTAGTCCTCAGGAGTACTAACAGAACTGTGTCCGACCTCAGGTAGATCACTAATAACATCAGAAGTTGATTTCAAATGTTCATAGGTTGTAATGTCTATTTAATATCAGGTGCATTACTCGCTCGTTTACTAAGTCTACTTACTAATAAATAAAGTTTGTAGGTATACCATAAATACCTCGACATATTTGACCAAATACATCCCACGTATCCAATGTTCAATGTGATATTTATGGGTGCTCTGTGCTAGCTGATTAGAGTGTATTATCTTCCTCTTGTGAGCCTGACACTTGTGTCAATCGTGAGTTAAATGGACTATCTAAAACTATGTTTTGTTAAGAATTGGTGTATTTTAATTACTTTTTAAAATATGTTTCTATTACTAGACTAAACGTATGACGTCACACATGTAGCCAAAGAACGTCACACTATGACGCAATATAGGTTTCTAATCAAACTTCAGAATTGACGTCACGATAAGTAGTCATAGAGTTAGTATGTTTCATATAGTAAACCCATGACCTTTTCAATATATGACGTAACAAAAAGGACGTCACACAACCACGTAATTTATAAGATATTATACTTTTATAAACGCGTAAGGGAATAGAGACTGGATTACCGTCCAGTGGGGATACACCCTAATGGTTGACAGTCTAATCAGCTTATTAAAAAAATTGAGCTTATTGAGATCTTTAATAGCCGAGCCAATAGCTACGATAAGTAAGGGGATTTCTTTACCTATTTACGCATTAACGAACTCTGATTATAAATTGGTAGTTATTATATACTTAGGCACCATTATTCGAGATATCATTATTATTTAACAATTATCTTTTCATTATACAAGTGGTAAAAAAATATTTATTTGAATGTTGGGTGTGATCGTATACTCGCTAGCCCAAATTATGTGAGTACCTACTGCTAATATGACATATTTGAGGTCAAGATTCTTGTGGCAAGTACCCTGGAGTGTGGCAAATCGGGCAATTGCTTGGATAAGTAAAAAAGAGACCCCATAAATCGACGGCAGTTGGACGAAGTCAAAGTTATATTATTATGTAATGAATTCAGTAGTGACTAGTCATTCACGTTAATTATTGCAAATATAACCTTTTGTGGGAGGTGATTTTTGTCGTATTTGAGCTATTGTCACATTTTTTGTCAATTTATTCGTCTAGAGGGCGGCAAATTTCATCCGGCAAACCCATTTTTATTGGCATTATATAATGACTTATCTTGTAAAGGATGGCAAATATTATTTGTACCCTGGAGGACTAAATAGTTAGGACACGCCCTGTTGCGAGCGGTGTCAAACCTCGTAAAGGATACTCTCAGTAGTGGAGATGCGTCCACGGTTGCAATCTTTTCATCTCTTTAAAGGACTTAAGCAATTAGTTAATGAAGACGGTGAAACAATGGCAGTTTTAACCCTCCAGAGACCTTTCAATTTTAGATGGTCATGTGTCATAAAACTATCTAGACTATTGTATGGACATATAAATAGTAGTATGTCTCTGTTGCAGCTCGCCCGTCTCGGGTACTACAAGCTGGCGGCGGCGGTGCAGGCAGACACTGAGCAGCGCCCGAGGAACGGGATCACGCATACGCTTCCAAAGGAGATCAGGTATATTGAATTCGCTTCAAAACAGTATTTTTATATAGCTATATACTGGTTAAGTGTCGGTTGACTTACATATGAGGTCACCATTTGAGTCCTCAGGATTGGCAACGCGTGTGCGATTGACTCCCGAAGTCAGAACCCCTGTTATAGCTATGACGAGGTATTTCCTACTTAGTCCTCTGCAGTATTAGTACTCCTACTAATGCTTGCACCAATGGCCCAATTCATGTAGAAAATATGGATTCGTTTTGTACATCGATCTTCATAGTGAGTTAATGGCATAGGTATATCCATGGGGGTCTGTGAGCATTTAGGATCATGTGGACTGCAAAATTGAGGACGGTTATGCCACCGAAAAAATATTTACACCCACGTAAATTTCCTTGCAGCTGACAGAAAATATTAAAAAATATTATATTTTTTATTATGTGTTAGGGGGTCATTTTTTCGTTAACTAATTCCAATACAGGGCGGCACAAATTCATGCTACGGCACTGTAGCAACATTATTTTGCCGCACAAACTTGTCTTGATTAAATATAGCGAAGTGATAATGATCTTGTATCGTTTTATTATAACTGACCTAGTAACGCTCCACTTTCGAATATAATTCTAATTGACATATTGGCATGGAAAGTGGGAGATTTTTATTTTTACGCGCTGATAATAATCTTGGCTCTTTATACTCGAAAATAAATTAATGAAAATAATTTGGTTATGTACGTAGATACATGAAATATATTTTAAGCTTCTTATTTTAATATATTTTTAGTGCATTATGTCTGACATTTTTTTTGTGATGGTCAATATTCAATCATGTTTTTTATTAATTATTATTTTTGGCATGAATTTGAAAATAGTATAAAGAGTTCATAAAATGCATCGCAATGATGATCTATTTTGTAAATATATTAAGATAGTATTAACATAACCTAATAACATAATCGTTTTCTGGATACTAAAATTTATACTGAAAAATATGTCTTACAACAAAAACTAAGAGATCAAAAGAACTCATATGTACATAATTAATTTCGATTAAGATGTTGTCAAATATGTTCCTTATGTAACGATTTTATACACGACTTAATAAAATTAAAATGTCAGTTGGTGTATGGTTTACAATTTGGCTACGAATATCCATGTAAGAATCATGATAACAATAAAATTTTGAAATAACTACAATTATCTAAAGTCAAAAATGTAATTAAAGCCACAAAATAATCTTAAAATCCATTTTATTTTGTTCTGTCTGAAAATAACGGAATGTCACGAAATTAAAGAGAAAAATGATTGACTTTTAAATATTATGGGGTTCTCTCTTAATCCTTGATAGGAATATCTTGCTACAGTAGTTACCTCGTGTAGAAGCTAGTTAAGAATAAATCTCCTTACATTCCTCATTAATTTACGATCAAACGTATCTTCGATGTGTCTTTAATCTTAAACCTCTGGTCTCCATCATTTTGATATACTCTGCGCTATCACGACAGTTAGCGACCATCGAAAAGTATAAATATTTCGGCCAATACTTTCCTACGAGAATACTTGACGATTTCGACCAGTCTTCAGTTATTTACAGTCCGGGGCGGCAGTGGAGTGTGTTGTTCAGAAATTGTGTCGTGATCGTCCTAAATATTCATTTTAAAAGTAATTCTTCAATAGATATCAAATTAAAGTACAATTATAGATCAATAATTAAATGTAATCAATAATTTATTTGTGTTTATGAAAATATATGTACACAGCTGTACGTTAAATTTATTATTTGTACACAGACAATGACACTTTGAAATTATAAACGGAGACATCAATTAAATTTATTTTCGTAGACTAAAACTACAATGTTTCGACTATCGGACAATAAGTGTATTTTGGTCAGCTAAATTCAGTACTTCTTTATGGATATTTAGATAAATATACATACTCTACAAAGATATGTAGAACAGTATTTACGTTATATTTATAATAATTATATTGTGAGATATTATTTTTATATTAACATGTGTTAGTGAGTTCTTATTGAACACGGAACATAATTAAAAATTAATTGCGTTTTTTTAAATAAATGAGGGACTATTAGAATTAAGTTAGGATTAAAACTACTTCACAACAATCCGCTACTAGGACTATTAGAATATATTGTTAAGGATATTTATATATATTTTGTCTTTATTTTATTCTTTAAAAGATTTACTTAGGTATGACTAATTATGTTATGTTATAATTAATCGAGATAATAAATTTGTGTAATAAGAATGTGTTCGTTGCCAGCAGGAGTAAGTCCATCCCAATGGATACAGATAGCCTGGTGCTCTGGCGGCGGCCCCTGACGACACTCGAGTACTTCTTCCGGGAACTCTTTATACTGTGCTCAGCGGGATTGCAAAGGTAAGTGTTATTTTTTCTGAATAAATATTTTGAAACTTTGACAAACTAATGTGTTAAACCCTCGGACACACAAACGCAAATACACATCTAAACACACACACATGCACATAAATAGCATACACACAAAAAAGCAAGAACGTACGCGCGTATGCGCGTGCGTGTGATTTATGTAAATAAAAATATGCTACGTAAAATTATGTAACGTCAATGCTTGATAAAAAATAAGTTTGGGTCCTACCTAGTCTATTTCTACCATAATCATTTCATAACAAATTTTAAAATAAGTAACAAAAATAAAATATATATATTTTATATATAAATTTATACACGAAATAATTATGAAAACACTTGAAGGTGGAAGAACCCTTTGTGGTTCGACTCTGGCGGCGCCACCGCCACACCTATTTCTGCCTCATAACAGCAGTGTTAACTGCTGATGTGTTCTGGTTTGAAGGGTGTTGTAAGGGATACTTTTCTGAGGACTTCCAGCTTATTTCTCAGGAGTAGCTGCGCATCTGGCCGACCTCAGGATTGATTACAGATGTCCATGAGCGGCAGTAGCCATTTACCATCAGGTGGTCTGCATACTCGTCTACTTCCTATATTATAAAAAAAATACCGACTAATTAATCTTTCTGTATTTTTCAGGTTACTAGCATACAAGCTATTAGCTCTAGCATTAATAGTGCTGAGTGTCGGGACGGCCGTGTCGTATTATTTAAATGGACCTCACCAAGCGTATGTACATGTAAGTACCCGCTACATACGTAGCAACTTTACAAGATACGTGCCACATCTCCTAACTTTTAGAGGTACTGTTAGTTGTAGGTATCTATATACCTATGCAACGCTTTATCAGAAAACTAGTTTTCAGTAACTATTTAAAGACTTCATAATTTAAGAACGATTTTCTCGACTTGCTAAAGTGCAACTAGCAGTTTTTTATTTGACATTTCATATTGTAACCGGCAATGTAGTAGAAACATGTGCCTTTCCCTAACTCCACAAAAGATGGCGCGACACGATTCTGAATCACGCTATGCAATGTTTTTTTAACCAATATGTTTCTACATTCTGAAGTAAGACTTGCTTTTTGAAAAAGGAGGAGGTGTTTGTTCGGCTGTATATGTCCGTGTGTGACTCATGTTTTATGAGACAATTTAAAATTTCAGATAGTAGTATCAACGTTAGCGTGGTGGGGTTGGTGGGTGGTGCTAGGGGTGTGCAGTTCGGTGGGTCTCGGTACTGGCTTGCACACGTTCCTACTGTACCTGGGGCCGCATATCGCCCGGGTCACACTAGCCGCGTACGAGTGCGGCGCGCTGAACTTTCCCTCACCGCCGTATCCTAATGAGTGAGTATGAAGCTATTATTATATTTAAAATTTATGTTAAATTTTGTTAAGTCGTTTGGGCGATTGGGCGTATCAAAGAATGATACATACATACATAAATATTAATACACGGGAAGAATATTACCCTCCACAGTCGGGTACAAAAATACCATGATTACCAAGGAGACATTTTAACATCTTATGTTTCCCGGCCGCTGTTACAACGTTAGTAAGTAGAGATCATTTGAATCTCGAGCCCCATACTAGAATTCCCTGTGAGTCCTGTCCACATTAAAATAGAGTGCATTAACACCCAGAGCCAGAAAAATAATCGAACCCGGAACCCTTCGCAAGTCAGAGTGGTATAGTGAACTCATCTCCTCATGGGTCAATCTAAGTATTCGACCTCTATGTAATATTCTTTTTAGTTTTACATCTGAATCTCGTTCTTATACACCCGCTCATACGCTTACCCTGAATGAGTCACTCACTCATTCACTTATTAATAAAGTAATCATTACCTTCCAGCATAATCTGCCCAACGGAGCTATCTAAATCCTTCATTCATTCTTACACACCCGTTCACTCATTCGCATACCCCGAATGACACACTCATTAACTTATTAACAAAGTAATCATTACCACACATTGTAATGGTAGAATGTACGAACTTCTATTGCTGTAACTATCTTTGTGTACTACATTCTTGCAATAAATAAATTTCATTTCATTTACCTTCCAGCATAATCTGCCCAACGGAGCTGGACCCGCAAAGCGCGGTATCAATATGGAACATAATGGCGAAGGTTCGGATAGAGTCTATGATGTGGGGCATGGGCACCGCGCTGGGCGAGCTGCCACCATACTTCATGGCGCGGGCGGCGAGGCTCTCTGGCGGCGGTGTTGCTGAGCTAGCACAGAATGATGATTCTAGGACTGGCAGGTGAGAGAGTAACTTATTAATAAACCCTTCCTACAGTTTTTTTCTGTCTACAGTTACAGTCATTACTTTATTGTTATTAAATAACTCTCAGGTGTATAGATTTTCTCGCGATGTTTTCCTTAGTACATAACTTGATTGGGAGGCAGAGTTTGAACCACTAACATGTATATCACTGCTTGCTTTCTACACTCCTAACCATATAATAATATGTGTCATGAACACACACAGAGATGACTACACGAACACATAAATCAAAAATTTTAATCAAAACCCTCTCATCCGCATGAAGTTATTTTACATACATATTATGGACAATCGTCCATACTAGTAATTATAGTATGTCAATAATGATTATGAGCGGTAGCTACAGCAATACCTCCCTTTCTAAGAGAAGCATGACTCGTGAATTATTGCATGTCTAACACCCAGTCTTAGTTAATGATATACGAGTAGAATGAAATAAACATAATATAACATTTTCATAATAAGATTTGTAGTAGAATATATTTTACAGTATCGGTCATATCGGTATCAATCATAACGGTTTATGTCCACAGAGCGAAAGTAATGGTTCAGAAGTTAGTGCAGCGCGTCGGTTTCGCTGGTATCTTGGCGTGTGCGTCGATACCGAACCCGCTGTTCGACCTCGCGGGCCTCACCTGCGGACACTTCCTCGTGCCCTTCTGGACGTTCTTCGGCGCCACGCTGCTCGGCAAGGCGGTCATCAAGATGCACATACAGAAGATGTTTGTTATCATAGCGTTCAATGAGACGCTTGTTGGGTGAGTATATTGCTATACAGGGTGATTTTTCAAAGGAAAAGATCAGGATTTCAAGAAAAGGATCAAATTGTGGGAAGTAATTATAAAAGACAAACTAATGGAAAACACGTTTTTTAAGAAAATACATTTGTGTCATATACCACTGGCAACTAAGTTCCCGCTATTACTAGCCAGCCAGTTTCCCGTAATTAATTTAAACATTTCGCATATTAATAAATGTCTGACTGACTTAAATATCGTACTAGGTACCTTTTTTTAAATAGTACTTTCGATTCACAGGCAAGTCCTATCATGGGTGGAGAAGATACCGTACATCGGACCGAAGCTAGAAGCGCCGATGCTAGAATTCCTCCGCAACCAGAAATCCCGGTTGCACAAGAACGATTCTACGCTTCCCGAGAACCAAGGATCCGTTCTATCGAACGTTCTCGAGAAGTTTGTTCTGGCGATGGTGTTCTACTTCGTGGTGTCGATAGTGAACGCGTTAGCACAGAACTACAGTAAGCGAGTAGGCAAGAAGAGAAGCAAGAAGCGGGAATAGGGGTCGATGACCCCGGGCGATGCGGTCAGCGGTTTCGGTGAGTGGTACTAATGATATGGTGGAAAGGTTTTTTTATGCAATATAGGAGTAGCCAGCAAGCAGGCCACCTGATGTAAATGGCTACTGCTGCCCATTGACATCTGTAAACAACCCTAGATAAAATTAGTTTCCTAGCTGAGGCCACAGATGCGACGTAAGGGCTAAGGAGGAGGCTGGAACGCCTCAGAAAAGTGACATACTTTTTCCTTTCCCTTATCACACTCTTCGAAACACAACACAACAGCACTTAACACTGTTGTTATAAGGCAGTAATGGATGTAGCCGTGGTGCCCCCGCTTTTGTTAAAGTGTTATAGCGTCTTCCACTTGTAGGAAGAAATCCATTCCCAGAGGTTACAAAAAGTTTTAATATCTGATATCTGAGAATGGGTTGTTTTATAAGATTGATGTAGTAAACAAGTATACAGTCCACCTGATGGTAAGTGGTTACTGCTGCCCATAGATTAGTAAAGATTACTCACTCCTAACAAGAAAATGTACCCAGTTTTAAGAATTGAAATAGTTGCGTAAAAAAGTTTTGCCACGTCTCCGTGCTAAAATGTCCCTAAAATATTTGAAATGATTATTATAAATTATTAAATTATTGTAAATTACGCAGCATTAGTTATTTATTCGTAAATTTTCCCTAAAAATGTATTTATTTGTCAAGAATTCAAAAAAAGAGCTTACTAAAATAAGCCATTTGTGGCTTCATTCAATTTCAAGGCGGCGAAGTATCTTTACTAATCTATGCTGCTGCCCATGGACATCTATTCATATAGAATGGGAAAACTTCATATAGAATGGGAGTTGACATGAAGCCGATTATAAAATTTACAGATGCGTTACATTATTTGACGTCTAAAATAATTGCTTCATTAGTCATTAAACTAGCATCACGTCACACACCCTTTCACTGAAAAAAGATGAAATGCTTCATACCAGAAATACGTGTCGTGTTTATTTTAACCGAACGAACTAAACTGGTGCTGACCTTATAATTTTACCAATTTACAACTGTATACAAGGTGGATGGTGTACTCCATACATGAAGTTCACCTTTTTTGTACAAACTTGAATACCTTTATGTATTTTTTTTTATAAATTACAATTTTGTTGAATGAAAATAAGTAATTAGATACTTTTCCCACAGCGCGGCGGCGATCGGACAGAGTACGCCGGCGTCGGTAGTACTCGCGCGGGCCGGGGTTCGCGCCCGGGCGGGCACAGGCCAGCCGTGGTGAGCTTATGGTGTCTTAGTAACATGTTGAATACCACCTACCAAGTGTAAGGGATATGTATGGAACTTCAATGGGTTATTTGTTAGTTTTTGGGTCATATATAGGAAATGGAGCTGTAAGTTGTACATGAAATGGGGAAACTATTAAAATATGTTGGTTCTTGGAAAGTCCTCGAGTTATATAGTATGGAAATGAAGTATGAGGTGGTTACATTTGGAGTTATATGATTTATGCTGAAATTTCGAGTGTAGAAAGAGAAACTATCGTATGAATTGTAAGGAGTTTGAATTTAAAATCGATTTAATCATTAGTAATTTAATACTATCTTGCTTAAGATAAATAATATTGATATTTGGCGGTGCTTATACAATGTATATAACAAATTAATTTATTAACACAAAAAATCATCTTTAATGGTCATACAAGCTCCAAAGTGGCAACAGCTCCAAATTTCTATCACACTTGCAATATAAAATCACGTATCAATATAAAAATGTATTCAATACTCTTACTAAAACACCGTAAGCCCACCTGCTATTATACATAAGGCATCATTATGTAATTATAGGATAAACAAGACAAACAGCTTACACAATAACATAAACAGGGTTTAAATTAGGAGGAAGACGGCGGTCAGCCGTGAACATTGACGAAATAAATAAATAGACTTCTAATATAAAACAATCATTCTTCACAATAGCGTGAAATGTCCATTGCGTTCTGATTGGTTTGTGGAAACGTGGAGTAGAAGTAACGTGATATCGTAGAATATCGTGTGTTAGCAGTCTATTTATAAAATATGTCCACGGTAATGAACTGGGTAACTATTGTACAATGTTTAAATGTGCTACAAATTTTGTAGTTGCAACGAATTAATTAACAATTAACGCTATTCTACTAGATTTTGGTCACATTTTGGCTCGCTTGTTACACGAAATCGCATTTGACTAAATAAATACGTAATTATTACAAAAATAATGTCTGATACTCTGTTCAAAGCCGCTTATTCAGTTTAAGAACTGTTCATAAAAAAAACTGATAAAAAGATGGTTGGTTAAAGTATATAATCAGTAATATATATAAATACTGCCAATGTGTGATAATTACATGAGGTGTATATAATAAGAATTATGAAGCAGTTATAAGAATAGTCAGTCATGTAAAGATTCCTAGAATATGATCTTGTTCAAAAAAAACTTATCTGAAACTATTCAATCTCTTCAAATTTCTATTCAAACCTTGTTTATCTTCTTGTGCTAAAACAATTTTAGCGAATTAAAAAAACTTTTAGAATTTCTTAATACATACACCGGATACTTAAGTATGTACTTCTTATATATGAATTTCTCTTAAAACTTAGTGTATAATATTATTTTTATTTATTTTTAATAATAACTACTTATCATACCATTTGTTGAGATTTTTTGTGTATCCATAAAGTACAGTACAAAACGGGACAGTCCTCATTATCCTTATCCATGGTTTAATTATTATAGAGATCTGACGTGAACCAAACTATTTTTTGCCAAAACTGGCTGAAACCAAAATTTAACCGTAGTAAATTATTTTATTATGACTTAACTTCTAAATATGAAACAAACTAAAATGTTGTACATTTCAATATGCGTGACGTCACAATCATATAGTGACACGGATTTCGAAAAACTGTAAATTAGTTTGACATAGTTTATGGATGCACAAGATATAAAAATTATACCTATTAACGACTTCCTAATAAAATTCCTTAGAAAAATTCCAGTCAGACACGATTAGATTATACTAAAATCTAAGCACTTCCATTTTTTTATTTATTATAAAAATAAATCAGTCACTTTCTGATTAATATATTCTTCCTTAGGCTATGCAATTAAATAGTTAGGTATAATAATATACACTATATATAGTTGGTCACTATATAGTCGGATTTATAGTTGTATCATACATTATTTATTTTATAATATTCTTTAGACACAGATCATATAATTTACACTTATACAATTCGTATGTAAAAACATATTTGACGCAAAAGTCAGATAATATTTTAAACAAATTAAAGTAACAACTAATATTTTTGTTGTACTTCGTACCATCGTAACATTCGATATCAGATGTATAATCTATATGTTAGTTTGCATAATCTGTGGTTATACAAGTATTTTATGGAATATCTTGTTAATTATTTGAGCTATATGATCTGTGTTAAAGATTTTGTGTAGTAAATATTATAATTTTTTAATAATGTAGTGAAATTTTTATTTAAACTCAGCTATAGTGTATATGATTTAGTTTGATTCGAGAGTATTATACAGGAGATGGTAGACGATTAATGTATGATGTATTTGATGAATGGATAAGTTAAAACATAGATAAAATTTGAACTTTATTTTCTTTGGATATATTCAATGCAATTATTGTAGATAGAAAAAGATCATGATCACATTTTTAATGATAAAGTAGGGGAGAATTCAAATAAGGTTACACATTCATTCAAAGATGAATGAATGATATCTGAGTGTTCGTATTATTCTTAATGGTGTGTGATACCTAACAACTCAAGGACTTAGCTCAGCTCAAAGTCACTTTGCAAACAATTCTTAAAATTAGTTAAAGAATCTAATAGAAGATTAATAGAGAATTATTTAACAAATTAAATCTTAATAAAGTCCAAAATATTAACAACCAATCAAAGCGAATAAAGTTCAAATTTTATGTGGTTTTATTCATTATAATATAAAATACGTTTAAAAAGTAGCTATTGCGCGACCAAACGAATCTTGCCCGTGTAATAATCATAATTTTATTTTAATTGTGGTACCTAGACTAGAGAAGGAATAGTTTTAAAATAGCCGGCGAAGGTTTATATTGTAACACACGTACATGTAAAAGTCGTAAATAAAGGTTTATTTTATTTATATACATGTGTTTGGCCAAATTTACATTATTAAACTGTTTTTGTGTAATTTATTGGCAACAAAATAGCGACTGAAGATTTCCAACTAAGTCTTAAAGAATACAAACCAGCCTTTAAATTTATGAAGCGTAATACTATGTTTGCGTCATAAATATATTTTTTTCGGATTATAACAGTTTTATAATGTAAGTTCAGCCTTAGTCCTCGATTACTCTTTAACAATAGCTTGTCTCGATAAAAAATGTATTACAAAATGGTGGAATTTCTATTTATTTCTCGCTTGTTCTATATAATATAAGCCGCATTTTGAATTACATGTTTTATTAGAACATATTTAACGCTCAAATGTGGAAATAAATAAAGGGAAGGTAAGTAAGGAAAGGGGTGCTTTAATTTTGCGAAAATTTATACACTTTTGTGTAGACAACGATAAGCTAATTTTCGGTTCAAAAATATTAAAATCTATAAAGTTGACATTGAAAAGGGCGAATGGAATACTAATATGTTCAGTCTTCTTGACAAATTTTAAAGGATTTGAAATTTATGAATGAAAAGCTTGTGCGATGTGTAGCACAAACTCTAAAAATATTTATTAAATAAACTCTGTGTGGCTTAGATTTGCTTGTATATAATTTCACTTTTTGTAATTATTCTCTTCACGTTAGTATATTTATTATAATTGTAAATAAACTATTGCGTAAACGTGTTAGCTTCAAATATTTTCACGGTGTAAACATTTTTTTTGTAATATAAAAACATAATATATGGAACATTATTATTTAATGGTTAGTTGATTTATTACGGTACGATAAACGCTAAAAGTATAACCGATTTCGGCGAGAAACTAATTGTGCTTACAATTTTTGTCACAAATGGCACTGTTGCGGCCTGCTAAATACCAATATTCCATTTCACAATAATACAAAATAATTTGAAAAAAATCTGTTAACCGGTATTTGCAAATTTTAGTGTTTGTCCAGGACTTACATAACTTAAATGTCTAAAAGGAAACGATTGCGGGTAAAGCTGCGCAAGGAAGTTTGGTATTGAGTTAGCGTAATTAAAAGTCATGAGTATATACATAAATTTATTATATAGTGTGAATTGTCTAGACCCACACATCAGAATACTGTTCAAGTATTTGGACAGGAGCTGGCTCACAAGTCAGCTCAACTTGTACCTATATCTATTCAGTATTTAAAACACACGGCATGCGAGTTTCTGTTTAAAAATATTTGATACTGATTTAAGCGAATAGTGAGCTGATTAGTTTGCAATTGAACTACAGCTCAATAAGTCGTTCATGTGACCTGGATATTTGAATCGGTTCAAAGCAATTACATATGCTAAGAATTGACTATTTAGTCGTACCAAAACGTAGACGAAATTTGTTACCAGAATGCCACTTTGTAAGCGAATATTATGGTATAAAAGTTTATATTTTGTTATTGGCTATTATGGATATATGGAAAATATAATTATTTATGTATTCCATTATTTTTGGTGCTGTTCCTAATTATCATTTTATTTTATTTATTTATTTAAAGTCAATGTTATAATAATTTGTTATATAACATAGGTTATTTTTATATCTCCTAATGTATGCCGAACTATTTCACGCAGCAACTAGCGACATCCAACTTCAAAATGAACACGGTGATTTTGATATTGATTCCCTTAGCGTTTATTATCGTCAACCTAGTCCAGTTATATTGATTATTATTATTTATATTTCAGTCATTATCTGTTCCATAGATAATATTCAATGCTCCAGAACTTAAGTGAGGCATAAAAACCAACATTCTTACGTAACAAATTGTGACATTATTTCTTACCCCAGTAGATGATAAATAAGAGTTATTTCTCTAATACTCAATGAGTATTGTATGTTTTGTCGTGTCCCGTCACAGCCATGCGGTTTTATCGGCAGACCAAGCGTACTAATATGAAGACTTGACTTAGAGGAATGGTTCATATTCTAAAAGACAGCTAAAAAGGATTTTATTCACCGACAGATACATTTTGATAAGAATTGTCTCGTTACTTTGTATGAGTATGCTAGGTCTATATGCTCTTAGTAAATCGCCCTATTCAATCGACATTTTCTATAATTTCTCCATCATATATTAAAATGTATGTATTGTAACAAATAAACATACTGCTAGGGCCAAATATAATTATTTATAAGAAGGTTCGGATTAAAGAAAGACATTTTTGTATTTGTATAGGAATAGGAACATTACATTAGTGAATACATTGCTAAATAAAGTCCAGTATTAAAATAAGATAAAAAATAAGATTTGTGGTGGAACTTCATTTGCTGTGGTTTGCATTCCTTTTTCGGCTTTGAGATGTTTTAAATTTAATCTTTGATGTGTAAATTAGTTAATATTTTCATAGATTTCTATTTTCATTATAATATGTCACAGATACAAAAATCACAGTGTAGGTTTGTTGTGTATGATCATATGGCATTCTTGCATTTTATTATTCATTCTATATTATTATCTTTATGTAAGTAGTGTTTTAAAAGGCGTATCCACTTAAGAATCGCAGTGACCGCGGTCGAATATTTGCGCGCCAAATTGATCGTGGTCGCTGCGATCGCAGTGTAACGCGGTATGTATAGTTTGTGGAATATTTTTAACACAAAACATTCCATAAATTCATTTCATGTTTTTTAGCAACTACTCATTTAGAAGTGCAATATGTTTCGATGTTTCATTAGATAAGTAGGCGTTCATAATAAAAAAACGTGGATTTCCACTGTATTTATTTTCGTTACGTGTACAAAAAATTATATGAGTATCTATAAATATTGCTTTAGTCAGTGGTTAATTTTATTATTGTATTATCAATGTGCTTGAATCGGCGTGAATTTAATTATTGTAAAATTAATTAATTGGTGCATGGTAATTTATTTTATTAAATATTTTACAAAGGCCAGGTTTAGAAAAAAATATGTAAAGGTTAAAGGCAAATTTTTAAATATAAGCAAATTGAATTTATTCAAAAATTTTAATATTACTTCAAGAATTGGTGGTATGAGATTTATTATGAGGTTTACCAATTGTTGAAGCCTCATTTATTATTTG
Organism: Epargyreus clarus clarus; assembly: GCA_014595695.2. Classification (NCBI taxonomy): domain Eukaryota; kingdom Metazoa; phylum Arthropoda; class Insecta; order Lepidoptera; family Hesperiidae; genus Epargyreus; species Epargyreus clarus. The sequence goes on along the minus strand of JACTTY020000085.1, from coordinate 1,169,963 downwards.
TCATCATTTTTTTTAGTATATTCATGTTTTAATCACACCAAATTCGTATATAGAAGTAATTGATTATAAATGTGTATAATACTTAATTTTAGGTACAGTCATATGAAGCAGTACATTTAGTACAAAACAGCTGTAATATAAGTTTGAGGTTTCATATTCCTGAAAGCAATAAATAAATGAGTGGTTATAAAAACGTATTTTTATTATTTCCCATAAATATAATATGTTTACTCAATTAAAATTGAGTACAGTATTGTGATTTTAAAATAGCTGACTGTTACTTTGCAATTTTCAAAATTACAATAGCAAATAAAAGTGTTAGGGTAAGAAACATTCAACTTTATAGTCCATTGAAATGTTGCAATTTAAGGACTTGCATTTTTAGAGGACGCAATTTTATTTTTGGGACTTGGGAATAAAAGTTTAACCTCAAGTTTGTGGGGTCGCCACCCTTGTTCCCCGGCCGCCATCTTGGAAAAAGGGGTGAAAACACTTCGCGATATCTCTGTAACTATGCGTCTTACAAAAAATTTGCGAAGTCATAATGTGTAGTACATTGTTTTGCCTACATATGTTTATATTTTTTTTTATAATATAGGAGTAGCAGACGAACATGCAGTCCACCTAATGGTAAGTGACTACTGCCGCCCATGGACATCTGTAATCAACCCCAGTTAGGATTAGATATTCCTACCTGAGGTCGGCCACAGATGCGCCGTTACCCCTGAGGAGTAAGCTGGAGCGCCTCGGAAAAGTCTGTCTCCCTTACCACACCCTTCAAACCGGAACACAGCAGCGCCTAACACTGCTGTTATTAGGTAGAAATAGGTGTGGCGGTGGTGCCGCCGAAGTCGAACCACAAAGGGTTCTACCACCTTCACTTACTTATATAACTTTATTCCCTAAATTAAAGATAAAAGAAGTTATAAGCAAAAAAGTGAAAATTTTTCCCTATTTTTTTTTTTTAATTTCATTTCAATTATTGAAAACGCTGTTACAGCGCTCCAAAGTTGACGGGGTCCGACAATGCTTATGAGAATCCGGTCGAAACGATATGTTTAACTTTAACTTTATCTATTCTATTGGATAAAATGATAATCATCCCGTTCCAAATTATTAACATAAAACAGTTTAATTAGACGGTATCATAGATATATTCGTCAGTAGGATAATATACAAAGAGTAAAATAATATATGATAATACTAGCTTTTGCCCGCGGCTTCGCCCGCGTTTAAAAGAAAATAATATAACATACTAACATACATAAAACTGAAAATTCGTACCTCAACTTTGCTAAAGATCACTTGGTCAAATGCATAGTTTTACGAATCAATCCTTACTAATATCGATTAAAATAATCGATGTTTTGGGTCCAAAAGATCGATTCTTCGATTAATCGATCTTAGATCCCATCCCTAGTTCTCGTAGGATTTCCGGGATAATAACTATCCTATGTCCTTTCTCGAGCCTCAGACTATCTTTGTACAAAATTTCATTAAAATCGGTTCAGTGGTTTAGGCGTGAAGAAAAGACAACCAGACAGACAGACAGACAGACAGACAGAGTTACTTTTGGATTTATAATATTAGTAAGGATATCTATGGGCGGTATGCACTGACCACATTCATAAATAAACGTCCACTAGCGGTGGGTCGTTGAAGTTTTTTCGGTCAACGAAACGTCAACGTTAATTTCCATTGATCAACTAGTTGATCAACTAGTTAATTTCGTCAACGAGTTAACGTGTTACTAATTTCAACTTGCATCAATAATAAAAGGTTTTTAACTATGCTGCAACGATCAACGCTTCTCTACTGAAGTGCGGTAAATATTATTTTAGAAACAATTTGACGTAGTGCGTGTTATTAAATATCAATATCAAGAATTGATAATTATAATAATTTATTAGGAAATAATTCGATATGTTCTACATAATTGGAGTTTAAATTATGCTATTATACCGACAATCAAGCTCGTCTGCTACTCGTATATTATAAAAAAAAATTAACGTAAGTTTAATTCTAAACAAAATACAATTTTACGTTGAAAATAACGAAACGTTCCGTTTAACGTCGTTGACGTAACGTTGATTCGTTGAACGGTTGATTTAACTTGTTCGTTGATTCAACGACCACCGTTACAAAATACAATTTACGTTGAAAATAACGAAACGTTCCGTTCAACGTCGTTGACGTATTTAACTAGTTAATTTCTATTGGGTTAACGTTGATTCGTTGAAAGTGAATCAACGGTTGATTTAACTAGTTCGTTGATTCAACGACCACCGCTAACGTCCACCGTCAACGTCATTTGTCACTGTCAAGTATAGGTTTCTCAAATGACACTTTTGTCAATAATTCTATTTTCATCAATGTTGTGGTAAAGAAATTGAATAGGTGTAAATTGAAATATTTGTATTAATCCTAATTATTACTAAGCACAATGTTGCGCCGAATAACGTCGACTCTAATTCAAACGCGTGGCGTAAAACAGCAGGTTGACGTAAAATGGGTAAAGCCGCCGTATGTCCCCGCGTATAAACCAGAAAAATCTGGTGATTTGGAGAACCTTCCGTCTATCCAGGGGAGCGCCCTAGGAGAAGACTATGCTTTAAGCGATGAAATTAAGAGGTACCTTGGTCTATATTATTGTTGAGGAATTAAACAATATTTATAAAGTATTGGAGGTTATATCGTGAGAGAATTAAATTGATGATATTAATTGATATCAATACATCGATTCTTAATGTGGAAAAAGTTGTAAATATGTTATATGTTCTACCAGACATCTTAGTTTTGTAATAAAATATCTTGCTTTTGTTAAATTATGTTAGTACTAGTGAATAAGTTCACTCTATTCCACCCATATCTTTTTAGACTTATAATCAGTATAGGTGTTATTTAGAAATCCCAACAAGCTAGATAAATATTATAATAACAATTAACCTGACTGTTTAAAAAATATAGCCTATATTATTCCCACAATTATTAAGACTAAGAATTGTAATTGCACCTCATATGTTAAAGTACGAGAAAACATTTGGTCTGTAGTGTGCCAATGAATAATACATTGATATATGTATCAATATGTATACAGCAAGTTGGTTGTTGATTATGCTTCAGGCCTCCCTCAATTTCAGGCAGGAAAATTAAGTAGTGAGCCATAGACAATATTTTTATTTTATTCATCGGCCAGGTAACATGCATTTATATTTTTACAGTGCACCAGAATCAGTTCAGAAGATTTTTTCAGTGGCATTTCTTGGCAAAAAAGAGTACAAGGCACTAGTCAAAAAGGAATTCATGGACCGAGTTCGGAGACATAAGTACGATGTGAATACTGCTGAAACTAGAAGTATGCCAAAATCATATTTTTTAGAGCGACACTGGTCTTATACCTATTTCTGTCTAAGAGTGTTAATTGCTGCTGTGTTGAGGTTGGAAGGGTGTGGTGAGGGAGACATACTTTTTCGAGGCACTTTAGCTTAGTCCTCAGAAGTTTAATTTTATCTGGGGTTGATAACAGATGTCTATGGGCAGCAGTAGCCACTTACCATCAGGTGGACTGCATGCGCATCTGCTATATTATAAATAAAGCCTGAATATAATAAATAAACACCATTGATGATGCCAAATTACTTTTTTGGCCTTCCATCTTTATGTTACATGTGTTAGTTGTTTTTATTCTTTTACATCACTAGTAACAGATTTTGATAACTCATATAAAGATAGAACTCAATTCACTCAAGTAATTTTTTGCCTTTCTTGTTTTAAAACATAATATTTTTTTCAAATAAAAAATCTATTAATAAAATTAATTGTAATACAATGATCTCTGCTTAAAAGTTTATTTGTTAAGATTTATTTAATTGATAAATTCTCTTTCAGTTGCTAGAATAACAGGTACCATACGTTGTCTTCAAGACACCCTGGAGAAATTCCCAAAGAATCTGACAGCTAAGGTAAGTTATTTGTTAATTTTCACATTAGTATTTTTCAGGAGTGGTGATAAAGTATAGTCCACGTAAAACTGCTAGTCTGCTCTGAATGTAGAAATGAATCGCGTCACCATAGCAAATTGTATTACTGCTGTGACCAGATTCACAACAACTTCAGATGAGACTTTAAGTACCTTTTAAGTACCTAACCATGAAAAAGTAGGTTGAAAATTAATTCAGCAAGTAATTTTCAGAAGCAAGTTCTGAAAACTAAACTGCAATCTTACATTATGATAATATAATTTTCCATTTATCCTTATACCTTATTCATTTTACAGGTAACATGTCAGGAGCTGATAGATAGAAGAAAGAAACTCCTCAAGTATTTAAGGCAATATGACTACAAGAAATTTGAATGGCTGTTAGAGAAATTGAACATAGAATATAAGGGGAATCCTGAGTAAGTAACATAGAAGTGACCATGTCCTGTATGAAAATTTTCGCCATTATGATAACTTATATTCATTGTCAGATTTAATGGTAAATTATCACCACCAATAATCTATGCTAGGAAAGTAGACTACCAATTATTATTATTATTACTCTAAACTACGACATACTGCGTAACATCTTGTTTTAAATTTAACTAGAATTCTATAAACAATTACAATTTTGGCCACACCTTGAAGCACAGAATGTACTTTTGTTATTGAGCTTCTTGTATTACTTGCTAAACACTAATATTATAAGCACAAAAATCTTTCAACTTTTTATTCCAGGTCTTTCCACAAGCTTTCGCGCAAGGAATCCTTACGCAAGTTAACCGAGATGCACTGTAGTGACATATGCCAGGGAAAACTGGACGAGTACAGGAACCTTCTAGAAAGTCAACAAGGACCATTCTTAAGAGAGAAGATTGAAGCTCTCAAGTTTATTAGAAGTGAGCAAATGGAATTGCAACTACCCATAACCGTAACTGAACAAGATATAAAGAAGGTAGAGAAACAGCTGGAGGATTGGGAAATTAAGGATAATATGAAAAAGCAGGCCAAACAAAAGAAGAGGAATTTACTTTTAGAGTAGACACGTAATATTGTAAAATAATTTATAGAATATATTGATAGTACTTGTGATAAAATTGTTTAATTTTTGCGATTTCCAAAAATAAATTAATTTACCTACATAAAATAAAATTAAAAAATATTTTAATTGTCTATGTGGGACTAGTCACATACATAATATTCTAGTAGTTATCTGATCAATTTAATATAATCATTAGATGTAGCGGCATGTGTAAAATACAAACAAAATGTCGTAGATTTAAATTTTTATTTAACTAATAACTAAGTCTCTAAGTCTTAATAGTTAGTAAAAAGAGTATAAAAATACAAAGCGCAATGTCAAATCAGTCAAATTTGGACGGATATTATTTTACATAAATGCAATTTTTAATAGCGTTACATATTCAAAATAGTAAGACGTGTAAATACTAAGGAAGACTAAGTGAATTATATTTTACATACAATACTATCACCTATTCAAAAACTATGACCTAAGTATAAAATCATTGAAGAAATCTTTGTGATGTAATGCGACATTCAATTGAACGTAGACTTAACATATCTCATAATACAATCGTAAATTTAGAAGTTATTAACACAGAATACATTTTTAAAATAGTGAAATGTACATAAAACAAAATTAAAATAAAATTTTGATTCAAAATTTCAGATCTATCATGTGGAACATTATATTTCCACTGTATAAACGTATTCTAAAAATACTAATTAATGAATATTTAAATCTTGTACTCTTATTATTGGCACATTCTTTTTACGAATACTTTTCAATCAATACAATTTATTCAAATTTAATTTGAATATTTCCTAGTCCTGACGTACATTATATAAACAGTGCCTTTTTATATTTTATTAATCATATGTTTTTCTGAACTATCAGACTTTAAATGGTCTCTGTAACTCATGGATGTTTCTCAAGAAATCCAAAGACTAAACTCTCACATGATGAAGATGTTAAAATACATTATAGCCAACTATATTTTCACAATATTGATATCTATATTTATCTATAAAATATACAAGTGTCAAAAATTTTACGGTGCCCTGATGTAAAATAGTGCAATAAAAGTTTGTTTTGAAGTATTCCCATAAAATAACTCAGTTTTCTATATTACTGTATTTGAATCATGTTACATGATAAAGTAATAAAATTTATTACTATAATAATAATATTTAAAATTACCAGAATAAAATACTATCTTCATCATGTGACAGCCTTAAACTTTTATGTCAATAAAATATTGTCGGAACAAAAATAGTACATAAAGATTGGAAGGCACTGCTAAATTAAGAGCGGGTGTGCTACAACGACGTAGTGTGCGGTGCCCTCGCGTAGGCGGTGGGGATGAAGCCGGAGCGGCGCGACTTGGGCGCGTGCGCCCACAGCCAGCCCTCCACCGTCTGCTGCGTCAGGTCCGCGTACACCCACTCGCCGCGCTTCACCGACAGGTCGTCGGGGGCCTGCGCCTGGAAATTACCCAATACGTTACTTATGAAGCTGTAAAATTGCTAATTTTGTATTTTGAAGGTGTTAGAACCCTTTGTGGTTCGATTCCGGCGGCAAGAGCAGTGTTAGCCCCTGCTGTGTTCTGGTTTGAAGGGTGTGCGACTGTAGCCACTTACCATCAGGACTGCATGGACAAGTGGACTGCATGCTCTGCTAGTTTTATAAAAAAAACACATATCCTCCTACACATAGGAATAACAAACATACTAACATCCTTGTCGATACTCGATCCAAAAATTTGTGTATCAAAAACCGAAATTTGATAATTTCTAATAGGCAAGAATATTCTAATGTCGATCTTTATTATCCAATACATTAGTAAGATTGGTTATGAATAACGGATTAAACTTATGTAACACCACAAAATTTATAGAGATAGGTCTATGTAGTTACTACCTATGTATTTTTTATTTGTTCTGCCTTAAATAATATAAACGCTATATATTGCTTAAATAGATAATGATTTAAGCTAAAAGTCAAATTTTGAAACCTCGCACACATTCAACATAAAAATAAATTATAACTGCAATACTTACCTTATAATCGTAAAGCATGACTAGTTCGGTCCCATGGTACCGGCCATCGCTGTCCTGTTGCACAGTGTTGTTCAAGTTGTTGTTGGCAAGCAATGTGTTGGTGTTCGTTGTCGGCGGCGAGTGTATCGGTTGGGGGTTATCTTGCTGTGTTGCTGCAAAAAACCAATGGGTTATTTTAAAAAATAAGCATAATGTGCTAATTGTGTCGTCCCACTGCTGGGCATGGATCTCCTTTCAGTTTGAGAAGAGCTAGACCACATGTGTGCTAAGGGAGACATACTTTTCCGAATTGTACCAATTCACAAAATATTATTTAAAGAACTCTTCTTTCATTTTTTCCTTCTATTTCATGTTTTCCTTCACTGTTACAGCAAGTGATAATTAATTTCACATACGCACATAACTTGAAAATTTTGAGTTGCGGGACTGATAAGCGGATCTCGGATGCCCTGCTAAATATAGTGTATGCGAATGTGGGTAGTTTGTGTCTAGCATACGTCACTACTGTCACAAGTGAATGCTGACTACGAGTCAGTGTTCGACCGTCAGCCCGGACGAACGTGTCAATGCGTTAGTTATGAATACTATTGCTATTGTGAAATAGTAGTGTTAAAAAAAAAGGTTATTGTGGAATAGTAGTATTCAAAACTAGTGTAAATATTTAGATTTCCGTAAAAACTACAGTGCTCACTACAGTTCGTTGTTAAGTAAACCAATCACAGCTTAGTGATATTACGATAATTCAACACGAAAAACTATATAGTGGGACAATTTTGTTAAGATAAAGGTAACCATTTCCAATTATTGTTGTTTTTCAATATAATGCTGCCCACATTATGTTAACAATGATATCACAACTACACCAAAAAGTATTTGGCACCATTATATATTGAAATAAAGACACAAAAGTAATCAAACCTTGCACAACCGCCGGATATACAAAGCCAGAGGGTATGAATCCTTCTTGTCCATCGCTCCTCACAATCCAGTACCAATCTGGATCTTCTCTATTCAATACTAAAACAAAAAATAATTATCAAAGTTTTATATCGAGATTACTATATTTTTCAGCAGTGATAAGAATTCATTATAAAATATATCATAAAAAAAATATTCATTTATAAAAAATATTGCACTCTGACTAAACTTATGAGTACTAGTATTACTTACTAGTCCTACAATTTTTTTATACTACATAATGTAGCAGTAATACATAACTGAAATAGCCCCAATGGGATATTTGTGCCTACATCATACATTTTTGTAATTAAAATTATTTATTATTTTGTAATTATTAAAATGTGTTGCTTATAATCTTCATCTTTCGACATTTTAACCTTGGATATAAGTCTAACCAATAATTGCATGAGTAGATTATATTTTACATAAATAAAATGATTATTTGATATATGATGCAATAAAGAATTATATAAAAAATTAAGTAATGATATACCTGTAACAAACTCTCCACGCTCAACATCAACATCATTCTCATCTCTCGCAGTGAATGTGTACAAAACTACATAGCGTCCAGAGGGATCCTTGCTGAAAGGGCAGGCCTCTCCCTCGCTGCCTAGCTCTGAGTGACCGTCATTTGTCGCACCGTCTGACAGTGATAATCTGTAAGTACAAATATTATTTTTAAGGCATGCCTGTCAGTTTTAATCTTGTTGATTTTAGTTTTGTTTTGTTTGCAATTGTTCAAAAGGTTAGCTAGCTAGATATAATTTTTTTTTTAACATGTCAGAGGGAAATCTAATATTGCTTCTACAGTTCTAGAAAATATTGAGATATTTTATACAGCGAAAGTCTGGTATTCTACTCCATCAGCAGGGGTCAGGGATTTCAGGTTCGCTTTATGGGTAGTATGATGTATCTGTGTGCAGCATGGTAAAGATTTTCTATTTCTAAATTTGGTACGCAGGTTCTTGTAGTTCATGAAACATATATATAACACAACTATAGATTTTTATAAAAACAACAACCCTATTGTTAAAATATATGTGTTATGTTACACCCACGACTTATATGAAATATGTTAAAATTCATCAAATCGTTTGGGGAGCAGGACGTCAAAGAATGAGACATACATACATACGCTCGTAAAAATGCCCATCACATTTCCATAAAGAGAAACATAATACAGGAAACTGTTACTCACTGTGATACATCCCTATGTGCTAAATCAGTTGGCGATCGACTCCGCGGCAGTTTCTTCTTCAGATCATGGTGCTCGCAAGGAGCACAGTATGAGTGGGGAATAAACCCTTCCCTACGAGACTCTGCTACTATGACATACACCCAATCATTCTCGCGGTAAAGTACGTTTACTATTTGCCCCCGTTTTACCTGAAAAATTCAAGTTTTTGAAAGGTTGCATTGTAATAATTAACTTAAGTGAGGAATCTCATATTAATTGAGACTTGTCTTTTGCCTATATAACACAGCTATACATATAATACATATCATTCACAAAGGTGGTACAGTTGAATACCAGTATGCTTTGACAGGACCACTGCCACACTAATTTCTAGCTTGTAGCAGTGCACTGTTTTATTGGCAGGGTGTTAGGAACCAGCTGACTAGCATATGAGGCAACAATCTTAATTTTAAAGAAAAAGAATGCATCTATAATTGGCTTCAATTAGAACCTGTCTATATCCTTGAGCAGCACTGACAGCTTACTATAAGATGGGCTGTAATCTTGTTTGATACTCCTATCCATAGGCAGTTTAAGCTTGTCTGAGGCGTGGGGCGGAAATTATGAATAAATCCCGGGATGGGAAATTGAATGAGGCACCCAGTCTAAGTTGGTCTAATTTTGCAAATTTCTACAAGGAATCTTGTAAACCTTTGGAGGCCCCGAGGACCAAATACCCAGGGTGGACCACTTCTGCCTCTTTCCCCTTAGTTTGCAAATGCTCCTGTCTAATAAAAAAAATCTACCAATTACATGAGGAGCCAAATCAAAAGACATACCTCTAATTCATCATCAACACACGGTGCAAAGTCATGCAAGACCACCATTTTAGAATCTGGACTTAGTCCATGCTCCTTTTCAATCCCAACCCTGACTAATGTTTCAATGCTGGCAGAACCTGTGATCCTGCCCATGCCAGGACTCAAACCGGAGCCAGGACGGGACAGTTCCTTTTCTGAGTCACCACTGCTTGCTATAATATAAACAAAAATTGTAACTGGTTTCTGTTATAAAATATAAAACAATGTTATGTTTTAATAAGTGCTATAAAATTCTACTTTCTCTATATATAAAGATATTTTAAATTTATATATTTATATATTTTTTTTTAATTAAGTAACTTAATTATATATAATCTATCTATCTATTTACAAACTAAAAATCTATATACAATGTATACAAAAAATATAATTTAAACAAAAAAAGAAATATTAAAACTTAAGGAAATATAAAAAATTAAATATAAAACAATGAATTAAATATAAAAGATATTAAAACACTAATTTCTCTTAACTTAATTATTATTCATTGATTCACTGCTCAAAAGTTGATTATAATGGATTTATATAGCTTTGAATGTCTTTCCACTGCTTGTATTATTGTAAGAATTGAATAAATAACTAATAAACAAGCAAATATATTTCAGATTTTTCTGAAGATCTGACTAAAGACATTGTATAGTTCTAAAGACTATAGTCTTACAGTAAAAAGCTTAAAAAAATATGCAAATATTGATGCTATTTTAATTTAGTTTTATACTAAAACAAAACTTCTGATTGAGAAGGTATTGGTATACAAAAAAAAAGTGAAAATACTTAAATACAATCATTATTTTAAGGACTACTTAATGTTCTTCAACCTTATAAAATTCATTAGTATATATTTTCAATAAGCAGCAAAATATATATTGGTATAATTTTTATAGTTGTAATGTGTGTAGTTAATATTGTATATTACATGCAAAATGTTGCATAAATATTTTAAAAGATTTTCTCTACTAACTTTTGTAATTTGTAAAAAATCGAATTTCGTATCTCTTATGTTAAATGTAATTTTGCATTACCATCAATTCATAACACGAAACATGTCTACAGTCCACAAGTTTATGAGTGAATAGGTTGTTTTCATCCCGATATTCCCACGGTCAGAGTTGATCGGACATCATATCGGGTTCTTGTGCAGCAAAACGAGTTGAAATGAGTTTACTAGTTTTATATATTTGTAATTATATAGAAAGTTTGAGGTCAATGACTCGCTAAGTTTTCTCAAGTAAGCTCGATTTACTTACATTTCTTCTTCTTGCCCCTTCTAATTCTCACAGGACATAGAAATGCCATGTTGCTTCACGAAAATATTTCACATTCCTATTTTAATTAAATATCTAATTTAGTTTCCTTTCAAAGTCTACTGTTCCATGAAAGTTTCACACGGTTCTTTTATGTCAAAAGTTTACTCAGTCAGTTGCTAACTTTATTTAGACATCTAGGACAAGCTTTGAATTCAAGTCTTTTTGCCAAACCTTTTTATGTTGTTTTTGGGATTTAATCTGACGGGTTTTTTATAATAGAAAGGAGGAGATCAAATATTTCGATATTTTAATAGTACTGGCATAAAAATAAACGTTTTTATAAACACAAAAATGATTTATTTGAAAAATAACTATTTTATTACATGATATTCAATAAGTACAATTTTACTAACAGTCATACATATTTATTAAACCTATAATTCAAGAAACATTCATAAACATTTGGCACATTATAACGAAAACATATAAAAATAATGTCGATGAAATTCCATAACATTAGTAATAAATAATAATAGATGGACAATGTTTACCTTACAAGTATTGAGACTGACTGTTAATAAGTACTTTACAAGATAATATAATATATTAAAATATAAGAAGAGTTATTTCAAAACCCATGTTTTGTTATGAATCATATTTTCGCATTTTTTACGTATACTAATAAATAGTTAATTTTGGAACGTGATCAAATGGTTAAAACATTTTAACATAAATTAAAATGCTTACGATGTAGGTACACTAGTACTAGCAAATATTTTGTATCAAGTGTATGATCATTTTACTTTAACCATCAGTATTAGAAAATAATACATTTAAGTATATTAGGTTAAGATTTTCTAATCTGGCTTCAGGGGGGTCAGAAATCTTGAAGCATTTAGTTAGAAGCAGTTTAGTTACTAAAAATAAGACTGTTCTAGAAATTATGTCTCTTTTCGGGATTGAAAACCGTAGCAATCAATAACTTGAGTACTCAAGAAGTAGGTAGTAATATATTTTCGCTAGATTATAAATTTTCATACAAGCACCAACTCGTTTCACATTTACATTTTTAAAACAATTCGACCAATGTCTACCTACTTAAGTATTTTAATGCTCTTGTGCGACGACATTATTTGCATAATTATATGTATATAAGCGAGGGGTTATAGTAATTATTATTTTCTTTCTAAATGTGCTGGGTGTCGGTTAAAGAATGCCATTGCTCATGGCGATGATCGGGGAATTTAATACAATCCATCCAGTGTTTTAATCTTCTTCCTTTGCTACTGGAACCCAAAACAAGGCTGCCTAGAAAGTCGTTCGGTTTGCCGTAGTCCTTATCCCAAACTGTCAATGTTAGGTTTTGGCGCGAAAGTTCCGTCGGACGGGTTTCGAATAGAAACTCTTCGTTCCAAACGGGATTTAGATTGCGCCACTTTATCGATGTTTTGTGTTTTTTGTGGTACGGATCTGGATCTAGATGTCTGTAAAATAAAATTGCGTATGTTATGAAATTAATAACACATGTTGAATGTATGGTAAATATTCACTACGAAATAATATAACAGACAAGTGTGTTGCAAGTTATAACAACCCAATATTTTACTATTTCTCCTTTTTATTCGGGAAATGTACGATTTCTCCTTTTTATATAATTACCACATTTTTCAATATTATGGCACCTGAAACACCTTGAAACACAGACCTACAGGATTTAATGCACCGTTGCTATCTTTAGTGTAAAACTTTAGTATTATACGTGTATAATAATGCTTCCGCTCCACTGTGGAGGGAAATAACTCTATAATTATTAACAACTAATAAAAAGCCTGTATAAAATACTTACAACTTAACAAACGGATCGGAATATCCATTGCTGTCCTGTGGCGGTAGGTCCGCGCCTCTGCAAATGGTGACCACTAGCGCCCTCTTCTTGGTGCTGTAGCACAAAGCGAGGAGCACACGCGGGCCGACCGGCTCAGAGTTGGTAGAGCCTGAGAGTGCTAGACGCAGCTGAGCGGGGGACTTCAGGCACTCTCGTAGCGCGACTGTCGCGGAACCCATTTCGTCGCAGCCGTATCTGTAATTTTGTAGGTGAAATATTTTTTATTAAACAATTTGGCTCGTTCTAGCCCTTTCCATGATTTTTTAAAATATTTATTTTCACATAGATACTCTATAGTCTAAATAGAGAAAATTTTAACAATAGACTAAAGTTAAGAAAATATCAATACAATTGCAGCAATTCTGAAATTTACATGGCCACAATCATACTTATGTGATAGATATTTTAGATTATAGATCCTGGTCTAAAAATAATTTTGTATTTGTATAAAGATAGCAGGGATACATTTTTCAAAAAGCTAGGAACATGATTAAGCCCATACTTGTTACTATATATACAGTATTTTATAGCTTTTCTCTTAATAACGAACTACATAAAAAATTAATGCAAAGAATGGTAGCGGGTTTTTGGTATTTTAAAAATTCTCTATAAACAAATTAAAAACGAGATAATTTAAAGTGTAAAACCAGTTAGTGCTTTTTGTATGTTGCTTATTTCTATTATTTTTCTTTGATGTGCGAATACCCTGAAGCTGTAATTAACCCTACGACCGCTTAGAAACCGCGTTTATAATTGTATACTTTGTTTTAATTACTACTTATTACATTTTACTGTTATTTTAACTGTGTTTGCTACATTGCTATTGCTGAATAACTGCTGGTAATTAGAATTATTTAAATTTTATAGGCCGTAACTTTATTACTTATTGCTAAGAAGTTTTTAGATAATAAACTATCGGTATTTTATTATTTTTCAACATCATTTACAAAAAGTATCTGTAGGTACCTTCTTAAATATTTTAATAAAAATATCTTAACTAATTTCTTCTTTTATATTTACTTAATATGTGTGAAAAATTAGCATAGATAATTAGTTCTTTAGATTAACCCGACATGAAAATGAAACTGAAATCATAAAAAAATCTTAAAAAGTGATGCTTAGTGCTGCAATGCAATGCAATTTTTTATTATTCAAAAGAAGTTTTAATTGTGATTAAAATACTTAATTATGTAATGAGATAATATATAATTACACATAAAACATATAGCAAAAATAACTTCAGTATGTAGTAAGTACCTGTCATCATCAAATAGGAAGATTTCTAGTGACTTTACATCAAGGTCTGACTCCGTGATCCCGAAGAAATGTACAGTCTCGTTGAATTCTGGGTTCTTCGTCTTGTGAACTGTTTTAGTTCGGAGTCTGTTGGAGTATGATCCTTCTGTAAAAAAAGATGCAGGAGTCCTTGTTTAATTCTGATGACACCACCGCTATGCACCACCGTCACACCTCTTTCTGTCTTATAACAGTAGTATTGATTACTGCTCTGTTCTCGTTTGAGGGAGTGAGTTAGAGATATTTACATGACGCACTCCTACATATTCGTCATAGGCAGTAATGTGTTTGCAGCCAATTTTTGGCAGCCAAAGGTAGGACTTTAATGTAACCCTACATGGATTGTTTATCGATGTACTGAGTGGCAGTAAATACTTATCAATTTTAAAAATGCTTATAGTTCCGAGAGTTCCTACACTCGTGTCCATTTGTGCGAAAGCAATGGATGGGAAGAAAACTTGAGACTCATCATTAATCATAATAAAATTATCCTAACAGTTTTGCAAAATTTAATAAACTACATTTTCATATTTAATATTTATATGTCAAATTGACCACCTAACTATCTGTGTATAATATAATCTATGTATATTTTACCATACAATATCATGACAGAGTTTTTTTGATATAGGTAAACTAAATTACACTATAAATAAAAACGAGGCTGTAAAAATAAGGGAAAACAGAAAATACACAAGGACTACATAAAAAGTAACATACAAAATTACCTCTAGGTACCACCTCTAGCCTGCAAAACGGATCTGACAGGCCTGTCATGTCCATACCAATTAGCCCTCTGGCCCTGAGGACCGTCACAGCGAGAGACGACGTGCCGTTGTCATACGCCAGCTTAATTTCCAGCGTGCCGAAGCCAGCATCTGGGATCGTTGGCGGCCTCTCCACCTGAGTTGGTTTCGTCTCTTTTCGTATACTACGCAAGCTGTAGGCACTGCCTTTGCTATTCGTGCGTTTTAAGTTGGCTAGAGATCTCTGGTTAATGCTGTCGGTCCGGTTGAGACTGAGACCACTCACTCCGTGTGATAGGATGTCGGTTTCGCTCCAGTCGTAATGACTTTCCTGTAACGAAGACGAGGTAATTTAAATTATTTATTTTTGAGACTTTGAGACTGAATGTTCGGTAAAATATAATTTGAAACTGTCAAGAGTAATAACAAGAAAGAGTAAGTTTATTATTAATATAAAAATGCTTCATCTTCAGGTCTCCTCTTAGAATGAGAAGGATTAGGTCATAGTCCACCGCAAGAGAGAAAAATATGCGAACGAACCCGTTACCAATGATAACTAATAATACAAAGGTCGTTAAAAATATGACCTTATCATGTTTAGTCCTGACTCTTTAAGGTAAAAAAGGATAATGACTTAAATTATTAATTATGAAGCCGCCTTTAAAAAATTGGGTCAAATGAAGCTTTATTAGAACAATGATTACTGAAAAGATTCCAATTTAATTCAGATTTAATAAGTTTAATCTAAATAATCTGTGAGCTCTTTGTGCGGATGAAATACAATGACACCAAATATATTATTTTGTATTATTTGAATGTTTACAAAAATATTTAATAAAACATCTTTGCCGCTTAACTTTTTAGCATAAAATAATTAAGGGCAATTTACAGAAGACTTAAAACAAGGATTAAGACAATTTTATAATTTTAATATAGTATTTTATAATTTTAATATAGTTTGTTTTTAGAGTTATTCTAAATTCCTTTACACTTTTCATATTACTTTAATAAAGTACGGTATTTCGCAAGTCAACTGAAGCCTTGTGATAACCAGACAAATATTTGAACATTTATAAATAACCAAAAGTGATGCCTTGAAAGCCTAGCAAGGTTAACTAGGCCGTAATAGACTAACAATCGTCGTCAATTCTTAGAACCGTTTATTTTATTACTCAAACCACAGGGTTTCCATAAAATCAATAAGTTACAAGAGCACCAATAAGCTATTATTGTCACAGAAGTGTTCTGTTCATTTTAGTCCTATTGTGAAGAGTTCAATAAAGGATCGCTTAATTGCAAATATATCAGAACAATAGCGATTGTTTGCGAAAACATTTCAGGATTTACATTTGTACGTGTTAATTAATAACATTAACTCATTACAATTACATTACTTTGACTTATAACATTACAACATGTATCTTTATTATAATTTCCCCATGTGTTTTCTCTTCTCTTCGCATTTGTTTTATAACGAAAAATGTAACATTTTTTTCCGTTTACTTTTTCTTATTTTCCATTTACATACGCTATAACCATATCTTAATACTTGTGAAAATACATTTGAATTTTACTTAGGACCTGTGTAATAGGTGTATGTAGGTACCTACGTCTTATATAGTTTCATTTTTTATATAATTTTAATGGTTATGTATATATATAATATACTTTTATCTTCGAAACAAGAGTCGGGCATAGGCGCCGAGGTTTAATAAATTACTGCTAGGAAAAAATGTTTCATGAATAAAATCGCAGATTGTCATAATAGATAGAATTATCTTATGATAATCCATAAGCAATTTGGAGAAAAGCCCGAGAGTTGTGAAAAGAAATCTCGAGCGGTCGTGAGATAAAATCGTGAAGAATGCTTGAACATTTGAATGAGAACGTCCACCACGCTGATCAAGTACTAGTTGATAAACTCCACATACCTCTGGGAAATTATGGGAGAGTTTCTGGCTCGCAGGCACATAGAAACAGCTCGAAAAGGCTCTTGACGTTAGACACAAGCCTACAATGACTAAGAAATGTTTTACCTTATATTTTATGTAAGAATTTAAAACCGGATACTAAATAGATAAATACAGGTTTATTCTGATAAACGCTGCTAATTAATAGATTAGGTAATCATAACGTAATAAAACCTTTACCAAACGTAGTAACTTATTAGCATGCCTTGTTGTGGCTCTATGACATAATATTTATTGAGGCAGAAAATATAAAATCCGTTTCTATTCCCCTGGGAACTTCAGAATAAGAAGTAAATAAAACCCCTCTTATAAGAAATGCAACGTTGTGTAAAATTTCTAGTCAAACCATCGATATATCGGGAAACACTCGAAATATGATTTGTATATACATATAAAGACGAACAGTGCCCCGCGGTTTTACTCGCGTTTAAAAAAGTAAATTCTTTGTAGATATCATAGATTTATTTGCGCTATTTTTTTTCTAAAATAAAAGTAGCCTAAGTAACGCCTTATAACATCAACTAATTGTCGGTAAAAGTAGAAGTAAAGAAGAAAGAAAAAGAAAACAGACAAGAAGAGAAAAGCTTAAATAATTGTGCACTTGTTATAAGTACCGTATACAATTTCATATGAATTTCGTAAAAAGCTATTTTTTTACATTACAAACAGACACTCAAATTTTATTTATTTGTATAGTTAAAGATTAGGGCATTAGGTAAGAAAATAATATAAGTAACCGTTAAATCTAAAAGCTTTTTAATTCCCTATTAGAACTGCGGGAATATTCCCACCGCAGTTTCTGAATAAGCTTTTATGATCAATTCAATAAACACGTTCAATGGTATTTGAGGCTTTCATAGATCAGCAATTATTATAATTGTATTTGATTATCGTTATCGTTACGCAATAGGTATGGTAACTAGGGGAGGTTAGGGTTGATATATGAATAATCTTATGTAGGATTATTGAATTGTAAATCACGGGCGGTAGTTTCCACTTATCATTAGATGGACTTTTTTTTAATACAAGAGTAGCAGACGAGCACGTAGTCTACCTTATGATATGTGGTTACTGCCGCCCGTGGACATTTATAATCAACCTCAGATGAGATTAGATTGCTAACTAAGATCTGCCACAGATGCCCCGCTACCCCTGAGAACTAAGTTAGAATGCCTCGGAAAACTATGCCTCTATAAAACACTCTTTAAACCAGACCACAGTGCTTAGTACTGTTACCGTAAATAAATATCCGAAGATATATTTAGGTGCTGTGCTAAATATGCGAACAACAAAATAAAGAAATTAGATTAATTAGTTAGTGTCTTAATAGGTAGTCTTGCGGTTCAATTTAGATGCCTCAAAGTTTGCTATTTTGTTTAATTACAAAGCAAAATGAAACTTTTGAAGTCACACCACGAAGTTAACTAATTAAGCATATATTTCAAATAAATATTTTAACTAGGAAGGATTTCAACTAGGTTAAATTATATTCTTTTATAGGAAATAATTTAAGGAAAATTAAAAAACCTTGACAGTCAACAAAATAATGTCTAACGTAAAACTAAGTGTGACGTGTAAGCGAATATATTTGTCTTTACGGAGGCCCTCGGTAAGGGCCCCCTGTCCTCTTAGGGTAAAAACGGAATAAGACACGTGATTTACTACAATCAAATAAATTAGACGACTTCATAGCTAAGCGGTTACCTAACTATGTATGACACGCATGGGTTCCGGGTACGATCTCTGGTCAGACATCTCAATTATAGATTTAGGTGTTCAGGGTATCTGTCTTTCTGTGTACGTCTTTCTGTGTGTCCATGTCACCCTCAACACAGGAATAATGCTAGTGGGGGTCTATGAAAATAGCGTTATCTTATATATAAAATTCTCGTGTCACAATGTTAGTTACCATACTCCTCCGAAACGGCTTTACCGATTTTCACCAAATGTTATATGCAAATTCCGTAGGTCTTAGAATCGGCTACTATCTATTTTTCATACCCTTAAGTGATAAGGGTTGTTCACCCTTAATATTTTTTTATTTATATAGCAACACAACGTTTGCCGGGTCAGCTAGTTTTTTATATAAAAAATCGTAATCTAAATATTACATACTACATATTAAGATTTCACTACAAAGTTACAAACTAATAATGTTTATGAAGATAGGAATATATTTGACGTTATTTATTTTGCTTATTTTTGTTGTATGTTTGATTATGTTTTCGTTATGATAATCAAATTACAAGAAGCTGTACAAGTATCGGTGTCACGTTTGGTATTTCGAGAAATCTGTTTCTAAGATAAACACAGCCACCTCATACGGGAATCGACCTCAATTAACCTCTTAAATCAATATACGAGACATATTGGGTACGTTTCCGTCCCTCTAAACACACATACGAGTAACTAGCTTTAGTTGTGTGTCGTCATATTTTTTTATATTCACTATCAACTATATAATATTTTTCTAAAGAAATAGTGTGGAATTTTCTGCTAATGGACCGAAATGTCATGCCAATGTTATATCTAAAGTGCTAATAGATGCGGGAGGAAATTTTATATTCGATTTTATACAATAGGTGTATGTAGTCATGTATAACAAATGTTCGCATCATTTTTGATATTTGCATTCGCATATCGTATCTTGCAAGTACAAGTAGCAAAAGTTATCCTATTTTTTATATATAATGTACGAGTAGCAGACGAGCATGCAATCCACCTGATGGTAAGTGGCTACTGCCAACCATAGACATCTATAATCAACCCCTGATGGGATTAGATATTCCTATCTGAGGTCGGCCACAGATGCGCCGCTACCCTTGAGGACTAAGCTGGAACGCCTCAGGAAAGTCTGTCCTTACCACAACTTTCAAACCAGAACCCAAGATCGCTTAACACTGTTGTTATGAGGTAGAAATAGGTGTGGCAGTGGTGACCAAAGATGTTAACTTGTTCGTTTATTATAATGTACATATATATTATTTAATAGTAAGGGCACAGCAAAAGCGCTACGAAGTGCTACGAGACTCGAACGACTTTACGTATAATAAGCTTTAATTAACTTTTACAATCTCCCGATAGAAAGGCGCTTCGATACGTCCTGTAAGTTTTCATATAAGTAGCTCGGCGTAATAGATTTTCCTATTGGTTCCCAGTATATTGTGATAGGACTTAGACAAGACTGTTTCAAGATTAAAGCAAATGGCCCCCGCCTAATCCTATTATACATGGAGTATGGGGCGCCAATATCAGTCGAGGGTAAATTCATATATATTTAGTGAAGGTAGCCTAATGGTTTGAAATACGCTCTCACAAGTATAGCCCGTGGTTCGACGTTGATTTTTCGAAGTTATGTGCGTATTCGTAATTAATTATTAATTGTTCAAATGGTAATGGCGTTGGTGCGTTTGGAGTCGAATATGAAAAAGGACTCTACCTTCAAAAATATTGATTATTCTTTAAAAAAATTAAATAACTATACTAAAAAAATTATAAGGCATAAAATATTTGTACCGAAACATTTCGTCGAAAGTCCGTAACGTCGTTCGAAAAGTTTTAACTTAAAATTCCGCAGCATAAGCCGTAAGCAGGATTGAGACATTTTTTTCGAGAGCGTACGCATTGTGGTTCCCTTTCAACGTTGTGTAAAGTAAAATATAAAAGGAACTCCACATCCCAACAATACGGGACCACAAAAGCTCGGTTGTATTCAACTAGGCATGGGGAGTCTTTCCGAAAAAGATAGATTTTTGAACCGATTCGAATGAAAGTCTGATAAATCGTTTCACGAAAAAATTCTAAGCCCTAAAGAAAAGATTTTCCAAAAGTAGGGATAAATGATCTATTTTAAACTAATCTTAGTTGTTTTTTTAATTATAGGAAAGTAACTTTTTATTTATTTTACCTATACTTGAGGAGCAACAAAAGAAATTAAGTACAAATCTATCTACCGAATTTTTGCGTAATATCTTTCATTTCTTTAAATGAGGTAAGGAAGTACATTGAAGTAATTGTAAATAATTTTATGATTGTTATTGAAACACAAAAAAACGAATATCGATTTTCGGAATATTAATTCAGTACCAGATATCGATTAAAAGGAGTATTTTTTTTAAAGTGTAATTGTTTTCCGCATGAAAAATAGTCTGACTTTTTTGGTCCAAAAAATCGATTCTTCGATTAATCGATATCAGGTCGCCATCTCTACTTCCAAGCCATCAAAGCAGAGGTTGTACGCTCGCGGCGATGACGCTCAATGAAAGCAATTCTTTCGGTAATCATTCCACTTGACGATTTGAAGACCTGTTTTGTGGAAAGGAGGATTAAAGGTGGGAAAATCCCAGTGATTAGAAGCGGTGGTATCACCATGCCTTGCCTTGTAGCCCTCGACGGATTTTCTTACGTTTCTTATTATTGAGTTTTAGGGAGTTGAATACCTATTGTTACAGGCACATCGCATTGATCAATTTATATTGCTGGTTGTTAATACTTTACGCCACTTATTAAATACTTTTCTATTTTATATTTTTAGAATGTTCAGTCTTGCTTTGAGTTATGAAATGTCAGCTGATTTTCGTAATGTTTTATAATGGAGATGTGATCAAATAGTGGATAAAGATGTATTCTTGTAAATATTGATGATTATGGAAGAATATATTGTGTTTCTGGAATCCCTTCTGAGCGTTTTCATACTATGTTATCCCATCTTCAAGAACCAAATAGGTACGTAGGGAGGTGCTATGAAATCGAATACTTTGCTGTTTATGTGTGCGACTCTGTCAGAGATCTAGTCAACTTACATGAAAGTTTTTTTACGATAATTATCTCTGGTCCCACAAATTATTTAAGTCGGGGATTTATAAACTATTTTAACCTTTTATCAATTACATTTATACCGTCGTGGGATTTTTCAGAATTTCAATTTTTGAGTAGAGACGTTGCACGTGTAAGACAAGTGTCGTGTCACGAAATAATATTAATGTCTTTATATATAAAATATAACTTTGCCATTTAGCCGACACCGACACTAATTGTACGGAAAATATTATATTTTCCGCCACCGCACGTGTGTTTAGATTTGCACGAAACTTTATTTGTAGATATTGTTTTCTTTGTTGAAGGAAAAGGTATATAATTATAAATACGGGAGGCATTCTTGCTTAGTCCTCCAAGAAAAGGAAACTGAAAACTTAAGGGAGGATCAATTGCAGATAAATTTCTGTTTCACTTAATATATGGATTGAATCCTCCACTCTCCACAAATGGTGCTATTTCCTACTATTATTTACAGCATGTGCGAAGTACATGTGATATTAACAAATTTAAATACGTTGTCGTCGTCATCAACCCATTTCTGTTCCACTGCTGATTAGGCCATAGTCCACCGCGCTGGCCAAGTGCGTATTGGTAGACTTCACATATCTTTGACATTTTTTTTATAAATCTCTTAGGCATGCAGCGTTTAGCAAGTGATAATTAATTTCTAATACGCACATAACTTTGAAAATTCAGAGGTGCGTGCCTGGGATTTGAACCTAGGACCCCTCGAACGAAAGGCCGAGTTTCTTAACCACTAGGGTATCCCGCATAATTTAAATACAGTTACTTATATTTGTATCCTGTGAAATAACAGCCCTAAACATACTTAGAGCATACTGTATCAATATTCAGAATTGTGTGCCGAGCTGCGTCATTCATAGCTAGATCAATACATCAGGAAGAATCCGACAGAATGTCAATTGAATCTGCAAATGTTCTGCGGAAACCGCATCAATCATACATGAAAGGGTACGTGACATCGTTCTCATGTCCACTAGCTCAATAGAATGACGCATGAGCGACCTAATATTAGTAAGTAGTTTCGTATGATGGATGTCTGTCATACATTTAGCTTTTATTAATAGTATTGAAGTGGCAAATAACTATGCAGGCCATTTTTAGGGTTTCGTACTCAAAGGGTACAAACGGAACCCTATTACGACTCCGCTGGCTGTTAGTCTGTCACGGGGCTCTATCTGATGAACCGTAACAGATTTGTTTATGTTTTTTTTACAGATTGTGTAATAGTGCCGCTTTAACAAAAAAATCTTGATTATAAATAGAGATCTTGATACTAGAAACCGCTATTTTTCGGCATCTTTCGCTTTATCTATTGAACAGTAAGCAGTACAATTTTCACAAAGCATGTGGCTACTATGATAACATATGCTACTCCTAACAGTAAAAAAATATGGAAATTGGGTGGTACGAAACCCTCCCTGTGCGAGTTCGACACTTGGCCAATTATATATATGATTGAAGTAGCTCTATCAGTAAGGGGTACCATGAGTTTTTACGTTTTGACAAACATGACTGTTTTGGTATTTGTTTACGTATTTGCCCATACAATTTCCAATCAGCGCCCCTAGCGGATTGTATCAGAACTATAGTGTCAGTAACGTAACATTAAATGTCTAAATTGACAAAATGGCGCTTTATGTTGTCTCTCTTTTATGCGAACTCTCTTTTCTCAGTCTACTGAAGCAAACGGAACAGAATATTGGATTGAGTAAACGGAACGTAAAATTGTGGGATGTTTTGAAAACTCATGGTAAGGGTACAGATCAAGTAATAAGTATTAAGTGATCACAGCCGTCTATGGACATCGTCACCATCTTCAAATAGAACTACCGTCCTGGTTCTACCGTTTTTCGCTTTATAGTTTTTATACTATAGTCAGATATACATACAGACAGATATACGTACAGATATACATTCATAGTAAATCATAGAGACACAGTGGTCACCACAAAAGAAACAAAGCCGTGAAAATTACTCTTTCTTAAGCCGGGATTAAACGTACATTAAACAATGAGCATAAACAATTTAGACTTCACAAAGCAAACAAAGGCTTGTAAATCATAACTTCTTTGGTGTCGGAGTTAAAAATACAGTAACTAAACAAAGAGCATAAAGAAATTCATAGAAGGAAATGAAATTAGTGACGGAAACAGAACATTAAGTTCAGAATGAAAATGTAGATCGGCTGCAGTTGCTATAGGGCAGGAGTTGGCAACCTTCGGCTCGCAAGCCACATGCGGCTCTTTCGATGTGAAACTGCGGCTCTTTAGTTCCATACGTATTTATAGGTCTCATTTATAGGTTTTATAGATATTCCATTCTGAAGGTGGTAGGACCCTATGTGTCTATCCCTGTAGTTCCGGGACAAGAATAGGGCTACGGTATCCCCTTCCTGTCGTAAGAGGCGACTAAAAGGGGGCTTCTGGGGTCGTGGGTGGCAAGAGTGGGAGCTCGAACCACCCAGCCAACGGCCCCGGGAAGGACGGCGGTATGTGTGGTCGCATACCGTCGTATGCACCAGACGGTGCGGTGAGCGATAAGCTCACCTGGGCGGAGCCCGACGGGGCAATGCGCTAAGAGGACTCCGGTTGCGTTCCTTTGGAGATCCCGGAGTCCTCTACGCAGCGCTGAGGACGGCCACCGGGGGGGTTTTAGTGCGGTAAGAGTCCCACATAACCCTGTGTCGCTCCCAAGGCATCGGGTACCTTTTGAAGGTTTCCCCCTCGTCAACCCTATGTGTTTCGTTTCGGCACCACCGCCACACCTATTTCTACCTATTAACAGTAGTGTCAAGCGCTGCTGTGTTCGGGTTTGAAGGAAGTGGTAAGGCAGACATACTTTTCCGAGGCGTTCCAGCTTAGTCTCCCCTGACTTAGCGGCGCATTTGTGGTCGACCTTAGGTAGGAATATCTGATCCTATCTGGGATTGATTACATATGTCCATAGGCAGCAGTAGCCACTTACCATCAGGTGGGCTCGTCTGTTACTCTCGTACATCATATAAATATGATTTAATTTATAAAAAAAACGTCGTTCGTACAAGTCACATTGTTTATAGAGTTTAAATTTACTATTTGAATAACCATGCAAATTCATGGCTTTGTTGATTATTGAATTTCTTTGCTCAATTGTTTGTTATTGAAGTACAAGTTAGCGTTGTAAGTAAATATTAAATTGTTTTAATTTTTTACCTAAATAAAAAGTGATTATCTAATAATACCATATACATATTTTATTTAATTTATTGTGAATAAACATTACTTATATATGAATAAATAGACATATTTCTTATGATAAAAAGATTATTTTTGTGTCAAAATACTTTATTTATGCGAATAATATTTACTGTTGGCGAGAAATATTTTTTTCATTTTTTAAAAACGTTGAAATTTTTTAAAATGTAATTTTTGAATCTTTCGACTTAAAAGGTTGCCAACGCCTGCTATAGGGCAAGCGTTATGAAGCGTTATTACATTTAATATATACATTTGCATGCTAACTTCTCTGTTAGATACAATTATCTGTTCTACGCTGCCATAATTGCGTTTGAAAAATTGCAATGTATTTTAATTAATAGATATTCTATTTTAATGCTACATTGCCGGACCACCGCTGCACCTATATCTGTCTAATAACGGCAGTGTTAAGCGCTGCTGTGTTCTGGTTTGATGGGCATGGTAAGGGAGACATAGTTTCGAGACATTCCAGTTTAGTTTTCAAAGTTAGCGGCGCATCTGTGGCCGGCTTCTGGTAGGAATCTAAGCTTATCTAGGCTTGATTACAGGTGTGCATTGGCGAAATTATTCACTATATTACAAAAAATAAATGTTGTATTTCACATTTAATAAAGTTTGCAGATATTTTACGGAATACCTTATTAATGTGTGAGTTGAGCCCATGGCTGGAATTGAAGGTTAACGGTTAAATATAAAACCTCCATTATTGTTAAATCATTGAGAGTATATTTAAAGATAACTTTACCAAATACTGAAAAAAGCATAGTTAAACGTCATTACAGAATAATATATGCTCGTAATTTATTTTGTAACAATAAAATACATAGTGAGTATGGAGTCCCACCCAGGGGCAAATTTGGAAGGTTAGAACTCTAGGGCAATGAAGGAGGCACCAAATTATTTTCGAACACTTTTACGTGCAGTTTTTTTTTAATGTTGCCACCAAATAAAATTATTTCAACAAATAATGTTGTAATTAGTTATATATTGTGGGGGGCCCTCTTTAATGGAGGCCCTGGGGCAGTAAACCCGCCTGCCCTCCCCACAATTCCGCCCTTTTACAAACTCGGTCTAACACCATTGAATTACAGAGTAATCGCGTAATATACACAAAAAATCCTTAAATCAATAGACGAAATTAGAGGACTTCGTTTATTAAATTGTTTAAAAAGAACAGAACAGAATTAACACTGCTTAATAAACAGTGTTTAATCAATTATACTCGGATTTATTTTGGCCCATATTAGTAAAGATACTTCGCCGCCTTGAAATTGAATGAAGCCACAACAGGCTTATTTGTAAGTTCTTTTTTTGAATTCTTGACAAATAAAAACATTTTTAGAGAAAATTTACGAATAAATAACTAATACTGCGTAATTTACATATTAATTAATAAAACATTATTTTAAATATTTTAGGGACATTTTAGCACGGAGACGTGGCAAATAGTACATTACAATACGAGGACGAAAATTTTTTTTCTGACAAGTGTGAGTTTGCAGGCCGAGCCGCAGGCGAGGATTGCAATCACACGAGTCAGAAAAACATTTTTCGTCCGCGTGTTGTATAAAATTTTATATTACGGGGTCGGAAATGGGGGTTTTGCGCACGCGAAGCGTGCGTAAAACGTCCATTTACGCACGCCGTGATATAAACATTTTTACGCAACTATTTCAATTGTCAAAACTGCTTACATTTTCTTGTTAGGAGTGAGTAATCTTTACTTATCTATGTTTTGGCCACTCACTTTGGGAACAATTAAAATACCTCTCTCATCCCTAATTTTTCATATCACGTACTTACCTACCGTACTTTATTTTCACGTATGTTAAATGTAAATACGTATGTTTCATATAAAAATACTGCTAACTTCAATATAAAATTTCTTCCAGCTGTACTATAAGTACCCAACTTCCGTAATCGACGCACGACAATTTCGAAACTTGTTGATAACTTTCTCCTAATGCTAAAAGAAATGGTTTCCGTAAAAAACTCAGACAATTGCTTCAGTGATAGATTCAAGATTTGCTGAAGTATGTATTGTTGCTTGGTAACCTCTTATTGTCCCACTGCTGGGCACGGGTCTCCTCAGAGAAATTTAGGCCATAGTCCACCACGCTGGCCAAGTGTGTATTGGTAAACTTCACACACCTTTGAGAATGTTTTTTAAAGAACTCTCCGGTGAGTAGGTATATTCACGATGTTTCCTTCACCGTTTATGCCAGCGATACACTTTTCTAATACGTAAGTAACTTAAAAATCAGCTTGGGATTTGAACCTGCAATTTCACGATTGAAAGGCCAAGTTTCTAACTAGGCTATCATTGCGTTGAGGAACTATCAATGCGAGTATTTCAGGAAGCTATTTCCGCGTCGGCTGAATAGCGTGTTTGATTACGGCAATTTTGTTTTGACGCTAAATCGACATGTCACTGACGATGACTGAAAGAACTAAATAAACCTTTTGAGCAGTTCAACTACGGTATGAAGTATCTGTCAGGTAAAGAATTTGAATTTGGATGTAACTTAGTTAAACGTTACGTATCTTTTGTAATATTTTTTATAGTATAGGAGTAGAAGACGAGCATGCAATCCACATGATGGTAAGTGGTTATTGCCGACCATGGACATCTATAATCAACCCCAGATAGGATTAGATATTCCAACCTGAGGTCGGTCACAGAAGCGCCGCTATCCCTGAGAACTAAGCTGAAACTCCTCGTAAAAATATGTCTCCCTTACCACACCCTGGAAATCAGAACACAGCAGCGCTTAACGCCGCCGGAGTCGAATCACAAAGTTCTACCACCTTCAGAGACCATTTCAACATGTACATATCTATATTTTTATCTTATTTTTTTCCGTCTTATATGTTTTGTGGTAATCATTTTACAAAATATAACATTTGTTTCAACAATATAAGCTACAAAGTAACGTTTAGAAAAGAAGGTGGGTAACCTTTACAGTTCGACCGTAGAAATACCATCGCCACACGTATTTCTAGCGTGAAGTAGTTTTTAAGTTTCTTCATCCCTCTTACCCTCTTGAAAGGCAATGCATCTATATTTGGTTTCAGGTAGAACGCCTTTCCTAATTTTCGACAGAAGTTGATGGCGGCACTGGCTTTTACGAGTTTTTATATCTTTTAGTGACTAGTACCCATGTAAATAACCCCCAATAACGCAAACAGAACACAACTGAAATAGATAAAACTGATACCTGCCGCAGGGAAATCACAAGCAGATTCCTAGTGTATTGCTGCCCTTGAAGCTATATCTGCAACTTGTGTACTAGAACCATAGATAACTATAGATATCTCACCGCCTTGTAATTGAAGGAAGCCATTAAATGGCTTAAACGGCTGACAATTCTGTCAACCATTTAATGGATGTCATAGTGTAATTCACAATGCCGGCATGCGCAGTTAAGACACGAATTTTTTTTATATTTTTCAAACTAACGAAATACGAACTAACGAAAATAGATGACAGTCACAATTTCAATTGTCAAAACTGGTAACATTTTCTTGTTAGGAGTAAGTAATCTTCACTAATCTATGACTAGAACACAGAATAGCAATAGTATTTCCATAATAAAACACGTAGAACAAGTGGGTTTTTCCACTTTTGTTTCAAGCAACCAAACAACACTCAACATTAAAACATCCAAGCTACGAGTATAATAAGGGAAGCGAAATCACATCAATCACTAAAATTATCTAAAATTTCACTCAATATAATGAAAGCAGCTGATTAATTATATTTCCGACCGTTCAATCATATCCGTGCAACAAATAGCTATTATTATTAAATTATTAAACGGGATAAATCATAAATGCACAGTTTTAGATGGATATGTAGGTAATACATATATCTTGGAATTATTATATTTCACTACTTACTTTAAAAATTACAATACAGAATTGTCTGTACTTCTATTATTAATTTTATTTTTTGAATTTAGGAAAAATAATGTTGTCGGTTACCACAGCTAACGAAGACTAATTAAGTAAAATTAACTGTATTTATTATTTTGTTTTTAAAGTCTAGGTGTCTTAAAAACTTATCTAGACTTAAAAATAGGGTTGAAGTCGTCTTATAACTATTTTTTACACACTTAGGTCCAATGATATATTCGTTATTATATCAATGCTTAGGTCTTACCTTGGCATGCCAAATTTATTGCCTTAAAAAGGTAATTTACTTTTAATAGGTGCCTTAATTCTGTAAAACAGGTATCGGAAACTTTTTAGAAGTTGGGGGCCAAATTGATGGATGTTAATGAAATTGCAGGACCTAGGTAGTACTAAGTAGGCCGTCGCGGGCCTTATTTTATTTCATAAAGGCGTTGCGTAGGTTCGTGCTGCCATCTAAAAATAACCCAAAGAAAATAATTTGCCCGTTTCTTAAAACACGCCGCCTGGAGCATGAGCACATTTTTGCCATCCAGGAAAAACACGACAACAAATGTCTTAAAAACTTCAGAATATAAATGTTATCGTTCCTACAGTTCCGCGGGCCAGATCCTATACCAGTTACTCATGATTATGCGCAGTAGATTAATTCAGACTTGATAATGAGATATTTTCGCTCGACCGCTCGAGTAAAGTCGTTTGTCCACCGCACCGTCAGCGAGCCGATACCGAGAACTAGATTATTTCGGGCCGATTTTAATATGCCGTGACGGCGATAGTTTGTCCGCCGCGACCGATATCGGGGGTTTATTTTGTTCCAGCTGTCACGCGTGTGACTACGGTGTATGGACAAGTTCCAATACGTTTTACATTGCCGGTACATTGGCCCGTCAAAATATCGGTGCCGATCTAGCGGTCACGCCGATCTACTCGAAATATCGGCGGCCGGGATGACGGTGGTCGGGTGACGGACGTGCGGTTGACAAGCGGCTATAGTAAATGTATGTACGCTACTTCGGCGCCGTCATTAATTATCGGTATCGGCTCGGTGACGGTGGCAGTGGACAAACAGCGTAACTACGTAGGAGTGTATGTACAGTCACTCATGTTTACAGAGCTATCATAATGTTATGGGAGCACAGATAACATTAATGAAAGGAACAGTAATACCGACGGCATGGCCTGTATTTAAAGAATTTCCCCAGCCTGACTCAAATTAACAAACGCCATTGTAGCAGGGATTACCAATTAATTTCAAGTGAGATACGGTCATTAAAAGCTTTTTTGTAATATTATCCTGTGTAGAACTAATTTCGAGAGTGAGTGGATAATCAGTTTGAACTAAATAAAGCGAAGCTTGTAAAAAAATGTAAATACTAAATAGGTATAGACTAAAATATTCGTCTTATGCCGAGCAGTATTGAAGAGACCTTTGTATTAAGAACAAAATTTTGTAAATAAAAATCTTTCTTAAATACATAAAAAATAAAGATTTAACGACATACTCTAGTCGTGTAAAAGCAATAAATTAACCCAGTTACGTATATCGAAGTAAACGTAACAAAGTACGTTCATCAAAGGACGTCTACTCGAAATATTTTTCAGATAGCTGTAGCAAGCGGCGTGCAATCCGAGTCGTAATGAAGCCAATTCGAGCTAATTTAACAGACGACCTGCTAGCTGATAGCACAAATTGTACATTTCTGAGATACAATTTGCTTATTTACGGTACTTCAGACAAATAGTACTTATATAAATGAAATTGATAATTACGTACTTAACTATATACTGTACTACTATTTACTATTTAAAGTTATGTGCGTATTAGAAATTAATTATCACTTGCTTAAACGGTGAAGGAAAATATCGTGAGGAAACCTGCATACCTGAGAGATTTATAAAAAAAATCTCAAAGGTATGTGAAGTCTACCCATGCGCACTTGGCCAGCGCGGAGGACTATGGCCTAATCTTTCTCATTATGAGTGGAGACCCGTGCCCAGCAGTGGGACAGTAATGGGTTGATGATGAACTATATCCTCGTATTAAAGTATTTTAGTAAGATCGAAGAGGGAAACGAGATTGTAATCCAACTGATGTTATGGTCATTGCCGCCCTTGGACATCTGTTATCAACTCCCGATAAGATAAGATTCCTATCTGAGGTTGGCAACAGATAGCCCTGAGAACTAAGTTGTAGAGCCTTGGATAAACCGCCACATGCCACACTCTTCAATCCATAAAACAGAAATAAGTATGGTGGTGATGATGGGTAAGAAAATATGATAGAAATGTCGACTATTTTAAGTACCTATTCTAAACTAAAATAACACTTTAATATTATCGTCGAGAAGTTAATAAAATGTAGTGCTTGTATGTTTATAAAAACAATGTCGAATTCAGGCCACTAAGATGTCGCGTGCCCCCGGGGGTTGCTGAGTTTTATCGAGTTTCCTCCCTCACGTATTTATAGATGAGGGCTTCGAAACAATAATTTCTTTTATCTCCATCTAACAATTTAATTTCGTTGACCTATTATTTTAGTAGCAAAGGGATTGCCGCTTGGTCTTTTCTAGAAATATTTTCTGTAAAGATTGTTTGGCTGTGGTCTCATTGAGGGTTTTTTTTTGGAGACTGTACTCTTTTCATATTATGGGAGTAACGAAGAACTATATATTAGAACAGATGCACATATACCTCTCCTAGAATGACCTGCTGCAGACATCGTATTTACTGCGTTGTCGCCTTGAGTAACAATCATGCTTTCTACAAATGAGTGTAGAAAGTATTATTATTATTTTATAATATAAGAGAAGCAGACGAGCATGCAGTCCACCTGATGGTAAGTGGCTACTGCCGCCCATGGACATCCGTAATCAACCCCAGATAGAATTAGATATTTCTACCTGAGGGCGGCCACAGATGCGCCGCTACCCCTGAGGACTAAGCTGGAACGCCTCGGAAAAGTATGTCTCCCTTACCACACCCTTCAAACTGTAACACAGCAGCGCTTAACACTGCTGGTTGGAGGCAGAAATAGGTGTGGCGGTGGTGCCGCCGGAGTCGAACCACAAATGGATTCTACCACCTTCAAAATTGAGTATCCTATGAGGGATAGAAGTGTAGAATTGCACAAAGATTTATCCTGTGTCGTGGGTACCATGGCCAGATACATAGACGACACGCACAAATACCTATATCAAAATCAGAAATCTGAATTCATCATTTAGGTAGGTATTATAATAGTTACGTAGTAACTATTTATTTATCTGTGGTATTAGGCACCTGTATGGCCGGGGATCGAACCCTGAACCCTCTGCGCATCAGATTGGTATGACGACCGCTCCGCGACACGGGTCCGCTTATTGTATGAAAAACTTTGTTGATTGTCTTCGTATAAGTTGAACCGTGGACGTTATCAGAGTTACTGATTACACTAGTTTACAAAATTATTTTTTTTATCTGTTGCCGCCAATTTTATGAATGTAAATGTTCATTTATAACTCGTTTTTGATATATATACTCTCAAAATTATTTGTATAGCTCGAGTTCTTTTGTTTTTCTTTTTTATATTTTTTTCTTATTTATTAGTCCATAACGAGCATATTTTACTGTGTTAAGAATAATATCTGATTGTTTTGTGACATGAGTACTTCAAGAAGACGTTGTTTAAATAATCCAAATAAGTTTTGCACCATTTGCGGAGAGTACGTGTTTAAGAATTGTCGGAAAGTTATATCAGAATTGATAAAAAAAACTGTATTTCTGTATTTGAATAGTCCTTGGATAAAAATGACAAGTCGTGGGCGCCTAATTGTGTTTGTATATCGTGTTTTGGATATTTAAGATTATGGACAAGTCGTAAAAGAAGTGCCTTTAAATTTTGTAACACCAACTTTTTGGCGAGAACCACAAATTCATCTCCATGACTGTTACTTTTGTAGCACGAACATAAACTCCAAATATCGAATTTAATGGCAATACCCAAGTACTACTTGTGTTCAGCTTCCAGTGCAACATTCATCTGACTTGTTACTGTAAAAAAAATATCTGGACCCTTAGAAGAAATTGGCACTGAAACACCATGCTCATCACCAAATGATGTTAATTTTGAAGGTATACCAAATGAGCCAAAATGCTTTTCCCAAAACGAGTTAGATGATCTTGTAAGAGATTTGGATCTTCCTAAGCGAGCTTCAGAATTGTTGGCATCAAGACTTCAGTTCGTTCAGAATTCCCTAGCAACTCGTGACAAAATCATCATTCCGCCATTGCATATAAAATTGGGCATCGTGAAACAGATAAAAACGGAAATTGGTTTAGTTTCATTTGTCAAAAAATTCCTCAGCTTACTATCGAAATGATTAAAGCCAGGATTTTTGATGGGCCTCAAATTCGACAACTTAAGAAAGATTGCCAAATTTAGAGATTCAATGACTGAGCTTGAATTAAGAACTTGGATAGCTTTCCATATTCCATAGCATTGTTATGCAAAATTTTCTTGGAAATAAGAAATAGGAAAATTATATTGACCTTGTTGAAGACCTTCTTTTACAATTAAAAAATATGGGGTGCAATATGAGCATAAAACTCCACTTTCTCCATAATCACCTCGACAGGTTTCCGTAAAATTGAGGAGATATGAGCGAAGAGCAAGGAGAGCGTATGCATCAGGACTTACGCGTGATAGAAGAACGTTAGCAGGCATCCGAACATAATGTCTGACTATTGCTGGTCTCTGATATGCCATTTTCCTAAATCAACACATAACAGACGACCTCAAAACGATTTTTTTTTAGATCTAAATGTGTAATTTCATTTTTTATTTCTTGTTTTCCATATAAACACTTATTTTTTCCGTTTGAAACGTATATAGCTGAAACTGAAAAACTAAAGCTGATAAAAAAAATAAGTTATATATTTAAAATGTGAATAATATATGTACTCAAGAACAGATTTTTTTTTCCGGCAACGGATGTACTGTAAACTAGTGTTATCGTTAGAAGACATCATATTTGGCTGATATCATAAATGAAAAGCCTTATTAAGACCTAACTTAAAAAAAAAACGAATATTAGGGTGTGTATCACAAATTTATGAATTTAGTGTAAATTGCAATACTTAGGTAGTAGTTACTCAGAAATATTACGTAACAGGCAACCCTATATGTAGCAAAGTTTTAAAAGTTACAAATTATCCAAACGTTGTACGTTCAGTATAAATTACTTTCGAGTTTTATTAATTAATCTTATTAGATTGTCTTATTTTACCCGTGGTTGAACTTCCAGTTTGTTTTGTTTGAAGAACAAGTTTCCTTGCTCTTGTATTTCGACTCCTATCTAATTAAAACGAACATTTTGATTTAACAATAGCTTTAGTGTTGTTATCTTTAGATGATGGAGATAAACAAACAATTAGAACCCGTTGGCTCTAGAGATACTACCGCCACACCTATTTCTGCCTAATAACAGCAGTGTTAAGTGCTACTGTATGCCTTTGAAGGGTGTGATAAGGGAGACATACTTATTCGAGGTATTCCAACTTAGTCATCGGTAGCAACGCATCTGTGGCCAACTTCAGGTTGGAACTTAATCTTATCGGGGTTGATCATAGATGGCCATAATCATAGATGGCATGGACTGATGGTAAGTGGCTTCTACCACCCTTGAAATGTTCCTTATCTCTTTTAATTAATTACGAAAGTAAATTTAGCATTTTTCATGGACATATAGAAGGTAATTTATTAGGCTTCACGATTTAATTATAAAACGGTCGGTGAACTTTGACGGTCGTTCAGACAAGTCATGTGGGTTGAATTGAGGAAACCAATGAACCATTGTCACACGACGTAGGCGTGATCAGACAACCTTGAAACGGTTCCACTCAAAATACTGTGACGTCATGGCTGACGTCATAATTATGACGACTATTTCAGCTGTTTTTATTTTAGATTTTGTGAGCTTTTCTTTGTAAATCTGTGAGAGTCTATTATAAGGTAAAATAGGTAGAAATAGATGCGTGATGGTCCAGACGCGTTTTATCACCACTGAAATTACACAGGTTTCCTAAATATTTTTGATATATAAGATTTCATACAAACAGTATCATGGGAATGAAACTTTAATCAATAGAACAAGTATATAGAGGTAGAATATTCATCATTATCTTCATTGTCAAATGTTATCAGATAACATCCTGTAATGTACTAGTCTGTTCCCGTTACCTAATGTTTGTGTGGTAAGAGAGATTATCCTACTTAATCCTCAAGGGTAGTAACTAGCAACACATCTGTGGTCGACCTCGAGTAGGACTTTAATCCTATCTGCGGTTGACTATAAATGTCCCTAGGCGGCAGTTGCCACCCATCAGGTGAACTGTACGTTCATTGGCTATTGTTATCAGATAAATAAAATATTACAAGGTTATCATTAAATGAACAAAAATTCGAATTAAAAATAATTAATTGAAAAGGGAAGTTATGTGGCTTGTCATTCCCACAATTAAGACGAATTCTACGACACATTATATTTAAAATTCCTCAAGTCATTTGGGCTGTAGGAGATGCTAAAGAATGAGAGAGATATCCTCATCTTAAATGTACAAATCAAGCAGTTTGTGCTGTAGGGTCTGTCAAAGGATAAACCATTAGAGATGTCCTATACTTATCGAATTATCGATACTAAAATAGATTCAGTTGAGATACAATGCAAAGGACATCTCTTACGGGTACATGAACGTAAACGTTTCGTAACGAGTTAAATGGCTCGGAAAATACAGATGAATGGGAACGACGGATGTCTCGGTCTATAATAAGACAACCTTGTCCTGAACCTTAAACATGTACTTCATACATTTGCATAGATAAATATGTAACAGTGAACAAATATACTCCTAAAGCGAGAAGTATAGTTTTAAGGTAGTTTAGTTAAGCCGCGCGAAGAAATGTAAGTACATAATTCTAAAACTAAACTAAACTGAGGTCGGCCACAGATGCGCTACCCCTGAGGACTAAGCTGGAATTCTTCGGAAAGGCATGTTTAATTTATCACGCCCTTCAAACCAGAACACAGCTGTTAACACTGCTGTTATTAGGCAGAAATACGTGTGGTAGTGGTGCCGCCGGAGTTCATCTTCATCACAGAGGGTTTTACTTCCAAATTGTAGTGCTATAAGTTTTACACTTGGTAAAGTAAGACCTGTCCGGTCGAACCATACTGTTTCTACTAATTTCTACAGAGAAACAAACTGAGTAATAAAGTCAATTTATTTTAAAATTCTTAATTACTTTTTAATTGATCAGCGGTATGCACCGTTAATTAATTCGTCGATTAAGCTTTTTCCATTCAATCAACTTCTTTTATGGCATCTCTCGTTATGTGATTGATGGAAAATATAATTAGTTAACTCAGAATTTAAATAATGGAAGACCTTTAATGGAATATAAAACAAAGAGCGTGCATATATTTCGTGTATTTATCTTTGAACATATACCTGCTTTTCCGGGGATCGAACACTACACTGACTACGTTTCACACGATATGATTCAACTGGACATTTTTGGCTTTTGGGAAAATTTGGAAAATATCTGGCATTTTGTTTTTGTGGTGTAAGGTGGGTTTGCGCTGCTCTTAAATGATTTAGACAATGAGAAAATACTTAAAATGTATGTATCTCTGCATTTCGTCGGCGAAGAAAATGTTCTCGTTCTATTTAAAAAATTGCTGACTATCCGTCGCTATTTATTTTTTACCAAAAACGGGATATTTTCGCATCTTCGAGTTCTTTGGGACACAGCGAAAATGTAGCTGAAAACGAGATATTACCGTTCAAAATGGGGCCTGTGGTCATATTAGGTATGATGGCCGCTGCAGTACATGAATAGGTGATCCGGGATACAATTTATGTAATACACAGCCCATGTAACGCGTTGGAATACTAATCTTTCAAAATACACGACATTTTTTTATTGCGGTAGTAAAAAATGCTTAAATAAAAGTTGGCAGCCCAACAGCCGTTCAATAATAAATCAGGCATTATATCATTAATTTATAAGCTTCTATCACAATCGAAGTTTATAAGTCACAAAATAAATCGCGTGGAAAAAACAATCTTCAATATAAACAACAAACTTAAGTCGGATAATACTTCAAGGTACGAGTATTCGATACCATGGCAACAGTTATAAGTCCGTGATTAACAACTTTTTTTCATTTATAAACGAAATATATCTCAAAATTATTTTACGAGTATGTACGAGTAAGTCATACGATGATCTAAGTGAAAGTAAAATTATAGAACTTTTGGAAACCAAGGAAAGTAAGGAGCAATTTTTATCGTATCATTTTCAAGAAAGCGTTCCATTTCCTTTGTGTTCCTTCTTGTTTACACATATGACACACAGATATATTTTACATACAGATAAAATTGGTTAATCTCTTGTAATAACGTTGATGTGTATTATAAGGGTTTGGGTGCCGGCTGACTGACATAAATGCGGTGACCATCTTAGGTTTTCTTATAATAATATTGAAGGTGGTTAGAACCTTTTGTGGTTCGACTCCAGCGGCACCACCGCCACACCTATTTCTCGGCGCTGCTGTGTTCCGGTTTGAAGCGTGTGGTAAGGGAGACAGACTTTTCCGAGGCGTTCCAGCTTAGTCCTCAGCGGCGCATCTGTGGCTGACCTCAGGTAGGGACATCTAATCCTATCGGGGGTTGATCACAGATGTCCATGGGCGGCAGTAGCCACTTACCATCAGGTGGACTGCATGCTCGTCTGCTACTCCTATATTATAAAAAAAAAATTAAAAGTAAACAAACGAGCATATTTTCCACCTGATGGTAAGTGGTTATTGGACCAATGGACGACTGTAATCCTGATAAGATTATAAACTCACCCGAGGTCATTCCCAGATGCATTGTGATGTGACCCCCTGGGAACCGAGGTCGTTTAATATTGCTGTTATTAAACGCTGCTGTGTTCTGATTAGAAGGGTGTGGTAAGGGATACATACTTTTCTGAGGCGTACCAGCTTAGTCCTGGGGGGTCGCAGCGCATCTGTGGCCGATCTCAGATAAAAATCTAATCCTACACCTATTGAGTTGTTTATAGATGAGCGACAATAGTCATTTACCATCTGGTGGATTGTATGCTAGTCTGCTACTCCTATAGTATTAACAAAATACTATTTCAAAGATGTCAAGCAATATATCTGAAGACAAAGTAACATCGAACTAACCTTATGAGACAGTGGCAGCTATAAACTACTTTTACGTCCAATAGACCTGGGCAACTTTGTTGCGTATAAGCTATCTATAAAATTGTTAAAATTGAAGCGCAGCTGGTGATTTCGTACTGAAACTGAATGTACTGAAAGTTGTCTCCAATATCTGTAGTCTAACTGTACGATGGTCGTGGGAGTTTGTTTGTTGTTGAGAGGGATTGCAATGTGATTACTTTTTTAGGGTTCCGTACCTAAAGGGAAAAAATGGAACCCTATTACTTTGCCCTACTCTCTGTCCGCCTGTCACAGGATCTATATATCTTGAACTGTTTTAAAATGGGAGTCGCCATACATTTCTAATTTCTATGATAAAAAAAAATGTGTATTGACGCCATTTTAAATTCAATATAGCGAAAGCTCTACGATGACGGAGCAGTCATTTAGTTATTTTCAAGCACCCCCATGATAAGGGTATGAAAAGAAAAGTTATTTTGTCTTACGAAAAACAAAATAAAATTACTTAAAACTTGTTTTTAATATTTATTTGTAAATTTATGTTAATTTATACATTTGTGTCCGAAACATATTTCAATAACCGAGAACAGAGCTTATGAGAACAATTGGAATTTCCAGCGTTTCCTTTTGTTTCATTATTCACGGTAACATAATATTGTGATACGAATTCCACGTATTGGTGATATTTACCTCGATAACAAAGCTTTGTTGAAATGAATTTTGAAAATTGTCATTCTTGTCCAGTGAAGAATGGTTTGACACAAATTAATTAAAACTCTGTACCGATTTTCCTTTGTTCGTTAAAAATTGAGTAAACAACTATAAGATATTTAGGTAGCTGTTTTAATGCTTATATATTTACTTTTTTATTTATTTTTACGTTTCTATGTTAAATCAAAATTTATAAACGGTCAACGTCTAAAAAGTTTTGCACTATATTTTTTTTTTATAATATAGGAGGAGCAGACAAATATGCAGCCCACCTGATGGTAAGTGGCTTTACTGCCGCCCATGGACATATGTAATCAACTCTAACGCTTATGCTGTCAAACTCCGGTAGGACTCTAATCTTATCGAATCAAAATCAAATCAATTTTTTTTATTCAAAATAGGTTCTTTACAGAGCACTTTTTGAATGCCAATGCAACTACCACCACTTCACAAGGTGTTTCGTAATGGAGAAGAAGCGGCGAAAGAAACTCCATAACACACATCTTTAAAAAACAAAATGTTTTTGACAATGTCAACTTAACGTAATGGTGTAACTTAACGTAACGTAACTTAACATGTGGAACTGGAGCTAATTCAGACCACACCGTTTTGTCAGTCAAATAATCACTTACTTTATACTACGCTTTTTTACATAGCGTTTGTTTAATGACATGTTTGAACTTTTTTCTGTGAGATTCAAAATGTGGTCGGGTATTTTATTGTAGTAGCAGCGAATACAGTTGCCCATGAAAGATCTAGCCACCTTACATAATCTATGTTTAGGAATTTCTAATTTATTTCTATTTCTGGTATTAAAGTTATGGTGGTTACTATTTCTTTCAAACATATCAGTGTGTTTTCTTACATACATAATATTTTCATAAATGTATTGACTATGCACCGTCAATATATTAATAATAGTGGAAAACAGTTCTCTTAGGGACTCACTATCGGAGTTGATTATACATAGATGCTCGTTTGTTATTTTCATATTATAAAAAAGACTTTTCTTTTTTATAAGCGCTACAGTCGCTACTTTCGATATAATTTAAGTGAACCTTCTTGTGAATCCTTAGCATCCTATCACCAGCCCCTAGTAATGGCACTTACTTGCACCCCTAAAATATTAGTTTAAATATTAGTAAAATCGAAAAACCGTGTACCTTAATTTGGTTCTTCAACAGTTCTCTCTCTGAACAGCCCCAGTTATAATACTGACTTTTACCCCCGAAAATGTTAAGGACATTATATACTAAGCGTATTCGAAATAAGGCAATTTATATTAAGGGTATAATTGAAAAACCCTGCACGTGTAAGAACACAATACGAGTTTTCCTTAACCTAGATTTAAAGTATAACAATCACCATACGTTTCAGATTGTTTGGCGAAGTAAACATCATAAAATATTCCATCTCGTCTCATACATAATTGAGGCCGCGCTGCTTATTTTGTTAGATTCGGGATTTATACGCCATTACTTATTATGCCTCACTTTGTTCCGGGTATATTAAACTTTTTATTGTTATAAATTGCTTGAGAAAGTTACTGTAACTTGCAATTTTTAAGAAGATTTTTCGGATATATCCGATTTATCGATATATGGACATTTTGAAGGTGGTAGAACAGTTTGTGGTTCGATTCCGGCTGCACCACCGCCACACCTATTTCTGCCTAATAACAGTAGTGTTAGACGCTGTTGTGTTCTGTTTTGAAGAGTGTGGTAAGGGATACATACTTTTCCGAGGCGTACCAAAAAGAATTCCAACTACACTATAATTGGCTTCCATCGTATTTTTACTGTTCCTTACCCAAAGGGTAAAAACGCAACCTTATTAAGACTTCGCTGTCTATTTGTCTTCTGAACCGTAATAGAACATTTGAAATGTTTACAGAGGATGTATAATGTGGCCGCTATAACAACATATATTCAAATATATATTTTAAATAAACTAACAGAAATTGTTATAACAATGACAGTTACTATTACAATGTTAAGTATATAGCCTCAAGACGTTCAAAATAAATACCGGCGAGACAGCTACAGGGTCTACGGCGTAGACCGTCTTGGTATAAATAATCATTTTAAACATCTTGAAGCTACACTGAGTATGTATGTATGTATGTACTGTATTGTCTACGCCATAGATCGTAGACGTAGATTGTACGTATAGAAGCCGTAGATTGATTATGCCGAAAAGTAAGAAATACGATCTGATTAATGTCCGAATATTATACAGTGGCAATAAATACGAGTAGAAACCATACAGGCTACAGATGACAAAGTTGAAAGAATGCAATCATAATTCATTTGGCTCTGCCGTACATAAATTGCCTTTCTAAATGGTTTTCCCTATAATCTGTTCAATTAATCATAAAATAGTTGTGTCAATAAGATTATTAAACGACAACGGAATAGATTAATGATATATGCATGATTGAATGAAATGCCACGTCAATCATGAAGTTTGGTTTAAAACGTTAAAGACTTTGGACTTCAATGCTAGCGGTTTACTCGCCATAACTTGTCAAAGTTACATATGTATTCTTAGAAATTAATGTCCATTCGCTTTAGTGGTAAAACAAAATATGTTGGGGTAACATATGCCTAAAAGTTCCGTATATTGTACTCAAAGTTGTGAGTTCTACGAATACATATTTCTCAATTTATTTGGTCAGCTGTGCCTCTAATCCCTTTCATTCTGAGAAGACCCGTGCTTAACAATAGGTTTGTTGTTGTCAACCCATTATTCTTCCAGTCTTCCTTCAGACTGAGAGGGGCTTAGGCCACAATCCACTACGCTGGCCAGTCAAAGATAAACGGTATACTTCACCTTCCAGAACTTTAAAGACCTCTCAGGCATTTGTTCTGATATGGTTTCCTTTAGCGTTTAAGTGAGTGATAATGAATGAATTAATTTGTGATACACACATAACTTTGAAACATCAGAGGTGCCGGGATTCAAACCTACGACCCTCTGATTAAGAGGT
The DNA here is from genome assembly GCA_014595695.2 of Epargyreus clarus clarus. Taxonomy (NCBI): domain Eukaryota; kingdom Metazoa; phylum Arthropoda; class Insecta; order Lepidoptera; family Hesperiidae; genus Epargyreus; species Epargyreus clarus. The sequence continues at coordinate 1,127,812 of JACTTY020000085.1, read as the reverse complement.
CATGTCAGAAACCATTTGGCTGTCAAAGCTCAAAGTACTGACTTATAATAAAAAGGTGAAAGACACTTACATGAGTTGAAGTTATAGATTTTCTGCTGTCTGTATTACTGGGTTGTCTGGAGAAGGTTGGCGGGTGGACGCTTAGTGGAGATCCTGGTTCAGAATCTGTTTTGCCTTCGTTACTGCTATTGCCTCCATCCTGCGAATAAAATATTGCCATAAGAACACAATTTTAGATAACGTTTGTGCTGTAATTTATTCATAAATATCCTTTCTCTCTCTTCGATCTTTTCCTCGCTACTGAGGGCTGTGACCGCCATGTTTCTCGATGAGCACAGTTTATTAAATAATTCGTCAAGTCCGAGTAGCATTCCGGTGGAGAGCTCTGTCTTTGTTCTTTTCAAATTTTAATACTCCATCATAGAGTACATTCAGAAAACATTGGTTTTGATTGATGGGCAGATAGAGACGAGCATGATCTTAATCAGGCATGAAGATTTTTTTTAAATCAAATTTAAGATCGAGTAGCAAGGACGCTAGCATGTGATAGTATGTAGTAACTGCTGCTAATGCGCACATCTATGACAACTTAATAAAAAGGGGCTCTTCTTGATGACAGATGCTTGAGCAATCCTGAGGGCCAATATGCATTCTAACACATATACATGTCTAATATATTATAATGTAAGTCTACCTCCACATCATGTAGTTATTGGTTTAAAGATAGTTTACATTTTGTATTTATAATCAACATTTATACAAGAATGCGACCCGCGTGGCGGAGCGGTCACCATGCCGGTCTGACGTGAAAAGGGTCCCGGGTTCGAACCCCGGCCAGACAGATTTCTAAATGATGAATTTAGATTTTGTGATTCTGGGTCTGGGTGTTTGTGTATTTGTCTATGTGTGTGTCCATAATACCCACGACACAGGGAATCCTAGTGTGGGGCTGTGAGTGTAGAAAGCGTTTATTTATTTATTTATTTAAGCGTCCAATTCCATTTTTGAATACGGCCATTTCTTACTATCAGTTTAATGCTACAGTTTTTGCCAATACGGCCGGTTACGGGTTTACGTTTAAAAATTCTACAAAAAAGATTACCATGCAGCCCTTTATAAAGCTTCTTGCCAGCGCCGCGACTGGTACATATTGCTAGCGTTTACGTTTGTGTATCTCCTGCAACGCTACAAAAAGTAGAGAAGCATCTATTTTCATTTTATTTTAAGAGAAAACCTACCACGTGCATATACGCAGTTTTTTATTGAAATAGTCAACGAATACTATCCGTTATTAATAATCTATCCAATGTTTGGTGGTAAAGATCGAAATTTGACTTTATTCTCTCGATTTGAAGTTTCTTCTTTTATAATTTCATATTTGGTGATAAAAAACATTTTATCAAATTTCTATCTTTGGCAGGTAAATATTGGATGGATTTATTATTAATAACGGGCGTATGCAATCCATCCGATTAAGTGGTCACTGATGTGCATTGACATCTTTGACAAGTCTAACTTAAGGTCTATTTGAGACATAAATGCTCTTGAAAAGCTATTTGGAAAGTTATAGATACGTCCAAAATTATAAATGATCACAACACACAAGAATCCTCATTTCTAAGTCGGTAGCTCACACTAATCCTGGAGATTAAGGAATGCCTCATATTAGTATTTTTGCCTAACGACATCTTATATCATCTCCATTTGGCAGATATAAGAAAGTATTTTAATAAAATTACTTATATGGGACCTTTTAAGGGTCATGGTTTTGTTTACGCTATTATCCGTAAACATGATATAAGCGTAAAAATGTATAAATCAAATCAAATTATTTTTTTATTCAAAATAGGTTATTTACAGAGTTCTTTTTGGATGTCGATACATCTACCGCCACTTCACAAGGTGTTATGGAGAAGAAGGTAATGTATTGTATGATTATAAAGATAGCTTTCGAAAGATTAACTTGACCGATAGCTTAATAACCTTCGAATACAGATGCGCACATAACATTTGGTTAATTATCCATTAATCTCCTAACCGCGCACGATAATGATTAACATTGTAGAGCAATTACTAACTAATATTTGATCGATTATAACCGCACATAGCATTCCATCAAATATACTTGTATATGTCCTTGTCAGTGCCGGATTAAGGTTAAGGAGGCTCGAAGCGGAAAGTGGAATGGGGGCCCCAGTGTAAAAAGTTGATTTGATTTTACAAAATTACAAGTGTGTCATAGACTTATTCGCCGACAAATATGTATGATTCTGGCGACCTTTTTTTGTCTTATTTATACTGTATTTGGGGGCCCCACTTAGTTTATTAGAGGTCCTTGTATCTACTTCATAGGTGCCTTTGGGTCAGCCGCAATCGTTGTATAATAATAGGCGGATGGTTAGGACTCAGGCAGTAGCTGGGTCCGCAACCTTCCCTCTTTCCCTCTAGCAAAGGTGGGGATGGTCTTAGAAACCGGCAACATGACCAAAACTATCCCTCCTTTTCAACCCAGTCTTCCAACCCGCAGCCCTGGCTGAGCTTTAGGCTCGCCATCAAAACCTGGTAGAGCTGGAGAGGTTACTAGGGTCATCAACAACTGCACAATGAAAAAAACTTGCATAATAATATGTCTCACGGCTATCTTCACCCTGTCGTTTACGTGGGACGTTTTCTTGTAAAAATTACATCGAAGATCATACATTTATATAAGGCGACACGCGGGCATAGAACGCGGAAGCTCATTTTTCAAAGAAATCTATCGTATGATGGTCTTGTCAGTAATGCTATCCAGTTACATGGAAGGGCTGGAAACAAAGTGAAGAAGATATGTCACGTCAGAATTGCTATGGTAGACACTCACTCATGTTATTATGAAATACTAGTGGTGCCCGCGGCTTCGCCCGCATTTTAAAGAAATAATATGACATACATAAAACGGAAAATTTGTACCTGCATTGGAATGACAGTGGTGCCATCTGTCGAAAATTGGTCTTACCAACTCCCAAACCCTCGTGGGCTCTTGGACAACAACTTTGCTAAAGATCATCACTTGATCAAATGCATAGTTTACGATTCTATAACTACTTACGAATTAAAAATTAATTAAAAAAACCTTTTCCCACGAACAAAATTGTGAATCTAAACCATTCTCAAGTCCCCTTGAACACACATAACAAATTTCATCAAAATCAGTCCAGTTGTTTAGGAGGAGTTCAGTGACATACACGCGCACATAAGAAATATATATATATAAAGATATAGTGAGTAAGGCTACGTTCTCCACATTTCTAATCTTATCTTACTACTTAAAATTAATAATGTTAGAAATGCGAAAGGTTGTGAGGATGGACGTATGTTTGTTACTTTTTCATGCAAAAATGATCTGGATTAGCACATAATGGTATGGCACATACGTATATGTTCCTTGACAATTAGTCCTACCTATCGGGCTTAAATATAGCCTATCGTTCAATTTGGAACGAATCATATACAATAAAATTAAATAATTTCAATCTTTATTAGCATTTAGAAGTTACGAACATAATATGACACAGGATTTAATATGGATTTTAAATAAGAAAACTTATTTTTTTATCTTTAACCTAACGATAAAGCAGGCTGGCTACCTGGTGGAAAGCAGTCACCGTCGCCTTTGGACATTTGCAACACAAGAGGAGTCGCCAATGCATCGCCGGCTTTGAAAGAGAGCTCTTTTTACACCCCTCTTGAAGAGGCCCATGTCAAAGTCCTGAGGAAATACTTCAGGACTATACCTTTTAAAACCAATATTTACCTCTAATTCAAATGCATATTCTAAGAACGGACAAATATTCGTTGCGAGTACCGAATGAATTGTTTACATACTCATACTCGTACATATAAGATTTACCAGTAGTAAAGTGTGGCATAAAGTATAACACTAATTACAAAGTTGTCATTTTGTAATTCACTCTTAGCACAATGTTTTATGTCTTTAATTCATTCAACAAAACGACGCTTTGAGAAGTTTGTTTAATTTATTTCCCTACTTTACTTAATGGTTCTCTACGTATAAAGTTAATCCAGACTGATTTGTATGTAACAGACCCTTTTAATATGTAAAAACAACTTTATAAATTACTGTCAAATTGCGCGCATTAAGCACTAAAAGGGTTTTAGACGGTCAACTGTGCTAGCCAAGTTGGTTAATTAATTAAGCGCTCATTTTTTCTACCTTTGAGATTTTTTGAGCATAAAACTTGCAAGGTAACAAATATCCTTAGAAGATATATTCAAAACTAGAAACCGAAACTCTATCGCGAAAATAAAGCAGAAAATATTTTAAGGAATAATTATTAGATTACTTAATTTTCTTTTGATTATGTAAGTCGGCACAACGCGCCCCTGTAGTTTGCGTCCCCGTAAAGGTTGCGCCCCTGGCAGACGCGGAATAATTTCATCTTTACTGTACTTTTCTCCTTCTGTGGTAATTGAAGCGTAGTTGAAAATATTCCTATCTTATACAACTTGTGGGGAAAGACGCCCAGCAGTTGAATAGAAAAGAGTTGCAATCTAACACCAACCCTGGTATACTTGCGCAAAGTGCACTTTAGGTCTTTAAAATAGAATCTATAACATTAAGTGCACTCATAACAAATGGCTTTTGAACTAAAGTGCTTTATGACTGCAATTAAAATCCTCCGACTAAGAATCTTTATATATATATTTCTTATGTGCGTGTGTATGTCACTGAACTCCTCCTAAACGACTGGACTGAAATTTGTTGTGTGTGTTCAAGGGGACTTGAGAATGGTTTAGATTCACAATTTAGTCCGTGGGAATAGGTTTTTTTAATTAATTTTTAATTCGTAAGTAGTTATAGAATGGGAAACTATCCATTTGATCAAGTGATGATCTTTAGCAAAGTTGTTGTCCAAGAGCCCACGAGGGTTTGGGAGGTGGTAAGACCAATTTTCGACGGATGGCACCACTGTCATTCCAATGCAGGTACAAATTTTCCGTTTTATGTATGTCATATTATTTCTTTAAAATGCGGGCGAAGCCGCGGGCGGGTATACTTGTATATTTGCGACAATAAACTACCTTTCAACTTTGTTTTCTAACATCTGGTTCATACTTCACGTTCGAAAATTCGAAAATTATATTCAAATGATGTTTGTAAGTACTGCGACAAATTCAGTACGATTTTTTTATTTATTTTATTTACTCTATTATGAGTATTTAAAATTACTTATATTTACAATAATTCTATTTATATCATTACCGTTATATTAATATTTTTTATAAAGTTTTAACGACTCCTTTTTTAATTCCTTTATAATGTTATTTAATATAATTATTTTAAAATTTATAGTATTTTTAAAAAGATCAATAATTTTATTTATGTTTTAAAATTCTGATAATTTTAATATTTTCTTTCCTTTAATTCAAATAAAACAAAACCACGTAGTGTTTGAGAAAACGGAACAATAAAGCCTTAGGTTCTCATAAAATGATGAGAAAACTTCTCTCAAAAGGTTAACCGGTTCTCGTAGCGTCTGCAAAGTTCCTCTTTGTACAATTCTCTAAGATACGATCAATTTATTTGAATGAAAAGTTTCGAGTTACTGTAGCATTGTAAGGGTGGGTTGCACAGGACCGATTAAAGTTTGCGTTAAAGCTAATTATAACTTTGACAGTGACGGTTGAATGTCCTCGATACAGGGAATCCTAGTGTGACTGTGAGTGTAGAAGTGTTGTTTATCAGTCGATGTTGACAGATACGGAATTGGGCTAAAACAATAACTTTACTGACCGAAGTCAACAGGCTAATGTTGGTTATGATATCATGTTAACCATAACTAAAATTGACTGTTAATCATAACCCTTGAATTATTTAACGATAGATTTGACGGCTGGTTAAGCTTTTGTAACGGTTTAAGTTACATGGTGCAACTCACCCTAAGAGTTTGTTAACGACCTTAGCTAACACGATTATCTAGTTTATACAATAAGGCTTGTTGTTAAGCTGTGTCCAAATGTCTCACCAGTATTTTAATCCTTCATCTTTACAAATGAATAAAACTTTTTTTTTTATTATGACTATTGTAACTTATTTGTTCCTTATTTATTTACTTACTTATTGTTGCACGCTATCTTTTACCCCATTTAGTCGTGAAAATTACTTTATTTTTAAAAGAAAGTTGTAAAACATTTTTCTTGTTAAGAAAAACAGATAAATAGTATCATCTTGATTCTTATACGCTTCGTCATTATTTTTGTATTATACAGATACATAAAACTAACGTGTTATATAAATATCTACATGCCTCATATATTTTACCATCACTACACCTAATTCTGCCTTATAACAGCAGTATTAAGTGCTGTTGTGTTTTGGCTCAGTCACTAGGTAGTGTTTTTTTTTTGTTGACGAGGGGGAAACCTTCAAAAGGTACCCGGTGCCGTGGGAGCGGCACCAGGTAACCAGGTAGCCTTAATACTACATGGGTATGTTTATCCTAACGATTCAGCAGACGTGCTACCTGATGGAAAGTAGTCAACGCCGCCTATGGATATTTTCAACACCAGAAGAGTCGCCAATGCATCGCTGGCTATAAAGGAGAGCTCTTTTTGCACCTTTTTTGAAGAGCCCCACGTCGTAGCGCTCCGGGAACACCTCAGGAAAGCTCATTCCACATCTTACACGCTCGTGGCAAAAACGTTCGTTCAAACCGAACCGTGGAGGACCGCCACGAGTCCAACTGATGTGGATGGAACTTCATCCTTTGGCGAGTGGTGCGATGGAGGAATGGCACCAGGTCAAACAGTTCCTCGGAACACAGGAACGGGTTGATCATATACCGACCACTTATTATAAGGCTGACTGTATGCTTCTTTGCTATTAAAAATTCATAAAAAGAAATGTAAAACGATTTCATTCTTCATTATTATCATCATTCTTTTCTTATACAGTTATCTACTTATTTGCACTCAAAGAAAAAACATTCAGCTCCCATTAATATTGGATCCTTATCTTCACGTTTAATCTTCCTAACTAATTCTGACGGTTGCTTCGTTCAAAGTTTTGATGTAACATTAAGATCATTATTTACATATTGTTAAAATGGTGGACGAAGGTATACTGTTTCATTTGACCTTATTTTTAAAGGCCTGTGCCATGATATTATTACGAAGCATAACTTTCAAACTTTCTTATTTTATCCTGTTACATTCTAAAACTTTGAAACAGATATTTCATTTTTTCTACTCAGTAAGCCAAAATAATAGTACTTGCTTTAAAATCGGCAGATTCTTTAAAAAACTTTTCGGTCCTATTTCCTCCCTTTTAGGGGTAGGGATATGAAAAATCCTTCCTTAGTAGGTGTCTTGATGATGACACTGATCACCTAGTAGTCTTTCCTTTTTTTACATATGTAGAACTAGTTTTTGCCCACGGCTTCGCCCGCTTTTAAAAGGAAATAATATAACATACTAACATACATAAAATTGAAAATTCGTACCTTCAACTTTGCTAAAGATCATCACTTGATCAAATGCATAGTTTACTATTCAATCCTTACTAATATCGATTCAAAGAATCGATGTTTTGGGTCCAAAAGATCGGTTCTCCGATTAATCGATCTTAGATCGCCATCCCTAGTTCCCGTGGGATTTCCGGGATAAAAACTATCCTGTCCTTTCTCGGGTCTCAGACTATCTTTGTACAAAATTTCATTAAAATCGGTTCAGTGGTTTGGGCGTGAAGAAGAGACAACTAGACAGACAGATAGCATTACTTCCGGATTTATAATATTAGTAAGGATTTACATTGAAATATTAATAACATAAAACACTACGTTACAAATCATTATGCATACCAAGATTTGCTTATTCCTATCAATCAACAGAAACATCAACCAATGTTTTACCATACTCAACCGTATCGGGAATCTGATCCTACATAAAATGTTTTGAGCCCCTGTCTTACTAAAATAAACACATTAGCAAACCTAAGCTAACAGTGAGATATGACGTTGATATGACCAATAATATGAATGGACCAGTCTCGGCCTCGTAAAAGTATGGAGACATTTATGAGATGAGCAATACAATGTAATCGTAACTACATTCTTTATGATGTTTGGATTTTCCGTACTACGAATGTTTTTATAGATATTTCTTTGTATATGAAATCTCTATGTAATTATATCGAAAGTGGTCAGTCAGTTTATTTCGGGGGAGGTAGAAACGCTACTCCCATTCTAACTGAAGCAATCTCCGTTTCGGCTAAAGGGTGTGGATAATGGCTGTTTTACATCTTTACTTAGTTCTCAGGAGTGGCGACCCATCTATTACTTGCTTTAGATAAAACCTCTACTCTTTATCACGTTGGCTGCAATGACAATGAAGACCAGCGACCAATTACCATCAGGTGGATTGAATGTTCTTAGCCACTTCAAAATTAAATAAAGAATATATTTGAACAAAACTTACTTGTAACATTTTCGCGAGATCGGAGTCAGTATACCGTCCTGTGGTCTTCCGTTCAGGTAGAATGTACTTCGGCAATGATTTGAAGAACCACGCTCCAGACTTCTTCCACATTTCCTTCGTCTCCGCACAAAGGGTGCACATGTACTGTTCTCTTGAATATATTGAAGATCTGTAAACAAGAAACGCTTGAAGTTTTCTACACGGGGCTGTGTACATTAGGAATTTTGTCGTGGGTGCCATGGACACACAAAGGCGTACACAAACAACCAGGCTCAGAGTATAGATCTAATTTCGTCATTTACATATCTATCTATCTGTCTGACCACGAATCTAGCCCGGTGTCACATTGTTATTGTGGCCGTATATTGATAAAGGTGCTCCCCCATCCGACTGTAATGTAACAATTCAAGGTTCGACTATGTACAATACTGCTTTACTGACTGACGAGGTTCTGCTTGGAACGGATCAATACAAAATTTGATATTTTAAAATGAATCAATCAACTCACTCTCTCATTACTATAATGTTACAAGTTATATCATGAGTGATATGATGCTTGAATATGTTTCCCGTGAAAGAACACCCTTCTGTCTCCCTAACTTTCATATTGTCTCACATAACTAATGTATGTCACCTAGTAAGTATCAAATATCACAGGAAGTTGTAAAGGTCATATATTTTTAGGTAAAGTAGGTTCGAGTGCTATTTACCTTCGTTTTTTTACTTTTTATTCAGAAATCCTAAATAATCTCAGTTTAAAACTATCAGAATCATGATCGTTTGGTCTTCCAACTAACTTTCTTCGTCTCTCGTTGAACTAAGTATATTCAAAATTATTTACCGCACGCTAACAGAAAAACAAAGATTATTGAACCCATAGTTTTTATGTCTTGGTATCATACAAATGGTACCTTAAATATTTCTTCAGAATAATTTTGCAAGGATTTGCTTAGGGAGATAACACACGAGCGATAGAACGACGAGCATAATATAGAGCCGTTACTAATTATATTCTAAGAAAATCAAAACCTTGCATTACATTCTCAATTTAGTATTAAGCTACGTACCTGTGAGGGGGTGTATCTATGACACACTTGGAACAGGCTGTGTGACGACATATTGAACATGTTCTTAGAGGTGACAATAATCTTGCTGTATCTCCGCACAGGAAACAACTTCTGGGAGCTGGTCCTTGCGCTAATCGACGCATTCCTGGAAAAATTGACAGATTTAGTCTGTGCCGACCTTTATCTTATACCTAATTCTATGAAAATATTACGTGGTTTCTTCTTATTTCTTACATCTTATTTCTTTATCGAAATCAAGGATCGGGCATTTATCGGAAAACTAGCTTTTAGCCAAAGCCTCGCTCGCGGTCAGATACCAAAGACAGTAGTTGTTTTATGTAATCCTCGAAAACATATTTTTTTAATATCCTATGTCCTTTTCTAGAGGCCTGACAACGTGTGTACGAGATTTCATGACAATCGGTATGGTAGTAAAGGCGTGAAAGTTTAGCATACAAAACAAAGTCACCTTTTTATGATATAAGAGTAGCAGACGAGCATGCAGTCCAACTGATGGTAAGTGGCTACTGCCGCCCATGGACATCTGTAATCAACCCCAGATAGGATTATAAATTCCTACCTGAGGTCGGCCACAGATGCGCCGCTACCCCTGAGGACTAAGCTGGAACGCCTCGGAAAAGTCTATCTCCCTTACCACACCCTTCAAACCAGAACACAGCAGCGCCTAACACTGCTGTTATTAGGTAGAAATAGGTGTGGCGGTGGTGCCGCCGGAGTCGAACCACAAAGGGTTCTACCACCTTCGCATTAAGATTAAACACAATTTAAAAGGTTTTCGTTTGAGCAAAGTATAGTAAGTTACCACCATCAGTAACATTATGTTTCTCTATTCAGCTGACGGTTAACGACATTTCTTGTAATCGTCCATAGTCTTGTAATCGAATTACATACGAAGTATAAAAAACAATGAGTATTCTGCTTCTTGATACAATGTTCGTGTCGTCAAGTGAGAATTGATGGAAATTACAACGAAATACTATGACATTTACAAGGTGCTTTTAAACCGCTTTAAGACTACATAAATTTTAACGATTGTAAGGACATTTTACGCCTACCGTGTCTGACTGCTTAATTTGACCTTTGAAACACTGAATCGCTATGAAAATGTGTTACTAGAGGTCATCCCATCTGGTGCTACTTCATCATTATTTTACTTTTAAGCATAGGCAACCGCGCTGGTTAAGTACGAACTACGAATTAATAGACTTCACATATCTTTAAAAACGTTTTTTATGAACTCAGACATGTAGGGTTTAGGCATGTAGGGTTTTCACAATCCAATGAGGAAACAACTTCGAAAAATTAGACGTATATGCCTAGGATTTGATTTCTGAACCCGCGATTGAGAATCCGTGTTCCAACTATCATGGCATGTATTCCTTAACCTTAACTTATAGACCTGATGATAGAACATTAATATCTCCCATAAAACTACAAATACCTTCAAGTCTAGCAACCAGTCGCCCGATCCGTTTCGCTTCGATTTCATCCACCTTCTCAGCACGTTTGACGACCGCCGCAATGGCCTCCCGCTCGGTCGGCGTCAGCGGGGGCTCGCTCCGGGCAGCACTCCAGCCGGTACGAAGCCTGTTATGGACATTAGTACTTGAGTGTACGAAATAAATGGTTAAATAGTTGGAGTAGACTATAGTTACATAGGAGTTGAGTGTACGAAATAAATGTACAGTAAGTTGGTAGACTTTAGGTATATGGTATAGAATGAGGATAAAACGTATTTCTACTTGATTTTTATTTTGCTTTACATAATGTATCGTTGCAATCTTTTACGCCGTAAGGGCTTTTCGCCACGAGGGGTATGCTGCATCCTTTAAGATTCACTGCTGGACATAGACCTCTAATTGACCTTTAATTCTGGGCACGGGTTTTTCCCCAAAACGGGGTAGACTGCATCCACGACCTTTTACGGTCTACTGTACCACCACTAATATAAACCTCCCCTAATTAACGCCGCGCCATCCAGTCCTGTACTTTTCGGATCCAAAGGATACCCGCTGTCTTGTTCAGATCACCAGTCACCCTAGACTGTATCGTTAGACAGTTACACGACGAAGTGGTCGTGGGGCGTCTTTTGCTTCAACGTGGTCGCCACCCGAGGATCGTTCATATCCGTCGGTCATCTGTTCTCTAAGAGATGATCGATTAGCTTGCCAATTTTGAGAGCTATGTCGGTATTACTCGGTAAGCTTAGAGATCATCGTTGCGTATCATCAATCATATTGCTAAAGCCATATTAGGTTTCGAGATGATTTGATTTGCCTAAAAGCCGGGCACCGGCGGCTATTGCAATTCAACTATGCCATTTCTCTGGTATTTGTAAATGTATTAAATTTGCTGCCGTTTGTGAATGTTGGAAAAATAAATGCGTTAGTTTCAGATAGAGAAATAACATTTTTGAAAGGTTTCTTGGTAGTCTACTCGAATATTGTTCCTCACTTATAAGGAACGCATTTGTAATCGACATTTAGTACTATTTATCTGTTTCTACTTAGGAATCGGTTACAGATACTAAAGAAGACATGTTCATTACTCATCCGAGGCATTCGATGTAGTCCCCAGAGGTACTAACGCGGTTGTGACCGAGCTCAAGTACGACCTTATCTGGGGTTGATTGCAGATGTCCATGGATTGCCACCCATGCATTAACCTTCATGCTTATTTGTTACTTAATATTATGAAAAAGTGAGTGTCAATAATTAGAGAATATCAGGCAGGCAGATAGCTCGTTAGCCGTACATAAAAGTTTTCCATTTATGTGCTCAAAATCACTATAATAAATCAATGTCTGACAGATCGTGTAGTGGAAGTAAACAAAGTGCTTTGTTTGTAATCCATACCCATCATTGCATATTGGTTAATGTTTGTCAGTTTGCTGTGAAATGGTAATTAAGTGCTATGAAATGTTTTGTTAGTATAGTTAATATTTTTAATTATATTTTAGTAAAGAAATCGTTTTAGTTTTACGTAAGTAATTCATAAGGAAGTTAATTCTAAAAACATTTCTAACTCTATACTTGGCAGATAATTTTACCCTTAAAAAAATATATTTGTGCTACTTCCCTAAGTTAATTGGGTTATAAGGATATCAGGAAAAATAAAAAAAATCTCTGAATTTCAGTTTTCGGAATATATTATGTGTCCTCTAGTGTACACTGCCAGGCTCACAAAAAAGAAGGTGGTAGAACCCTTTGTGGTTCGACTCCGGCGGCACCACGGCCACACCTATTTCTACCTAATAACAGTAGTGTTAGGAGCTGCTGTGTTCCGGTTTGAAGGATGTGGTAAGGGAGACAGACTTTTCCGAGACGTTTTAGTCCTCAGGGGTAGCGGCGCATCTGTGGCCGACCTCAGGTAGGAATATCTTATCTTATCTGAGGTTGATTACAGATGTCCATGGGCGGCAGTAGCCACTTACCATCAGGTGGACTGCATGCTCGTCTGCTACTCTTACATTATAAAAGAAAATTCAAACAAAAATGTCTCTTTAAATGCACATCGCCATGTACTTACTAAACTAAAAAAAATAAAAAAACATTAAAAATAGCATACCTACATTTTGAAAATATGGTGGACTATGGCTTTAAACTAAGTCACTCTGAGAGGATCCTCGTACCTTATTAAATAATATAAATTGTCAGCCTTATAAAACATAGCAAAGAAAAAAAGAAACAAAAATATGTTACAAATAAAATAAGAATAAATGAAAAATTCCAACGAGTTAAATAGCTTTAATTTACTAATTTCCCATTCTTCTATGATCAAACTTTGGAATTGTTTAGTTTTAGTCAAATAAAAGCATTTAGCGTTGCCAAAATGCCTTCTAAACCATTCCAGTCAAATTAAACTGAGTTTTCTCAAAGATAAACTTAAGAGGAAGTCCTTGTTTTCTTATTTATAATATTAAATTCCACCTCTCTCTGCCGCATTGTTTTAGACTGGATTCTGTCCAATTTGCAATTATTGTTCAAATTCTTCAGTATTTGTAGCATTTTCTTTGTATTATTAGGAATTTAGCTTTATAATTGCGAAAATATGCATGTCTTATTGCAAAACATAATAGTACATGGTTTAAACCTTTAAAACTTTTAAATTACGTTAAAAATAAAAGTCTTATATTTTTTCCTTCATTCATCTTAAAAATATTTTATATTCGTATAATCTTTCTGAAGTTATATATTTTTCATAAAATTTGTAAGTAAATATTTATAATCCAAATCTCGTTCTCACCTAGGGAAATCTCTATAAAATTTGCATATTATGCAAAATTCTCATTAATTATTTTTATGATAAGAGCTCTAACCGCATAACGATATGCTGAATATGCATGGTCACATTCATTGATGAATTACACACAGATCATAAATTAATTGTCTGCTAAAAAATATCGTTTGGAAATTGAAAATGAATCTAGATCTACAGCATCACACCAGCAATTATTTTTCCAAAATAAATCGAGGATGGATTACCACCACTGCCACACCTATTTTTGCCTTATAACAGCAGTGTTTAAGGTTTCAGAGTTCTGTTTAAAGAGTGTGGTGGAAGCATAAAAGAGCTATATCATACATATCACATGCGTTCCAACTTAGTCCTCAGGGGTACCAATGCATCTATGGCCGATCTCGGGTAGAGCTATCTTATCTGGGGATTATGGTTGATGCCCATGGGCGACAGTGGCCCCTTACCACCAAGTGCACTGCATGCTCGTTTGCTACTTAAATAAAAAAAATGTCTGTGTGTGCTACCACAGGTGAATTATGAAACATAATGGGTAGGCGGAGAGCAATATTGTTATGCAGCAAAAAACAAGTTTCAACAGTTTTTCAGCTTTTAGGGATATTAAAAATGCTCGTCCACGTAAAACGTTCCGTCCATATGCGCAAGCATATCTTGTATATGTATTGGTATACAAATTTCTACTCATGTTTGTTGTTTTAAAATAAATGTTATCGTAGTTACTGGTTGTGACACTGGCCGTCTTTTGAAGGTATTATTAGAAAATATTGGGGTAGCACACGAGCATGCACTCCACAATCCACATGATGATAAGGCGCAACTGCCGCCCATTTGTCATCAAACACACATAAAATAGAAATAGTACCTGAGGTCCGCCACAGATGCATTGTTATCATGAGACTAAGTTGGAACGCTTCGGATAAGTATATCTCCTCGCTGCTGTTATTAGGAAAATCCACCAATAATTTATGGTTCAATGTCCAAGGTCTTCCAAATGGTAAGTGGTCACTGCCGACCACGGAAATTCCACATAACATAAAACATTTTATTTATGCCACACCTGAGGACGAACATAGCTCCAATCGAACCCAACCCATGACTATCCTGTGTCGTCTTTGTCACTTCGAGTGATAATAACGAGCTATAAATAAAAGCTTTCTATTATGAATATTTGAAAAAAATCTGTCCCGGAATTCTAATAAAATTCAAAGAGCGGATTATAATTTGCTTTGAGAAAAAGTTAATCTAGTTTACAGAGCTAAAGCAGATTCTTAGGAAGATAAGCATAAGTTGAACCTGGGATTCTCCGTGTAAAACTTAAGTTTATATATAGGGCAAAAAGGTAAAGTTTATAACTTATAGCGGACTTAGGCGACGCTTACATATTTGTGTAAAAAGTATGACCCGTGTGGCGGAGTGGTCACCATACCGGTCTGATACAGTGCTGGGTTCTAGGTTTAATCCCCGGCCAGACAGATATATAAACGAGGAAATTTAGGCTTCAGTTCTGGGTCTGGGTGTTTGTGTTTTCGTCTCTTTGTGTCTATGGCACCCGCAACACTGGAAATACTTTTTTTTATTGTTTAACCTAACGATTAAGCAGACGTGCTACCTGATGGAAAGATGTCAACGCCGCCTATGGACATTTGCAACACCAGAGGAGTCGCCAATGCATCGCCGGCTTTGGATGAGAGCTTTTGCACCTTTTTTGAAGAGCCCCATGTCATAGTACTTCGAGAATACCTCAGGAGGAAGCTCAGTTGGTGTGGATGAAAGTGTATCCTTCGGCGAGTGGTGCGATGGAGAAATGGTGACGTAAGCACCAGGTATATAGTTCCTCGGAATACTCACCATTGTAAAACCGGTAAAACACACTGGTAGACCAATGTTATGAGAGTAAATGACGTCACTTGTCTGTTAAAAACAACTTCATTATTTCCACTCGGTAGAAAAGGGAGCTTTAGATAGACAATATATTAATAACTTGCCATAACTATATTTAGAGGAAAAACAATAACAAAACAGTGACCTTTGTGGTACTTATTTCAGTAAAGATAGAAGTATCGATTGAAACTCGATATCATACGGAGGGGAGATAATACTGCAACATTAATAATGTATTACTAATCGAAGTAATCTGTTGTATGTGGGACGTTTGCAGGTCGCTTATTTTTTTATTAAAATATTTAAAGGTGAAGTTTTTAATATTTCGTTAATAAGTAATAAGGTCACTAAATTGAAAGTTTCATTAACCCAAATGCAGCATGATTATTTTTAAATATATGTTTATTTTTTGTGGATTTGTGGTTTTCTTATGTTTTTAATACAATTTTCAATTTAAATGGTTATTCATGTATTTCTCATAAGCTTTAGTTTTAAAAATGTTTAATGTGGCCCGCGGTCCTTCTTCTCAGCACGGGCCATCCTAGAACATCTCATTGCGGTCCGCAGACCTGCCTACAACCTAATTTCTCGTCTATATTTTTCGCCGTCAAATTTCAGAGACCATTTGTGTTTCTACTTGACAACATTTTTTTGCAGCCCGCCATTAATTTAAGTACTATGTGTGCCATGATGTCGAAAATTTTGGCGTTCGCGGTTTTAAATAATAATTTACGTGTGTATATTTTAATGTGATGAGTTTCCGTTAAGCTAACTTGAGGTAATATACATTATTAATACAGTTAACTAAAAGCTGTGAGCATCAAAACCCGTTAACTAGACTACGGATCGTTATTGCCCTTATAAAGAATTGACCCAGAAAATTAGGTTCGTTTGTGAGCGCCCTAAATATTTGTGCATAGATAGACCTATATCTGTATTATGAGATTCCAGGAAACTAAATTGACGTTTGATACCCAGTTAATTACAAGCTATTCATCTCTCTATAATTTTTGGATCGCTGTTGTTTATAATCAAATGTTTTTTGGTATTAAAAGTAGCAAACAAGCGTACTGTCTACTTGATGGTTAGTGGCAACTGCCGCTCATGGATATTTCAGACTGTAATCAACTCCAGGTAGAATTATAGTAATAAGGATACACTAAGTTTTTGTTAACATCGGGATGATTAGTAAATCGGAGGTCTACGAATGGTCATTGTGAACAAAATCTTTTATTTACGTTTATGTAATTTCATTTGCATTTGAATATACAAGACTAAAAGCAAAATTCTCATATTCCTTGCTCCACTAGACAATAAAGAACATAAACCGGTGTAATATCACATGGGGTCCTGAGCACAAAGTTGGAACACATATAAGTGTTCCCCCTTCAACCATAACACAGCAACGCTTAACACTGTTGGTATTATGCAGAGATGAATGACTGATACTTTTGGAATCATACCTCGAATAGCTTTAAAAGATATGGAACGTTATCGCTCTCATTAAGAGACTACACTATACAGTTATTGTTAGACCACTTAATATAATTTACGTAACTGTACAGAATTAGCTTCCACACAACTAACTTAAACGTTAAATGCGTTAGTTAACAAGCTGTGAACATCAAAAGCTATCCACGAGGCTACGGATCGTTTGTCCTAACACAGCGACTGACCCGGAAAAGGGGATTCATCCGCACATTGTCTTAACAATTTACGTCGTGTGAATGGGCCCTTGTTTAACGGGACGACACGACACGACACGGCGTCGTAACATAGACATAATATAAAGGTGGTAAAACCCTTTGTGGTTCGTATCCGGAGGCAGCGCCATATATTTCATCATCATCATCATCATCAACCCATTACTGTCCCACTGCTGGGCACGGGTCTCCTCTCAGAATGAGAAGGATATTTGTCTGCCTAATAACACCAGTGTTATGCGCTGCTGTTTCCCGGTTTGAAGAGTGTGGTAAGGGAGACATACTTTCCGAGACGTTCCAGCTTAGACAAGGGGTAGCGGAGCATCTGCGGAACCTCAGGTCTAATCTGAGGTTAATTACAGACGTCCATGGGCGGCAATAGCCACTTACCATCACGTGGACTGCATGCTCGTTAGATACTCCTATGTCACAAAAAAAAGTTCTGTCAGTATCGGTTCTTTGTCGTGTCGCCTTAATAAAGGGCCTTATGCGGGTACACGTGTGTATGTGATTAGCGCGTTAATAGCTTCCGCTGTGACATCCTACATAGACTGGTTATGCAACATTTTAATGATAAAAGTTAAAGCGGAGATGCAAGACGATCCACGTTTTTTTTATAATATAGGAGTAGCAGACGAGCATACAGTCCACCTGATGGTAAGTGGCTACTGCCGCCCATGGACATCTGTAATCAACCCCAGATAGGATTAGATATTCCCACCTGAGGTCGGCCACTAGGACTAAGCTGGAACGCCTCGGAAAAGTATGTCTCCCTTACCACACCAGAAACACCCTTCAAACCAGAACACAGCAGCGCTTAACACTGTTTTTGTTGTTGTTACGTGGCACAGTAGTTACAATATTCGTCTGATAGCACAGGGATACTGGTACAATCCTAGGTTTAGAAAGATAGTTTTATGAATTCTGGGTTTCAATGTGTGAGGCTAGATAGATGTTTATAAATATTTAAGTACATAGTTTATTTTATATTAAAGAATACGATCCTTCTTGAAACTAAAGTTTGACGTTTTTCTTTATGAATGCTAATTAAGATATTCTAGTGTTCATTTGATACCCTTAAAATCAACTAAGCAGTAAAGTACTAAATATAATAATTTCATACCAATTACTTGCTCTAAAATTAGCTTTTACGGACAGATTAACTTGTTAAAACTGGTTTATAGGGTTGCGTATTAAAAGGGTAAAAACGGAACCATATTATTAAGACTCCTCTGTCTGTCCATCTGTCATAGGGTTCTGCCTCTTGTAATAGATATACTCTAGTTTTTTATACCTAATGGTGACCGCTATAACAACAAATACTAAGAATAAAAAAATGAGAAGTTGGTGGTATTTTTGCTTAATAACAGCGTTTAGCGCTTTGTATTTTGGTTTAAAGAGTGTGGTAAGGGAGATATATTTTTCCGAGACCTCCCAACTTAGTTCTCAGGGCAGCAACGCCTCTGTAGCCAAGGTTATATTCATGGGCGGCAGTACCCACTTACTATCATGTGGACTACATACTCGTTTGTTAATTTGCAAAACAAAAATGGACCTTAAAAAGTCAATACTTAAGTAATTATACGAATCGTATTTCAAATTGAAGCTAGGTGTTGTTTATTCTGAGTACTAATTACGATTTCCTCGTGTAAACTTGATACCCTTCAAATTCAATACCTACGGCAAAGTACTGAAGTGTAGGAAATAAGGCAATC
Source organism: Epargyreus clarus clarus (assembly GCA_014595695.2). NCBI lineage: Eukaryota > Metazoa > Arthropoda > Insecta > Lepidoptera > Hesperiidae > Epargyreus > Epargyreus clarus. The sequence goes on along the minus strand of JACTTY020000085.1, from coordinate 1,108,693 downwards.
GTAATTTCAAAGGAATTACTTGATTCTAAATTGGCTTTTACAAGCATATTGTGTTTATAAAAGCTATTTTATTTATTTTTGTATTAGATACTGGGAAGTGTATTTAAGGAGACACATAAACATAATTGGCCAAGTGTGAGCCGAACTCGCACACTTAGGACCGTACTGAAGTTTGATTTATTTTTATTTTTAGTTTTCATAAATAAATAAATAGCAGCCATATGAGTAAATGCATTGTGAAGATGAACTGTTTAACCAAAGGTCCAATAAATTTAGCGAAAAACGCCGAAATATAGCGATTTCTTGTATGGCGACTCCCAGTTATTTTGGTTTTAGCGGCCATAGTTGCACATACATACAAAACATTGGTAAATGTACTATTAACAATAGGCACTATTGTTTCATAGTACAGTGAGCTTAACAGAAAATTACTCACTAGTACTAATATTATCGATTTCATTTGCTTTATCGCCAGCTTTATATCAATTTTGCGCATGGCTAAAAATAGCGGAAGTGTTATCTGCCGTTGTTAGTGATACACTCATCGGTTTGTGAACGGTCGTTTGGCTTCGATGGTACCATTATCACACGGTTTTCTTTTTATTTGTAGCCCCTTTTGAACTTGCCTCTCCACTGTATTAGTTATTTAGAAGGAGACGGGCTTCCTGGTGGAAAGCAGTCACCGTCGCCTATGGACATTTGCAACAACAGAGGGGTCGTCAATGCATCGCCGGCTTTAAATATATCCTTGGCTTAGTTTTATAAGTTTCATTTAGATATCTGTCTAATCCGGAATAGAAACTGGAACCCGCCGCATATCTGACCGGGATACCACTAAGCCGCGCGAATGATATTCATATAACACAAATAATTTTCCAAAAAAAGCTTATAATAATATTATATTTAAAAGCTTGCGGCTCTCGCGCTGGATCAAAGGAATAAATGGCTATTATTACGGGGATGATTTTGAAATGGTTTTGATTAATCCACTTTGAGCTTTGAAAGGTTTAAAAATTAAATTTCTGACACTCAGATCGGCTGTCCTTCTTAGTGAGTAGGTACTGTCTTGAAATTATACTTAATTTTCCTATCAAGTAACCGAAGCGTTCCAGCTTAGTCCTCTGGGGTAGCGGCGCATCTGTGGTGGACCTCAGGTTGAAATATCTAAACCTATCTGGGGTTGATTATAGATGTCCATGGGCGGCAGTAGCCACTTACCATCAGGTGGACTGCATGCTCGTCTGCTATTCCTATATTATAAAATAAAAATAAGAAAGTTCAGGCTGTAGTCCACCATTACGGATACGTAGATACACTTCATGTACCTTTGAGAGCATTTTCTTTATCATTTTGAAAAATCCTGCCCGGGATTCGAACCTCGCACCTATGTTTTTCTCCACCGCAAACATTTTGCCACATATCAGTAATACCACAGTATATGGATAAACAGTAATTTAACTCTGCCCTGACCTTGAATTAGATACCTACGGTTGCGCTGGGCACGGTAACGCGTTAGGGCTGCCTGCCTACAGTTTTTAATTACATCTGCATACTTTACTTTCTTTTTAATTTTTTGATTGTAAATGTTGTATTTTTTTATTTAAACAAATGAATGCTATAGTTAATTATATAGAAAGTGTTGAATGAAAATGCATGTTATGTTTTTTAATATGTATATATTACGTAATAGAAACTATTTTTATAATTGGGTACTTGACAGTTACAACAATAAAATATGAAATATGTTCGACATGATAGCTTATAAATTAACATAAATTATGCAAAATTTAGTTTAATTTTTATTACAATATTAAATAATAATTTTAATTAGAGATGCGCCGAATAGTGGTTTCAGCGAATTTTACCGTAAAAAGTCGAGTCTATTTCAAAAGAACAAATACTAAAGCTTTTGATAAAATTATCTAATTCCTTTTTCAGCCGCAGTAAATACTTAATATTTGACGCTCTTTCTAGTTTTATATAATACCGCGGAAATAGGTGACTTTACCTTATATGCACTATCAAAATGTCGAAATATGCATGCAAATATGCACTAAAAAGGGCAAAACATGGCCAATATATGCGCTATTAGATTAACATTGTAACGCACTACAGAATAGGGCCCCTACAGAATAGTCCCTCGGCGGCATATCGCGCGAACAAACGGGTGCTGAAAGGCCGCTAAGCCACGCCCTCAGCCTTTGTTGCGCCGCGCGACGACGAATAAATACGACGCGTGCGTTGTGCAAGCAAGCCCTTCGTTTATCAACAGTTTCGAGTTTTATTTTGCGCGGGAATAATAAAAGTTGTAAATTGGTCGAAGAAATACAGTGTAAACTCTATATAACGGCACTGAAGGGACTGTGCATTTTATGGCGTTATAGAGAGTGGTCGTTAAATGGAGAGAAGAAAAAACAGAATTAGAAAAAGAAAAAGTTTATTTCAGTCTAGTGTTAGTAGTTATGTACATAAAAAAGAATCTTATTTGAACGCTATTGCTTGTTGTTTTTTTTTGTCTGACGTCTTTTGCTGCACCAGTAATTTTGTTGTATTTTTTTCATTATATTATTCATATCTTATGATATTGAGGCATCTTGGTAAACAAAAGAACGAATTTCTTAGAAAGTTCCGTATGCATGATGCCGACAGTCGAGTTTATTGCGGGCTACGATAATAAAGCGACAAAAGAACGTACACTGGTGCGCAGTTTTTACTAATTTTAGCAACTTAAAAGGTACTTTTTTTACTCAATTGTGGTCGTTATTGAGAGTGGGTGTAATGCTATGTAGAGTGTATCATTGTATGGAATACAAGCTAAACCAACTAAGCCAATTGATTTCGACGCTTTATAGAGTTTGTCGTTAAATCGAGTGACGTTACATGGAGTTTACACTGTAGTTTTATTCTATTAATTCAGAAGAGGGATAACCTCAAATAACAAGCTCTGACACCTGTCTACTGAACCAAAATTACAACAATCATACGTATTTTTTTAAAATATCAAATTGTATTAATTAAAAACTAATCTAATTTAGTAGTAGTAGTACCTAGTAGATTAAGTATCTAGTATTAACATAAAAATCATTGTAATTGTCTTACCTTTCGGAGTTTCCAGGCAGTTTAAAAAATGTTATATCTGGATGTGTTATTGACGAATTGAAGCAACCAAAAACAACACAATATAATCTATAACTTTTCTTCGCCATATTATTCTTGAAACAACAAAATATCTTACAAAACCGTCACATCACCCGCTCGTCACCGTGGCACATTCACGAATGTTCGTGTACCGAGTTAGTACCGGCCCGAGGCGAGTAGGCGTGGCTTGCGTTTCGTGCGTTTGTATGAAGATAAAATACTGTATATCCTTATACTGTGGTAATACTTTTCCTGTAGCATAAGATATCTCACGTCAAATGGCTTTCCTTCAAAGAACTTTCTCAAAGATAATTTTAACAAGTTTATTTAGGTCAAGGTACAAGACTCTCATGATAATTGGGTCGATTTATGAAGATGTGAGAACTTCGTTACCAGATTTAAGTACTTTCTCGCTAGCAATAAACTAAATTACGCGTAAACATTATAAATACTTTAAATTTTACTACTGAAGTGCAAAAATAACAGTAGCAAATGCAGAAATACTATAAACAAAAGATAGTCATAAATAGATTTCAATTATTTAAATCACTTTCACAATTTTATTGTATGCATTATCTTATATATAAAATTCTCGTGTCACAATGTTAGTTACCGTACTCCTCCGAAACAGCTTTATCGATGTTCACCAAATTTTATATTCATATTCAGTAGGTCTGAGAATCGGCTACTATCTATTTTTCATACCCCTAAGTGATAATACCACCCTTATTTTTTTTTATTTATATGGCAACACAATGTTTGCCGGGTCAGCTAGTAGACATCTATTATCATAATTTATTATGCAATATATAAATGAACGTTATTAAATTTAAATAAATAAGATTTAAATACCATTATGTCAGATTTATTCAAAATATAATTTAAAACTGCCACAGTCGAATAGCAGTTTTTTACTTTTATTTGTTACTCTATTACTATACGCACACATAGAAACAGCATGGCATGCCTTTCACATAAAGATAGTAACATATTATTTCCTTATAATTGTGTATATATTTTTACCCTAAGAAAATAATAAATATTGTCTATAACCTTTATGAGGAAGTGTACTGGGGAAATCACGCGCGCAATACATAATAATAGAATAATAGAAACAAAATGTTATAAAATTATTATTCTATTGAAGTATATTAGAATGTGACAACAATTTTTGTACCAACTCCTATCGTTTCCGTAGTGTAGCGGTTATCACGTGTGCTTCACACGCACAAGGTCCCCGGTTCGATCCCGGGCGGAAACACTTTAATATCTTTCTGCATATTTTTCATCCTTTTTATTAAATTTTAATATTATTATCAAGCAAGTCCCGACAAACAGAATAAAACATACACTTAACATAAAATAAAGTGTACCAAGCTTAATTAACATTTAATTGACTGTCCGTCCTTTGTAAATAAAGTGTGAGACGTAATCTGCGGGCTTGTATTGTTATACACACACTCACACATACATTTTATTATGTATATAATATACCTCAGTTACATTTTTATGTATTGAGTTTGAGGTTATCTTTGAGAGAGATTTGATAAAAAGACCTACAACAAAACAAAACTTGTTATCACTAAACAGTATGTATAACATCACATACATAAGTACGACTATATATTGAATACTTACAAAAAGAAAAATCGAATTCATATTCAATTCGTAGAAAGAAGGAAGTTTTCTGATAAAAAATAAATCTATATCTATCATAAACAATTCTTTTTATTAGTATAACAATGTCTTAAACAAATCGGCTGTTTAACAAAATATTGTTAAAATTGGTACAGGACGTCGATTTAAGAAATAAACGATTATTTTAAACGAAAAATAATGTTTTTTATATCTATTTCACAATACCGACTTTTACAAAACATTGTATTAGCATTAGCATTAAAGTCGTTTGTGATTTTGCTTGAAGTGATACACCCATTGTACCCCTTTCCGGCTTATCCACGCCTGACCTAATTACTATGAGTATGATAAACATATGATTTCATATAACATATACGTAATAAGTACATTCTACGGTGCTTCCATTTTCACGAAGTAGTTTTAGCACAAACATTGTTAAGTCGGCTTTTCGTAGAAGCGCTTCTCCACAAAAAGGTTTACGATCCCTGCTAAATGGGCTGCATTTGAACTGCAAATGGCGCGTGAAAGCAACTCAAGGAGTTTGGTATACAATATACTGATCCGCATTAACTGCTAAGCTCTTTAGCGCTACACGGAGTCTTTAGCGATATTTTTTTTATAAAAATGATGTAGCAAATAGACTAAAACGGTAAATACTCGTAGTCTCTACCACAGTAGCACTACCATGAGTTGGCATAGAAACGCCACTATAGAAATTGTAAATAGAAAACTATTGTCATTTTGCTAGTGAATAACATAACTACTATCGTTACGCTATTTCTTGACAACGTCTGTCAAATTAATGACTCATGGGACCGAATTTGTATGGCAATAGATCATAATGACATTCGCTAGCGATTTGATTTCTATAGGTTTTATACGTATCGAGTTACGCCACTACGGATTTTACTTCTACGAGTAACCACCAGAGGCGCTGTACAATTTTTCATACATTTATTTTACGCAGTCGCTAGCGAGTAATAATTTTGTAAACTCATTGTAGTGCTACAGGCCTATGGATATCTAAACTAATCTGGTTATACTTATAATTTGAATTAAAATTGAGATCGATCACAGGTGCATGTTACCCTTCAAAACTAATTTAGTACGATTTAGTGCGTCTATCATGCCATAATGTTATTAAAAAGCAGAAATAAGTATGGTGGTCGTACCAAGGGGTGTGTTAAAATAGTTTTTTTAAACCAAGTTGCAATTATATTTAGCAGGAAGGGTATTTTTGAAGATGGTAGAATTTGACGTAGATGGGTTATGTAGGCATGACCATCATATATATTTTCGTATTAATATTTTATTAAAATACACATTATTATGTATATTGATTTAGCCTAAGTTAAGTAAATTAGTTATTTCAACGGATTCTAATATATTCATACATTTCAGGTAGGATTTCTGTGCTGATGCATATAAATCGCTACCATTTAGGTCAAATGGAATCTCTTGGGAAAATTCAATTTCAACGAAAGCCTTCGCATGTTGGTCTACCTATGTTTATAGTTAATTTGAATTTGGTTCGGTTTTGCATGATGCTTATCAATTACCCCGTTAGTAGCTATCAACTGTTTAAACAACTGTAATTTTAGAGCGCTTTTCCACTCGCGCGTGTTTGTGCCCGCACGCGTGTCTTACTCGCATGCGTGTCATTTGCATCTTTTAGTCACAGTATAAGGATCTATAATATTTGTACTTTGCTTTCGTTTTGTACGCATACGTATTCTGAAAAGACTGCAGTGAGTTTATTAATATGTGCGTGAGAGACGCGCGTGTATAACTTAACGCGCGTTAGGAAAATCACAATAGTATTTTAAACCTTTCTGCACGTTGTCGGACTCAGGTTCTTAACACGCGTGCAATTTTATGAGCCATATGTTTATGAGTTAGGAATTGATTATTTTGCTCTAACAGTCAAGGCAAACCACGTGAGTAAGTAAACGTACCCGAACGGTTTCTGAAACATTTTTAAAGATGCGTTTAGTCTACCAAATTGCTTTGGAAATCCTTCCCATTCCTGAGAGGATATCCGTGCCCAGTAAAGTAGTACCTAATAGATTTATAATGATAGAATTGTAGTGAAGGTTGAGCGATTATTAAATAATGTTACAGTGTGGTTCATTGCAAAACTCAATGTTATTAATATATTTTTGAGACGAAAAGATCCTTGGGCAAAAGCTACAGAAGCAATGACCCAGCAAAAAGGTACACAACCGAATCAGTATATTATAAAACAAAGAGCATTGTGGAAAACGATCCCTTGTTCAACCATGAACCCTTTTAGTTTCAAATGACTACGATTTTTTGCGCAAGGGACAAAAGACGATCATTTGTCGTTATTTATTCTCGTGTTATCAATCTTGGTTGTCAATTCAGAGGTAACCCGGATTTTTGGGGCTGTATGTGTAAATGTATTTCTCCAAATACTTCCCTATGTACATCGGAATTACATTTAGAATAACTTTAAGCTGGTTAGGAAAAATATACAAATGACACCGTATGGGCCCTAGTTTTCCTTTTAAGGAAAGTAAATCAGGTGTTCTTTGGTCTAACGGGTGAGAAATCAAGTATTTCTTGAGAGCAAATTAAGAACTCTTTGGTCAAAGAGAAGGAAATCAAGAATTTCTTTGTCTAATCAGGGCTAGATCTGGAATTCCTTATCGGTGGTCAAACATTATAAACAAACACAAGGTTCACGACGTCCGGAGATCAGGTTCTGGTAAAAACAATCCACCACCAATGCCTCCAACATAAAAGTGTAAACGTAGGCGTAATTTTCTTTTAAACAGTTAGAAGTAGTTAATTAGTGGTAGTAGTATGGTGGTGTATATTTTTTGCATCTGCACGCATCCTTTGTGGGAGGGAGGGTGGTAAGTACTGCATGGTTTATAAATATATACCATCATACATATTAGTCGCGGAATATTGCGAAGTAGTTTCAATCCTAACTTAATAGTTAAAAAAATCCTAATGGCGAATAATATAGCATTACACTCTACTACTTTCCTCTAATCAAAGTGTCATAAGTTGTTTTCACGATCAGCTGTACAGTGAGGCGTTCTCGTGACTATGATTTATAGACTCTGTTATCATGATATATGAGGGATTCAGCTACAGGGTTGTTTTATATATTTTCTTCCTCGAAAATTTTACTTAATACACGAGACATACGAGTAGGAGCGATCGATTGTACAAAAGTTTGCTAACGGTTTAGGAAAACATCGTGAGGTAATCTGTATGCCTGGGAAAAGTTCTTGAGGGTGTGCTCAGATGAAATTAATCAGAGAGTGTGTGTAAGGACCAATTATCTCTTGACACTTACACCACGTTGGCCTTAAAAGGAGACTCATGCCATGTCATGCCCAGAAGTGGGATGAGAACGACGCCACTGTCATTGAAGTGGCATAAGTAATCCAAAATTCCGCTCAATCGGTTAACTGAAGTAGTAAAAAAATATTGCAAAGTTTTACCCGTACCTACTGTTGACATAATGAGAAGGCTGTAAAAATAGTATCGACCCCACAGGGGTATTTTACATAAATGGAAGTTAGTACGTGATTGCAGTTCTAATGAAAACAACAGGAAACGGATGTTACCGTGCCGATAATACGAACGTCACCCCGCAAGGGCGGCGTAGCCTTGAATTTATTTTTAGAAAATCAAATTACCCTTTATCTAAACTTTTTCCTTGTCGACCTACAAACCTAATTTGTCTATGGAAATCGGGTTCTGAAACTTTTGTCTTCGTAATTCAAATTAGACGTCACCACTGCCATAAATATTTCTATCATGTAGCAGCAAGAAGGATTGCTTCAAAATATATTGTGATGTACGAAACATAACTTAGTCCACATGTTTAATCTGTGACTGACTTCATGTCAGAACTCCTCTATGTGGAATTGGTGATAAACATAAACCATCTGCGTAGCCTGCCTATTAAGCTTCAGCTGTTTTTGATACTTAGTCAGGCGAAAATCTCAGTTATGAAAAGAAAATGTTACCATTATAAAATACCTATACAATTGTATAGGTACTTCTGATGTTATATTTATATGCGAGTTCGCATTCGGCCCGACAGTTTCACCGTTCACGGACCGTCAGGTCTTGCTGTTCTCATAATGCCAATCAATCTGACGGCCCGACCCAATGTGCAGTAGGTATAGTCCGCGTAAAACTGATATATCTGAATATAGAAATGAATCGCGTCGCCATAGCTAATTGTATGACAACACATGCTCGCAACAACTTCAGAGGGGACTAGCAGTTTGGCACGGACTACACTTTCAACGGCAGTGTAACAAAACCGAATATAGTATTTTAAGGTTACAGCTATTTCTGACATTTTTTTACATTTTACTGTTGTTACTAAGAACTTAAAAACGTTATTTAATACTTAATTAACTTTTCTAGTATTTTGATAAAAGGCAAATTATAAGAATATCGGAGATAATCTTTAACTAATTGGGGATCCACGCACTTAGCTGTCGGAAACACATAATTTTAATTGTATCTCAGAGTTTGTTAAACTCAGAAATTGAATGAGAAAATATGCAATCCTTCTTCCCAATAAATTCTACATCGTCCACGTGTAAGCTGGGATATTTATAGCGTCTGCAAAATAACATTTATAGGATAATCATGATTTATAGAAGTTATTCTAACCTGTTTTGTATTATCCTCAGACAGAAATGATCTCTAATTTTCTACTGTTCAATATTATATCACTATTTCCGCTTCGTTTAAAGAAGAAAAAGAAAATTAATAATTTAATAAATTCTGTTCCATTTCATTTGTTACAATAATTACAGATGTCTTTATTACAACAGTGCTCACATACCTTAAGCTGAACTTTTCGTAGTAACTTTTAAAAGTAGAAGTTATACTATACTAACTTAATCAAAAATTTAAATAATTTTTAATGTTCTCTTTCCTCATCGAAATAAATAATTTCCAGTGTGATTAAATTTTAAGACAGACGAGTTTAATTTTTTTTAATATAAACTTTTAAACGTAAACAAAACTATCAGATTTATTTACGAAAAGTTTCCCGCCGTGCTAAACTTTTGATAATAACAATGGGTAAGTACTTACTTGGCGCGTAACGATAATTGCCGATCATTAGGACATACGAACTTATTGGCTTTATTTTGATAATTCATTGCACTATATTTAAAAATAAAAAAAAAGTACGGAGCGATTTTGGCGGGAAGTGTAACGCCGCGCGTTCCCGCCTGTTGATTATTCCCAACTGTTGCTTAGCTTCACTGCTTCGCGTGGCGACTTCTGTTAATCGATATTTTTACGCTCCTGTATAGCAATATGCTTAACTGTTTCATGTTTTTCAATAATTACAAAAGTTATGGAATACTTAATTTTGTAATTTAATAATTGCGTCATTTAATTAATCCAATCATACGTATATTAAATCATTAATGTGTTTTTACATATTATAATGATTACATGGAGTTGATGTTGTAAGTTATTCTTATTTTTTTCATTAATTAATATTATGTCATTTTTTAAATACAATATCAATAACAAATACTTTAAATAATTTTAACTTATTTTTATCAAAATAGATCTCATTATTCCGATGAACTCAAGTTTAATTCGTTATTAACGTTTCGTTATAACTAATGTTATTATGCTATTTTATCGCGATGTTAAGACAGAAACAGATGCACAACGACTTTAGTGTGTAAATAAATTAGTAATAAGTGAAATCAAATATTCCCTTACCTTATAATATATACGTAATACGTAATAGGTACTTATAATATTTACGTAAAATAAGACTGGTTAAAAGATTTTAAATCATAAATAACAGGTTATGTACTATTGAAAAAAGTTAATCAATATATTTTACTTTTACAATTTGATTGCTTCATTTAAATAATTGTTTTTGTTGAAATGTTTAAATAATTAAAATATTTTATAAATTAATAAATAAATAAACAATAATACTTCCACATTTAACTTTTATGTTATATTGAACAACTATACTCATTGAAGAAATACTTTATAATTGATTTTCATGTTTTATAGTAATTTCTACAAGGAAAATATATTTTGTATTACGTGTCTTTTCGCTTTAATGTTCTTTGATAACTTGTTTTCATTAATTCTAATTTTATAATATAAATAACATTGAAATGAATCAATCTATTGATGAACGATTTATTATTACTATCGATGTTATAACGATAATCGTTATCAGACATGTAACGATTGTGTTATTATTTTCCCCACCCTCTTACTCCAACGACTTTGACATTTCACTTTTTCAGTAATGATGGCGCACTTGGTAAAGGTGGATAGTTTTTGGTAACTGTGTGTATAATTTGTGCGGTGGGGTGAAAATAAAGTGAGTTTTGATGCCGTATCACAGGCGCTTCTCCGCCAAGATGACGGATTACGACGACGAGGTGACGGTCGTCGATGTGTACGATCTGGCGTCGGATATTGGAAAGGAATGCGAAATAATTATCGAGAAATACGGCCCTGACGCCGTTACAGCTCTGCTGCCGAAGGTAATTAATGCACTGGAGTTGCTGGAGAACTTGGCGGTGCGTAATGAGAAGGAGAACCAGGCATTGCAAGAGTTAACAGCGAAGATATCCCAGTTAGAGAATGATAAAATTGAGAAGGCGGAGTATCGACAGCGCTTCGAAAAGGTAATTGTTTGAGGTCATTGTTATTCGGTTATTGAATTCTAAGTAGTGTAGTGGCGAGCTCACGAAATGTTCGTTGTTTCGTCATGTATGAATGTATCAGGTTTACTTGCAAAACTGGAAACTTAGTCTGATGTGTATTGCGCGACATTGACATCACAAATAATTGCTCTTTGAGTCAGCAGGATGATTAGAATTTGTAATACTTAGTTGTTTTTTATTTGCATGAACTTTTTACGCCAATAAATGACTGATGTAATGTAGTTTTTGTTGAGGTGCAAATGTCTAAGTGTTTGGAAACAGTGTATTTCTTTAGTATTGTTTGATTGAGTTTGCATGATAAATACGTTTAGGGCACATTTTACAATAATATAATTTGATAAACTTGTAAATTGGTGGTGATATGATATAACAGATGTCGGAAATGTAGAAAAATAGAGTTATAATTTTCTAGCTCGATTCATTGTTATGATGTTGTAATCATGTTTCAGTTTGTTTAGTATCACACAATAAGAGCGACTTTACTTTATATTGTTTATTTACTTTATATTGTTTGGTGCAATTTAGTATTATTTGGTGATATTTAGTTCTATTATATTAATTTCTGATTATTTAAGGCAGCATTTGTTATTTATTTTTGGTGAACTTTATGAATTTGTTTATACAAAAGACTTTATAAATGTTCAGTTTCACTATATTTTACTCTTCATCTCTCGGTTTTTGAGAAAGGGTATGTTGGGGGTGCTGTTGAGTGTTTGTAAGGCACACTTATATAAGGTCTTTCTACTGAGCCCATGAGAGTAGCAATGCATCTGTGGCCAAAGTCATGCAGGACTAATTCAATGTAGAATGTTGATTTCTAAAACACATTAAAAATTTAATCAATTGTGGAACTGGCATACTTGAATCTTTAAAAAAACTTTCAAAGGTATGTGAAATTCACACTTGGCCAGCACGGTAGACTATAACCTAGTACTTCTCATTCTGAGACTGAGACCTGTGCCCAGCAGTGGAACAGCGATGAGTTGATGATGATGACATGAAGGTTGTATAGTGTGTAGCAAGGTTACATTTATTTGTGTTATGTATGTATGTATGTATGTACTCAAAACATTACAGTTGCATATTCACATCTAAGACAGCTCCTTTGTACTCTCAATAGAATAATTGGATTGAGCATTTCCTGCACACTGTCTTGTTGTGTGACGGATGTTAGATCTTAAGTACAACTCTTGTTAAAATACTGCATATACACTAGTGATGTAATAAATATTCAAAATTGGATTTGAAAATATTCACATAATTTTTGGCATTTGAATTCATATTTGTATGAAACTATGCATATGTTTTAGAAATCAATGAGAGACATTTTTTCTTCTGTTCTTATTAATCTAATTATAATATCCAAAAAGGCTGAACTAAACTCTAAAGAAAAAATTAATTAGGCACCCCAGTTAACATTTGACTCCTACCGAAGGTTCGCTACATACATGTCAGTACCCCTGAGGACAAAATGGAACTCCTCAGAAAAGTGTGTCTTCCTTACTACAACCTTTAAGTCAGAACACAGCTGAGCTTAACACTGGCGTTATTATGTCAGGAAATAGGTGTGGTTGTGGTGCTGACAGAGTTGAAACAGAGAATTCTACCACCTTCAAGACAGTTTAGTTGCAGTCGTAGTTTTTTATTGTAGTTAAAACTTATTATTATTAGGACCATATTGTAACGAATTGAAAATTATACATCCATTGAATCAAAAGTGCATAAATTGCGCCAACGAAAAGTAATAGTAAAATATTGTTGTACTACAAAAAAATCATTTTCTTTAACAAATATGTCACATAATCCTTGATAAGGTTATTGATAAAACCTAAAATAACAATAAATATATGCACAAATATAAAATCAAATGACTGGTAATAATCACTTAATTGATTTTTATATCTTAAATCTACATCTGATATAACCTTTATTCTTCTCGTTAAAGACTTGAGCTGTTACTTATCTCATAATCGTGCTATCATTAAAAGAATCTTCTTTCCTGAACTTGAGTAGGATTTAATTTAGATAAGATTTCTTACAAGTTAAATTAACTTTTAAGGCTTGATCATTACTGCTTATATTTGTGGTTCGGTGGCACCACCACCACACCTATTTCTCTCTAATAACAGTAGTGTTAAGCACTGCTGTGTTCTGGTTTGAAGGGGAGTAAGGGAGAGATAATTTTTCGAGGTGTTCCAGCTTAGTCCTGAGGGGTAGTGGCGCATCTGTGGCCGATCTCAGGTAGGAATATCTAATCGTATCTGGGGTTGATTACTCCTGTCCATGGGCACAGTAGCCATTTACCATCAGGTGGACTGCATGCTTGTCTGCCACTCCTATAACAATAAAAAAAATTACAATGATTAAACCCAATAACACAGTTAGTTAGTATGACAAAAGTAGAAATTGGCATCAATGATATAACGGTAACAATTGGGATTGTTGTGTCTATTGTGGCAATGAAAACACTTAGATTGTCACTGATTGGCAACTTGATGGAAATGTGCATCAATCTACATTTGCCATTGTGTTTTACAAACAAGCATGAACTGTATATTAATGTTTCAGTTTAAATAAAACAGTAGATCTCCTTCAGGCTAGTTGAGCGGTTAACATTGCAGTCGCGATTAGGAGCATAGGGCTCCGGACTTTAGAGGCTCTTACTGCCACAAAAGCAAAGGCAGCACCCAAAATAATCTTACAAAAATTAAATAGTGAATTTGGCTATGTCACAACATTAATGTGTTAGTAACTTCACAGGACCAAATTAGGTCAGTGTAACATGATCGCAAAAGGGGAGCCCACTCGGCAATCGATCGATTGATTGGTGTGGTAGCTTTGGTTGTTCGACGAAAACCGGCCGGTAAGACGACAATCGATCGATAATTACACGTATAGACCATCCATCGTTTATTATGGATCACTATCTGCAACAGTAGCCTTTGAAAAAATGTTCGATGTGGGTTAATTCATTCTATCATTCATTGATGTTTTCGATCGATTAATCGATTCTATCATCGATCGATGATATCGATGGACGATCGATTTATTGGTGTGTGGGCACCATGTGCAAAAGATAACTCGAGGTTTTTAGTTAAATCGATTATAAGATAAATCGAGGTAGCATAGAAAAGTTCTATCTTTAAATACTTGCAAAAGTAATGTATTGATAAAGTGGAACATAGCGCCTATAACCTTTCGAAGGACTGATAACAAATTTGAATGTTACCTTGCTCTGCATAATTGGAATATTATGACTAAACGATGCAAGATTTGCCTAATCAAAAACGTGTAGCAATTTATGAAAAATATATTTGCGCAAGAGCTGCATAACACGCGCAGGTGATTTAACAAATATTTAGGGTAATAAAACTGTTTAGTGTCTGTCTAGACTATTATTACAATGAGGCAATTATAAAATTTTAGAATTACAAGTTAAAAAGTGTGAAATCACCTAATATTATGTGGTAACTGAAGTCCGCAGAGGTATTTAATTATCCTAATAGGATTGGTTATTACATTGGCCACACCTGTGATGTTACCCAGAGGACTAATTTTGAATGCAATCGATCCTAAATAGGATTGGAGTGTATTTCTACCTCTGAGGATTAAGTTGGTGCTCTAAGTGTAATTTTTCTACCTTTAAAACAACTATCAGTTAACACATTAAATGTGACGTGTGGCTCTTGCCTTCACAGTTGATGCTTACAATTTCTACCACTATCTTAAATATTGGGAGAATCAATTCGAAACATGGGCAGTAATGCAATCTACACCTACTGATATCCTTCTTACCAGTAGGACTTTTTTTCTTTTTTTTTTTTGTTGACGAGTGGGAAACCTTCAAAAGGTACCCGACGCCATGGGAGTGACGCCGGGTTATGTGGGATTTTTACCGCACTAAAACCTCCCAGGTGGCCGTCCTCAGCGTTTGGTGGAGAACTCCAGGATCTCCAACGGAACACAACCGGAGTCCTCCTAACGCGATGCCCTTTTATCGGGCTCTGCCCTGGGGGGAGCAATTTACGCTCCTCTCACATGTCCTGGTGATTACAGCGATATGCGACCACACAAACCGCTGTCCTTCTCGGGTTCGCTTGCTGGACGGTTTGAGCTCCCACTCTTGCCGCCCGCAACCCCGGAAGCCCCTTTTAGTCGCCTCTTACGACAGGCAAGAGATACCGTAGCCCTATTCTGGTCCCGGTACTACAGAGACAACTAGTAGGACTACCTGAGAATACATGGCCAATCCCTATGATGTATGATGTGTAATTGTGTAGGTACACATCCAAGTTAAACACACATCCACAGCTTAGGCTCCTCAATAAACTCATCGCTTGATATTTAGTCGTATTTTTTTTGTCTATTCATCTACATATTTCTAGCAATTTTACTACTATCCGTAGCATCATCTGATCTTCTAAAGGTATATTATTATAACTAATTCGCTGTCTCCTTTACAAGATCAATCGCCTCATTTCAGAGCACACCTGGGCTTCTTTATCCGGGATTTATATAGTCAGCCTCTAAGGATTTATATTCTCCATTATGTAGAAAAATATGCTCGCACTATTCAGCCTTTACAGAACTAGTAAATTGTTATTTTTCTTTCCTCTAAAAGTATTATTTGTCTATTTATATCAGTCATAGAAATAACAACGCTTATAAATGTGTTTAACATGTGAATGATATCTCTACATAGAAAATAGCTAGATTTATGTTTAGATTACGTTATGTTTGATGAAAAATTTCATCAAACAACGTTTTTAGCGTTAGCATTTAAACTTAGAATAAGCTCATTCGAATTAGATTTCCAAATTGAAGTTAGACTCTCTATTTGCCCACCTGTTTGCGTCGGGTGTTAAAATATCGGAGAAGGTAAACTAGAGAAACGTAAGAAAATTATTATTTTAAAATCCTGATTTTTGGAACATACAGTAGGTCCTTTTATCCGATGAGGACTTCTTAATCGGAGAAGTGTTACTTGTGCTCACCATGTAAAATTAATACGCAACGCCCTCAATCCTCATAGCAGAATTAAAATGTTTTACTATACGTCTTACTTTCAACTGTGTCCGTTTTAAGCGCGAAAATCAGATCACCTGTACCTGTTTATTATGTATGGGTTGAGTTAAAAAGAAGACAGTTTTTATTTATGACTCTCATTTTATCGCTTTCGTCCAAAGAAATATGACGAATTTGAATATTTTAACCAAAAACTCAGGTGGACTAAAAGCGAGTAAATTAGACATTTCAATATTATCTAACAGCAAATTTGAAGTTACTTAATTCCCAAGGTGGAAGTACTAAACGAATTGGCAATCCGCGGGATGGAAAACGAGACTTGGAATGAGTTTAGCTTATTACCTGGGAGCGGTTGACTCCCCCAAGGAATGATGTCATTGCCTTCGTTATACCAATACTGTATACCTAAAGTACCTGTTTTATAAAGGGACAGTCGTAAAGCCTACATCTAACTGGATATTTTACCGAAAGGTTTTACCGAAATTTATCGTAAATTTTAGTCTAGTAGTGGTAAACTAGTTTAGCTTGCAGTAGATGGTAAGCGGCCACCTGAAACCAATTCCATATAGAATGGGGCTTCTAAGACTATTACTGATGACTTGATGAGTACTCGCTCTCAAGGACTAATATTGACACTTCATGTAAGGTCGCCTAATAATTGATGTATGAGTATGAATACCTATGATTCTACGTTAAAAATAGGGAAAGTGTAGGTGTATTTTTTTAGTTTTCGGTATTTCATTAATTCGTTTTATTAGGGAAGTGTGGTGGAATTATGTTCAGACCTCCCCAGTTATTAGGAGACCCATGCCCAGAAGACACACTTAAGTTTGCACTCTATTAAGCCTTTAATTTATTAAACTAAATAACTTTAGATTTATTATCGTAGGCTAAAATGTAATAACTAATAAGAAATACTTCCCTTTTGTGGTTTCCTAAGTATAGTAATAAATTGGTTAAATTATTCGGCTTTTTGTCCCAATAGATATAATTATAATATTTCATACGATTAATTGGCTACTTGACACTTTTTGGGAAAGTGTTTTAATGAATGAGTATACGTATTATATATGCCTTTCATTGATCACTTTTTCGAAAAAAGGGCTATTCATTAATAAAAATCGAACTTTCTTTACGGTGAACGGAACGTCGCGTTAAATCAGGCGGTCAAGTGTCATTTTGTGGCGGAACGTCATTACACTGTAAACAAACAACGATTAGAAGAAAATTGAGAGTTATTTAGCTATTATAACTAAAATTTAAATAAATGACAAGTTATAAGACGTGTGCAGTGACGATGTGTACAAGGACGATCGTAACAAATTTGCTTATACAAGTTCCTAAACCCAAATCTCATAAACGTTAAAGAACTTGCAGATTCTTATATGTTTAAATCCTCTGTTTGCAAGCAATGACATTTTATACTATCTATGTAAGAGAAGTATTATTGAAAAAAAGGAATAAATTTAGTAACTCTCGAGTAATTCGTCAATTCCAAATCATTGGAACGGGACGTAATCAAAACAAAACAGCAAGTGGAAGTATTCATATATTTAATATATTATATAGATGTCTATGATAAGAATAGAATTATAAGACGTCTATGAGAATTCTATTTTAAGGGCCCATTCTGTAATTAATAGGACACAATTAAAATATTTCATGACTGTGTTATTATTGATGGTGCATGTGCACTGATTAAGTTACAGGACTATATAATTAAAAATACATGATTTGCTAATATTAGTATTTTATTAACCGATTTCTTTGTTTATTTGGTTTATATGGTTCTATTAGTGAGTACACACAGTAGAACTTTTGTATATATTTATCATATGTTACAGTTACAATAATTACTACAGATCACCTAAGCTAAATTTTTGTGCTGCTTGCGTGTCTGCTTTTCTTCATTACTAAAATTATTTTCCGTAACAAATGGATATATATTTTTATCTCTGTCATTTTCAGAATTAAATTGCAATGCAATAATAGGAACTGTATGGTCACTTTTCTTCCTTCATCTTGTTGGGTAGGTTACGCAAGTAAAGAAGTACTATTTCCCGTGTACTTTACTTTATGTATTTCAGACTGGTGCCCACTTTCGAAACTTTTGGCTCCTCACTTCTTCTTGGCAGGACAGTCATCACATTTTCATTTTCATTGATGTACCTTGTGTTCAGGACAACTTTTACTTTTCATGAAACACAAACTTGCCTTCCTCTTAAACTGCACATACTCTATAACGTCGTCACTATACGATTGTCGGGAAGATCTGTAAATATAAATATAACCAATTAATAACCTTAAAACAGTTCACATAAGAATATAAGTATATTTAAAAAAATCTTAATAATTACTTGAAGACAACCTTTCTTCTGTCTGAAGTCAGTTAAGAAATGTTTTAATTGTCCGATATGATTAAATGTAAATATAAAGAATGTTTTACTTACGTTGTTTATTTGATATTTCCATAGGTTATCTCACGGAAGTTTTTGTATCCATTTTGATTTATTGCACTGCATATATGGATCTTCTATAAGCAGGTTCACGCTATCAGTTTTAATAGAGTATGGCTTCATTTCGGTTCACAACATAAATTCAACCAACTCTAACAGCAAACGATTTAATTATTATTTGTCTTGTTTGGTTTCGATGTAGTGACGTCACATGACATTTGAGGCAGCACTGTCGCCGTTTTGGGATTTAAAATCCACAGATAAAAAATCGAAAATTTCTTTTTAAAAATTAAAATACTTAGAACGTATTAAAAAATAAACGAAATACTGCATAATTTATGTTTACTTATAAGCTATCATATCCAACATATTTCATATTTTATTGTTATAACTGTCAAGTACCCAATTTATCCACGTTAATGGTAAAGCTATTATACAAAACATTAACATAATAAAACTAATTCATATTTATAAAATTAATACATCATTGTTATTGTTTAGTCCTTGAAGATGAGGAGTGGATACTAATTTGTCTTATATGTACTTACAACTAATTATGTGACATAATATTACCTAGAAGTTATGAAATTTAATACAAATGATTGTAGCCTATACTCGAATTTAGGAAATAAGTAGTATTGCTGCAATTTTTTTTAGTTAACCTGATGATAAGTTGTTGCATGGTTATTATTTTTTATTATATCTATACATAGATTAGTATATACTAATATTGTAAAGAGGAAAACTTTGTTTGTTTGTTTGATTGTAATGAATAGGCTCAAATACCTCTGGACCGATTTTAAAATTATATTTTTTATATGAAATATATTTGATAAATAGATTTTGAGGCGGTACAAAGTTTGCCGGGCCAGCTAGTTAATGATAAACTCCTAATAAGATTGAAGGCCTACTTAAGGCCGATCATAAATGCGTCACTACCCGTGAGGAATAAGTTGTAACGTTTCGTGAAGTGAGGGTAGATACCCATTTTAAAATGGGATCATAGTAATTGAGACTGCTATTTTAAGGCAAACATTGTTATTTAATATTTTTTTGTTTATCGTAGGAAATAGAAGCGATCGAAGAGCAATGGCGGACCGAGTCAGCAGAGCTGGTGACGGCAGTGGCGAGATTACAGGACGAGAACAAACGACTCAGGCGGACAATTAACTCTCCTGCTGATGGTGAATATCAATAAATATAATTTTATAGTGTTGTAATCGACATGCGATCTAAGTAGTGCTTACACTAAAGCGGTCATGATTATTATCGATAATAAAATCAATTGTATGATTTTTGAGAAATCTGTAAATGCATGTCACATGTTTATGTAGGTATCTGTTTATTCGAGTCTTCTTCTATGAAAAATTGGAACGGCATCGGAAAAATGTTACTTCTTTCTCGTGCGTCGGCCCTTATTCTGTAAGAGCCAGTGTATAAAACTTATATACTATTGTATTCTTCTTTGAAAGATGAACTTGATTATAAATTATTATTGATAATTGTTTTCATCAGGCTTGGAATTTTCTCCATTCTGTTTGCACAAAAATCTTTCAATCAGTTACCATTAACCTATTTGCTGTCAAATAAAATATTTTATTACGACGTTTCTATTAAATGTTTATGTAACGGTAGCTCTTATATTGAATACGCGACCTTGTGGTGGAATTGATTTTTCAGTTACCTTTCGTTGTCGAACATAATCGTCGGTATCGTGAGCCGTGACCATTCATACATGTATTGAATTACCTGCCCTTATGCTAATCGAAGTACTTTGAAATAATATGTGTGTGTGGTGTACTTTGGAGGATAGAATATCTATGTTACTGATCATTATATTCGAAAAAAATACAAGAATATTCGGGTACTATTTGGTATCCGGCAATTTTTAAAATATTCGGTATTCGGCCAATGTTTATCAAAATTAGTTCAACTGAAAATCGAATACCAAATCATGAAAAAAAATCTGCAATAATTTCTCATAAATGTACCTATATATTTTAACAGCAAAATATTACAATTAATATTTTAAAAATTTCAATGGTAATTTTTGAAGCATTTCTTAGAAAACGATTATTCTTTTTATCATAAACTATACTGAAATTAGTTTCACTCTATATTGTTAGATTCCCACTATACGTAAATAGTATTATAGATTATTATAGATGGATCAAAAATAAATCTTCGTAAACACATCTTTAATATTGTTTTGCGTTTGTTGATCACCTCTTGTAAGGGTCCAGCGCCGGCCCTAGCCCTTGAAAAGATAGAGTGGAATTGTTTTTCAGTGTCACTTGGAGGCCCTCTGTCACATAAATTGGATTTCGGTATTATGAAATATTTTTAACTGAAACTGTCGTTTTTAGTCTAGTACTGTGTAGTCTGTCGTGTTTAGCTTATTAGCGACCCTTGCTACCTAATGCGACCACCTTTGTCGCTCATCTGCAAACATGTAGGTTCGCTGAACTTTCGTCTGACGAATATTCGACACAATTACCGCGGTACTGGCCGAATATTCTGTATTCGCTAATTCGTGGCGTCTCGACAAACAGTAACGCATGCTAGATTTTCCGTCCACATAGTTTACAGAGTTGTTATTATTTACTGGCATTGTCTTCTCAAGCCTCAATAATAAGGTGCTATAATTAGCACAGTTTATTATTTAAATTTTGTTTGTACTTAAACATTAAGTTTCAAGACCTTCAATGGTGACGATCCAATACACATTTTTCTAAACAACAAAACAAATACCAAAACAGTCATATTTGCTAAAACATAAAAACTCATGGTAAGGGTAACACAGTAGTGTTCAGCTTCAGGTGGAATAGAACCCGTCATGTATGCAGTTGCTGGTATACGTCCATGGGCGGCAGTGACCACTCATGTTAACTGCAAGCTCGTTAGTTTCTATAATACAATCATATAAAACTTGCTGAAAATACACCTCAATCAGTTTCTCCCCACGTATCAAAAATAAATAATCGTAATATTTCAATCTCAGATATTTCCATTATTTCGTCGAATAAGGCAAATTTATGTAAATTCGGAGTGATTCAGCTTAAGTTAAATCTACCCTTCGGGTTGAAGGATCCGATAATCGTATGAACTTAAGCAAAACACTCGATATTATAAGATTTCTTGGAAATATTAATATAATCTGATCATTGATCCCTTGTAACCTGTTAAATGTACAGGAAAATTGTTGAATGATTTATGTTCTGAGCTAGATTTAAATTCGACGATATTTGAAAGTCATTCAGATGTTTTGGCCAAATTTGTATATCATCGAAATGATATTTTTCAATATTTCGATACTCGCTTACGATTTTACAAAAGGCAACTTCAATATAAAGTTTATGCAAGGAATATATTTTTATAATAATAGTGTACGATTGTTTATTTAAGTATTGCAGAGGAATCTTCTATGCAAGAGACACTGCAAAGTTTATTCTACACAGATTTATTGTGTAATTTTCATTCAGTTTTCAAGAGCTGGCTCTTGGCTATGTAAATCTGTTGTTGGCATCAATTTCTCGTAGGCTATCTTCAATTAGCTTCGAACCGATGATTGTTTGTAGGTACTCTACATTTATTCATTGTCTCTCTGTACAACGTGACGTTCTCGTAACATTCTAAATTTTATTATCAATAAAAAGATAAAATTGTAGCAGTATCGTACAAACAAAATTATTCTTAAGTTTGTGAAGTACCTAATTTATTATGCTAAATTTGTTGTATATTTTTTTTATTCTTTAGATTGGTGTTTTAATGCATAAATTTAATTGTAACGTATTGATTACCATATCGATACTATCAATCGATTATCGATACAATTGTAATGCAAATTGCATTCGCTTTTAATGGATTGACTCATTAAAATAGTATTATATTGGTGCATAAGTTAATTAAAACTGTTCATTGTGTTTCATAATTGTTATCGAGTTAAACTAAAGTATTTCCTCTCCCGCGGGTTTACGTACTCACGCGCGTCCCGATCATTCGTGGACCACTGGCATTCCTTCTTGTGTGACGCGTGTATGAGCGTAAATATTTGTGACAAGAAAAGCTCCCTTAGAAAATTTTCTTTCGTGTTTAGCTTATTAGCACCCCTTGCCATCTGGTGCCTAATTCGACCACCCTTGTCGCTCACCCGCAAACTTGTAGGTTTGCTAACCTTTCGTGTGTCGAATTTTCGACACAGTTACAGAATATTTCCAAGAATTTCCAGAAAAGCTCCCTTAGAATTATTGTTGTGTATCTCAATTGTAAGTCACGTAAGGTTGATGGCATCTAGTTGTTAATAATAATGATAAGACGATTTTTCTTGTCTTGTATGCTTACGTCCGCACGCGCGTCCTAACTACGGACGGGACACTTAAATCGTTGTCGTTAATATGCGTGACAGGAAAAGCGTCCTTGTAATTATTATTTATTATTGTGTTTCTCATGTCTATGTCATATTCAGAAGGACAAGGTTGAAGGCATCGTTGATAATAACGTCAAGATGCTTTTTGTGTCCCGCGTGTGAAAGCACCATAAGAATTAATATTTTGTATCATAATAAGTAACGCAAGGTAGAAGACATTAAGAATATGATGCGTGTAGTACATTAAGTTAAGCACCATTCTCAGAGTAAAGTCCTTGTACATGCACAAGGTTGTCATGGCAACCCGGAACGTGTAAAGCGAGGTTCAATACCAGCTGAAACTTGCAACTGAACATTCTAGAAGCCACCCGACACTGATGGTTTCCATTGTAATACGTGAATGCGTCATTAAGTACTTGTCGCTTGATGTGTGAGGCATTGTGTTTGTGATGCACATTCTTGATCGGAGAGGAAAAACTAGGTGGACTGCATACGGGTATAGGAGAATTTTAAGTAGTGTTCCATCGTCAATGATATTACGCTATACAAAGAAATCTCTCTTATTATTTAGAGGATTATGCTATAATTTTATGAATAGCGGACTGTTCGTATTAAAAAGGGCTTTTTATTTTTGGGTGACATTTTAATGATGTGTATTACGTGCAGGCGATAGGTTTTAAACGCCAAAGAAACTTCAATCATAATTAGTCATGTTTTATTACAATTTAAACTAATATTGAAAAAAATAATGTTTAAATTGTATGTGCCCGGGAAATGAATTTGGAACCTTCCGCGGACTACGTCGAATTGAACATCAAAGTTCTGCCATCATTTTGAATTTTAGAACACTTCTGTGAAAATGACTGTATTGATGTAGGTATGAAGCACTAAAATCATTATCACCTATTTGCGAGAGTGAACTTTTCTCGTAATCTTTAAAAGGAACCGTCAATCCTTATCGTTACATACAAGGCCGATTGTAAGTCAAGTATTGATTTAGATATGTATGCAAAAATTATCTTATAGAAATTACCTCGAAGAAGTATTAACACACATGTGCATACTTTTATGTTTAGGCTTCAATTAGTTAGTTATTACCTATACGTACTTTAAAAAATCGGTATCCATCGGCATCAATCAATAATGTATATTATATAACCAGACAAATATTAAAGGAGATAAAATTATATTAATGAAAAACGCTATATATAAAGGTAATTGATTAAAGTTAATCTAAAAATTATATTAACTGAGTGGGAAGTCATATTTTTGGTAGTCTCTATTCTTCTTAAGCGTTACACTCTTGTCAGAGCGGTCGTGGTCATTATGTGGTCCTAGTGGCACACTTAACAATACGCCGCCATTCGCTTCTTGTCGCCGCTTTCCTGGTGCATTCATGTAGTGGGGCATTCACTATAATCTTGATCTGGTTAGTCCATCGCATAGGTGATCTGCCTCGAGGTCTTGTAGCTTCGCTTTTGCCTTGGACTCATACTCTCTCTACTCATTTATGAAAAATAATGATTATTGTTTATCACATATTATGTACGCACGAAATAACTTTTAAAGATGACAATACTCAACCCAGTAGCGAAATTGGCTGGCGACCAAAGGCGTGTTTCGTTCAGGAATTGTCTACTTGCTTGAACTGCTGAATACTGAAATTTTGGACAACTAAATGGCTATTGTGTAGCCA
The DNA here is from genome assembly GCA_014595695.2 of Epargyreus clarus clarus. Lineage (NCBI taxonomy): Eukaryota > Metazoa > Arthropoda > Insecta > Lepidoptera > Hesperiidae > Epargyreus > Epargyreus clarus. Next base: position 1,083,652 of record JACTTY020000085.1, on the reverse strand, counting down.
AATAGACAATTTTATAGTTTTGTGTTCTATGTAGTTTCATTTTTGATTAATGTTTATTGTACTAAGTTGATACTGAAGTACGTAGTCAGAGTTTAACTTTGTCGTTTGTATTCCAACTCTATAGATAAATTAATTTAAAGATAAATATTTTTGTTTGTTTTTTAACTATGATGATATATAGACGTGTCGCAGAAAATTGTGACTACAACTTATGCTAATTTATTCAGGAGTATTTTAAATAATTATTTGGTTAAAAATAACCTATGATTACAAAGTACTAAGAACAATTAATGCTGTGTTTATGCCCGCATTTATCCTTCAATGACGCCCACATGTCCCATGACCTAGCAATTTTATCAGTGGAATTTGTGGAAAATAAATAAATTACGATAAAAAATAATGAAACGTCTAAATATTGTGTCTATTAGCAACTATTTTTTTAGTTTACTTTTTGAACTTGGAGTTTCACACAATTTTACCACATGAAAGGGTTGACTTGTAGATTCAATGCAACGGCAACTAAGAATGGTTTTTAGCACTTTTATCATAGATTAACTTTTATAATAAAAAGGATAAGCGCAGTTTTTATAATTTATAATTTAAGAGTAGCAGACGAGCATGCAGCACACCCGACGATAAGTGGCTACTGCCGCCCAGGGACATCTGTAATCAACCCCAGATAAGATAAGATTCCTACCAGTGATCGGCCATAGTTGCGCCGCTCCCCCTGAGGACTGAGCTGGAACGCCTTAGAAAAGTATGCCTCTCTTGCCACAGCCTTCAAACAAGAACACAGAACTACGGAGGGTTCTAAACCCTCTTAACTAATCTAAACTAGAAGTAAGCATATATAATTGTTCCCAGGCACGAGTGCCCCACCATCCCCGGCGAGGGAACACGACCAAGAGGTGCTGTCGCGTTTAAGCAGCACTGCGGAGAAGCAGCGCGCCACACTACGACTGCAGGAGCTGCAGCTGCAAGAGAAACAACAGCTTCTTGATAGCGTGAGTAGATTTTTAGAAATAGTAATAGGGGGCACGGTAGGGCCCTTGCCAAGTCGAATTATTTTAACAGAATACCCAAGTAATAGGTTGTCAATCCATCGCGTAAAATTTTTCGTGTATGACTTGTGACCAATTTTTCGTGTGCGACTTTAGTGATTTTTGTTACCACTAGTCGCTTGGACAGTGTTTTAATATTACACTGTCTCAAATTTCAAGTTTGTTATAGGCAATTGTAACTGAAATTATATTTTAATTGTTGAAATCGAGCGGTACTTTTACGTAGTGATTTTTTAAGTTACCTCTTTTGGAAAACAATGACGAGAGTACATTTTTGCAAACATATAAATAAAAACGACACCATAAAGTTGGCTAGGATAACCTGCGAGGCTTGCAGAAAACCCATTTTTTTTTGTTATGATACTTTAATATAAAGTCTAAACTCATACGTGCGTACAATATGATAATTTATATTCATATCCATTTTTTCTCCTTTACGCGTTTAGTGATGTTTGTGAACTTTGGTAGACTTCTTGTGGTTTGACTGTGAAAGCATCATCGTAGCACCTAGTTCCACTTTAAAGCTATTGTGTAGTTTTGTTGTGGTGTGATGGGTGTGGTTAGAAGTGTCAATTCGACTTACTTTTTTTTATAATATAGGAGTAACAGACGAGCATACAGTCCACCTGATGGTAAGGGGCTACTGCCGCCCATGGACATCTGTAATCAACCCTAGATAGGATTAGATATACCTACCTGAGGCCGGCCATAGATGCGCCGCTACCCCTGAGGACTGGAACGCCTCGGAAAAGTCTGTCTCCCTTACCACACCCTTCAAACCGGAACACAGCAGCGCCTAACACTGCTGTTATTAGGTAGAAATAGGTGTGGCGGTGGTACCGCCGATGTCCACAAAGGGTTCTACCACCTTCGATCTACTTAACTGTACTACTTTACTATGATTATCATATTTGTGAAAGGGAACTTACAGACTTCACTTTCCAAATCCAAGTATATACATAAATAAACAATATTAATTATGAATCTTTATAGAACTTGGATTTTTTCCTCTATATTTTTATCAAGAGGTATAACCTTGCCACTTTGAACGATAATAACGTGGTTCAAACGCGTCATAACGTTTCACTTGTGTGTGTGCAATGTAAGCATTGCTAGTGTATTTGCGACTTTTCACATTTGAGTTCTAAAATAGGGCTTAAGTCTTTTCACGTGAGAAATAAGCACCGCCGGCGAATGTCGACCTTCCGACTTTATCCATCCTTTCACTAGAGATCAGGCATTCACTCGGCTTTCTTTAAAACGTTTGAAATGTTATATCTTTTCGAAGTGCATTAAGCTTAGGTTACAATATGAAACGGTATTTTGAAGTGGGATTTTTAAATGTAATGTAAGGTATATCGCGGTAGAATATTACGCTTGAGTTTTAGTTACGGATATGGTGGTATATTCAAATCTGCCTCAGTTTGATAGAAAAAGATTAATTTGTATAAAATAAACAGACTATAATATATATAGCATGTATGAATATCTTTTGTGTAATCCTATAAGTACCATTTTCAATAATAGAGGGAAAAAACACCTTTGAAAAATACGTTTAATATTCCTCTATTATTTTGATTACTATTTTTTATACATTTACATATCCATCATTGTAACACATAAATATGACATTTATGTGTTACAATGATGGATAAGTAAATTTAACATTTTAACTAAATAACTATTAGGCCTTAAACCAATCCCTTAGAGACCCTTAGACGAACGTACAGTCTAGATTTATTTATATACGTAATTCAAAAAGGGATAGAGCGATGTATTTTAACCTAAATAGCGATATATATTAACTAACACGCGCCGTAGATAACTCCCAACTTCAATAACAGCTCTTGTATACACAAATTGATTTCAAGTATTGAACCATTGAACCATCAAACAAGCCTGTGATAATGAGCGCGAACGCTTTAACATTTTGTCATATGTTTTGCAAACATTTCACATGTGCGAATGTAGACCAAACGGGTAATTGCGAGTACCTCAGATACGGTTGCTTAACCCTAGTGTCCAGTGTAATCCATTCATTGTATGCAATTTAACATAATTATATAATCGTGTATTTGCTTTGTAACAATATGTTATTGGTGTTGCCATTACACTTAAATGTTACTACACTTATGATCCAAAGATAATATTGTAGTAATTGTTTCTGTAAGTATTGTAAAGTATCAAATTCTGTTTAAGTATTGAATGTCTTTGATTCGATCCAACAACAGTTGTAGTGTAAGGAATGTAGTAATTTGTCGTGGTCCTAAATAGTACTATTTCCTCTATTCCCGTAGGTATTGTTGACGGCGTTTAAGGAAAAAATGCGATTGCATAATAAATATTTCTTCTTCTTGATTGGATCGTTCTTGGATGATAAATTGTATTGTAATAAATATTTTTGATGTATATCTTGCGGAGGACTTCAAAAGGACTGTTGGATAAGATGGATGGATAATATTCAAAATCTCCTTTAGAAAGCGAATATCTAATCTTTATCCAAACAACATCCACGCCTGATCTCAAACAGCGTCATACGCCCTTGTAGCACATGACGTCACTAGGTGCGTAAACTGAACTTTATGTCTCTTTTACCTTTAGTACAGGCAACTAAACGGGAATGGTCTATTTAACCCCGATAGGGTGTAAAGTTTAATGTTATCCCAGCAACCTAGGTTCATTGCTAGGGCAATTCTGATCCACGTACAAAGTCGATAAAATGGTACGTGGAAGATTATAGGTAACATGAGTAAGCGAATTACAATTTGTACTGTATATTTTAGTACCATTCACTTAAATCTTCAATCTACCAAATTCAGGTCATACTTAAATTAGTAGATATTGATGTTCCAGAGATATATTTTATAGAAGTTAGAAAATAGTGCAAATGTCGACGGACACTGGTCTGACACGCAAAGGATTCCGTGTTCGATCTCGGCCAGACATATCCAAATGATGAATGAATGAAGGAATGTTTGTGTATTCGTCTTTGTGCATGTTTATAGCAGCCACGAAACAGGGAATGCTAATATGGGACTGTAAATGTAGGAAGAGACTTAAAAAACCTATGAGCCACTGCTAGACACAGGTCTCTTCCCACGACTGCTAAAGGCATGGAGCATACTCGTGTTAAGATGAATATAACGAATTATTACAGTGCAAAATAAAAAAAATTAAACGTACCCAAATAGTTTTGTAAATTCCGTAAATGTTTAATACTTACGAGGGTGCGTTTTTAAGTCCGCGGAATGGCAGGGTTGGAGGGGGGATAGCGGGCTCGTTAAGGGCGGTACGTGTTAAGTGACTCATAAATAGTATAAATATAAAGTTTTATCACAATTGCATCATTAGTTTTAAAACTATCGACAATTAAACAACTCAATCCGGAAGAAAATTGGAAGTATGGAGAAAATCGAGCATCGCGCCGTTATAAAGTTCCTTACCAAGCAAGGAAAGTCTGTGCAAATCATAATGGAAGAGATGTCATCGGTTTACGGGGACTCTTGCCCTGGAAAAACGATGGTTTACAAGTGGTACAACCTTTTTAAGCAAGGCAGGGATTCACTTGAAGACGACCCACGACTAGGACGGTCTGTTGAGGTGACCATTCCGGAAACGATAGCGGGAGTCGAAAAATTAGTACTGGAAGATGCTCGGCTAAAGAAGAAACAGCTTGCAGAAATGGTTGGAGTATCGGATACAACCATTTTTAAAATTCTGCATGACCATCTTGGCATGACTAAGGTCAGCGCGCGGTGGGTGCCGAGAATGCTCACGCCGCCTCAGAAACAACAGCGCGTTGAATGTTCCCGTGCGTTTTTGAACCTCTGTGGAGAAGATAAGGATATTGTACTGAATCGAATTGTTACTGGAGATGAAACTTGGGTTCACCATTATGAACCTGAGTCTAAACAAGACTCCGTGCAGTGGCATAAAAAGGGTACAGCACCTCCTAAAAAGTTTAAGGTGTCACAATCGGCCGGCAAACTCATGGCGACAGTCTTTTGGGATGCAGAAGGAATTTTGTTAATAGATTACAAAGATAAAGGTGTCTCTATAACCGGAGAATATTACGCAACAATCTTGGAGCGGTTAAAAGAATCCATCAAAGAAAAAAGACGAGGAAAATTATCCAGAGGTGTCCTGCTGTTGCACGACAATGCGCCCGTACACAAGAGCCGTATTGCACTAGCTGCCCTGCATAAGGTGGGCTTTGATATTTTAAATCACCCACCCTATAGTCCAGACCTGGCTCCCAGCGATTATTATCTCTTTCCAAAAATGAAAAAAGAGCTTCGTGGAAAGAAATTTTCTACAGACGAAGAAGTAAAGGACGCAATTTCCTCGTATTTTTCCGACAAGGACAAAACATTTTTTTATGAGGGTTTAAATAAGTTAATACAAAGATCTGAAAAATGCATTCGTCTTGCAGGAGAATATGTAGAAAAAGAAAAATAATTTTGACATTTTATTTTCGCTCCTTGTCCCTCATTCCGCGAACTTAAAAACGTACCCTCGTAGTTAAGGTAATTATGTCTCTCGACGACAAACTTATTTCCGTTAAAGCCATGAAGTGACTAATATAGACACGTGTATGATCGAATAAAACGTGTGTTGTGTGTCATACACCGTGAATAGATGTTGATGACTAGGCTGTATTATTCATAAAGGCTTTATAATTTTCTGGATAGCAGAAAGGTCAGATAGTGTAGGTTATTTAAAGGTGGTTCTACCACCTTAAAATAAGCTACACTTTCTGATCAGACTTCGTTTATACTACCGTTCCATTTATTTCTGCTTTTTAGGAGTGTCAAGCGGTGCTGTTCTGGTTTGAAAGGTGTAGTAAGGGACACTATTGGTTCCCAAGTTTGTTCTCAGTAGCTGTCATCTGTCACCCACCTTAGAAAGGACTTGAATCCTATTTGTAGATATTTATAAATAGCAGTGACCACTTTCCGTCAATAATATGAATATGAATAAGATAATAACAAGCTCTTTTACTATTACAATTTTAGTTTCTAACTAAAATTTATTCAAAGTGACTTAGTTGGTTAATTTCTTTAAATCTAACATCATCTTGTATGCAAAAACTATCTCACACTCACATAATATAATAATGAGAATCGACTTCGGATGTGTGAGAAGAAAATACATATTTATGCAACGCTACGATATGAATTTTAAATTTATTACGAGACATGCATCACACATCTCATTTTACTTTATAAGTAAGTTTTTGCTACATATGAATTTAGATGAGTATGAGCGTCGAGAATTGATCCGAGGTTTTTGTTTACGTAATATGTTTTTTATCGTTATTGGAACAATTGTACTTTGAATCTGCTGATACGAACTCTGAAAACATTGGAGTCTCCTTTTGTGATCGGATCTATACAATATTATCGTCAAACTTAATTTCTGATAACTATCTCATAGAAGTAGCGAACGAGCATGTGTGTAATAAAGTTTAACATTAGGTGTAATTCACCTAATGTGAAAAGGTAACTGATGCGTTTGGACGACGTAATATATTTCAATGACGTTCAAAAAGAGGTGTGAAGAATTTATTTTGAATAAAATATTTTTGATTTGATTTGAATACAGGCCGAGATTCCTACCTGTTATCGTTCACAGCTTCATTACATGAAAATATAGTGGAGCAGCTCAGAAAGAAAATCTGCCCTACCGCGCCCTTTAAACAAGAACATGCTACACTATAAGGCAGAAATTCAAAAGATCTTTTCAAGTCCGACGGGCACTTCTTGAGATTAGCGCGTTTTAAAAAACGAACAGACGAAATTAAAAAGTTTTCAAAACAAGCTTATAATAACGCGATATATTTTATTCTCAGACAACATTTTCATTTGATACATAGGGAACATGGGGGTACATAAAAAAATTAAATTAAATTACTGCGTTATATTAGGGCGTCCAGTGTCATTCAAAGGAAAAGTGTGCGCTGACGTGCGTCAAGCTCATCTGGGTAGAGTGGACGGGGCAACGCGTTGAGAGGACTCCGGTTGGTGATCTCGGAGCTCTCTACGCAGCGCCGAGAATCCCACATAAGCCTGCGTCGCTCCCACGGCACCGGGTACCTTTTGAAGGTTTCCCCCTCGTAAAAAAAAAGTCATCACACCACTATCCTCGGCAATCTACAGTATTATTCAGATAAAAAAGTAATAAAATCGTTGAACACAAAAACGGTCATTCTCTAGCTTTTATAATATTGGTATTAGAGACGTATTGTGTCTTCGAGGAAAACAATAAAGCATTATTGGCACATTATGTAATATGGCCAGACATTTCTAACGTGGGTCTGTATTGTAGTGAAAGTGATTCTCTGTAAAAGTAACGTCGGTTCACACTTGTCCAACCGATCGGTCGAGTTTGACCTGTTCGTTCACGCGAGTCCGTCCATACTTGATTTTAAAGGGTGGGTTATGTCTTTAAAATCAGGGCTGGTGTCTTTAATCAATACGATTTACTTGGGCAAAAGTTAAATAGCCTTAAACATTTGTATAGTTCATTGTAATTTAACATTAATTGATCTCATATTTATATTGATTCATAACATTGCAACTGCATTCTTGTCTAAGCTTAAATTTAATAAATCATAATAATATAATTAAAATGTATGTTATATACATACTTTAGTGAAATAGGCAACCGGTTAAAGTGGTTGAAGAGGTATTCCGAACCCCCAAGGGCTTTGCGAGTTGAAGAGGGACGCCGGACCCCGATGGCTAAATAGTTTCAAAATTGTACATACTTGACCATAGCCCGTGCGGTAAAATATGAAATATTATTTGTAGTCACTTAAATAATTCAATTTTTATGGATAACGAAGTGCTGCCCGTGGTTTCACCATCGAATAAAAGTGTAACTACTCGAGAGATTTAATGGGGTTTAATTGTTTTGCTCGGGACCCTAATTGTTTTTCTAGAATACAAGTAGCCTAAGCTAATGTTAAAGGAATAATCCTTTAACATTAGCTAACTGTCAGGAAAACTCCTGTCCAGAATCGGTGCAGGCGTTTAGGAAATGGACAGAAAAACATACGGACAATAGTTTTATTGTTTTTTTTTGCCATAAGTACCGTATATACTTTCACATGAATTTAGTAATTTTTCTAATTGTTTTTTGTTTTATGTACCTTATATTCTTTCATATGAATTTAGTAAAAAGTTGTTATTTCGTCATTAAACTTACATTGTGTTTATTTGTATCGAGTTTTAGATATTGTCATTATTGAAATGAATGCAACCCTCCGTGCAACTACGGTGTAATGTAAACTATAATTATGATTGTGTTTCCAAGACATAAAAGGAAAAGTAATTACCGCATAGCATTTATTTTACGCATCATGCGTTTCAATGAGTCTTGGGTAAGACTTGACTGATTCGTTGCGATTTATATACCATTGTACATACAATAATAATATGGATTGTCGTGAGTTAATATGAATTGTCGTTAGAATTGTAATATGGTTGTATATTTACCTCGTTCGTATTTTGAATTGTCTTTCTATTTCATACTATTTTTATATTTTTTAGTGGCTCAACATGGTTTAGTTAATACAAGTACCTAATATGATTTTAATTTCATATTATCTATGGTGCATTTGGATGTGACTTTGGTAGACATGTCGACTAACGTAAATCGTGAAAATTAAAATCAAGTAATTATGTTGGACTTGGTTAATTATGTTGTATGACGAGTTGAAATACTTAGGTATTACGTCAAGAACTTTAAATCCACGTCATCCTTTGAACGTCATTTCCATTAAAAATCAGCGTAGGAAGGCCCTTAGTAGAAATGGGGAAATGGATGGAATGGAATGGGGAAAGAGGACATTCTCAAGTTTCTAGATTATAACAACCATTGTCTTGTGTTGGTTTGGAATTAGACAATGCATTTACCACACACACAGTACAGGCACTCTTGACCTATAAAGTTGGATGAATGACTTCAAGACGGAAGAGTCTGGTTTTAGAACGCAAAAATAACCTAACGACAAGTCTTACTGGCTTACATGAAGCACTGGATAGACATGGTGCACAACACAAGTTGTCAACCCATTACTGTTCGTTTGCCAAGTGCGATTTGGTAGATTTCACACACCTTTGAGATTTTATTTTAAAGAACTATGTGGTGTGTAGGTTTTCTTGCGATATTTTCCTTCATCGTTATTACAAGTGATTTTAATTTCTGTGCTTATTAGAACTTTGAATATCAGAGAAACGGTTGAGTAAAAAACTTGTCCACTTGACTATCATTGCTTATACAAGTGACAAACTAGAAATGTACACAATTTGGAATATTCTCAAACATTTAAATATTTAAATGGAACCAGCAAGATTAACCTAGTTTTGGCCACGTTATAACTAATCAAGTTACACGGGCAGACGTTGCCAAAGTTTGAGAAGCGCATCTGTTTAATAAAATTACAGTACGAGCGCGAGGGAATCGCATTTTGTCGGTTAATTATATAATTTCATTCACAATAGCCCGTAATACGATCGCCTTAGTACTTATTCTCGTTTGTAATGGAAAGATGAAGATTAATGAACCAACAATGAACGTTCGAGGCTTCGAATTAAATTCGGTTGTAATTAGATCCGCAAAATGGTTGAACATGTACTCATTATACCTACAGGTATACAACGCGTTTGTTGTTTCATTAGGGAATCTGATAGTAAACGTTTTAGGTTTTAACATACTATACAATAATCCTTACTAATATTATAAATCTTAAAGTAACTCTGTCTGTCTGTCTGTCTGTCTGTCTGTCTGTCTGTCTGGTTGTCTCTTCTTCACGTCTAAACCACTGAACCGATTTTAATGAAATTTTGTACAAAGATAGTCTGAGACCCGAGAAAGGACATAGGATAGTTTTTATCCCGGAAATCCCACGGGAACTAGGCATGGTGATCTAAGATCGATTAATCGGAGAATCGATCTTTTGGACCCAAAACATCGATTATTTTAATCGATATTAGTAAGGATTGAATCGTAAACTATGCATTTGATCAAGTGATGATCTTTCACAAAGTTAAAGGTACGAATTTACAGTTTTATGTACGTTAGTATGTTATATTATTTTCTTTTAAACGCGGGCGAAGCCGCGGGCAACAACTAGTAGTCAAATAAAAACAATTATTAAGTTACTCATTTCATAAAACGAATAGTTTTTATAGCGATGTATCCTATAAGTCTATATACGACAATGACATCTGTCCAGCTCAGAGCTCCATATTATTATTCCATTATTATCTAATTTACAGCTCAATTTTGTCAGTGGCAATAGTCAGTTTAGTTACAAAATGTAACTCTTACATTAATAGAACAAGTTGATAAAAAGTTGTAACGTATATAAGAGAATAAACTTCTATTTGTTTTAGTCTTAAAAACATACATTATTGAAATTATTATTTTTACTATATAAGATTTGTAATATACGAGTAATAGGGTTTGCAAAGAAAAAATGATAATGTTTCGCGCCGGAAAACTAATTTGAAATAAAAGCGTTCTCACATATTCGATATTTGTGAAAGTTATGATTTACGAGTTCATCTCTTGCCAAGTTTTAAATGGGAATGGCACACGTTAGGGTTTTTTATATTACTTATAAATTTTATTACTTGCATTTCGAGGACGTTAACGTGATACATTGTCAGAACAATGGCTAAAAATTATTATGAAAATTAATCGTAAAGTGTTTATATGTTAATGTAATGTAAGCAAAAGTATGATAACATTTAGTTATCATATTAACTCTTCTATGTCTTAATATACCTATTTGGGAATGGGGTATACTTAATACACTTATTGGGATACAATCATAACGATTGCTTTTATTTGTTTTATTGATGTAGATAATAATATAATATTGGGCTACACGGTGAAACGTTTTGTGTAGTATACACATTGCATCTCTAGAATGCGTGCATTCCCAGAATTTGGTGGACACACAGCCGTGCGTTTAGATTAAATTTCGTTTCGATTAACAAATTACTATGGAAAATATTGACTAGCCGTCTCGCTGTATTCGGTCGCGGTATCAAAAACGCGCGTTTTCGCGGCATAATTAATATTGCATAGCGTTTTTCGCGTTCAATTGCGTAAAATTTGCTGCTAGCAGCGCTCCAAAGGATTGTAGCCTTTAATCACTACATCTAAGATTCTGATAACAGCTAAAATCACGAATGCTTACAAGTAGTCTAATAAAATGTCCTTGCAATGCCAACGTGCAGATTTTATTTAAACAATTACGATAACGGTGCATTGATTACTATCTTATCCAATCTTAAATTTACAAGGGCATATGCTCGGCGTGATTTGAATATTTTTTGATTTGATTTACGATATCTACTAAAATAATAAAAAAATACACGGTCATAATAGGAGTAGGGGACCGATTGTTCGAATCACATGTATATACTTAAAATTTTAAGTTATGTGCATATTAGAAAATTATTTATGATCACTTGGGTAATGATGATGAACGAAATCATAAAAGTTGAAATCTACCAATATGTACTTGGTCAGCGTGGTCTACTATGGTTCAAATCCCTCTCACTCTAAGACGAGACCCATGTGTGGGACAGCCATGGGTCGACGACTACAGGGCAAATAAAAAAAACATTACATATCGTTACGTAACATTATTAGAAAGGCACCTAAAATTTTCAAAAGGCATTCTAAAAAGTTAACTACATTACTAAATTTCTTTAAAAAAAAAACAATCATTATTTATACTATCAGCTATGATGTAACAGTAACAACTGCGCCACGACCAAAAAACCACGTGATTATCATCTCATTATTATTATCAACAAAGTAAATAATATCTTTGTTCGATTTGCAACGTGTATTTACCGATAGCGATACATTATGTATATGTACCGTAATCTACTATTTATACATAAGGAGATAAGGACGAATCTTGATTGATTCAAGTTGTATACGTTAAGATCCACTATTTATCATCCTATTTTGTCGCACCTTTTTAATTATAATTACGTATGTGTAAATACTGATGCATTCGATGACTAGGTAAAATTATAAAAACAAAAAATAACAAAAGAATTAAAAATAATCAATTGAAAAGGACAGTTATATAGCTTCCATCGCTTCCCCAATTTAGACGAATCTAAAGACAATTCGTATGTTAAAATCCGTGGAGCTGTTTGGGCTAAAAGACATACCAAAGAATAAGATATTCTTACATACAGCCCAAATATGCTCGAAAAACATTACCCTTCTCAATCGGAAAACCTACTCTTTAAAAACCTCCTTATATATTACATTTCATCTAGTGAAATATACGGGAATTACACGAGAATGAATCTTTCATTGGAATTCGGTACTTTTTTAAGTTTTTTGCGCATAACTCAGTTTAACGATTTCTTGCATTACGTCATTGTAATTATAAGGTACGAAGTATGTATGGTCAAACGTGCATGATAAACGCACGATGTATGCATAATTCATGCAAATTTGATTGCGCATTGTGACGTTAGATGGATTTATAATATTGCGTCTTTTTTGTTACAGTAGTCTTTGGAAATTGTATAAAGATATCTAGGTGGTGGATAGTGGTTGGTAGGCGATAGATAATTGTAGGTAGGGTTTGTTAGGTAGTGGTGATAGGTAGTGTTATCTTTAGATTATATAAGTAGGAAGCAGTGCATGGAATCCATCTGATGGTGTGGCCACAACTACGGACACCTCTAATCATCCCCAAATGGAATGGGAGTTGCTTTCCTACTCTTAAGAACTAAGTTAGAACCCCTCGTATGTCTAAGCCACATCCTTAACAACTAGAACTTAACATGGCAACACTGCTGTTAAATGACCGAAATAGCTCTGGAGGTGTCGTCAAAAGGTTGGACGAATCACGAAAGGTTAAAACAAAAATCACTGTTTGTGTTTCTTCTTTTGGTACTAAATAGGAGTATATAGAGTATATGCTACAATAGGAATTTAAACTCCAATTCGATAGAAATGTGTTCGTATTTGTAAAAAATTCGCCCACGTTAGAATTTAATATTGCTTCCCCTCTTCGCGTCAATATGAATGTAATAAAATTATCAAGTCTCAAAAATGCAGCGCATAGTTTTCTAGATAATATCTAAAAATTCTTGTCTGTCTAAACTATTTTAATATCTTTATGTTAAGATGAAATAAAGAAAATGTGCATTTGAGAGGGAAATTGAGCAGAATTGATAGTCCTGTAGTAAGCGGTATGTAATTCGGTATTTAGCCATAAAACAGAGATGATATGTTATTTAAAATATATATTATGTTCAAAACAATGTATTTAAATAGTACATAGATAACAATGGTAATGAACACTGATCAAATGACATTTCAACAAACAGTTACTTAGGTACTATAAAATTTGAAGACATACACATTATGCATGGAGACTTTATAATAGCCGAATATGAAAAATTATTTTAGGCAGACTGTCAAATGTCGATCGTTGGTAGTCAATACATTGGATAGATAGCAAGTAAACATGTGCAAAAAGATACATGATCACATATGCATATAATATGCTCTAAAAGATAATCGAACCCAGTAACGTCTTTATTACTTACTTCCACTAAGATGCTACGATCAAATACGGGCAACACTTGATACCAACCACCACGAAGTTCTCCGTGTAGCAAGGTATAGGCCTGGATGGCGCGACATCATCAAAAACAATATACTCCATCACAGGGGGATCTCGACCCTTACTAATGAGACACGAGGAGGAGTAATATTTAAAGTAACTTCAAATTAATTAAACCAAGTATTGACATACATCACGTACATAACGACATATTACATTTAAGTTGAAGTGATGTGACCCGTGAACTATAGCATATCGGGTAGTTCATGCGAAATTAATAGGCAAATGGGCTGGATAACGTGGTGGTAATATTATATTTGCGTTTTCCGCATGGCAGTACCTCATATGGCATGAAGTGATATACAGCAATGTAGACGAATTGAATTAACATACGAAATATCATGCGTTCAAGTGCAACCATAACGAAGTTATGATAGGGGAAACACGCTGAAACCTTTTGTATAGTATACGGTATTGTAGGCAATGCCGAAATTTGGTAACGTACTTCGTGTTTATTTATAAGGGTGGTAGAACTTTTAGTGTTTTAACTGAGGGCAAACCACTATCACCCCTATTTCTGTCCCGTAACTGTGTCAAGCGTCAGTGTGGTTAGAAAGATACACTCAGGACTGAATTTCCCGAAAAGTGATAATTTATAGAGGGAAGATAACGTTTTTCCCGGTGTTCCTTATGTATGTGGAGATTTTTGTATGTGGTGTTGTATACGTTGTATCGTATAAGCGGCTTAAGTATGATTTTTTTAAATCCTATTTTGACTTCTATTTCTGTTTTTTGTTAGAGTTTTTCATAGGTAATTTCATTTCACACGTAATAGCGTTAAAATAGATAAATAGCGAACAACAGGTCAAAGACTATTAAGTTTGTCGAAAGCGAGCAGTCTCTATCGAAGAAAAAATCAACAAAATTTAGTTAACAGGTCAAAGACTATTAAGTTTGTCGAAGGCGAGCAGTCTCTATCGAAGAAAAAATCAACAAAATTTAGTTAACAGGTCAAAGACTATTAAGTTTGTCGAAGGCGAGCAGTCTCTATCGAAGAAAAAATCTACAAAATTTAGTTAACAGGTCAAAGACTATTAAGTTTGTCGAAGGCGAGCAGTCTCTATCGAAAAAAAAAGTATTTAGTTACGTAAGTTTTTTAACTGTCAAAACCGAGTGTTTTTGGCAATTCTGTTTTTTTATGTTATATACATAAATATTCGCGATTAGTCTTAACACGATACTCTCTCCAAGTTAAAACGAACGCGATCTAAAGATGTTCTTAATTATGTAATAAGTCATCCAATTACCATTCTTCTTTGTGAGTGTTACACGACTGCCGGTTAATTAATGGACGTGAACGGTGTAATTAACTCTTTAATGTAACGAAAATAACTTTTAAGGCGTGGTAGCCGTATCTGTAATGGTAAAAGTTTATAAAATAACTTTAAATTTGCCTTTTGTAGTATGTTCTGAAAATGTAGAGGGCTGCTAAAAATAAGCGAGTTGTGCGGACATGGCACATGCTGCTTTGAGCTTCGGCCATTTGCATTTTGGCGATTATATCGATGCTCTTAAAAAAAGTTTTCAAAGGTATGTAAAGTCTACCAATTCGTACTTGGCCTAATCCTCCTCATTCTGTGAGGAGACCCGTGCCCAGCAGTGGGACAGTAATGGGTTGATAATGATGATCGATGCTCTATCACTTTATGACGCAGAAGGTCCGAAGATTTTAAAAGATTATAAACTTTTTTTAGTATATTTTACATCGTTTAGATTGCTGGTGTCGTAGATGAAATAAATTTGATAGAGGTGTCATATTATTTTTTTCTGAATTTTCGTTCAGTTCTACTTGGTGACTAATAAAGTAGGTATGCGTGTGTATTTACAATAAACTTTATAATGCATATTTTACATCAACTTCCGGCAATTGTATGAGATAATTTATTATGTTAAGATCTTATAAGGTCACTGATCTCTAAATATGAATGCAGAAACATGTACATTTAACTTCTTTCTGTGAATGTTTAATTACCGTGATGAATTGTTTTCAAGAAATCTTAGAAATTAATAAAATCGATAAATCTCATGCTGTCTCAATTAATTACATCTCCAGTGATAACTGCCGCCTATGGGAATATCTGTGATTAATCCCAAATCGGATTAGTTACTTGAGGTGGGACACAGATCACCTGCCATTGTTTTTTATAATTAATACCTGTCTCAGCAGAAATTGGTACCACCCTACTTGTGTACTGTTAAATGGTTTTTTTCTAATACTAAATGTAATTATTTCACCAAAACTGCTACTCAAAATTTACTTAAAAAATTGAGGTTTACATTTTTTTCGTCGGTAATAGCTGTTTGTAGTATTCGTATATATTCGTTTTAACAATTTTAAAAAGTAGATCTTATATGAACGGAAAAGTTGCCAAAATTCATGTTCGCAATTAGCGCGGCGGTGCAAGTATCGATTCGAGTGGTGTATTACACCAAAGGCCGTATTTCCGAAGTGCTCGCTCCCCGCATAACGAGCCCGGTTCAAGTGTAATGAAATGCAGTTGAACTGTAGTGGAGCTCTATTTTTAGTACGTCGATACATAACTCGCGGTATTTTTTGGTCGTAATCTCTATTGGAAATTTGGCGTTTGTGTCCGCGAAACTGGGAAAGTAGTGGATGGGTTGCCTTGGATTTTTTTATAAAACATTGTATTTCCATTTATGAGTGATTTTAGATCAATACTACCTGTTTATAATATTCGTATATATTTTAGCTGTTTTAAAAAGTAGATCTTATATGAACGAAAAAGTTTGCCAAAATTCATGTTCGCAATTAGCGCGGCGGTGCAAGTATCGATTCGAATGGTGTATTACACTAAAGGCCGTATTTCCGAAGTGCTCGCTCCCGCATAACGAGCCCGGTTCAAGTGTAATGAAATGCAGTTGAACTGTAGTGGAGCTCTATTTTTAGTACGTCGATACATAGCTCGCGGGTTTTTTAGTCGTAATCTCTATATAATAATTTGGCGTTTGTATGTTTGTGACCACGAAACTTGGGAAGTAGATTTGAAATTTTTACACAACATTGTATTTCTATATAAGAGTGATTTTACATGTATTTTATTACCTGATAATGAATAACAGACATGACCAGAAGCGCGGCTGAATTTAGGATTCTATATCTAAGTCGTATAGGTATATTTTTTCAATAAAGGTTGTATTTCAAGATGGTGTAATTTCTACATGCCTCGCTTGTTTTCTGTTGGTAATGTTTCAGAGAGAAACATACAAAATCTGCCATTTTGAATGAAGTAGTCATCAATGACCCATTAATGATTTTTTGAACGCAACCGGAGTCTTCTTAGCGCGTTGCCCCGTCGGGCTCCGCCCAGGTGAGCTTGACGCTCGCCACACCGTCTAGTGTGTACGTTGGTATGCGACCACACATACAGCCGTCCTTCCCGGGGTCGCTGACGGGCAGTTCGAGCTCCCACTCTTGCCAACCGCAACCCCGGAAGCCCTCCCTTTTAGTGGCCTCTTACGACAGGCAGGAGATACCGTAGTCAATCCATTAATGACCTACTGCTGAGCAATATGTCTCCTCACAGAGCGAGTACGGTGAAGGGCCATAGTACACCGCGCTGGCCGAGTGTGAATCGGCAGACTTCACACACCTATCTGATGTTTATAACAACTCTCAGGCGTGTAGATTTCCTCATGATGTTTTCCTTCACCGCTTAGGCAAGCGATGATTAATTTCTAATACGCACGCCGAGTTTCTCAGTAGGCTAGTACTGATATTGGAATAAATTCTTTATTGAAATGTAAATGTATGTACCGTGGAATACCTATAGGTACCATCTCTATCTTATAAAACAGTATTATCTTTAACGTTGGAAATATCCATTGTTTTCGTTTTTTATCACAATTTACAAAACAGATAAAGATTTATTTTGCGATTTATTGAGGACTTTTATGTCCTCAACTTATGTCCTTGTTTTATCTGAGCGAGATTTTTAGTGGCAATATAAGCATTAAAATGTCATTGGTTGTAATGATTTTGCATTTTATTTCTTTGAGTAGAATAGAATAGAGTAGAATACTCTTTATTGCACACTTACAGTAGAATTTAACAGTATTAATTAAGGTAAAAACAGTGTGCAATAGGCGGCCTTATCGCTAAGTAGCGATAAGAGTAATATTGGTAAAATAAGAATCCTCTTAGAGCATTGTCCTATTGAGTTCCGCCCAAGTGAGCGTGATGCTCTGTCTGGTGTGCACGACGATATGCGACCACATATACCTACCGCCGACCTTCTCGGGGTCGCTGGCCGGCCTGGCTTTAGTCGCCGCTTACGACAGGCAGGAGACACCGTAGTCCTTGCTAATCCGGTAAATACAGGGGCGTCATACATATATTTGTTACTACGAACTCTGAATATTGTATAACATCCGGTATTAGTCACTAAATCTTATCTAACTACTTTTGTCACATTACTAATTTAAGGTGACTTTACTAATTTCATATCAGAGTTTTTCCTCTTTCGTAATCCAGTAGATAATTGAAAGAGTACGGTAGTAATACAATAACAATAAATACCTTTTGTGTAAGTGCGCTCAATTTAATCGCACTTTGTTCAGTCAATGATCATTTATTTATGAAGAAAATAAGTAAAAATTAAAGCAATCCACTGGACAGAGTAACGTGCTGTAACCAGAGCGAGACATTTTACTATTCACTGTCTCCGGTAATCGAACCTGCGACCTTCGTTTGTGCTATGCCAATCATTGATGCAATATCTCCCAATCTCATGTCTTGATTCTAATTTATCTGCGTACGGCCTTGGGATGAAAGGAAAAAGTATTTTTAGTTTTTGTAGTATGTTTAAATATAAATGGCTAATTGCAAAGCTGCCAATACGTGGTTTTGGACCAATAAATTTTAATTTTAGACTTAGTAGACTTAGTTCGGCAGCCTATGCGGTAAAGAAGATAAGACATCTTACCGATATACCAACCGCTAGGCTTGTTTACTTTAGTTATTTTCATAGCATTATGTCTTACGGTATTCTGCTGTGGGGTAACGCTGCTAGCATAGATGTCATTTTTATACTTCAAAAACGTGCAATTAGAGCCATTTATAGTCTTCGCCCCCGTGAGTCCTTACGAGAACTGTTTAAATCTATAAATATTTTGACAGTGCTTAGTCAATATATTTATGAAAATATCTTATATGCTCGCAAAAATTATTCTTCTTTGGAAAAAAATTATAATAGGCACAGTCATAATACTAGAAATAAAGATAAATTGGCCATACCTCAATTTAGATTAAGCAAGGTGTGTAATTCTTTTATGGGGAACTGTATTCGTTTCTACAATAAAATACCAAAAGACATTATCGATCTATCCGAGAAAAGGTTTAAATCTACTATAAAATTAACTTTATGTAAAAAAGCTTATTATAATGTAAATCAGTACTTAAATGATAAATCCGTATGGTATGACAACTCCAGCTCCAACATCAAAAATTAATTATATGTACCACTATGTAAAATTGTATATTATTTACTCTTTAAAAGATGCAAATATGCACACGTATGGAGTTTCTTGCGCCGCTTCTTCTCCATAGCGAAATACCTTCCGAAGCGGTGGTAGTTTGTTGACTTTCAAAAAGTATTCTATATGAATCAATTTTGAATAAATGAGATTTGAATTTGAATTTGAATTTGAATTTTTTTGTATTTTTTTAATTTGTTAACATATAAGTACATGCATTGTGAAAGTGTCTACCTATTGCGGTTCAATAGATAAACCAAAAAAAAAATACGTGTGGCACTCGGAGACTGCCGCGGTAAAGCTATTGCATAGCATTTTTTATGCTATTAAAACGCTCAGAAGGAATTCCAGAAATACAATATATTCTTCCATAATCATCAACATTTACATTAATACATCTTTATCCACTATTTTATCATATCTGCATTATATAAGACATTGCAAATATCAGCTGACATTTCATAACTCCAAGCAAGACATTCTAAAATATAAAAAGACATTCTAAAATATAAAATAGAAAAGTATTTAATAAGTGACATAAAGTATTAACAACCAGCAATATAAATGGATCAATGCGATGTGCCTGTGACATTTGGCCGAATGTTACAGGTACATCGCATTTTTCATTAATAAATGCACTTTGTTTATTCATATTTAAAACACTTTGTACACAAATTATTTGTACCAATAATCATAATGGCGTTTTGATTTTGTGCTGTCAAGTCTGTCAGTTGTAATTGTACGTTTAAAAATAACAAACACTCTTTTACGTTATTTTATCAATCCAGAATTCAACATAGCTTATGTTGATAAAATATATTATTTGGATAATATGGTAATATAATTTTGAATTTTATAATGGGAATATAAATATACTTCACGCAATTTTAAGATTTCTGCACGGATTATAAAAAAATGTGTATTACTGCCATCTGTGTTCAAGTTGACGAATTAAGGTTATCAAATAAAATAATAAGGAATGTAAAATAATACTTTATTCAATTATATCCATATTTTTCTATTGACAGTCAACAACTCGGTTGCCTGGAGACTTGATATCCAACAGTCCTCCACCGCTATTTTCACTTACACCACCAGGGGCGCCGGCAGCATTTGGTCAAGGTGACGGCGCACCAGTATGCCATTTTCAGTTCTGACTTCATAATGGAGTCTACCTAATCTTCGGATGACGACTCCGAACTCCCATTTAACTGTTGGGTTGGTGTAACTGCGGACTTGTACCTTATCACCTTGTCCGAACTCCTGCGTTGGCGGTGCATTGTAATGTAATCTGGATAGTGGGGCGGATTTCTTAAATAAGGCATGCATATAGGTTCTTACCTCTCTGCCGAACATTAACTGATAAGGTGATAACTCTTTTGTATTAGGTGTACGTCTCAAGCGTGCCTTGACAGTTAACAGTTTATCAAATAAACTTCCGCTCTTGCTGATATAAAAGAACATTCAGGTATTAGCCGATTATTTTCTTTTTGTACATTCAAAAATTTAAATTTTAGCTTTGTATATATTTCTTCAAATTCGTACCTGTATTTTATTTCCTCTTCTAAATTTTCTTCTTCTGTAAGCCATTCAATTTTTTCTTGAATCGCGTAGAATTTGTTCAAATTATCTTGTGAAGAATTCAGTCGTATATTTATTTCTTCAATGTCAATTTTTTCTATTCCCGAAATGTAATTTTCGGTTCGTTTCATTAACCCACGTAATGTGGCTCGTATTTCCTTATTGTTTTTTAGTTCATTCGACATCTCGTCGCCAATATCAAATAAAATAATAAGGAATGTAAAATAATACTTTATTCAATTATATCCATATTTTCCTATTGACAGTCAACAACTCGGTTGCCTGGAGACTTGATAGTTGGATATCAAGTCTCCAGGCAACCGAGTTGTTGAAAGGTGTTACTTATTTTCGTTACGGAATTTCTCGATTCGGTCGCCGCGCTCAAAGCCCGCGATAAAAGCTATGCAATAGCTTAAAATACCGGTTTCTTGTATGGCGGCTCTTTACTTGTTACTTTATTTATAGTGTTTGGTGTCATAGAGGCCATATAAATACACACCCTGTAAATATTTTAAGTGTCCTACAGTACACGAAATATAGCCTTGTGACAAACGGACTTAGTAATGTCCGGCTTAGTAATGTCCCGTTATTACTATTTGGTTAGAAACCGTAAAAATGAACGCGCGCGACGACGCACTGAAGTAATTAGTTAATTGAAAATAAATGAAAATAGCACTGTAAGCACTCGTCAAGAGTAATAATTGGTAGAGAATTTTCTAATCTTATATTCTCCATATTAATCAGTAATGTATAGTCCGCACCAAACTGCTAGTCCGCTCTGAAGTTGTTGTGAGCAGGTGTAGTACAATTCCTATGGCGACGCGATTCATTCCTATATTCAGAGCGGACTAGCAATTTTGGTGCGGACTACACGTACTTTACCTAATTATACATACACCCGTTTGAGTAAAAAAACGCTTTCTACGCTTTCTACACTCACAGCCCCACACTAGGATTCCCTGTGTCGTGGGTGCTATGGACACACACAGAGACAAATACACAAACACCCAGACCCAGAAACAGAAATCTAAATTCATCATTTAGAAATCTGTCTGGCCGGGGATCGAACCCGGGACCCTCTGCGTGTCAGACCGGCATGGTGACCGCTCCGCCACGCGGGTCGTCAGTAAGTACTAAAACTAAACGTAAAACTGATCGTAAGTATAATATTACTAGTTATGAAACATTTTCAATTACGTTACAGAAATAGACGTTTTTGTTGAAAAGTCAATTAACCTATATTATTTAATTAACCGGGTCTATTGTACACTTCAGGTTGTTAATGAATTTTTCATCAGGGAATCGCGTTGTTTTAAACAAATTACGATAGATAGATTTTTTTAAAGACTGGAGTAGCAAACGTACTTGACATGGACTGACCCCATATGGAAAAGGTCCTAATCGATCACTGATACATTGCAACTCTTTAAAATTGCTGCCTCATAAACAAGTCAGCCAGCACACACGTTCGTCGAATGAAACGCAGAACAGCTGCTTAATGCTAAAATGTCAAATCAAATCAAATCAATTTTTTTTATTCAAAATAGGTTCTTTACAGATCACTTTTTGAATGTCAAAGCAACTACCACCACTTCACAAGGTGTTTCGTTATGGAGAAGAAGCGGCGAAAGAAACTCCATAACACACATCTTTAAAAAAAAAAAAATAATAATAATGAATGTGCTTATATCTCCCCGGTAGAACCTACTGATGCTGATGCTGATGCTGATCCTTCCACCGTTCTAAATGCTTGAGTATCTGACTTCTTACTAGGCCTCCTTACCCTAGTACATTGGTAATCAAAATCCGGATAAAATAGGCAGGTGTACGTCACCATTAGATACGGCGTATTTTAGTACATAAACATGTGTCTGTGATATAAACAGATAAGAAATAGCTGAGCTTAAAATTATAAAAACTACATTTTAAAATTTCTTGAATTTTTCAACGTAGCCGAGGCAACATAGTTGACGTTTCAAGTTGATTCTAAACAATATGAGAAAACTTTCAAGATCAGCACACATAGTCTTGTCAAGTGCATCTAACTCCAGACTCGAGTATTTCTCAAACATTCATTTATAGCTTCAACGATGCCCGTATCTATCAAATCAGTAATCTGATTGATTGGCAAAATTTAAACTTTTTATCATACTTGGATTAAAATAATCTTAATGAGACTTTTAAATAATGTATCGTTCGGTTTTTCCGATAAAAATGTATTAATAAGCTATTTCAAATATTAATTTACTTTATTCTAGCCGCGTATAAGTATGGAGATCACGTGACGTTAATTGTAATACACCTTTGTACGAGATGGTCGAAGTAATGTTAACAGTGAAAGTCACCCTAAGATAAAGAATTTAATAAGCGAACACAGTAAAGCATTAATTTATTTTCACGTAAATATGTTTAGGGTATATGTTCCAGGCAGGTTTAGTAAAAACCTGCCTGGAACTATGATTAAAGAAAAGGCTAGATTAAAATTAAATATAGATAAAAATGAAACTCCATTTCGTTATGAAGAGATCCCACTGAGCCGAGAACATTTTTTATCTATTTTATAATAATTTTATTCTCACATTTTACCGCTGAAAAATGTAACCTTAAATGGAATCTCGATTGAAATCTCCATTAACCTGTTTTTTTAATAGGGTCAATAGTACGATGACACTCGAGTCCCCGCTGAAAGTTTTATCATGCAATCACGCCGCTTTGCGCTGAAATTATACCGCGGTTTCCCACTTAAGGCTTTCAGCTTTGCTTTTTCACAAAGTTTTAGAGTTTCGAGTGGTCCGACCTTACGTTGTAGAATTTTTGCGTTTTTATATTTTTGCAAAGTGACCAGTAATTTTGTTATTAAATTTTAACTCATTGTGAGTTATTCTTGTCTAAGGTTTGTACGGTTTTTTTTAATTTTTATGTGGAAACTCAACATTGTGATTACAACGGTTAGTGTGTTTTGTCGAAATGTCGAGTGGTTTTGTTAAATATTTCAATTATTTTTTTTGTATGTCGGTTATAGATTTTTTTTATAAAAGAATCTTGAATATTTTTATGCTAAAAAGTTGTCATTATGTAACGTTATTTATTTTACCTGTATTCTAAATGGATTTAAAGTCAAGATAGATCGGTTGAAGACTACGAACCATGCGGATATAAGGTATCTTATTATAAGATATCTTAAAGGTATGTGAAGACTACCAATACGCACTTGGCCAGCGCGGTGGACTATGGCTAATCCTTCTCATTCTGAGAGGAGACCCGTGCCCAGCAGTGGGACAGTAATGGGTTGATGATGATGATGATGTGTGTGTAATTTAAAGAATTGATTTGAGACGATATAGTCTCTTCCTATTTTACGATCTTAACAGTAATTTAGTACATACATTGTTTTACTCGTGTTGTAGTTGTTTATATATAAATTGCAAAGAAAACACGGAAATCACTTATCACGGCATTGACAATATCTAATCAGATATGTTTATGCACAAAATGTATTTCACGTCTACGTATCTCGACCGGACTCAGCCACTACAGACTATCAATCATGGCCCAGATACGATCTATATTGCATTCTGTCAAATATCTATATACTATCACATGCTTCGATATTATGTTCGATTTTTATATAAGATTTAGTGTGTCGTATATTTTTATCTTGGTCTATTTATGTTTATAGTGTGATTTGTGTGAGACATACAAAATAAAAAATAATTTGTTTTTTTTGCGTTTGATTACACCTTTATTGAATGTACGAATATAACTTATCGTGACGTACCCGTTAAGAGACAGAAAATAGAGTGCTTAAATCAAAATATACAATTCGAAACTATATAAAAGAAATTTAAAGTACTGTGAACCAGTGTTGTGTTAAAATGGCAATTTTGGATACGTTGCAGTTATCGAATCAAGTGGAGAAGTTGGCGCAGGTCAGCCGCGATCTCCGACGGAAGAATAAGCAGCTACAGAATCAGGTGAGGATTTGTGTATGAAAACTTTTATAAACCGCTGTCATTTTTTTTTTTTTTCAAAATATGTCAGTTTCCGTTTTAATAAATATGATTGTTAATAAAAATTTAATTAAGTTGAATTATATAGTATTGGTACATAACTTTATCAGCCTGTTATCTTTTTGGGATGAAGCCCCTAGCCATTTTTAAAGTAGTTATTGCTGTAATTTTTTAGTTCATATTACAAACAAATAAGACTTTCTTACTACAGAATTTAGATCAGTTAGCACCTTTGGAATATACTTTGTATGTATACTTTCTTTGGTAAGAGTGTTTATCATATACTATTTCGTAAAGGATAAAAAAAAACATGGTATTAAATTATTACATCAAATATAATTAATAATTTGTATTCCAGATGCGCTTAGTGTGCGAGGAGCGCACAGAGCTGACCGCGATAGTGCAGTCCCAACAGAGGGACATCGCCGCCCTACAGCAGTCGGATGCACAAAACAAGGTTAGTATTTCTCATACTCCATTTCTTTTATCTTTGTCCCGTGATGAAAAGTAGTTAATGTAAAGTGGTAATGCATGGAGTGGTAAATGCATCATCCGGGTTTAAACAGATCATTTTGCACTTTTTCTAAACGACTCCTCGTCATGGCGTTTAGGTAATACAATGGGTGAATGATCCTTATACACCCTGCTAGAAAGCGGTTAAAAAATAGTCCTTTGTTAATCTTGATTTTAAGTAATCACTGATTACACACGATCAGTCTAATCTAAAGTAGATTATAAATGCATCATTTCATACGGACAAGTCAAAACGCCTTATTAAATAACAGTCACAAGTATCTCACTTCCATTATAAGAAGAAGGTGTGGCAAAGTTATTTTACTTGTATAAATATTCATTATACTCTGTCTAGCATCGTTGTTACGTGTTTTTGCTATGACGCGTTTCCATATTAATACGCTACTCTCTACATACGTCTAAATCCGTTACAATGTTTAGCGTGAGTGATATGCGGTTTGTTAATGTGAGTACATAATGTTCGTATGTGTGCGTGTATACACACGAGTTATCAGCTAAAAACTGTAAACATTTGGCTCATGTTTACGAGTACGTCTCATTAAATTTGTACAATAACATTCTCTGTGCCCCTCTTTGCATACATTAACTTATGCATAATAAAGTTTTCGTTACAGTTCCCTACGACGCTATGCTATGGAAATTAGTTTTAGTGATGGACTGTAATTTTTATATCGAATGACGTAACTTATATAATTGTAGTATTTAAAATTTGAAACTTCAGAATAGATATTAAAATAATTACAACGCTTTGATATTTTTTTAAATTAAAATTAATACACTGATAAGAGTAAACGTTTTGAATAACAAAAATAAAATTATTTTTTGTATCGATTCTATGTGGTCTCATTCAAACTACTACACCATATTCTATGTATTCATGGTCCCCTAAAATTCGCCCCATTTTCTTTTCAAATCACGTACGCGTATTGGTATAAGTCGGCTTTTAACCATACGTCTAGACATTTGATTAAATGCCGGATTGCCATAAGCCTACCACATACTCGTATATCACTTTAATAGTTAGCTCACTCTCCGAATTCGAGCGATCCTGAATTTCGAAATAACATGTAAATATCCATCGGATATTTCCGGAAAATAAACAGGCGATTCAGCTTTTTATATCGCGCTTAACATTTTATTTGCTTGAGGCAGACAGCGACCTTACAGTGAAGAAAAGCTTATGAAAAGCCTTTTACCGTGTAAAGGTTAAGCAAACGTTTGCGGTTTCGTAATATAAATATATTCATGTTTGCTTTTTGTTACGTTATTTAATAAATGTGTTACGTTTTTAGGTTTATAAAAAAGGATTCTAAATCTAAATTTGGATAGCAAAGGAAAATGTTTTGCCTAATAAAGATCGAAATTGAGACAATTTTTGCCTACTAGTCATTGCCAATTTTAAGTCTTTGAAAGTCACGATAGTTTAATTATGAGTATTGTAAAGAGCGTAAGTCTTACGCTCTGTTTTTATTCGAATATATTTTGTGAATGGATTAAATAATGGCGAATGTATTAGAAGGAAGTAATATAGCGGAAATATCAAATGTGGTGAACAAATCCCTTCACACATAACATTTCCGCCCTAACTATCGCCGGATTGCGGTTGCAAGTTTAATTAATATGTGTTATATTTCAACGGTTCGATGTGACGGACGTAATGGGTAGGAATAATGCTTTATGATTGTGACTTATGTATCATGTCATACTATAATTTGTTACTTATTGTCAGTTCTCTTAACTACTTTTTAGGGTTTTGTTCCTAAAGTGTAAAAACAGAACCCTATTACAAAGCCCCCGCTGTCTGTCAGTCTGTCACAAGGCTTTATCTCTTGAACCTTAATAGATAGACCCTTGAAAAGTTGACAGAAACAAGTAAAGGTACAATATGTATAACGGTGGAAGCAATAACCACAAGTAAGAAGGGTGAAAATAAACGGGGGTCGAAATTCGAGAAACCGCTACTTTTCGAAGATTTTCAGTTACCTATTGAACTGTACTAGGTAGACAATTTAACATTTCACGATACATTTAGTTCTATTTGGTTATACAGAAACCTAGTGGTGCGAGCTCAATTCGCCCTTGGTCTATTATTAAGCAAATATATTACATTCTTATTATATGTATAGACTTGTATCAAAATAGTGTAATGAATAATGACCCCCGTAGAGACATGTCGTCGAGACGGCGGCGAATTCGTCACTAGTGACGTCATTAGTTTATTGAGCGACATTCTGCCGTCAAATTGTTTTCCACCTACGGTTGGTTATCACTCGTCGTCACTCCATAGGCTTCTATAATCAATTTATTGTAAAATTTGACCTATGTGCCTTAAACATTATGTGCATACAAGGAACCCTATAAAACTAATACGTATGCACAAGTTCTTAAAACACACAATGAGGAACAACCTGAGAACCTGAAAAATACAAACTGATGAAGATATAAATATCCAGTTTCAAGATTATTTAGAATGTACCGTATTCATAGGAATAATTTATAAGGCAGCTTCCTATCCGTTATTCGGGTATCTCTAGTGAATATTGGACGAGGTTTATTTACGATAACGCCAGTGCACTGACTTTAAAGGAAAACTATAAATAAATCTTTCAAAGTCTCTATTTGGGGTTTTATTTCGGGCAAACTGAAACTGACAATGCCATAGAATGGAATCTTTCCATTTGTTTAATGTTATGATCAAAGAGACTAAATAAAAGCTTACTATCTAAATTCTAAACACCTTAGTCGTTCTGGCTTTCTGCTATACTTTACGATAGTTGAACGTTTTGCTGCAAAAATAATTTGCTTAGACCTACTGCTCAATAGATATTTTGAGTATTGTGACGTTTTGCTACTTCGGTGTTTTGTTAGTAAGGCTAAATATATCTAGGTATGCTGTATAAAGTGGACATAGTACTGCACTCGATCCTTATTTATTTCACTGGGAGAGGTCTGGAGTATATTCCACTTAGCTCCAATGTTTATATTGGTGGAATCGGTACGGGTTAGTTGTCAACCTGTTCGTTTGTGGGAATGTTATTAAACTGCACATAAGGCTTCCAAAGATTTTGAACATCTGTCATCAAATAATAACAGTGGCTTAATGAAGCACGGAAATTTTATTGTTGTAATACCAATAATACTTTACATACTTATATGTTTGGCAAAGGAAGATCTTTCCGGGCTAGGCGGTCATGCCCGGAGAGCGGCCGTGCTCCGACAGTCTCAGTTCGGAGCTTGTATATATACGAGATATTGTGATAACTTCGACAGCGTGATTCAGAATACTCGTGGCGACATCTCTTGACGAGAAGCGGACATCACACATGGATTCGAATAAAATATGCTATTAGATATACTATTTTACTTATGCTATGCTCTTATAATATGCTCACTTTAAAACGTGACTTAATAAAATTTATAACATCGATATTTTTGTGTTAAATGGATACGAATACAAAAATTTATTCAACATCGAATAATCATAATCACAATAATTCCAGAAGTGCACAGCATGCGGCGCGGCGACGCCCGACGGCGCGGAGGACGAGGACCAGTCGTCGAAGCCGACGTTCAGCGTGCGGGAGCTGCGCGCCATCCTGCACGAGAGGAACGAGCTCAAGCTCAAGCTGAACAAGGCTGAAGAGCAGCTGCAGGCGCTTCAGATTGAGCCGCAGCCGGATAGGTAAGATGTTATGTTACAATAATTGATCATAGGAATAAATAAATATACCTACAATATTCCACAAAAGGAAAGAATTGCCGCTCAAGTTAAACAAGGCTGAAGAGCAGCTGCAGGCGCTTCAGATTGAGCCGCAACCGGATTGGTAAGATGTTATGTTACAATGATTTGATATAATAAGTTAAATGTAAGTACCATACTGCACGAGAGGAACGAGCACAAGCTCAAGCTGAACAAGGCCGAGAAGCAGCTGCAGGCGCGTCAGATTGAGCCGCAGCCGGACAGGTATGATCCGTCTGATATTAAATGATTATGGAGATCTCCGCCCAAATCTAAAGTGGGAATCGTATTGGAGTAAATATATTAATAGGTATATATGTATGTAATTATACTGTTCGAATCAATAAGAATTAAACAAGTTTTATACTTTTATAAGGCAGAGAAATGTAAGTTCATTAGAAATTTCATGGACTAATCGTAATTATAAAAAGTTGTATTTATTAGTTATTTATTTAAGATATATCGTTTACGTCGTAATATCATCGGTTCTAAAGCGGTTACTTATATCCGTGTTTTACAAAAACTATTCTCCATAATATCGGGTACATGTCGCGTAGGACTTTCTGTGAGTTTTCTTTTACAATTTATTTTTATGCCTCCTAAAAATATGTGAATTTTAAGCGCAAAATCTACTCCATACTTCAAAATTATCGATCTGAATTTAATACAAATTCTTACGTATTGTGATGAATTAATATATAGGTAAAAATTTCGTACGTGTCAGACAAGCCGTGTATCGTAAAATCAAAAAAATGATTCACATAAATGTCCACAGCACGAGTTCGGATACGTCCCCGTCGATGAGCACGGCGGCGGCGGAGGAGGACGAGGCGCCGGTGCAGGGCCCGCTGCCCGCGGAGCCGGACGACGCGCCGTGGAAACGCAACAGCGGCATTAGGAAGTTGTGAGTGTTTCACACGTTATATTGTTTTACTTATTTTTTGAAGTTCAGGTACACAGTTTTTCTTTTTTTTTAACATGGTTTGGGTGTACGGTGAGAATGGTTTGGTAAATGGGAATTAAAGTATTTGTTTTATAACACAGTTTGGGTATATGATAGAAATGGTTTATAAGGAGTGGGATTTGCTTATTTTTTAACACAAAGCCGTACGACTTATTAATGTTAAGATTAAAGAATTAAAAATTAACGAACCGTTAGAGAGAATTAAAAATGGACGAAATTGCATTTATAACGGGGTATTACAGTAATGTAAAGTGATATTATTTCTGTAGTTTTTCTTTTTTTTAATAGACAGTAAGTACGTATAAAATGTGATTTGATTGATGATTTCTCATCGACGTGTTGCACCAGAATCTCCACAATTCAAATGAATAATTATAATTCAAATAAATAAAAATCTTATTCATCTACCAAAGTAATGCGAACATGGTCTATTGCCTGCTCGAAATTATTCTGTAACTAATTATGGGGATATTTAAATTCAAAACTTTTGTACATATAATACAATGATATCATTACTAGAGCATGATCCTTGTTCATACACATTTAACTAACACTATTGCCACGCATGGATTAACATATTTGGGATTTGTTTTGGGTAACGGGTTTCTAATTTTGGGTTTTAACAAATGTACGAACTAATACATAATCTTTATTCACATTTATTTTCTTAATAGGGCTCTGCATAAATAAAATTTGGATGGAAGTTTATGCTTTAAGTGCAACTGCAATTATTATTAACAATCGAATAAAATAGTTAATGTTATATTTGATTAAAATAAGTTATCGCAATTACTTCCCATGAGTTAAATATTTATAAGATTTGAAATCACCGTTTGCCTGAAATTCTGAATATTCGGGCATAACTATATAAAAATATTCAAAAAATACATTACTAATAGGCTATTAATAGTCCGGTTGTATTATTTTTATATCATGCAACATTGTTTACTGTAAATTTACTCAGAAATATAGTATTTGTATAACATACGTTCAATCTATAATAGACATTATGTTCTTTTCACTGTTACCAGGATACCAGTGTAAGTTGCATGGTAACTTTGGGGCTTGTTTTATAATTAAAAGCCCAGTAAAAGTTGCATGGTTGAAATTATAGCAGCGTTAGATACTGTAAAGTGCGAAAAAAAAACAAAGTATTTCGATTTTATTCTATTATCATATTTATTACACCTACATGCCGCATCTTTACGAAATAATCATAATATATTTTGAAATTATATAATTATTATTTAAATGAAATTAATAATATTTAAATTCGTTGAAAATTACATGTTTTAACATAAAACTTTTATGTATAAAACTCCAAAAAAAATGCTTCTTAAATATATTTATAAAC
Organism: Epargyreus clarus clarus; assembly: GCA_014595695.2. Lineage (NCBI taxonomy): Eukaryota > Metazoa > Arthropoda > Insecta > Lepidoptera > Hesperiidae > Epargyreus > Epargyreus clarus. The sequence continues at coordinate 1,052,234 of JACTTY020000085.1, read as the reverse complement.
ATACTTAAAATATTACAAAGTATATTTTAAAATAACAAATAAATAATCTAACACTCATGCAATACCTTTTATCTTTTAATGAATCGGTGTTGGCCACAAGCTTCAAACTTTTATAGCACATAATTGTATTAAAATATACAGAGTGTTCCATTACTATGTCGGGAATAAGAAAAATATTCAATTATTTTATACTCGACGTATATAAATAAAATTGATTTCATTTATTGTATTTGTATTTGCGAGAGTGAGAACACTATAAAATCGAGGTTAGCCGAACTTAACCGATTATTTCTTTCTTAATCCCGACGAATATTACAGGGTACACTGTACTTTAGTAACTAACATTTTGAATTTAAGATGTTTTCAGCGAAAAAGGTAACATTAAATTTTGTTCAATTATTTTATCACTTATACGAGTATGTACATACTTATTTAACAACAAATTGGATGACACAAAATTTCTCCTAAACGTAAGCTTTACTTTTTATAAGTAGTGATATTTATTTTTAACAGTTCGTTATTTCGTTATTATAAAAATATTTAGTTTCATGAAGGAAAACCTTCGAAAAATGTACACGTTACACGTATAAATAAATCAATTCAATTATGACTTTGTTATAAGTAAACAAATATAAATGTTTTCCGTTCAATCAAACCAAATTATTTATAATTTTAGTTGATTCTTGACAAAATTGTAACATGGCATCACATGGTGTTTTATTTATAAACAGTAATCATATTTTGAATATGTGCAGATTCTAAGAGAAATTTTGTGTCAATTTTTTTTCCACGACATGTCTGATACACAAAAGCTTTGAATTGGTTCTGGTACATTTTTCTCATTTTATTTATATATACATAATAATAATTGTTATTATTATTTTGGGTAGCATTATGCGCATGAGTTGGTCATTATTTTTTCTATCGAAACTTTGGCTTACTGTGTTGTTCAAAATTGTTTTGTTTTTGTGGTTATCTTTTTAGGTGTGTGATAGTATAAATTAAGTGGAAAATGAGACCAGGGCCGAAAGAAATCTCGCAATGAAACACGAAACAAACGAACACTAAGCACGAAGCACTGAGCATGGAAATGTGGATACGTAACACCATTTGACGCTTAATCGCTTCTCAGGCAACTCCCATCCTTTGTATGTTTTGTTTTTATTTAATTTTCTTGTTCATTTAATACCAATAAATCGCCAGATTTAAACTTAATTCCATTTTTCAATTATTAATATTTTTGAACATCATGTATAAACACGAGACCATACATTTAATCTAAATGTCGTGTTGTAAACTGATTAACACTGGTCATTTCCATTGTAATATATTTTCTCTATTTTATAATATTATTTTATTAATCTTAGTGACTTTTTAAACCAGTACACGTAATACTATAATATCTGTGATTTTTACCAGTTGAAAGTGTACTGAGTGACTTTATATCTTTTTGTTTCAATCAAAATATACCCAAAATACTTTTTGACATTTTTATTTTCTCTGTTTCTTTTGAAAATAAACGTCACTAGTTCAAAGTGTGTGGCTTTTATTTTGTGTATGTAAGAGTAATATTTTTCTCCCAAATGTGACCGTGTGGTTTGGGTTATTAAAGATACTAGCACAAAAATATGTCTTGCCCAAATCCGCAAGAGCTCAAATCTAGCTCATTCAAATGAGGTTTAGGTTAGGATAGGTTGGATTTTTATGTTGTGTTTGTGTTATGTTTTATCCCGTATTCCCATTGATGCGATGGAGTGTGTGGTTAGGTTTCGGCTGGCGCTGACGTCACGCGTGGAGGGGCGCCGCTCGCCGCCGCCGCGGATATCTTTCGGCCCTTGGTACTAAGTGGAACGGAGTCAGGTATTGGCGTGTGGATGATGGTCGATATAACGCTAACGTTATGAATAACCTATTATATAAATTTAAATATAGTCGACGATAGCGCGTTTTTAAGCTGCTTGGAGAGTAACTGTTTTGTATGCAAATAACTTTTTATATAAACAATGTTAGGTTAGGTTTCAGCTCAATATTATTGAGTGGGTAGTATAGTATGATATGTAATAGATATATCATTGACTTAGCTTGTAAGACGTTAAATAATGTTCTTAGGTTTTCAAGTTAAGACAGTTAGTTCCTCCCAAACTTTAGCTAGCTTATAAATGGATATAATTGACATTTTAAGATCACGTGTTACCTAGTTTCTAGTATAGCTATTTAAAAATTAGTTATAAAAATAGCTATTTATATAATAGGTTATAATAATTTCTTCATTCATAAAATTGGAGAGTGTTGCGTTATGACGACTTCGTGTGGGTTACGAGTGTACACGAACCGTACAGAGCTTTGTGAGTCATGCTTTGCCGACTTCCAACTGTGTAATCGTATTTACTAGCGATCATTATTTATTACTAAATGAAGTAAAGTAAAAAAGTTAAATAAATAACTTATGAAAAATATACTTTAAATTTAATAAGTTCGATTTTTAGTTGATATGGGAAAATACTAATTTGTTATACGCTTGTAAAAACGGTTACAAATTTTAATCACGTAAACGCTTACGTGCGTATTATTTATTGGCCTTTCATATTATTTTATATGAGAATTTGATTTTGAAAAAAACTGAAAAGATTGTAACTTTCACATAACGTCTTTGCTTTATTTTTGGACAGCTTGCTTTCTTTATTAACATTGAAAGATAATTATAATTAAGCAAACAGTATTATGCTTAACTAAATGGCACATAATCTAAAACTCTAATACACACGGATAATGTAGTCACAAATGTACACATACAAAATAAACGTTACCATAATTACGTTAAGTGTTTAAATCATATTTTTTAGCAAAAGGTATATAAAACATCAATAACAGTTTATTTACATTGACTCTAACAGACATTGCCATATTACTCTAAATATTTTATTATTTACTAATTATATTTTCATACAATACTTACATGAACCCAATCACTGAACACATTATCGGTTCCACAGTTTTCGCAAGCTCTTTGCGGAGTCTGATAACACCATGGGCGCTTTCCCCCGGCGCTCGCTATCCTCGCTCGCCAGCAAGATGGCCGCTCCCGGTGGCGCCCCCTCCGCTCCCGCGTAGGCACTCCGACCCGACCGCCACCACCAACACCAACCCCCAGAAGAAGTTCAGACGCTACTCGGACATAAGGAACCCCAAGCCCGAAATAGACCTCCGACAGGAACTACTCAAGCTCGACCTCAATAACAGAGAAGTCAACCGCTGGCTAGGCACTCAGTTCGAAGAAAAGGACGAGGATGTGCGCTCGGTCGAGTCCGAGGAAATTGACTTCAGATTCAACCACGACATACCGCTGCAGAGGTCCATATCGCTCGACCGTGGTATTGAGATTTTCAACTACCTCCAAACGCTGAGCTCGGAGGAGTCGGAGAGTGTTACCGCATCGTCCTGGACCATGCATTCTGAAGAACGACAGAACAGATTGATAGAAATGAATAGGAGTTTCGAAGATATCCCTGCTTCTCCGTATAAAGTGAAAAGCAGACGTGCATCTTTGGCCGTTCACAATGAAACGTACGCACAAAGTTTGGCATTGTTCGTTCTGAAAGAAAGTTACAAGGGCATGGATGATATAAGCAGCGGTAATCCTGCGCCCCAGATAAAGAAGTTGCAAAAAACGTTTTCTTTTAAGAATTTCGATGACGTTAGAGAATCTGGGAAGAGCTCAGCTGAAGATCTTCGGGAATATGGAGACACCGATGAATTCCAAATTAAAATGCCAGTGATTAGGAAGTACATGTCGTCAGAAGATAATAGCGAAAATGAACCGTTGTCGCCCCTAAAGGATAGACTTAAAACCACATTTACATTCACAACTTACGATGATGTTAGAGATTCGGATAGAAGTTCCATGGAGAATTTAGATGAAATTGGGAATTCCTATGAACGCAGAATGCCAATGCGTAGAAGAAGAGTGGGTATAAATAGCGGGAATTTATTAAGTCCATTGAGGAAGCGTACTTTTTCATTTAAAAGTAACGATGATGTTAGGGAGCCCGATAAAAGTTCGGTTGAGAATTTGGATGATATACAAGGTTCTGATACACCTAACCTAAAAAATAATGTGCCAATAACAAAAACTATATCTTTTGAAGATCAAAGAGATAGGCCTGATGATAGGAAGGTAGAAACCAAGGGTCCACGTCAAAGGAGAGTCGGTGTAATCGCATCTCCGCCTCTCCAGAACTTGCTAGAAATCCGGGAGGAGAGCAGTAAGAAACCGGATCTAAGGAAGGAGATTTTGATAAGGCAAAATTTGTCGCATTTTAAAAGTTGCGAGGAATTAATCACGCGGAAGAAAGGTAAAGTGCCACGTTCTGGGTCAGTAGAAACTGTACTAGAGCCGATTCCTTCAACCTCGGGTATTATAAAGAAAGGAAAAGATCAAAGTAGCAACATATCCAGTAATATTCGTAAACTGAAAAGGAATTTTAAGGAAGGTACAGCTAGAACCTTTACTGAAACTAAGGAACGTGTTCTGCCTACAATAGTCATCTCCGACGCAGACAGCCCGGTAGTCGAGAGTATAATCGTCAAAGATGAAAACATTACTCCCACGAATGCTTCCAATATAGTAAATCTAAGTAGTACTTGTGACTGTCGAATTTGTAGTGAAGATGAAATTGAAGATGGTATGTCTTTCTTACGTAGGAATTTGAAAAATCTGTTTATTAAAATTGTCTCCTGTAGGGATTATGGTAGGAAGTTGACGTACTGGGATGAGAATAATAATTTGGATGAAAACGAAATGTACAATTGCGTAATGCACGTCTTAAAGTTGATGTTCGGTCTTTGGTTGAGGCATTTAGATCATAATTGACTAAATAAATGTTGGAAATGTAAAATTAAGTTTATGTGATAGTTGTAAGACATGATTCTTTTATAAAGATTGTGGGATATTATTTCACGGTACAATGTTATGGGTTCTTCTGCAATACTCACCTGCCATTTTCATCAAATTACTCCCGAGATATCACTACCTTTTCCTCTGTTTTTTTCTTATCAAGATTCGCTTAGCAGGCGTTAATGCTAAATGTTATGTTTGTTAAATATAATTACTAATTTATTATTATTCTGTCAATTTTTATACATCATTTTATTGACATTAAACACTTGAAACACTGTATTATGTATAATTTTATTGTCTTCTTTCTACAGCTATCCGCCTTTATGTAAAGATGCGTTGCCAATTGTCAATATTATGTTATAACACGACAGTTTTAGTATATAGACATGACTGACACGTTATACGGCTGTGTATTTATGAAATTTTGATGTATATATTGTGTATGTTATCATGGCATTATGAATATTATGTATCTGAATAAACCTCTGCGTAAATTATTCTGTATTTTCGTTTAAACCTTGTTATATTTATATTGTTTAAAGAACCGGTGTGTTTGAATGTGTAAGTATGACACAACAAATGCAAGCATTGCAAAAATGTCGTTAATACTATATGATGTAATTGTTTACACAGTTCTCATGGAATTCGCCTTTCATCCGCGTAACCTCTCGTATGTAAATTTTGATGAACCCGCGATTTCATACCTAATTTCATAACATGACGTTGCGTTTTTGGGCCAATCAATATTCGGTATTTCGTGTTTTGACAACGTAGTAGGTCAAACTTTACGCAGAGGTATATTCCAGTACATTATCAGAAGATGGGTGAAAAAGTCAATTGTTTACAATCTGACCGCTGTATGGGATGACTTGGATTCACCACTTTTAAGATTGATCACTTACTTAAAAAATATTTATATAAGAACGCTAGGATTACTACCATCACACGCCTATTAAATCAATTTACCCAAAGTTTTTAATGCCGAATGTCAATTTGTGCCTACAAGAAATGGTAAGTTTCGATCTAGACAAAAATTGGGTAAATTGATCTAATAATAGGTAAATAATGAAGATTGAAAATACCAGGCAATAATAAGAGAAATTTATAATTTTGAATAATACCAGTGGTCGTACGGTGGTCGTAATATTTTGTGGTCGAAAAGTGGTGGCTAAGTCAACCCAAGGTCATGCTTGGGTAAACGAAATGAAGCATATCGTTCGAAAGAGCTGTTTTGTGGTAATGGGAATAGAAAATATAAGTGTCAAAATAATCACACGCATCCAGTGAAATATATATATAAGCCTTCGATCACAAATAAGAACTAGATACACAATCCCATACAAAAATGAACTTCAAAAGTGGCGTCAAACGTGTTTATAAAATTATAAGCGACAGAATCTAAAATTAATGCAAAATCAACCTTATCACTATTATTTAAAGGTGTTAAAAACTGCTTACCAAAAGCAATAAATTTTTACGACATAAGCTAGCTGTCATAAGCTATCACTTTGACAGGTTTGTGCACCCAAATGTCTATTTGGGTGCTCTTTTCGTCGCCCCGTTTTTTTGTCGCTGATTGTGTATCTAGTTCTTATTAGTGATCGAAAATATAAGCAGTCAATTTACTACATGGCTTCGATATGGCCTAATTTGAGTGGTTTTTGCTTTTTATCATTCTAGGGGTCATACGTGAGTTATGTCATACGTTTAAGGGTGGAAGATGGTCAAATGAGGTCATTTGGTAATAAGTGACGTCATATTACATTTTAAAGTAATTAAAAAAACGTGCAGCTAAGGGAAATATCCATTGAAAATCTTATTTAAAAAATATTTAATAGTAATGTCGTAATGCATATGTTACAAAAAATGGAGGGGAGGGGGGCAATCTTCCTGTGACGTAATTCATGGTGACTCCTTAACAGATTGGTTCCACAGCCATAAATGTTATTTAATGTATTTTAAGTTACCAAATATATTTCAATTAAGTAATAATTCGTTAATAATATGTAATGTTTGTATAATTATTAATTGTATTTATTCTGCTTTCAAACAGTTTTAGTATTCGACAATAATGTAAATGGTTTTTGATACATTATTCTGGACTTAGAATCGACGACACTAACAGTTGGATCAATAGTAAAAACTAGTATCACATAAGATCAAAGATATTATATTTGTTTAGATTAATATGTCGCTGAATATATCACACGCTATTCCATGTTTACCCCAAGGGCACAGGGCGCCAATGCCCAGGGCCCCCGATAAAAAGGAGCCCTTTAAAATCCCACCCTAGGGCCCCGAATTTTTGTTTGCCCAGGAGCCTCGGCAAACCTTAACAAAGCCCTGATAACATGCTATAAATGAAAAATAAAATGGATTTTACCCTTTTTGGAAACCGTGCTACTTCTAGACATATATAATATCTTTGGATGAAATTAATATTAATATAGTAAGTCGTAGCTATTTTCTAATATGTATTAAATATGATCAAGTACCTAAATAGAATTTGTGAAGAACATGACATTGTTTTGACCCTTCATTGCTGAAGTATTTATCTATAAATGTATGATTATAATTATTCTAAAATATATTGCACTTTTCCATTTGGTTCATTAAGTGTTTATTTTTTCTTTCATGTAGGAAACGCCTAATAAATTATTTAGTGAATAGTTACAACAGTAGAATATTCTTAATTTGGTCGTTTATTTTACATTTTACATTTGCTTGCAGTTAGTATTTTACATTTGCATTTTAATTTATATATCTTGTTCCACCTTAAATTTTGAAAAATAATAGAGAAATATAAAAGTAGCCAGTGGTTAAAACATGTCATGTTTTAAGATCAAATTGATTTAAACTCTCCAATAGAATAGCATAGGAAAGACTTTCTTGTTAATCATTCAATCGTTATTACAACGTGCCTGAACATTCAATGGTCTGTTGTCACTTAAAAACTGATGCAATGTTGTAGTTGTATGGTATGCATAAATAAATATATACTATGTTTAGATATGTTATCCGTGGGCTTATTTCGCCCGATAGTTTAAGATTTAGTACACGGGCGGTTGGGAAACGCGTTTAAATAACCGCTTAAAGTAGCCAAAACAGCTACTGTTATAATTAACTATACTTCGTGTCAATAATATTCTTTTTTGCATGTATTCACTCTTATAGATAAAGCGACGACTAATTGATGATTGACAGTTTTGTTGTTCCACAGTAGCAAGCGTCGTATCATCTGAATTAAAATTCACACTGTTATATGAAGACTGTCACTTTGGTTGGGTCTCCTCGTGTAGGTAAATTACTATAAACGATAATTACAAACAAGAAGTGTCTACGGATTTGCCAAATATAGATTAACTATCCAATCGTCAACTGCACAATGAATTCCTACCAAAATGCCTATAGTATCATAAAAGCAATCGTTGCATAGCACATACGTTACTTCTATGGACGTCTTTTAAACGCCGATTATTTAACCGCCCGTGTGTGCATATTCGTATAAGGTATTATCTATTCCGACAGGCTGTTTTTGTAATTGTGTGTTGTTGGCTCTTTGTGGCGAAGACTATGGAAGAAATTTAAGTTACTAAGTTTAATCAATATATTGTATAAATTCACTAAAGATCAGATACACTTTTGAGAACGGCACTTAGGTAAAGTAATATTGATGATACATACTATGGTGTTAATGGCTTAGTTTTAAAGGATCACGTTTCGACCATGACAATCATGAAATATGGTTACTTAGAATCCGTCTGCTATGAAAGTAAAAGCTTATAACTAGATTGTTGATAGCCGAAGCTCATTTCTACTAATATGATGCGTTTCAAATAATATAACATCTTTTTACTAATTGCTAGTAAATCAGTTTTTAGAGTATCGTGTGTAGTAGAATAAGTTCTCGACTAATTCTTATTTTAACAGTACGTAATAATGTACTACTATGAAGTTTCCTATGTTTATTTTCGATCCCGTCCACAAGTAACCACAATTTAATGGTCGCGATATGGTCGGCGTAGTTCCTTGACTAAGCCTTTGTTAATAATGCTAGTCACAGTAGTACTGGGTACTAGATTAAGATATGCTGGTAATAACTGATGGGATATTTGTAATCAGCAGTCTCATTGAAGAAATACATTCTTATTGTCGCATTTGAAGGGTTAAAACATTCCAAACTTGCGTATTATTTTATAATTTTTTATAAAATATATACGGATTAGAAATTTTTCAACGACTTTTTCCTACTTCGTAATTTTATGTTTCATTTATATGATAAATATGTTTGTGTTTTAAAAAAGTTCTTACGTATTACGAATAATTATGTATTGAACGTCAACGAATATTCCATCATTTATTACGGCGAAAATTTAAATAAATACTTTTGGGTTTTCGGGGAACACTGTGAACACATTAATTTAAACGTTTTATTTCTAATAACATCGTATATTCATAATGTTTTATGTTAATCACGTAGAATGTTAATGTTATAGATGATACTAATTGCAAAATTTATAAGTTGACGGTGTCAAAATAATTATAAATATGTTTATATAACGGCGTTTCATTTCCTAACCCTCGTCTCCTTTGCTCAACCTGTGGTATTGGTACTAAGTTAAAGTTGAAGGTGTAACCTGAATCCATAATGTATCAATTTTGCAAACAAGATATTGTTGAATTCGTTTTGCTAATCATATCTTTTGTTGCTAGAGATATGTTAATTGATTTACGAAATTGTACCGAATCACTGTTTCTCTCTGATGATACTTGAGGATTAATATAGAATGTATCTCTGCGTCTTCCTTTAGTTAAGACTCCCTTCAAAGCAGAGTACAACAACGCCGCACTTATAAGACAAAAGGAGATTATATAGGTATTTCTAAAAAGGACTATATTGTAAAGATTTTTGGTTAATGGGTCTTCTTCTTTAACATAATTATAACGCAAACAAACATACCTACAGCAAATACAACAAAAAATCTATGACTAGATAATATATAATGATATGGATTGATGGAGATAATATTGTTTGAATATGATAATACGACACGATCTACATTTTTTTTTTTTTTTTGTAATGTAAGAGTAGCAGACGAGCATGCAGTCCACCTGATGGTAAGTGGCTTCTGCCGCCCATGGACATCTGTAATCAACCCCAGATAGGATTAGATATTCCTACCTGAAGTCGGCCACAGATGCGCCGCTACCCCTGAGGACTAAGCTGGAACGCCTCGGAAAAGTCTGTCTCCCTTACCACACCCTTCAAACCGAAACACAGCAGCGCTTAACACTGCTGTTATTAGGTAGAAATAGGTGTGGCGGTGGTGCCGCCGGAGTCGAACCACAAAGGGTTCTACCACCTTCACATTATCACAATGAGTGCAACAAACTGAACTTTTCAAACAAATATAATTGCTCCATTGATGACAACAAAGCCACGGAACCACGAAGAGATGTACCCACTTTAAAAGTCAACATTTACATAAAATATTTTTACTGTACAATAAGTGAAGAAGTTTACAATAAGAGAAACCAGTGCGTTGTAAGGGACTGACGTCACCTTGTAGATGTCCTTCCTGAGATTTCTTCCGTGTAACACATCAAACAGGTTGCGTCGCAAATGGTCGGAATTGACTATCACTTACCGGCATTTATTGTTGAGACGCGCGTATATTGGTGAAAGCTTCTAATAAATAAAAGAAAATGTGGTTAAATGACGACCCGCGTGGCGGAGCGGTCACCATGCCGGTCTGACGCGCAGAGGGTCCCGGGTTCGATCCCCGGCCAGACAGATTTCTAAATGATGAATTTAGATTTTCTGGGTCTGGGTGTTTGTGTATTTGTCTGTGTGTGTCCATTGCACCCACGATACAGGGAATCGTAGTGTGGGGCTGTGAGTGTAGAATGCGTTTATTAAAAAAATGTTCTTAAGAAATTCCAGTAGTGAAATAGTAAGTAGAATGTTTGGTAGGTAATCACTGTCGCCTATGGACATGTAGTTATTGTAGGTATAATTAATTATCATGCAGCAGGAACATTGGATGGTTACCACAGCCCACGACATCTGTAACCAACTCTCAGCTGTACAGTGATCCGTTGCGACTCTTGAGTACTAAGATGTTCGCCTTATATATTAGACCGCCAGATTGGATTTAAATTGGGCTTCTATATAACATTCATACTAATCTATGGTAACATCGGCTATCTATTGTTTATTGTTTGAAGACTTATTTCAAACTACTTGTTTATTTATGAACAAGACTTATGCTTAGGTCCTCGAATGGAGACCACGTCTGAGCAAATGGAGTACAGGAGTTCCCCGACCAGGTGGACTGATGACCTGGAGAGGCCGGCAGAAAACAGTTGGATTCAGACGGCTCAAGGCCAGGGTGGCGCACATTAGGGGAGATCTATGTCCAGAAAGTCTACTACTTTCGAAGGCTGATGAATGGATTGAATACGTTTACAACAATACGGCGCTTTTTTATTATCCATTTTATTGAATGTCAATTAATTGTAGAATGATGCAGTCACCATGGACACACCTTTACACGACCGGTTTGCCACAGGTTTCGGTAAGTTCACGGCAGGTTGTGACCCACATGTGGAAACTTTCTTCGAATCGTAAAAAACTGTCCCACACTCGCTGACAGCCATTGAGTGGAATTTAAGGCAAATTTCCGAGAAATACCTATCTTACGTAGGTAGGTACATATAAATTCACTTACAGATGTCGTTGTTGTTATGCAAGGAAGAAATCTTTTAGGGGTCTGCAGATATTGAAAATAATTATCAACCTGTTTGTCAATCTATACATCATACACAGTTACAGGTCTGTGGTTAATAGGTATCTACTATAATATGAAACTAATAACACAAAATTATTTATCGTGGGTAGATTAACAGTTTCCACCTATTCTTTAAACTTTTAACGGAAAAGACTAAACGCGTGACATAAAAGTGGTGAAAATTTAAGTAAATTAGTTTCAATATTTAATACTTAGGTATGTTGTTCATAGATAATAATCATAATCATAATCTTTATTTGCTAAATAAAGTACAATGGGTGTTAAGATAATGTATAATATCCTCTTATTTTGCCTTTAAGGCGTGCGAATATACAGAATAATGTTTTTGCAAATCTCTTACTGTTTCTAAATTTGATCAGTAGTAACCAGACCGCATCAGACTACAAACGATGACAAAAGTAAGGAACTACTTTTATTTTGGGTGTTATTAATTGCCATCTCACTCGACAATGTTGTCCTCATCAATCAACGAGTATCTATGACAGTTTGAGAATAGGTAATATAGAAAAAAATAGTAACTATACAAATTAAATTTTCTACTTGCTCGACGAATTTGCAGCGCCTCAGGCTAGGTTGGTTCTCGTAAGTGAAATAGAAAGACTAACTTCCCAACTCGACTCTGCTTGGATGTTCCGTAGTCGGTAGATAGGTTACACTTGCAACACATTATTTTACTAATCGGAAAATAACTGAAAAATCGGATCGAATTTTTTTTTGAGAGAATTTCGTTCGTTTAATTTGGTTCAGTAGTTTACGCACACCCTGCACTTTACAGCCCAAAGGAAACTGCTTGACTAACATATTTATTATGATGTGGAAGTGAGGAGAATTCGTCTAAATTGTGTGTGACATAGGCTACATAAGTATTTTTAAGTCGAGATTTTTATCTTTATAATGACTATGCTTAACTTTATACCAACTTTACATTTTTGCAGCCTTTTAATTTTAACCTTTTATAGTATATATACAAGAACCCTGACTACAGAAATTTACTATGAAACAAAAAACGATTAGTGTCCATACATTTTTGTTGGTTCATTTATCACGATATAAAACCGGATATGATAAAAAATATGTTGTCTATCCAATATGTAACTCGAATGTAAATTCTTAAGGCAGTTTGATTGACTCATTAGTCAAAAGTCAAACGAAAACAGCATTGAAAGCAGCTACTACGCATATTCACTAATAATATATAACTAATAACTTTTCTATAGGCTTGTAATGAGGTAGGCGACGTAGGATAGGCTCCGCAAAAAAAAGTTTATAGCGTCTAAATAATACTTGGGAGTCGCACAGAAGAGTGGATGCTCCAGACATTCCTCAAAATTGGGAAGAGACACGTATCCCAACAGTGGGAATTAGAGTAAGTTGCATGCCTCCCCACGGATAAGTATGTATGCGGGACTATAGCAAATATAGCGACAATAATATATTTACGGGGACGTAAATAAATTAAATGTGATAATACGTTTGATTGAAGTGAGTTTATCACGTCATATTCTGAGTAGGTAATAGGGATTTTATTTTTATAATATAGAAGCTGCAGACGAGCCTGCAGTCAAAGTCAGTGGCTTAAGTTGATGATGGTAACTAGATCAGAACAGTGCTTGACACTGCTATTATTAGGCAGAACTAGGTTTAGCGGTGGTGCCGCAGGAGTCGAACCACAAAGGGTTTTTCTACCCTTATGAATAGTTACATCTAATTATTCACCTATGCCAGATTTTAGGCAGGACTCATTTAGGCTAATGGACATCAGATAGGCTGCACCTGTGTCGTATCTGCCTACTACTTATCAGGTTAACTGCATTCCAAGTCACTACTTCAATTACTTAAAAAGACGGTATTACTTAAGCCTTGCGATGTAATGTCGTATTCCTTCTAATTCCTCCACTAATCAGTAGCACGTTTAAGATTGGTTACGACACCAGTCTAGTACTGTTCAACATTCGCATTCGCTTTCGTAATTTTTATTGCGAATGTTCTAATGATCACCTACATTTTATGATCTCTTCTCACTCGAAAATCATTGGAAATCAACGGCAAGTGAAAGTACATAACCGAAAATACGATACGTATAGTCCGCTCAAAACTGCTAATCCGCTCTGAAGTTGTTGCGAGCAGGTGTAGTCATACAATTTGTTATTGCGACGCGTTTCATTTCTATATTCAGGGCGGACTAGCAATTTTACGCTGACTATACCTATCTACTTACAGAAGCGTTAACAAAAATGCCATTTAGAAATAAATGAGTTTAAGTATATGGACTTCAATTCTATAAATAAACTTTAAAATCTTCTTTTTGTTAAATAAGTAGTAGATGAACCCTTTTTACAATAAATAAGAGAATTTAGTTTTCTTTTGCAAACAAAGATGAAAACGCATACAATCAGAGATATTTCATGTCTGATTTTATGCAGTTTCTTTCATGCACATATTTAATTATTATATTATCAAATTTTAATTAGATCTGAAAACCTAAACTCGATCAGCTACCTGAGGAATTTTTGATGCCGGTAGAACTCTGTGGTTCGACTCCGTCGGCGCTACCGGCTCACTAATTTCTGCGCAATAACAGCAGCGTTAAGCGCTGTAGTATTCGGGTTTGAAGGGTGTGGTAAGGGAGACATACTTTTCCGAGGCATTCCAGCTTAGTCCTCAGGGGTAGCGGTGCATCTGTGGCGGTCCTCAGGTAAGAAACTAATCTTATCTGGGGTTGATTACAGATGTTTATGGGCAGCAGTGGCCTCTTAACATCAGGTCGACTGCATGGGCGTCTGCTACTCCTATATATAAAAAAAGTTGGATCACCTTGTACCTATCACCTAAGTAACACTGCTGTTATAAGGCACAACTACAGTATTACCTTTACTTAAGTAATATATTAACAAGTGGTACCTATTGCAATATATATGACTACTGTAGCTAACAATAAGGTGGTAGTACATATAACCCTTTGTGGTTCGACTCTGGCGGCACCACCGCCACACCTATTTCTACCCAATAACAGCAGTGTTAGGCGCTGCTGTGGGAATATCTAATCCTATCTGGGGTTGATTACAGATGTCCATCGGCGGTAGTAGCCTCTTACCATCAGGTGGACTGTATGCTCGTCTGCTACTCCTATATTATAAAAAAAACATCAATAAATGTAAATATAATAAATGTCTACTTATCTGTGTTACATAACTAAGATATACTTTACCTACTGTATCAGCAAAAGTAGGTTAAATCTATAATGTTCTAAATTTTGAACTTGTTTATGTATGAATTGATCAGACATACTTATTTTAATTGTACTTATATAATGGTTATTAAATTAATGTATACTTACATATTAATTAATACAGTTTTATCAGTCCTAACTCCTAAACTTGCTATGGAAGTAATACGTAATACCTATGTAAGTATGAAGCAGTACTTGCGTTACGGTGGAAAGGTGTGCACATCGGCTGATTTACATATGAGGTACTATTTTACTCCTCAGGTGATAACGCATTTGTGATAGGCTTCAGTTAAAACCGCTATAATATGTGGAGGTTATAGATGTCGGTGACGCAGTGACTAATGGATCAGGTGTTCTGCAGGCTCATTTTTAGTTCAATCTCTAAAAGAAGTATACAGGTGCGATCGCGGCATAAGATTTGGGGTTTTCACAGGAAAAAATTGGTTAATTTAGACCACATTTTTATAACTTTCTAATTTTAGTATTTATTGTAATGTCCGGCATACCCTCAGCGCTACCCCTGCAGCGGAGAGGCACCCATCCAGGGTTTCTTCACGAAAAAAACTGACTAAATGCCAGTCATGACCCCTGTGACCCCTCCAAGGGACCGGCCCTGAAAGTATAATACAGACCTATATGATAAAATGCCAATATATAAATGATGTCAATAAAAATTTGCATCTACAATATTTTAATGAACGTTGCTTCAATATCTCACTGTGTCAGCAGTTAGCAACTTGAATTTTGTCATATTTCCAAGATCTTGACCTGATACGAATGATTGTGGTAAATACAGTTTATGCGCAATAACCGACCAAGTATGAGTCGAACTCAACACATTTTTTTAGTAAGATATTTTCCATTTTTTCGTTTTGTCGTGTTTTCTCGTTAATTAATATTTTGTTGTATTTTATTAATAGGGTTTCTTTTTGCGCTAAATCCTTTTACATTTTAGCTTTTCGGGAACTAATTCTGAGACAGAGGAACGCATAAAGAATGTTCAAAGCAAACTATATTCTACAAATTGAACAGATTTCACACAAACGTATTGTTCATAAAAATTGCACTATATTAAAAAAAAATGTTTCAACTTCTAAATGGTCCACATTATAGTAGTTTTAGCGTATTTAAATTACTAAAATTTTACAACCAATGAATACTAGCTCGAGATATAATAAAGCTTTTAAAATTCCTCAATAGGTTCTTAAGACATAGTTGCGAACTAAAATTATACAATTCGATCCGAGATGAATGTATTACTCAATTTATTTATAAACTTTTGAATTCCTGAGACTAAAGCGTAATAAAAAGCAGCATTTTGAAATAATACGTCTTTGGCAACAGTTGTAGCACTAGTGGAACTGTAGAAGGCTTAATGTGGAATAGTTAGATGGAGCGTAGAGAAGTGTTTGTGTGTGTGTCCGAATATCGAGGCCGTATCACGGGATGTCAGTGGCTACGCGCGGGCCCGAAGGTTTTGATACTTGACACTTTTTTTATAACCTTTTATTTAAATTTTTAATATGTGGGGGTCAAATCTGGCAACTCAGTTTTAAACCAGTTAACATATTTGCGTTTAGTGTGAATGACATTGCATGATTGCATTTAGTAATGACTTTTAAATGCAATATGGCGAAGACCCCAAGATGGACGACCAATCATTTATTTTTTTACTTTTATTTTGTTTGTGTATATAGTCCTTGCCAAACTTCTAGTTCGCACTGAAGTTATTGCACGCAGGTTTAGTTAGCATATACCTACTCCGTAACGTAAGGGCACAGCAGCTGTGTATCCGCGGGCGTCAGCGGGTGCCGCTGGTCCCCCGCTCCGTCCTTCGTCCCGCTAATATCTACAATTTGCTATTGTGACGCGACTCGTTTCTATATTCAGAGCGGACTAGGAGTTTTGCGAGGACTATGGCTTCATAAGCGACAGCATACGATAAAATAGCGTAAATAAGCCTCAGTTTCTTATTTGTCTACAATCTAATTAAAACTCAGTGTCGTGATCTAGCTTATTTTACGGATGACTGTTTTTATTTTACTCGGCTATATATTTATTTGCATTCTAACTATAATTAATTCAAGGAAATGAAAACGATAGTGCGCAAGGTCAATACCATATAGATTTTGTTTTATTAATTTCAAAATCATAGCCTACTTGGCTGGTATTTATTTTGTAATTATTGGAGAGTAACGCAATGTGTCTGATTATTATTTCACAACTTACATTTCAGTACATATGTACGCTTGTAGTTTATTTACTAAATCGGAATCGAGTTGACGATGCATTTTCCAAGAAGTGCGAGCCTGTCTTATCATCTAACGTTAAGTACCTAAATAACCTTTGAACGGTGCTCTTTCTAGGTCTTTCGTGTAAAGAAATAATTATAACAAGCAAGTACATATATTATAATAAAATTGCGATGTACCTATCTTATTTTTTTCGAATAACGCAACTATTGTTATTAGATTTACTGTATAATTGTTATACATTGTTAAGTCTTCTAATGGTTTCGAGACGTGTATCTTTTCAATATGAGATTTAAAGGTTCATTAGATTAAAGATTAGATTAAAGATCAATTAAAGATTTCATCACCATCGTATTTGGCATACCAAATGCGGATTGGTGATGAAATCTTTCATGTAGGGACGAGAACATTAGGAAATCAAAAGTAGATCTCATTGTGTTTTCATACAGTTATAGATCAGTGGCATTTTTTGTATCCTAAAACTTCGAAAAATCCAAAATAAGTGTCATAGATGGAACACAGAAGCATATAAAGTCGAAATCTACGTATATGTCTTACTTAAAAAGTGCACTAAGTATAGTTATCTGAATTTATAGAGTATATAATATGTTGTAATGTTATCGTATAGATAAGTCACGTTGCATAGGAATTTGTAAGACTCAAGTATGTAATGATTCGTATGTATGAATGAATGCTTATGCATAAACTACTTATGTGCATAAGTGATTCTACAGTCATAAAACTAACAATTCATTGAAAATAATTGTAGATAATAATATCCTTTATATCACAATCATTATTAATTAAGGTACATACGATCTATTCGTCATAAGTCATCCCAAAATAGAGGGAGCAGTATGTAACTATTTCACATTCATCACTTTATAGAAGTGCCCATAATTTAGAATTTTCTAAGTAATTTTAACAGAGGCATAGCTTTTCGGAAGCAAAGGGGGCGGTGCGCCAAGGGCAACACATTACGCGGGTGACAAAATTAGCGCTTTTGAAACCTTGAAATTGTATTTAGGTCCTCGGGAGGCACATATCAAAGACCAAAAACTTTTTTATACATTACAAACTATACATTACATCTAAATAGACATCTTTATAAACGCGCGTGAAACCACGGGGCACAGCTAGTCATATAAATTTTGATTGAATCAAATTATATTTAGCTTAATAGAAAGCAAAAAAGAAATGAATTTGTTTGTAAGAAGTTCAGAACTTAATGAACTTAAAACTTATTTTAATTAACTACTTTTAATCATAGGTCATTCAAAAACTATCTATGGTTTTCTCATTTATTGCATATATTCCTACTTACTTAGTTTAATCTAATATTAATAATAGAATGAAACTACCGATATGTTAATATTTCTACGCACATATAATACAATACCATAATTCTAAAACATCAAAAACCTCCAAACGAAACATTTAACTCGGATAAATCAAGTATTTACGAATAAGGCACAAAACTATCAAGATCGACAGGTCATTCAACAGCGAAGTAAAGGTGAGCCCGGCGCGGGCGCAGTGACGTGTCTTTTCCCACTTCACTTCAGTAAATCGCGGAGCGTCGTACAAGACGAACGTATTACAAGAACTCAACAACTAATTAGTGATTAAATAGTGCGATACTATAGTATCAACTATAAACAAACTTATTAACAACTGATTTACCGAAACTACCTTTTCTAAGGTCACGAAAAGTTTGTTTTTGTTACCAAGGACGGTGTTTTGAAAGTTTCGCTGTAGGAATACTAAAAGTGCGTTAAGTTAGTGATTTTCGGGATTGTAGCTGTCTACTGATTTAACGGATTTGTCGGTAAGAAACAATGTTATTGCGGTACTTTAACGTTTTAACGGTTGTGTTACAGATTCGAAACTTAAGTTTCAATAGTGAAGTGGTGTTGAACAAGTAACAATAACTGTACAGAACCGATCAATGGCACAGTTCATTTTGGCACAAACTAGTTTTAACATTCGAATAAAAGGAACTTATATAAAACTTTGGGTCGTATTAAACATGGTACAAAGTTATCAAAAAAGGGTAGATGTAAAAAGGACATTGACCCCGGTTCCTATAAGCATTAGCCTCTCACTTCCACACATGTCCGTGAACTATAACGATGGATAGTACCTACTTGCGAATCATTTGAATGCTTTGAAACGTCTCAAGTCGTTAGTCTATATTGTAATGGAATTAACGGATTTGTGATTTCATGCAGGTGTCGAAAATAGCATATAGTTAGGCACTAACTCCTTGTAACGCGCTAAAATATTGTACATAAGGATATACTTTAAACAATTTGCTCCGTCCACCCATCCCTATCTCACTGCTGGCCCTGCCCAGGGAGACCCGTGGGTCTCTCTTAGAGCGTAAGGACTTTTGTTCACAGTCTACAGTGTTGGGTAAGTGTGTACGCTTATAGACTTTACACAACTTTGAGAACTTCACGACGTTTTCCTTCATCAACATAGCAAGTGATAATTAATTCGCTCCCTAGGATTCCCCGTGTCGTGGGTGCCATTAACACATATAAAGACAAATACATAAACCTCCAGACCCAAAATAAAAATCAAAAATCAACACTTACGTGTCTGACTGACCGGGAATCGAACCCGGAACCCTCTGCGTGTCAGACTGGTATGATAACCGCGACGCCACGCGGGTCGATATAAAATAAATAGTCACTTTACCGGTCAAGCCTAGGGTTGCAGCTTTGAGTTCCAGTCTGACAAATGTTTGTTGATTTTAAATGTATTTTCTGGGTATCTACCGTATCTATTCTCTGGGTGTTTCTGTGTCTATTTCTGTGTCCACAGCACCCACAACACAGGAAGTCTTAATGCTACAGCTATGAGTCTAGAAAGCGTTGTTTATTTATTAAAATTGTCGATGTAGGATGACATTTGCAGAAAATTTGTAGGTAGTCTTAAACGGTATAAAGTTCTATTAAAAATACATTTCACTAAAGACATTCGTGAGCCGACTGGTGTTGTAACAATAAAATTTTTATTTCTATCACAAAACCAATTCTTAAGAAATTCTCCTAAGACTCATACTTGATAGTGATAAGATCTTATCATACAAAACAGATGACTATTTAGGTGACCTGTTGTTATGGTATTCAGTCTACTAAATATTGAATGGTACTTATTGCTAGTTTTCCTAAATTTATCCGCCTATTTAAAATTTAAATTATGTGTATCTTAATGTCGTTTAACTCTATTAATAAATCAAATGATTAAAATATGTAAATTTATGGTAGGTAGAAATTGTCAAATTCCGATCTTTGATTGGCGAACGTTTGGATAGTTTGAATATTAATAATGACTGTAATACTGTTAACATAAAAGCGGCAAAATAAATATAAAATCTGTAATCACAAAAGTAATATTATAAATATACTAGCTGACCCGGCAAAACTTGTGTTGTCATATAAATAAAAAAATGTTAAAGTTGAACAACCCTTATCACTTAGGGGTATGTAAAATAGATAGTAGCCGATTCTCAGACCTACTGAATATGCATATAAAATTTGGTGAAAATCGGTAAAGCCGTTTCGGACGAATACGGTCACTAACATTGTGACACGAGAATTTTATATATAAGATTATTCGCGAAAACACAGAATGTGTAGATATGTTTTGTCATTAATTCAGATTAATAATTAGATATATGTATGTTCGAGAGTTTTATCTCCATTTAACTTTTATTTCCATTAGTACCCTGACCACACACAAAGATGGGTATAATGGCGAATCCCTGAAGAGACACAAAAATATTATCCTTTAGATACCTGTCTGGCCAGGGATCGAATCCGGCAGCCTGTGCGTGCCAGCGTACGGTGTTATATTCCACAGAATGACAGTGGCTGTTGAGGTTGTTACCTTATTTTAATTATGAGGTACTTACCTAAGGAATGTACACGATTGTTCGTGCCTAAAATAAATGTATCATGTGCTATTTATTCGAATATGTTGGTATGCAATACGTGATCGTAATAACTTTTATATAAATACATAATTTATTATTCCTATGTTGTTTTGTATGATAGGCAATCTAAGTAAAAGAATTTCAGTCTATATCAGTGACCGTGGTATAAATTCTACCTCTGATTTATTCACCATCATCATCAACAACCCATTACTGTCCCACTGCTGGGCACGGGTCTCCTCTCATAATGAGAAGAATTAGGCCATAGTCCACCGCGCTGGCCAAGTGTGTATTGGTAGACTTCACATACCTTTGAGATTTTTTTTTATAAATCTCACATGTTTTCTCACGATGTTTTCCTTCACCGTTTAGCAAGTGATAATTAATTTCTAATACGCACTTAATTTCTGATTTATTAAATTAATTAATTAATATTAAAGTAAGCCATGATTACTTTAATGGCACTGGCTTCACATAATGTTAGTTACCATACGCCTCCGAAACGACTTTACCGATTTGTACTAAATTTTATATGCATATTCAGTTGGTCTGAGAATCGGCTACTATCCACTTTTCATACCCCTAAGTGATAAGGGTTGTTCACGCTTAATATTTTTTTATTTATATGGCAACACAACGTTTGCTGGGTCAGCTAGTGATAGGTATATATGTCTTTGAGACTATGTGTCAGTTCACATTTTATAGCAGTATCAAATTGGATGGCTCGTTAATTATTCATTGTTTGCTTGTAATTGGATAACAAAGAAATGCATTCAGACAACAGAATGTGAGCCGATTGTCCGATGTTTGTTTACAATAAACAATTGTTGTTTGAAAAGTGAAACGTATTAAAATGCAACTGTAGTCTTATTGATACAGAACATTGGATGTAGGTATTTTGTAAATATTTAACAACTTAAAGCAACCCCACTGATAAAGCAAAAATAATATTTGCAACAAAAAATCATTCTATTATTTATTAAATTATCAGTAAATAATTATAGTTTAAAAACTAAAAACCACGGTAAAGTTGCACAAGAAAATCGTTAATCCTGATTCCTGACGATCCTGTTAAGGAGAATGGGATGAAATTATTAAAATCATGTAGATACCTATTGTCATCGGTTCTTGATAATTTTTCAAATTTTTAAATTAATCGGACCGTTAAGTGACCGTTAAGCTAATGAAAGCGTGGTAAAAAGGGTTTTTGAAATTTCGTCCTTTGAAAATAAAAGATGTGTATGGGCAAGACCGGCATGACCACTTAATGCAGAACCAGACGTAGACATTTTATAATTATATCAATATAATAATTATTATTATTTATGAAATAAATATTTTTAGTAACTTTATTTATCATTGTATTAGTCGTGTTTTCGATGTCATTATTATCTAGTACATATAAAAGACATCAACGGGTTATCGGTACGGGTTATAGCTTGTATCAATGTTTACTTATAACAATTTAAGAACATAAAAAAGTAATTGACTTATTTAAGAACGTTTGCAACTATTTTTAATGCCCCTGTTGACTGAATTCCGATTAAACTATTTCTAGTATGCATTGATATTATTGGTTATAACGGTGGTGCAATCAGAGTAGAGGCGTTGGAAGTATTTTGTGTGGAGGCAAATAAGGGAATCCATGCTTCCGCCCGGTAATAAACGGTCACGGAATGCAACGTTTTCCATATTAGTGAAACCTGGTTTCGACTTCTATTTTAGATCTGCAGTATGCTGAATGCATTTCATCATCAACCCATTTCTGTCTAACGCCTAGGCACGGATGCCTGCAAAATGAGAACGTTTAAGCCAGTCCATAATTATAAGTAAAAGTAGATTGGTAGACCACACATACTTGAGAAAATTATGGAGACTTCTAGACATGGCATTAAAAAAAAATCCAAATAGGTATATTGTCACATAAATAAAAAAATCTAAATCGTTATTTATTTGTAGATAACTTCGTAAAATACACTTTCATGATATGTCTATTTCTTATAAATAAATCAAATACAAAGAAACTAGACAATAATAAAATTGTTAATATGTATAACTCCTATCCTTATGGTATTTAATACAAGCATTATCTAGTAAATTTTTATATTATATACGTTAACTAAAGTGAAATTATCATTATGTTGATAAGCATACAGGAATAAGCACTTAAACCGATAAATCAAACATAATGTAAGTAATAGTTAAATAAAAGAAATCTCTATTAAACGTCGCATTACATTCGATTCGATTCCAATAAAGATTAATCATGTGAAAAATTAGCGCTATGTGTGTCCACGTAGCGTACCGTGGAAAGTGGTCGTGTGGGCTCGCTTTGTTTACTATGCGACCACTTTCGAACACCAAATCAGAATAGATTTTGCGGAGAATAGATAGGTAGGTATTTAGATATGTTGATGGTAAACGGTGTTGTCTGAAGTAGCTCCAGTTCCACATGTACTATTGGGTTAAGTTTGCCACTGTATTTTTTTTAAAGATGTGTGTTATGGAGTTTCTTTCGCCGCTTATTTTTCATAACGAAACACCTAGTGAAGTGGTGGTAGATTTATTGCCACTCAAAAAGTGTTCTGTAAGGAACTTATTTTGAATTACAAAAAATGATTTGATTTAGTACATATTTGAATGTTGTTTTCAGGTCTCCGTAACATCATAAAAATCCAAGACAAACGGATAAAGTCATTTTTTATGAGCATAATTAAGCGAACGAAAAATTTTATAACTTTTGATATTATTATTTTATTTAAATTCTTTATTTTAGGTATCTTAGGACAATAAAACTTTACATCTCTTGCAAAATTTCAGCTTAACCCAAAATATAAATTAGGTTTCTGTATTTTCGTGATTGGCATCCCTATATATTCAAAAGCCAAAAAAGGGTTTCAAACCTGGAAATTACTGGGAATCAAACTCTAGACCTGCAGCATACTCTACATTCAGATAATACAAAAAGTTGAATAACAACTTAAGTTAACTTACAACACTATTCTTCCATTACTTAGGACCGGTCTTGTATATAACTCAAATACTTGGTTGTTTTCTAAGAAAATAGTAAGGGACACCGACCACCCATACCCATGATTCTTACGTTCTTTTTTCTCATAGGAATTATAATTTTACCGGCCATAAAGTTACAGATGCAACTTTGCATTCAAACGACTTTAAACCTTATTAATAAAACATTATTATGTATAATCCATTGTGACATGTCATACTAATGTTGGGCTGTAGAAATTATCATGAACATAAATAAAAATGCCGTATTGTACAACAAATTTATCTAATATAACTGCTTGAGTATAATGCGATAATTCTAAGTATATTTAACGGCATTTAACTTAAGTCGTTACTGAATTGCTTAGACTTAAGTTACATTTAAGGTTTATATATTTTTTACAGTCATAAATAGGCACGTAGTACCTTATGGTATATGGTTATTACCGAAGCACGTCTAATATTCGATCCCAGATCGGATAGGTCCTACTTGAGATCGATGAAATCGATTTAAATGTGGTAGAACCCTTTGTGGTTCAACTCCGGCGGCACCACCGTCACACCTAATTCTGCCTATTAACTGTAGTGGCAAGCTCTGCTGTGTTCTGGTTTGAAGGGTGTGGTCCGGGAGCCGTACTTTTCCGATGCGTTCCAGCTTAATCCTCAGGGGTAGCGGCGCATCTGTGGTTACCTCAGGTAGGAATATCTAATACTATCTGGGCTTGATTTCATATGCAATGGGCATATGCCCATGGGCAGTAGTAACCACTTACCATCAGGTGGACTGCATGCTCGTCTGCTACTCCTATATCACACATAAAAAAAACAAAGATGCGTTACGTTTCCTAAGGACTAAGTTGGAACACCTAGAGTTTCTTTCCCTTGTCATAAGCACCCATTAAACCAGAAATAGGTGTAGCGGTATTGCCTGAGGAGTCGAACCGCAAAGGTTTTTACCACGTTTATATATCACAATTATATTATTCGGAATAAATAAGCAATGTGTGTGTGTTGAGGTTAAAACAATTTTCACTTTAGACATAGATACAGTAGCGAAGTATATATAATTCTATATATTATGTATGTATTTATATGAATATGAATTGTTTCTTATTATTCAGTTACCTTGAAGATACATTATATTGTTACAAGACATTGAAAGTAGGTAGTTTACTGGTAAATGATTTGTTTTTGTATTCGTCATGCTCATGATTCGATCGCAAAAAGCATCAAGAAAACAGAATAAAATAAATATACCTACCGGTGGTTTATGACCTTTGAATTTAATGACCACAAACGGATGTTACTAATTAGATTCATATTTTAGCCATAACGCTAAGACTTCAACTTATTTTAGTCACATTATTTTTTTTTTGATTCAACCTTAAATCTACTATTAAATTTACGTAGGTAATTTTACTTGTAAGTTTTACCTTTAAAGCATCGAAATATCCCATAAGACTGCACTACCAATAACATGCAACTCAAACTGCTCTCATTAATTATCATTGGTTCTACGAGTATAACCGTTCATATTTCCTGTTCATTTGATAAAAAATGGCCTCAAATGTGTCGTTGGCTAAAGCGCCATATATGCGCAGTCAACTTTCGGCGTGTGGTCGGGGACAGCACAGGCAAATTATGTCATAATGTCAGTGCCGTAATCATACATACATTGTATAAGGTGTTATGTATGTTGAATTGTTAACTTTTTTTTATGATATAACAGTAGCAGACGCGCATACAGTCCACCTGATGGTAAGTGGCTACTGCCACCCATGGACTTCTGTAATCCACCCCAGATAGGATTAGATATTCCTACCTGAGGTTGGCCACTGGAACGCTTCGGAAAAGTCTGTCTCCCTTACCATACCCTTCAAACCGGAACACAGCAGCGCCTAACACTGCTGTTAGTAGAAATAGGTGTGGCGGTGGTGCCGCCGGAGACGAACCACACAGGGTTCTACCACCTTCAACCACTATGAGAAACTTTAAAAAAGGTGCAACATCAGATTGTTAAAACGAAGCATATAAAATATAACAAATGACGGTCTAATCCGTCTCCTAAGAGGAAACTCGTGCCCAGCAATGGGACAATAATGGGTTGACAATACAATAAAAATAATTTAATTCAAAATCATAGGTCTAGGAGCATTATATTTTGTTTGGGAGATTCTTGTATAACCTGTGAAAGTTAATGAATGTAGCTATATGATTGTTTGTACTAAAAAGATTTGGAAATTCATATCATAATTGACGACATAGGTAGTCAAAGTTAATTTTCTCCTCAAAAACTTTTCAAATAACTTAACTATGTTTTTTCTTCTCAATATAAATGAAAATCAAAAAACATCGATATTAAATAATTTTAAAATTGATTTTTCGAACTGAAGATGAAACTGATCGTTTCAATTCGACGTTCTGCAGCAAAAAATGTCAAAGTATTTCTATATGTACCCATTAACGCAGGCAAAGCCGCGGCGGAAACTAGTGCATAAACACATCGGATGTATGTAGTTTTGTAATAGCTATACGTGACCTGATGCTTATATAAGTAACATTCCAATTTGAATTGAGATCATGCATTGAAATGGTTATGTTCAATTATTTGACCTTTCAGTATTATTGAGTATAAAGCTTGATAAATTTAATGCCCTAGAAAATATTAGGCAATGTCTATCTTCGAACTCTTTTTACATGAGAGCTAATTTATTTATATCATAATGTGGTTTGTTTTATTATATTGTAACTGTATAGAGAAAAGCTGGACGTCGGCTCACGGTCGGATACAGAAGATAAACAATTATAATCAACAATTGAACATTTTATAATTTGCAGTTCAACTTTTGAAAATTTAAGTAACTTTTATATACATATAAGCTAGCCGACAGCGTTACAGTCGATACTATTTGCTCTACCTTCCTTTAATTCTACCGTGATTAGACTTCTCTAACTACGTCAAAGTTATGAGGATACAATATAACATCTCTAACATTGTAATACAATATTTAACATTAACATCTCAACATCGCATACAAGATTTTAACACTACCATCTCAACATGGTGCAAAAAATTTAACACCACACCAATTACATAACCCTAAAGCAAGCATTGTTCTTACACTTTCTACAAAATAATAAGCACCTGACACTAAACAATTTATCTAAATTGATCCAGCAAGACGTTCGAAAGTTGACGGGTTGACGTATGCTATCGATAACTTACGTAATGTAATAGACCCTACATACGAGTATATACTAACGTTATGACGATGTCTTTATACACTGTTCTACACATTTTTAATCTACGCAACATATAGTTTTTGTGTTACAGTCAAAAGGCTTCAACAAGGCGTATTATTACGCGACTGTAGAAGGCTTTGTTTTTTAATTAGATTTTATGTAGAGAATATTTTTTTTAAAGTGATGGCATATGGAGTATTGCATTGTTTTTAATAGTCTTGTACATAATTAGTAATTTGGATTTGCGTTTTTTTAATTGTTGGAATAGGTAATCTTATAAAATGCCTATATACGATGCAATTTAGGCACTTAAGAATATACAGATCATTTCACCAAAAAATTCGCTGTACTAAAATAATAAATAGCAAGTTTAACTTTCGTGGTACTTTTTCAAATCTACCTATGCATGTTTTCTATATTTTTCGCTAGAACACTTGTTTTCGAGATAGACAATTTAAATTAATCAAAGCCTTATGCTCTGTTATACTCGTATTTATTTTAGTCGAAACTGTACGGATCACATAATAATTTGGAGAATTAGTACAGTCAAATGGACAGACATCTACTCAAATATATTTCGTTATGAACATACATATATTGTAATATTCTCAAATATCCATATACATTACACAACAATAACTTATTAAATGCAAGATGCTAGAACTAGATTATATTTATTCCTATGGTTCTGTGTAGTCCTCAAGTGGGTTCTATATTTAGCTTGACCGAGCAGTCACCCCGGCTACTAGTGATTCGCCTATCGATAACTGTAACTATCGACTTCCGAGTGTACAACACTAAGTGGGTGTTGCTATTTCAAAAGTTTATTGACCCGCACCATTTCTGCAATTTGAAATTGATACATTTTAAATAACATGAGTTATTAATTTAAACATTGGTTTTCGAATGATATATTTAATGATAGCAACATTTCTTCATATTTAAGTGGATAGAGATGTGGTATTTAGGTCGAAAAATTAATTCAAATGCGTCTGCAAATGTGTAGAAAAGCTCTTAATTTTAATGCATTTATTTATAAGTTCAGTGATTTTGAAAGTGATGAAATTTTATTTATATTTCGATTGGAGGTTTTACTCATATCAAGGTATAAGCCACCGTCAGACCAGAAAAGTAGCGAATACTATTGTTATAAGGCAGCATAGCTGTAAAGTAGGTACCTATTGGTGCCTTCGAAATCGAACCGCCAATTATTCTGCCTCCTTCAAAACGTCTTTGAATAAAGTAGACTTTGTAGTAGAGGAGGTACCACCGCCAAAGCCATTCCTAACGTGTAACAGTTTTTGCGTTTCGGTGGAAAGACGTGGAAGCCGGCTGACGTACATATGTGGCGACCATTTTAGTCCTGAGCTGGCAACGCATCTGTGGTCGGCTTCAATCCAAACCTGTTCTTTATAGAATTGGTTACAGAAATGTCCATAGGTAGCTGTAGCCACTTATCATCAGGTGGACTGCACGTTTGCAGCTTATATAACATAACATCCTATTACACAAAAATGACAGGTTGCAAGGCTTTTTGTTTTCACAGTAAATAATACGAGCGTGAATCATAACTCGTCAATAAGAAAGTCATATAATATGTGTTGGCGGCTCTTCGTATTTTACGTTTATAGTGAAAGTGCTCGTTCCGTCAGATTTATTGCATTTCTTCGTTCGTGCTTCCACCACATAAAGTTACCGTGTAAGCCATAGGTCTTGAGTAACCCGTCAGAATTTTGAAAATTTACTTCTTTGAGAGCGTATAATGTTTTAGAATTTGGTTAAAGATGCGCGCACAGCGTGTAATTAATGTTTTGTTAGTATAATTAATATGAAGTTAATTATGCAAACCGAAAATTGCGGCAAACGTCATAGATAAGTAATGCTCTAATCTACTTTAACAGAAATGTGCGACTGAATAAACATTTTATTATCTTAAATGCCACTTTTAATACCACTAGACGTGAACTGAAGTGTGCTCCACTGTGCTCTTTGGTGGAGGCGTATGTCGTCAGAAAATAATCATATAATGTGATTGTAAAGAAAAATATTGTTAGGAAACCTACATGACAAAGCATTTGAAGGTAGAACCCTTTGTGGCTCGACTCCGGCAGCACCACCGCCACACCTATTTCTACCTAATAACAGCAGTGTTAGGCGCAGCTGTGTTCCAATTTGAAGGTGTGGTAAGGGAGACAAACTTTTCCGAGGCGTTCCAGCTTAGTCCTCAGGGGTAGCGGCGCATCTGAGCCGACCTTAGGTAGGAATATCTAATCCTATCTGGGGTTGATTACAGATGTCCATGGGCGGCAGTAGCCACTTATCATCAGGTGGACTGCATGCTCGTCTGCTACTCCTATATTATAAAAAAAAATCTCCATAGTGTTCTAAAATTATGTGAAGGATCTTATAACCTATACCCTTTAAATTTTAAGTGAAAACTTATCTCCAGCACTTATTATTGATGAATCGCTCCGTCCATCGATAAAACAAGGACACATATATTAAATGGAGGTTGTGGTCGGTTTTTTAATGTCTGGAGTACAGAAGATGTTGCAAAACGAGTTCGACCTTGTGTTCCGCATTCCAAGCGTGATCTTTACTTCATAATGAGCTAGTTCCCGCACGCACATTAACACATCATCATTTTATTAACATCTAAATGTGATGGCATACAAATGTTAAAATATTCTTCATTAAAGACGCAATGAGGTAATAAGTTCGGACTGCTATCGTAATAATATCGTCATTGAAGATTAATATCATGTGCCTGGGTTAATATTAAGACCAAATATACATATTATATTCATTATTCAATATATACTTTTTTTATAATTTGTTTGATATTTGATCCATTGATTAATTATATTTTTATCAAAGTTTATACTGTTCCCTTGATATGATAGTGTTAGTTTTAAAAATGTATAAGCTAGAAAAGTACATCGGTTATGAATCTTTAAACCATCTCTATATCTTCCTGGTAAACTGTATTTGTTTAATTTGAGTTAATATGAGGAAAGACGAAGGTGACCAAATGGCTTCCGTAATCGGTATCTCTTATTACCTATTACATTTTTCAATAAAAAATAAAGGCAAGCTGGTTATCTCGTAGAAGATAGTTGCTTACATATCCACTACCATGTTTCATACGATTATAATGAAGATAAATAATGAATCATCATAATTATAATACGACCTCTAGAGACCGTCTCTCTGTTAAGAAAATTACCGTGATTTGTACACTTGGATAATATTAAAAATATTGTTTTCTTCATTTGATTTTCTTGTGGGTTACTTATGGACTTTTACCGTGTAATATATGCGCTATGTAATAACGCAGCTCAGTGTATTGGGGTAAATTGAATTTAGAACCCCTGAAAATTAAAAATTATTACCTACAAATTATTTAATTTGTGTGATTATTTTAGGCACTACCAACATTATTATTTTTTATGCACCTTTGACGAAAATATGAAAGGAGTTTTATACATTTTTTTCATTTGAATGTTGGTAGTTTTATTTTGTTAACGAGGGGGAAATCTTCAAAAGGTACCTTGCCGTGGGAGCGACACAGGGTTATGTGGGATTTATACCTCACTAAAACCCCCGGTGGCCGTCCTCGGTGCTGCGTACAGGACCTATGCTTCTATTTTAGTCTAAGTAGCAATCATAGTAGCAATATTGACCAAATAACAGATGTAGTAACTTTGTTAGTTCACAGGTTTATGTAATACTTACAGAATTAAACGAATTGAGGAAAACAACTTAATGAAACAGCAAAAAACGTAGACAAAGTCAGTAATAAAATGTTACCGTTTATTTTAATAGTAAAACCACTTTCGTAAACAACTTGTTACATGGTGTTAAAATAAGATTGGTGGTAATATAATTAATATTAATATAAACAATAGTTTTAGTTAGTTCTTTTTAAACTTTTTCTTTAATTTTGTAAATTTTATTTTGAAATTGAGCAATGTTATTTTATAAAATCCGTGATTTAGGTTTCTGAATGTCAAAATTAGATTTTATTCGTGTTCTGTATTCGGAATCGTTATCAATAATACAGTAAAAATTAAATTAGGCTTAAAACAAAAAATCCGTTCAAGACATCCCTTACATTAATTTATTTTACAGATCATCAACATATCCAAAGTTCAAACAATTCAAACTTCAAACAATTTTGATAGATTTTTGTATCAAAAAAACGAAATTTACCCATCAAAAATGGGTGCAATAAAATTAGACGAACTAAATCTACAGTAAAATCGTGAGTCTAAGTCAATTCTCATTAATATTCAGGTATAATGAGCCTATGTCACTTATCGTCAACGGATATAACAGAAACCGTGAATACTAATGCAATGATCTCATATCCGGACAAAACCGGGGCTTTTACGAATAAAATTTTATTTAACGACTACTTACAGTAATTTACATGAAAAGCGTAAGGTCGTTGTGTGTCTGAATTTTATATTAGTCTTAAAAAGGTGGTCTTACTGAGTATTCACAAACTATGAATTGAAAACATTAGACAATAACTTTGAAGAGTATTCTCAGTAAATCATCTTAAAATTAAAAAAAAAAAATTATTTTGATGAAGTCGCGCATACTTGGAAAGTGATTTGGTTTTACGGAGCCTTACAATGTGAGTGTTTGCTCTCATGAGCGTCATCACTGAGAGGAACCCTCCATCTCGGGACATGGCTGACATTGGCTGACGTTATCGCCAGCGCCGCCGACGTTGCTGGGCCGCGATTGTAACGCTTCTTGTGTGACGACAATAAACGTCCAGAGGAGCGCTGCGGAGTCTTAGTAGTTAAAAGTCCGACATGATACTTGCGATCCCCCCGGCAGAAGGAAATCCATAAGGATTTATCCGCGATAAAAAACGATGCGACTGCTTAAACACGGTCGAATCATACTAGAATTCTTATAGTTCTACTTGATTATTAATAAAATTTAATCGTTTGCTATATAGAAACCAGCTAATTGTTAAACATAGCATGAATAGCTGAAATGCACATTTATTTCACGGGAAATTACGGAAAATCAGATAACATCGTCTAATTTTAGGTGAATTTTCATGCGTATTTGAACCAACTAAAACATTTGCTATTAACTTATGTAACCTAATTGACCCTAGATGTCGCCAGTCATGCTCCACATAGCTCCAAAATAAGATGAACGTGGCCCCATTATCTATGAACATCAAACGATCCGGAGCAGAGGTTTTCAACCTTTTCTATTTTTTGTAAAAACATCTTTACTGGTAAGCGCCTTTGCGGCAGAAGTTGTAATAACATTTGGTCACAAACAGCGGTTTGTGTAATTAAAATCGGAAAATCGATTAAATTACTTTTAAGCATCTCGAAAGTAGGAATAAATTACATCTATAAGTATGTTGTTTATAATATCTGCGTATATAAATCATAGATTAGTAAAGATTACTCACTCCTAACAAGAAAATGTACCCAGTTTTGAGAATTGTAATAGTTGCGTAAAAAAGTTTTGCAACGTCTCCGTGCTAAAATGTCCCTAAAATATTTGAAATAATTATTTATTTATTACGTAAATTACGTAATTATTACGTAAATTAGGTATTTATTCGTATTTTTTCTCTAAAAATGTTTTGTCAAGGATTCAAAAAAAGAACTTACTAAAATAAGCCGTTTGTGGCTTCATTCAATTACAAGGCGGCGAAGTATCTTTACTAATCTATGATATAAATAGGAAAAAAAATTGTTCACTAACGTATGCACTAGGCCTCTCTACCTTTGGAGAAAACATAATAATTACTATAAGTGAAACAAAAAAATAGATGTCACTGTCCACAATTTCATTACAATAATTTTCTCTGCTCCTGCTCATTTTCAACCACATTAAAAAGATACATAAACATTTTCATTACTATTATTACCAACTGAATGTATAGCACTACGTAGGCCATAGATTGAGTACGATCTAGACTATACCACTTAGTGCTATCTTTAAGCTCAGCTAACTGGAAAGATAAGTTCAAGGTCTAATTTGTTAATCTGCATTGTAATCTTGACCGTCGCGGTACGCTATGTTAGCTTAAGATGTGCTATAACCATAAAGTCAGTATTTAATCTGTTTTTTTTTTTTTATATGAAAATAATTTGAAATCTACGTAAGTAAATGAACGTACCTATTGGTAGAATGAAGGTGATGGTTTCGTATGCAGGTTTGACTTTGGAGTCACTACCGCCAAACCTATTTCTGCCTAATAGGTCATGTCAGTTTTAAACGCTGCTGTATTGGTTTAAAGAGTGTGGTAAGGGAAATACACTTAGTTAATGGGTTTCAACTTTGTCCTAAAGGGTATCAATACAGTGGTCTACTTCAGGTAGAACCTCAATCCTATCTGGGATTGATTACACATCTTTATAGAGGACATGGGCTTGCTCCTTTTGTGTTAAAATATATGTGTTAAATATTTTTAAACATGTTTTCTTATTTATTTGCTGCCATTTACGGAACTAAATACCTATCTACGCAGTCCAGTAGAAGCGTCTGCTAAATAAAAACCTTTACTCTTTAAGACCAATACCTATAAATCTCAAATTATATTGCGGTGACAGAGTTTATCAAATATTTTGTAGAAATTGACCCGAATTATCGTTGTAAACCGATTTGAATTCAGTCGTGTTCTTGATTATGGAATGAAAGTTCGTTCAAACTTGTCTTTTTGAGAATTAAGATTGTAAGAATAAGGAATCGCAGATCGGAAAGAAAGTGTTTAGTTATTGATCTCAGAGAAATAAGGAGAAAGGTAAAGTAAGCAAAAACATTTAACATCAAATAACACTATAGTCATCATTAGAGACCGGATAATATGCAACATAAAAAGCTTGAAATATGCATGCAAATATGCATGAAAAATGCCTAAAATATGCACGAAAACTGACAGAATATGCAACATTAAATGAGTTTTTTTTGTTTTGTAAATATTATTCCTTTAGATTTAAGTATTTTGTTAGTAAATACTTTTCTTATGTTTTACTTTATTATGTATGTATCTTTTTAATTTATTGTTATTTGATAAAATAAAAAATCTATTAAGTTTTATATTTTTTATTAAAAAATCAGCATACATTTATAGAAAACTATCCATTGATAGATGTTAATCGATACAGCAGACATGTAACATTATTTAATATTTTTGTAAACATTAACAATCAAGTATTGTTCCAAATGTTCAGTGGTAAGATTATGTCTTCGATCATTCAAAATATTTTTATAGGTCGAAAATACTGTAAATTATAGCAATAATATGCATCATCACTAGATATTAGTAAAATATGTTATTAGCCTTGAAAATCGCTTAAATATGCAAATGCATATGCAAATATGCAAATGCATATTATCCGGTCTCTAGTCATCATCATCAACTAATTGTTGTTGGTTGTTGATTGGTTGTTGTTGTTGACACGGGTCTCTTGAAAATGATTTGAATTGGGTCTCAAAATGAAAACGAATTAGGTTAAATTTCAATATCAATGACCAAATGTGTGTTTGTGTGTGTGTTATTTGAACTCCTTTGAATTTTTAAAAATCAGCGAAATCTACAGGTAAATGAATATAATTTCATTGTTTACTTTAAGATCCCACATGGTGGCACGCTTTTTAATATTAACTCAAAAACTCCAATTATTTTACCCGTAAAAATAGTCTCTGTCCAATTTCAAATTTCTTATGTATTTTTTATTTTATTTTCGATAACTTCTACCTTTGTGTGAAGGTTCTTTTGACATAGATTTAGTGCCTTCCAAAAATGCCAAACAAAATATTTTAAAATATGTATTTTTTTATATTGTGCAAATAGTCAATTTTATTTGTATAAGAGTGCGTAAGCCGACTCCTCTGCTTTCACCTGTACCGTCATTTCGACCCACTCTGAGAGACGTTTTTTATTTATTTCCTTACTAAATAGCCGGTTTCATATCTTTTCTTTTGTAAAATTTGCGAAATTATATCGTTCACTTTTTTAATAAACAAATTTCAATGCGAAAATATTTTTTAAGAGTAATCTTGAAATGTTAAGCAAAATGTTTATAAGTCGTCAAGAACTCCGATATAAAAGTTTTTGTCGAGTTATTTTTTTGTCGGTATTCATTACGTATGTACCTTCGTTTTTAAGTAGTCTTAAAATATTTCTAAAACAGTTTTTATGCAGAGTAATGCATGTAAAATGTTTAATTTATCACTCCTTATTTAATTTATTGGCTCAACAAAATCTATAACCTTTTTGTCTAAATAAATGTAATGTAAATAATGTAAAAACTATAAATAAATAACCATAAATTACTGAATGTATGATTAAATACTTATACATATTATTATGTATACGTAGCTTTCATATTTCTAACCATTTTTTTTCTATTCACAGATTTCCTGCTTGCAACTTTAGACTCGTTTTCGGTAAGTTGAAACACTTAATTTTTAATCAAAATATTTATCATAAATAAAATTATTTTAAACGATTTTAGAATACTGAACAGGATATGCTTATAGATTTGGTAATTATACATTAATTAAAATATCACCATTTGTTTTGTAAATTTTAAATGAATAGTACTATTCACTCAATAGATAAATGTAATAAACTAGTATGTCGAGTTATTTAATGATAGATCAAGGTCAATCTCATAAAAAATATATTTTATTGAATAATGTTAAATTGATTGATAAATTATTAATTTCGTAATAATGTAAAAAAATGTCTGTGTTCAGACACTTTGTCAGTAAGAAGAAAATTATAAACAACAGTATTTGACATTGAACTACATGTCTGATTACGTTTTCTTTAAAATCCTGCAATATTTTATAATATAGGTATATTTATTGAAATTAAAATATAATTATATTGATATATACTTTGACATATACATTTACTATAAGAACTGCTGCATATTTTCAAGCCTTATGCCGCGTCCCCAAGCTTGCCAAGCCTCAACAAGCCGCAACAAATATAAACGCTTGGTTGGAATGTTTGACTTAGTTTGTGTAGGTTTGCGAGCGCTTGTAGCATAGCTTTTGATCAATCCAAACTTTGTCGAGATTTGGACTTTCCTGCAAACAGGGAAACTTACTTATACCCTTAGTATGAGTTTTTATGTTTTTACAGAAATGACTGCTTTTGTATTAGTTTACGTATTTCCCTTACTTTTGCAATCAGTTCTGATACAGTCCGCTAAGGGCGCTGATAGTTCTTAAAATAATTGCTTATTACCTTTAATAATGGACGCGCGCGATGGACTTTGACCTAAACCACCCTTATACTAAGATGTAACCCACGCCCATGTGTGGGACAATAGTGAGTTAATAATGACTTACGTATATAATAATTTATATACACGAAAATATAATGACTCTTTCATAAACAAGTTCGCTTGCAATGCTTGCTCAAGCCCATTATGATGTCATCATTTGTGCAGAGTGAAGTCACAATCATTAAGGCTTAAGCTGAAGTCGTGTCGGTATAAATAACTTTGTATATATTACTTGTTTCAATAAAGGCTGTTTTAATAAATGCAATGTTCTAAGTGGTTACTGCGAACCATGAATGTCTGTAATCAATCCCAGATAGAAAAGAGTTTTGCCAGAGACGAGCGAGCGATACGCAAAAGCCGCCATTTTGGATTGTATTCGTTATTTAGTTGAGTTATATTTTTACATGACGTAATCTTTCTACGAGGAAAATAATAGAAAAAGATATCGTCATTATTCAGGTATTACCCTCGTGGGTCTAGAATGTTATTTATCGAACTTAGAAGGTATTAAGATCGCATAAAAGGTCAAAAAACTAACTTATATCTCTATGATACCCTCACACACCTGTTGGGGCCTTTTTAGGATGTTTACAACTTTTAAAACTTGCTCTAATACATGTAGGTAAATAAATATTTACATCTTTAGTAAGTGAAATACGTTTTCGCATTCAGTGATTCTTATTATGTAAATAAAACATTGGTTGGCAGCTTCATGTCTTCATATTTAGACTTTCTATACATTCCTATAAAACTGCCTCTTCGGTAGTGGTAAGTGCTAGCTTACGAGACTTTGGTCGAAAAAAATAGTTTTCGAGAATGTTCGACAGAACACAACCGGTATTCTCTGCGCAGTTCCCTGACAGGTACTATCCAGGACGAGCATTTTACGCTCTCCCTACACCTTTTGGTTTTAACTTTTTTTTTATAATGTAAGAGTAGCAGACGAGCATGCAGTCCACCTCATGGTAAGTGGCTACTGCCGCCCATGGACATCTGTAATCAACCCCAGATAAGATAAGATATTCCTACCTGAGGTCGACCACAGATGCGCCGCTACCCCTGAGGACTAAGCTGGAACGTCTGTCTCCCTTACCACACCCTTCAAACCGGAACACAGCAGCGCCTAACACTGCTGTTATTAAGTAGAAATAGGTGTAGCGGTGGTGCTGCAGGAGTCGAACCACAAAGGTTCTACCACCTTCCGAGTCTATTCTTGTAGTTAACTATTCTTGTCCCGAGATAGTCGTGAGATAATCTAGTTGCGTAAGAATTCTAAAAACTATCTGTAACGTTATAATTCACGCCTTGCAAGGCCCTTCGTTGATCAAAAACCTTTTCATTCAGACTTCAGCCCGCATTTTCTAAAACCATATAAAACAGCTGTTAGCAATATTGGTAGCATTGAGAAATCCGCACTGGTCGACAGTTCCCACACTAATATTTATTTGTTATGTCACTAAACGTCCAGTAACGCAAGCACACGTGTGAAACTTAAACAAGAATGAAAGAAAGTGGAAGTTTATGTAAAACGTAATAGTGTCCACTCACTTTAGGTATAGCCTTTTTTATTAAATGTTAATACGTGAAATTATTTTTAATGTTTACGTACATGCATACATATATAACTCAGGGAATTTCATTTTTTTTTCAAAGTAAAAAAGTTTATTTTATCATTTCATTTGAATAAAATTTAATAAAAATGTAATTTTTATTCACCTGTGATTTTTAAATTGCGTCTATTTATAATGTTTTTGATGTGAAACATCTATAGCCGCACGTAAAACCGATTTCTGGCGTGGCGACGCATGCCGTCTGCCATGCCATGCCATGCCATGCCGCAGTCTATATGCAGTAGTGTGTACGGTGTGGCGACGCGTCGCCATGCGCAATCGACTGTGCGATTCTCTCCCACATGAAAATAAATGTTTATTAAATAAATAGTCATCGTTATCTGGAAAAAAATCGTAATATTTTATTTTATCATTATGACATATTTAGTTCCTATCACAATATGTTCTTTTCTGCATATTACTTTTACAAAATAATGTCGATGTTTCACATCTGCCAGGCGTCCCGTGACGGCTCACATTTTTTTTTTCTTAATTTCTGTTTATTATCTGTCTATCTGTTTTTTACTATCTGATATTTTTCTGTGACGTTTCGCGCGTTTTTATTTATTTAATATTTTATTATTTACTAGCTGACATGGCAAACTTTGTGCCGCCTCAAAATCTATTTATCAAGTATATTTCATATGAAATATAGCTTATGTTACTCGTGGATAATGTAGCTTTCGAATGGTGAAAGAATTTTTAAAATCAGTCCAGTAGTTTTTGAGCCTATTCATTACAACCAAACAAACAAAGTTTTCCTCTTTATAATATTAGTGTAGATTACGTATCTTTTATTAAGCATCGTGTTTGGCAACTGATTCACTGTTTTGTTTCATGCTTATTTAAGTATTTTAAAACCTCTTCCATTTTTGGACAATCACGTTAGGTATACGTTGCAAGTTGCAACGTAACTTCCGCCTTTAATTTTTAATTGCTTATTAAGGTACGATACGAATAAAATCAAATTTACGAACACAATTTATTTCCTAAATTTTGAATATGTGAGCCATACCAAATATTTTAGTATAATAGAATAAATAAAATCTTACAACGAACATGCAAGACAAACTTACATCATGTAAGATTTAATATAAAAGTAAGTTGAAACATAATAATGATGCCATTTGAAAAAGAGTATGCTTAAGGATATTCAATTGTGTAATACTTCAGCAATAGTAACACCTAATTCCATTGCAACACGTCTAAAAACCGAGTAGAAATTTTGGATATCTCTGCAAGCAAATATCGCAATGTACTCGTGAGTTAAATCCACTTTCACTAGCGCAGTGACATCTTGTTGCATGCGGATAAGTGGATATGTTATTCATTTTCGGTACAATTTAACGAAATCGACATGACATACACGTAATTCTGTAGTAATTAGTTTTTTTAATAATATGGGAGTAGCAGACGAGCGTCCATCCACCTGATGGTAAGTGCCTACTGCCCATGGACATCTGTAATCAACCCCAGCTAGGATTAGATATTCCTACCTGAGGCCGGCCACAGATGCGCCGCTACCCCTGAAGATTAAGGGGGAACGAGAAAAGTCCAATCTAATATGACCGATCCGTGAATGGCCTCCCTTTACTTACTTTACTGAAAATAATATGATTTAAAAATAACAAAATTAAATGGTAACACCCCTTTCAAATAAGGCCCTGCAGCCCACAAACATCCTTAAATTCAGTCAATTTATCTGCCTTACTTTTCACCAGTATTACCAGTTCTACTAAGGGTTATTTCTTATACTCTTAAGTACGTATAACTACGTACTCTTAAATAAGTATTAATTGTAAAAAAAAAACTTTTTAAAACATTTCCACATTTAGTAATTTTTTTGCACAATTTCTGGTATGTATTTAAGACCAGTTCAGTTGTAGTTTTTCAACAAATGCAACTAAGTACTGTATTACACCTTGGCATGGTTTAAAGGTCGCGACAAGGTGTTTCCATGAAGCGGCGTGAAAAGTAAAAAAATAAGTTCGGATACTTTGAAATAATACTGGTATTTGGTACATACTTCCAATGTACAGTCAGCTTCAAAAGTAGATGAACATCGTAAAGCGTCAAAATTAGATGTATATACAAAATAACTAATGTCACTAATATGATATGTCATTGTTCAACTACTTTTGACACTACTTTTGAAACTTTACGACGTTCATCTAATTATGGTGCTAGTTGTGTTGAGCTACTTATGAACACTTAGATGTATAGGTATTTTTTTAACTTTAACATGTACATCTATTTTTGAAGCTGGCTGTACATATTTGTACTTTTTACCGCATTATCGCACGTTCTTTACTGCTTAACATTACATTTAATGAAGCTGTTTTTATTGAGAATAATGTTAAACAAGCAAGAAGCTGTTTGTTTTGATAGAGGTAATTCTGTGTACATAATTTGTAAAAGATATTAAAAAAGTAATAAGTGAAAATTCTAAATAATAAATGCCTATTTTCGACTTTACTTCGATTGAACTATAGATATTTACAATAACAATAAAAGTATATATCTAATGTATATTCATATTAATAAACGAGAAGTAGATACTTATCACATATATTATTTACGAGCTAATGCCCGCGGCTTCGCTCGCGTTACGAAGTAATATTTTCATCCCCTATTTTATCCCCTTGGGCGAAGAATTGATCAATATCCGTTCTTAGCGGATGCCTATGTCATAACATCTATCTGCATGCCAAATTTAACCCGATCCGTCCAGTGGTTTGAGCTGTGCGTTGATAAATCACTATGTCAGTCAGTCACCTTTCAGTTGTATATATTTAGATAGGGTAAAGTATAGTATATGCGTCTCCATTAAAAAAACTATCTTTGAGTAAAAATTCCAAAAAAGGGGTTCAGCTACCCATGTTTTTAAAAACGAACAAAATCACAGACATACAACATTTTTTTATATATGTCAGCAAACCCGCATTAAAACTAGTTATTTACAATAACATTTTCTAGATAACATCTTATCGTTATCACAGTTTAAATTTGCTTCGGTGAGCCGCAATTTCCTTGAAAGCAGCTAATCTGTAGACTCTGATATCATCGAGATCTGATAACCTTATGTGGTGTAAATGCAGCCTTGTTTCTCATGTGAAAGTTTATATTAATGGCTATGTTTACACATAACGCGGGTTTTTGCGAAAAATGTCGCTTTTTTCACGACAGTAAAGTGTAAAGACGTAGGTAGTAGGTACTTTTATTTTTTAATTAACCGACTGTGTATGTATGTAAGCTTGTATGTCTGCGATTTTCTCAAAAATTACTGAACCAATTTCGATGGGGTTTTGATCCTCAGTTTAGTCCTCAGAAGTAGCGGCGCTTCTGTGGCCGACCTCAGATGGGAATGTCTTAACCTATCTGGGATTGATTAAAGATGTCCATGGGTGGATTAAAGAAGTCACTTACCATCAGGTGGAATGCATGTTC
This sequence comes from Epargyreus clarus clarus, assembly GCA_014595695.2. Lineage (NCBI taxonomy): Eukaryota > Metazoa > Arthropoda > Insecta > Lepidoptera > Hesperiidae > Epargyreus > Epargyreus clarus. The sequence goes on along the minus strand of JACTTY020000085.1, from coordinate 1,010,502 downwards.
GTCTGCTACGATATGCTGCCCTATATTTAAAAAGAAACTCATATCGAGACCTTAATTCGCAAATCAGCCAACTCCATTTTTTGTCAACATGTTTTTTTTTTATTTATTTTGATATTAAATGACGTTGAACGAAATCAAAATAAATAAAAAAAAACATTTTGAAAAAAAGTGGAGTTGGCTGACTCGCGAATTAAGGTATCGATATGTAGGTAAGTCAGGTGGCATTCACTTTCATAAACGCAACGGACATAAAAGCAAGAATTCATTCACGGAAGAAATAAACATGACGGTGGTACCTCCCCACATGAACCCCACATGTACCCTTACCATGAGTTTTCAAAACATCCCACAATTTTACGTTACGTTTTTATTTGTTACATTACTCTGTTCCGTTTGCTTAGTAGACTGAGTAAACGTAACAATAAGTAAGTGATCAACTCTTTTTGTCTACCTCACATGTTCGCAAAAAAGAAAGACAAAACATAAAGCGCCATTTTGTTAATTTAGACATTAATGTTACGTTACTGATACTATAGTTCTGATACAATCCGCTAGGGGCGCTGATTAGAAATTGTATGCAAATACGTAAACAAATACAAAATTCATCATCAATCATCATATTTGTCAAAACGTAAAAACTCATGGTAAGGGTACTGTTTGGGTCTACCATCTATTATTATTAATTAGTTATGTATGTGTAAAGGTTAAATACCTTACCCAAGGTTAAGTTTCATATCCCAAGTCTAAGGTTACGGTAGGGGCATATGAAACCTTATAATTTAACAAATCGCGGTTAGAACTCGTTTCAGGACAGGTTTGCTCAGAAGCCGGCCTGATTACTACCAATTAACTTGAACCGTTAATTGAACTAGGTTATACTAATAGGAAATAACACTGTTCAGTATGTATTTTACGCGCTTCTCTATAATCGCACCTATTAACATAGATTAAGAGTACGGCGTCTTATGTAAATCCTGGTCTGTAAAGTTGAGTGATGTTGGGCACGGTTAAGTGTTGGATGGGTGGCCGCTAGTGGCTTTAGTTAGTTTTCATGTGTATCCCTGCAAGATAAGCTATTAAACACAATTTTATCGTTGGATAGCTGTTGGTAAACCTCGTCTGAAGTCTTAAAAATTGTTTGGCCATTATTTTTTATGGTTGAATCTTTATTATTTGACTCCGGAGGTAGCACCGCCACACTTATTTTTATCTTATATTTAAGTGTGAAGCGCTGCGATGCTTTGGAAAAAGTCCTCAGGCATACGCATCTGTGGCCGACGTCAGGTAAGGCACTAATCTTACCTGGGGTTGATTTATTTCCATAGGTGACAGTTTCCACCTCCGGTTGTGTTCCGTTGGAGATCCCGGAGTTCTCCAACAAGCGTTGAGGACGGCCACCGGGGGGGTTTTAGTGCGGTAAAAATCCCACATAAACCGGCATCACTCCCACGTCGACGGGTACCTTTTGAAGGTTTCCCTCTCGTGAAAAAAAAAAAGAAAAAAAAAGGTGACAGTTTCCACTCACATCAAGTTAACTACATGCTAGTTTCTTATTTAGCTTCCACTCCGCATATTACGTAACACCACTCTGCCTATAAAACTAGGTACTAACATCGGTCATACCAAATTCCTGTCAAACAAGCACTTAAACGTATGCATTTTTTGCGCCTTTATATTTTGTGTACGTTATTCAAGCGTTACGTCATGTTTATAAAAGGTTCTTGTGCTCACGAGTAAAAAACTAAAACTCGTTTTTGATACATATTGTTTTGTCGTTCGCCTCCTTGGGTTATTTTTTATGTAAGGTAAAAGTAGCAGACGAGCATGCAGTCCACCTGATGGTAAGTGGCTACCACCGCCCATGGACGTCTGTAATGAACCCCAGATAGGTTATAAGTTAGCCTACCGGAGATCGGCCACAAATTCGCCGCTACCCCTGAGAACTAAGCTGGAATTCCACTGACAAGTACGTCTCGTATACAACACCCTTCAAACCAAAACACAGCAACGCTTAACACTGCTGTTATTAGGTAGAAATAGGTGTGGCGGTGGTGCCGCCGGAGTCGAACCAAAGAAGGTTCTACCTTTGAGTAAGTGGTAAATGTTGTCCATGAATGCTGAACCAACTCCATATAGATTATGAGTTCTACCTAAAACCGATTACAGATGCCTTGCCTCTGAGAATAAATATGGTCGCATCACACGAAAGTTAGCGGCCATCTATACGTTTCTACCGAAAAGCAAGAATTGTTTCTATACTGGCTTTACCATCTATCGATAAATATCATAAAAACATTTTAAATGGTATATAAGCATTTATAATCTCAAAGCTGAGCAAAGAGATGTATTATTATTTTTTTGCCATCTCAATCTTTTTGTGTTTGACGTAATTTCGTGTCCAATCATTCGTGCTATCCTGTCAACATTGACAGGGCGCTACGAAGCATGTAATCATGCAAAATAAACGGAGAAAGTGATCAGATGTTACTTTGCTTGGCACTGATATCTCTCACGCACACACACGTCGTCCATTTTCTAATATCGACACAGCATGCCAATGAAACTCCTTACATATATCTTCATATTATATCGAAACTATTTATGGTTAAAGTGCTGCTGTGTTCTGGTTGTAAAGGAGATATACTTATCCAAGGCGTATACTTATCCATGTACGTCCTCAGAAGTAGCAATATGTATATGTGTGTTTCAATAAACAGTGTTAACGCTGCTGTATTCTGATTTAAAAAGTGTGGTTAGAGAGACATACTTATCCGAAGCATTCCATCTTAATCCTCAGGGTTATTAAGATACCAACGCATCTGTGGTCAACTTCTGGTAACAATGTAATCTTATCTCAGGTTGAATATAGATGTCTATGGGCGACAGTATCCACTTACCATCAGGTGGACTGCATGCTCGTTTGCTACTCCTATATTATAAAAATATTGGCTTCTGTAGCCAACCTCAGGTAGGAAACTAATTTTATCTGAGGATAATTGATGTCCATGGGCGACAACAGCCCTTTATCATCAAGTGGACTGTACGTTTGCTACGTCAATGTTGAAAAAAAAAAATCTAATTTTCATTATCGTTGAAATAAGCCAGTAAGTGTAAGAACTTAGATAATTATACTGACGTCGAAATGAAACAAAAGCTTTAATATTATTTATTAATGAACATGTCTCACGCTTATTGGGTGTCACAGCGCTCTAGTGCAACCGATAATCAGAATGTAGAACAATTGCCAGGAAGCCATTACTTGTTGTAAGTTGTTATTACTGTATTGATCGTTTAAAAGGGAAATGTATGCGGCAAAAAACTATTGCGTTAGCTTCTAAGGTAGCTGTCTTACTGGCTAGACAATTATAAGTAAGTGCTATGGCTTGCAATAACGTTCTGATTTCAAGTTTCATACAATTTGAAAAGTAGAATGTCTTAATTGCCAATATTTACATCAATCCATCCATCAGCCTTTTAGGTCCACTGCTGGACATTGGTCTCCCCTAATTGGCCACTTCAACCGGTCCCGTGCCCTTTGAATCCAGTGGTTTCCCGCCGTCTTCTTCCGGTCGCCAGTCCACCTGGTTGGAGAGCGACCTGAGCTCCTTTTGCCTACTCTTTTGCCTAGTATTCTAAAAAGAGATTTTCATTACTTAAATTAAAAATTAAAATAAAATAAAAATATGAATACAGTAGGAATTGTGATAAGTGTATGATTTTTACCAAGAAATCCTTTTGTTATTTTCTTAATATCACTAAACATAGAAATATTGATATACTACAACTTTCTCTATCAGTAGCGTGGTTAATGATAATATAAATTAATGATATGACTTGAAAATCGTTCGGTATTTCCAATAAGGAAGGTGGTAGAACCCTTTGTGGTTCGACTCCGGCGGCACCACCGCCACACCTATTTCTACCTAATAACAGCAGTGTTAGGCGCTGCTGTGTTCCGGTTTGAAGGGTGTGGTAAGGGAGACAGACTTTTCCGAGGCGTTCCAGCTTAGTCCTCAGGGGTAGCGGCGCATCAGTTGCCGACCTCAGATAGGAATATCTAATCCTATCTGGGGTTGATTACAGAGATCCATGGGCGGCAGTAGCCACTTACGATCGGGTGGACTGCATGCTCGTCTGCTACTCCTATATTATAAAAAAAAATAAGCCATTTTATGATTTTATGGCGATTGCTTTTAATTTATTTTAGCTGTAACTAAGACACGTGTCTAATCACTCAATGAACGGTGACAAATTACGATTACAATCTAGGTAGGTATAGTACGCATGCCTTACGCAGTAATGACATTGTATTGCTTACTAGTTTTTATTACTTGCACTGTTATGAAAACGCCGTGAACCTTCATATATTTTCCGTTAATTTTAACCAAAAAGTGGCTGTATATGTCACAGCGCGAAATAATCAATATTATCAGTTTCTCATCTCTAGTTCTCGTGTGTTTAAAATTGAGATTTGAAATTGAAGTTCAAGTTTTTTAGTTTAATGATAAGTGAGTTTTTAAAATCAGTGTCGAAATTTGCACCGAACGAACATACAGAAAAGAAAGCAAGTATTTTTTTTTATTCTTATTCTTTATTAGCCAAATAAGGTACAAAATTTTAGTGAAATTTGTCCTAAGATATAAGAATCCTCTTATTTTACCATTTCGGCATGCAAATATTAATTTCATATTAACATACAGTATGTTTTAATTGCATAACACAGTTAGTCACATTGACGTTATAGTACTTTATAGAACGTTATAGACGTTATAGAGTTATGAAGGTTATAGAACCCTCTGTGGTTCGACTCCGGCGGACCACTGCAGTGTTAAACGCTGCTGTGTTTTGTTTTGAAGGGTGTGATAAAGGAGAGACATACTTTTCTGAAGCATTCCAACTTAGACCACTGCGGTAGCAAGGTATCTGTAGCCGGTACTTCTATATATAATAAAAAATATACGAGACGTTCCAAAATAGCCTTCAGAGATAATAACGTATCTGCGTAATCTCAGACAAGACTTAATTTCTATTTAAGGTTGCTTAGTAACTTCTCTCAGCGGTAGCCTTATCAGTTCACAAGACAGTATACTTCAAATTCATAAAAAAACCCATTAATATTCTGCCACCGACACACTCCGGTTGATTCACTTTTACTATTAACATTCACGCGAGGCGGTGAAAACAATTGATATGTCAACTACTACATGCATGTACCTACGGGTACTTAACACTTTCACTGCAAAACTCCACTCTTGACCTTAAAACAAATCCTGTTTCGAGAAATTGAATTTAATGAAGCTGAAGCTTGAACTTTTTCCGAAATGCAAAATAACTTAAGTTGAGATTTTTCTTATCTATGTAAATAAATAAAATTGAGTTTAAGCTTAAATTATCTGCTACTTTGTAACTCATTTGCTTATTTAATTAAGTAGCAGCAAAGAGCAGTCTACTTTTGCGTGAGAATCATTTACATCGATTTATCAGTTTGCAAAATCAGCTCGTAACTTTTTTATAATATAAAAGCCGATGACGGCCATGGACATCTGTAAACAACCTTAGATAAGATGAAATTAGATAAGATTAAGATTAGATAAGGTCGACCATAGATGTAGTGTTAAGCGCTATTGTTTTCCGTTTTGAAGGATGTGGTAATGGAGACATACTTGAGACATTCCAACTTAATCCTCAGGGGTAGCAACTCACCTGTGTAACCTCAAATACTGTTTAATACTACTAATACTAATCTTATCTGAGATTGGTCACAAATGTCTATGGGCGGCAATTGCCGCCTATCAAGTGCCCTGCACGCTCGTCTGCTACTTCTTTATTATAAAAATTATAAAAAGTTATATACGGAATTCATTTTGGAAAAGCAGAGGAACTTGTTTATAATTAGAAATATCCAAATATTCAATGATGGATGATTATTTGTTTGAATTTCGACCATTAGATAAATACTCGTTAGTATTAATATAATTAGTGGCTCATACTATTAGCATACATACCAAAATATAATATATAACCGTGATTTCAAATACCATCTCACAGTTGGATGACATTTTAAATCACCATTCACATGAATATTCCTAAAAGTTGTTAAAAAGCTGTCATCTCCTATGAATATTTATTCACCTATTCTAGAAAATTCGCTAATTTATCCATTTATGTATAACCTTGACATTTCTTTATATTCTTTAAAGCATTTTTATTTCGGGTTAGGTAATTGTTGTGTTCTTGTAATTATCTTCAATAAGCAATTATGGAGGTGATGTCAACAAAAGGTTAACGTTAACGGCATTAATAATTGTTCATTGAAGTACTAATGACAGATATTCGTAATGACAGTCTTTTCATAGACAATTACCGTGATTGAGCAAAGTTTAAGGCTGACCGCGTATTGGCTGATATTTCTTATGCAACTGGTAGCTTCAGATTATGTAGAGATTAAGACGTGTAGATAATCTAATGCTGACAGATTTTTCGAAAAAAAGTAGTATGAGTAGTATGTACCTCGTATTTATAAAATGCCGATCTGTGATAGAAAAAGCATTGGAAAGATTGATTATTAAACACTGGTTTTAAGCTACAGTATGATAGTCTACGCAACCTTTAAATCTATAGGGCGAGCCGCCTAAGAATAGCCTTGTATGTAGTGTTAGTTCTTATATACACAGGGAGAAAATTTGTAAGATAAACTATATCATGTCAATGATATCCGAATAGACATACACAGATGCATTTATGTTTAATTAAATTAACTGCTTGTTTGGTTTCAACTATATACACAATTACAAAGAAATACGTACAATTAATGTGTGTACAATGATATCAAAACAACCATTCTTTTCTTAGCTTAACTTATTTCCATGACCATTAAAAATCGTACATAACCCAACGTTATTCTAATCAAAATGTAAAAATTAACTTTGTTGTAAAAACCCAGTCTTACATGTTGGTTAGAAAAACGCAAATATTTCGAAATCATAAAGTCTCTTAAGATTTATTTTCAAGTAGATCTACAAGATAATCGTATGCATTGCCATGTATATGTTCTTAGAATTGCCGTGTAGGTAATAAAGATTTGCATTATCACGCCATTAGGGTAGTGGGCACGTAAGAAAATTAACACTATCGTTTTATACATAGGTACTTATATAGATTACTAGCTGACCCGGCAAACGTTGTGTTGCCATATAAATAAAAAAATGTTAAGGGTGAACAACCCTTATTACTTAGGGGTACGAAAAATAGATAGACTTATTTATTTCAACGCTTTCAACACATTCAACGACTTGCTTTTTTTTCGGATAGGAAATTGGTAATTTTTTTTTTATTTATTTATTTTTTATGGTAGTGTTTTTGTTTTTTTATATTTTTGTTTTTCATTTTTGTATATATGTAAATTTTGTAAATAAGTTGTTTCATATTTATAGTTTAATTTATTTCTTTTAATTTTCTGTAAGTTATAATTGTAAATATTTTTCAGTTAATATATAAAATAACTTGACAAAATAAAAAAAATGGTTGCCTGTAAGGTCGGTTTTACGGGCGAAGATTTTACGTGACAACGTCTTTTTCTCGGTAGAATATTTATTGATATGAATATAATTAAATTGCACAATAGGAACAAGGAATTGAATGAAAATAAGAATTGCACAAATTTTAACTATAGAAATATATTTTGTTTAGCCTCTAGTGCTGCGCGCGCGGCAGACCGATCATAGTTGAGTGGGAGAGAGACGCAAGGCATTCGGCGGGCCTCTCTCTCGTTCGGTGACTCATCGTAACGTTACCGGGCGTTACACTTTTTCATAAGTGACTCCCAGCCGCAACCTAATTTAAGACGTTGTCACGTCAAAAAAACGAGGAAATTGTATATTTCATGTATCTTTGTCTAAAAAAAATACAATTGAAAACATATATGCATTTTTTATTATTATCTCATACAAACAGTCAGAATAACATATGTTACTGTTACAAAACACTATTTTTTGATATCATAATGCAAATAACCAGAAGTTAAAAAATAATTAACATTTATACCAGTCTATAATACTTATGACAAAAATATTTGTTATCTATCTATACTAATATTATAAAGAGGAAAACTTTGTTTGTTTGTTTGATTGTAATGAATAGGCTCAAAACTACTGGACCGATTTTAAAAATTCTTTCACCGTTCGAAACCTACTCGTACATTATCCACGAGTAACATAGGCTATATTTTATATCAAATATATTTGATAAATAGATTTTGAGGCGGTACAAAGTTTGCCGGGTCAGCTAGTCGCTATTAAGCTAATAGTCATGGATTTAAATCTACTATCCTAATATACTATGTGTCGGTATCTAAGTTGTTTATATCGTAATTGTTATCACATCTCGAAGTGTACATTCAAACATTCCTCCATATCTTGTATCTTTAAACTAGTTTGGTTCATATTTTTTTGTACACTTAACCACTGAAGTCATTGGGGGCAGCCATTTTTATTTTTTCCTAACATTAAAACTTACTTTATTTTTGTTTTATAGACTAGGAAGTTGTTAGGAAAAGTAGCATATGTGTATATAGAAGTAAATCCGTTGATAATTATAATTAACAAAGTTAAGACGTACGTGATATGTATATCTACTTAGCTAGGTTTTGAGTGTAGTAGATTTACAATTTTAAAGTTGATGTTGGTTTTACCGAGCTGTCCAAAACGTAAGGAAACTATTTCCAAACATTATGAATGCAATTTAAGTTAGAAATTAGTTAGTTAATTGTATCAGGCGTTATTTTGCGGAAATCCATGCTATTCAACATTAATCCATGCTATTAACAATCCGCTACAAATATGTACATGCCACATCTACTTGGATGCCAAATTTCAGCCCGATCCGTCCAGCGATTTGGGCTGTGGGTTGATAGATCACTATGTCAGTCAGTCACCTTTGAGTTATATTTAGAAGATATAAACACACAGCCAAGTATGCAAATTGATATATAAAGTAACATAAAACATATGAAACAAATATTTAATATAACTCATTTGTAACTCAAATTGTCATACCGGGGAAAGAATCCTGAACCTTGCGTGGACGGCCCATATTCTTCACTGTACCACGCTTTATCAGAAACTACTGTTAAAATGATGTCCTGTCTGCAACCTACTTTAAAATCTCATTACGAAGCTTTTAATTTAAATTATAAAAAATGCATGAGAGTTGTCACTCTTCGATGTGCCACTTTTTGCGAATTTTAATTCCAAAAAAAGTAAAATTCTTATTGAAATTTAATGTCCCATCATTATGTTTCCATCAACACAGTTTTTCAAGTGGTTTGTACCTGTTATATGATGTATGTATTTACTATTGTAGGTACATACTGTTCTCAATATAAGTAAATACAATGTTCAATACTACGAGTAATTTCCACATGACGGCTTTTTTAAATTACTTATTTACATGATATGAAAACATAAAAAAGGTTTTAATGTTTTTTGTCTTAATTTATCTAAATGTAGTAGCAAATAAGCATGCACTCCGATTGATAATATGTGGCTACCCATGGACGGTAGTCAACCCCAGATAAACTAAAGTCCTAAAAACAGATGCGTTACTACTTCAGGGAACTAAGTTAGAACGGATAAATAATATTATTTCTCCTTTACTACATCTTTCAAGCTGGAATACAGTAGCAGTTAACACTGTTTTTATGAGGTACACGTAAGAATGGTGTTGATGGCGGTGATGAGTCGAACTAAGAAGGCTTCTTCCATGTAGATCAATCAAATTGAATTTGACCGACGCAAGCCGCAGCCGCAAGCCGTGTCGCCCGTTGAACCCTATTACAATTCTCTTCTCGTCTGTACTTCACTTATTTTTTCCACCGCAGGTAGGTGTGGCCGGCACGTTAATGGCGCGGGTTCGATTCCTGATCGCGTGCCCGTTTCTCCAGTTTTTTAGTTAGCACTTTGTTGTTATTTTTTGTAATCTTTACAGGTTTTTGTGTCATGTTTAACCTTTTTTGGGATTAAGTATTTTATTCGGAAGGAATTTCTGTGTAAAGGATTACCTTGGACGTGATTCGGGAAGGAGGATGTTGAAGATTATAAACGGAATAAATTAGATTTTTTCACGTGTCTTTATGTAGCGTGTTATTTTTTCTTGATTTTTCATGTGCATAGTCCGTAAATCAAATACTAGCTAGTGTGGCACGCTACTTGCAAATGAGGAGTATTGCATTTTACTTTTTTGTGCAGTAAAGTAGTGAATGAGCGTGCAGTACACCTGATGGTCATAGTCAAGGTTAAGCATAATTATGTTTTGGTATTTTTTTAAAAGGTTAAGTCTACTACAGAAAAAAGATTATTATTCTACATGAAAATAACCTAAATGTTATTTTTATTTCTACATGAAAGTAACCTAAATGTTATGTTTTTTATGTTATAATTAGTTGTAATCAATCTATTTGTGTGATGGTGGAACCACTCTGTCGAATCATAAAGATCACCATATTTTCATATTATTTAAAACATTATTTTCTTCGTAAATCTCATTAAAATGGTTATGACGGTATTTTATGGTATATTAAATAAGCTGTAGAATGCGTTTATTTTTATAGAAAAAGACGCATCATTTATTCTATAGACTTTAAAACTTTCCCATAAACTTCCAAAAGTATACCCAAAGATAAAAACCCATAACCCACTTACAAGAGCTTACCATATTTAATAGATAGCTGTATATTATTGCAGCGTGACCAATTTGAATAATTTGTTAAAGTTAAGATAAATGATGTTATGAGCGCTGAAATTAATCAACGTTGGGTATTTAAAGCTAATGAATTCATACCATAACTACCTGTCATTTGATTAGTTTAAAAAAACTATCAATATAAAGTAACGGACGGATATAGATGTATCTACTTAATATAAAATTAATAATGGATCGTTATAATACTAAACACAGTATTAGTCGACACAAATTACTAATACTACATATAGTTTAAATGAATCAATACAAAAAGTGTAGCAATTTAAATCAAACTTATATCTTTTACCGCCTACTTATACAGTCAAATCTTGTCCAGTGTCCTGTACCCTTAGTATGAGTTTTTACAAAAATGACTGTTTTTGTATTTGTTTACGTATTTGCCCATACATTTGCAATCAGTGTCCCTAGCGGACTGCATTAGGACTGATTGGAAATGTTTGGGAAATACGTAAACAAATACAAAAACAGTCATTTTTGTAAAAACGTAAAATCTCATACTAACCCTTAGTACTGTACCTTCCACAATAGGTTGTTTTCACTCACTTTGACAAAGACTGGTCTGGAAAAAGTCTAAAATTAAAGTTCTAAAGTAGAACCGGTGATATGGTTCGATCGAGAGGTACAACGGACACACTCATTCCTAAGATGAAGCAGTTTTAAATTTCGGTTAAAGAGTGTGAATTCTGACCTTTACCTATTTGAGGTGACGATATTAGTTCTGTAGGCAGAAATATTGAAGTTAGTCTCATTTATCCATGGGTGGCATGGTCCACTCACTCTCAGCTGGACTGTCATCTCGTTTGCTCTCGTTGCAGAAAAAGATCCATTAAATAAAACAGATGTTCACTGAGAAAAATGAGATCTTCAAAAAGCTTAAGAGAATGAAGAGATGAAAATTTAAACAGTACAACTTCCTTGATTTTTTTCAAAACAAGTCAATCCCGTTATTTATAACACGAAAACATTACTCTCGGTTACGCAATCGTATCGATTTTTCGGCAGAATCGATTCGTTAATTGGCGACGCGATACCGTAAGTCGGCCAAGTGCTTAGCGAATTGGTTAACTCCGTTCCTTATGGGTCAGCGGTTGTTTGGACCTTTTATTGAAAATTAACTTGTTGTTTCAGTATGTACATAGTGTGTGTGTAAGTAGGTATGTATTACAAATCCTAGGTTTTTCTAGTATTAGGCATCGACGCTTAGAGGATTCCTGCTGAGAATGGCCACCTGAAGTTTAAAGGGTAAAAACCCGGTGTCGCTCCCACATCACTGGATACCATTAGTAGATTTTCCCTCTCGTCACCAAAAAGATTTTCCAATGTGACGTAGGTAAATTCATATAAAGAGTTATAACTCAGTCATAGTTACGCTACTAGGCAACGGTCTCCTATAGTCCACTATAATGTCAAGATGCAGATTGGTAGACTTCATATGCCTTTGATGACAGTTGACGAATTCTTAGGCACATAGATTACCTCATGTTGTTTTAGCTTACGGTTGAATTAAGCGGTAGATACATTCCCAGTATGCGCATAATAAAAAAAAAGTACATTAAATTCGATGCCTGGACCTCCATGGTGAAAAATTGGAATTCATAGCGGTAGGCGTCTTTGCTTCTTCGCCATAGTTGCTTTGAGAACTGGAACCCTTATTAGATTAACGACTTGCCACACTCCTTACACATACTCCACCCAGATAAAGCAATAGACATACCACCACTTGAACGACTAACCCAAGGGTACAATTTCCTACTATTCAAGCTAGAATCTTGTCTTTAGGCTAGCAATCTCCATACGATCTGTAGTTGGCGAAAGCCATGCAAGGTCGCGAATGCTAAATACATCGGAATGCCTAAGTGCTTGTTATTCGTGGCCTCGACGTGGGTTTCTATTGCCAGTAGGTCAAGTGTAGGGTTTGTCAAGTTTCGTGACTAAGTGAGCTTTCGAACTATGATTGATATGCTTGTGTGGCTTTAATCTTTCAAATCTAAGGTTCACATTAGATTTGAAAGAGGTACAAGTGGGAAAATTGTATCGGTTATTGCCTGTTATTAATAACCAGTCTATCCAATGTTAACCTACCAAAGATCTTGACAAATTTTAGTATGAAGGAATTGTTAAATGTCGAACTGTGCTTGGCAAAACATTGTATAGATTAAATATAAATAACGGGCGTATAACGAATGCTAGTACGTCTACGGAATATTTGCAGACGTTTACTCAGAACCAAAATTTTAGTAGAAATTACAAAAAAGTTTTTGTTATGAACACCAACTTAAGAGTTTTTCATATGGATAGATAGATATAAGTCCTTTATGACATAAAATATATAAGTCACTAAATCATTTTTTTTATAACTTTTAAAGTTTTAATGAGATGTGATGAGGATGATCTTAATGAACAGCGCACAACTACATATTAAATAGGGGTTCTACCTGAAGTTAACCACAGGTGAGTTGCCTCTCCTGATGACTAAAATGGTCGCGTCATATATAAGTTCACTTGTTTATTAAATTAAATTTTTAAATTGGTCTTTTGTCTAAGATAGTCGCCTCATCTAGGTTTAATTATTAATTAAATTCAACTTTTCAATTTGTATTTTATTTTATTAAGATTAACTTAACGATTAACCGTCGTAGAGTCAACTTACCCTGATGATGCTCCGTTTTGGAGCGAAACACGTGTTGGTGGTGGTATGTATGGTGGTGTATATTTTTAATATTTTGCATCTGCACGCATCCTTTGAGGGAGGGAGCTACATACTACATGGTTAAAAATATATACCATCATATATATTTGTAGCGGATTGTTGCGAAGTAGTTTTAATCTTAACTTAATAGCATGGATTTCCGCGAAGTAACGCCTGATACAATTAACTATGTATTTTATATATTTAAAAAAAGTAAGTTATGAAAGCAGCGTATACGTCTTTTCTATTTTAAAGGTTAATGTTAATCGTTAATTTTATAAAACGTGTAAACTGAAACAATGTTGCCTCGAGTATTTCACTCGAGTTCACAATACGTTTTCTACTATTGTTCGCAAAGCTCGAACATCAAAGCTAAAGATCATGTGAAAATATTAATTATGCTGCTTTCATTTGTGCGAGCTTAGTGGTGCTATTGTACAAGGTTTTGGGTATTCCCAACGGTATTTGTGTGACAAACCCTATGTTATTATATAAAATTCTCGTGTCACAGTTTTCGTTGCCATACTCCTCCGAAACGGCGTGACCGATTTTGATGAAATTTTTTGTGCTTATCCGGTATCTATGAGAATCGGCCAACATCTATTTTTCATGCCCCTAAGTGATAAGGGTTGTTCACCCTTAACATTTTTTTATTTATATGGCAACACGACGTTTGTCGGGTCAGCTAGTGTTATTATAAGAATCAATGATTGTCTAGTATAAATTCCGGTTTCTTACTTTTTAAGTCGCGAGTTTAAGTAGGCGTCTGATTTTTTGAAATAAGTAGTGTCGGAAATTCATTATTATTATCACGCCTCTTAACAATTAACGGTTAACAGATGGACAGACCGCGGAGTTCCGTTTTTACCCTTCGGGTACGGAACCCCAAAAATAAAATAACGTTCACATTCCGGTTATGTAAATCATGAATTAACCAGAGTTAAGAAACAAAAATAAAAAAAATATAAAAAGAAAGAAAATACAAATATTTCTCTGACAGCCTTCAAAAACAAAATCCATCTTTCTTTAGCAGATAAAAGTAATAAGTGCCCACTTCTATCAGATCAAATTTTGTGACATCCAATAAGTAAAAACTAATAGCTGTCATACCTGATGGTTAAAACGAGCTATTTCGCGATAGCATCGAATACCGCAAACGTTTACAGGCCACGCAGAAGCGACGTCGAGCGTTGATGAATGCGGGCCTGGACGTGTCATGCGTTTTGTATTTCGCTGTGCGTCGTGTCGCTGTTGTTTTGTAGCTATTTAAATACGTGCAAATTTATCCAAAGTAAAAAATGCCTATTTTTCTCTGTGTAAAGTCCAACATTTTACAGTATTTAATAATGCACATAATCATGAGTAGAAAATTTTAGTATTTTCAACTAGCAAACCTCATATCTTCGTCCTACGAAATTACATATACATTTTAGTCATTTGTACAAATGTAATCAACGAAAGTAGCGCAGCATCCATCCACATCTGTCAGCCGTCTCTTCCGCCTACCCGCCTAAAAGGAAGACAAGTGCTTTTCGACTTTCACTCGCGGTCTCGACGCTGTTTTAACTGTAATTAATTTCGTCCGCGTATCTTTTTTACGATGTTATGAAGCGTTAAACGACTTTGAGTGGTCAGGTGGCTTGATGTTGTCTTCTTTTTTCATATTAAATCTTTTTTAAATGAGGTTCTACTCGTGATTTTGCTTGCCTTACACTTTGCTTCGATTTTTTATTAGAATATTATATTGGATGTTTATTCAAAGTTTTGAAAGTCAACTAAATAGGCTGCCATTAGGAAGACTGCATACTCGTTTGGTACATCTTATGAAAACATTTCAGTCCACCTGACGGTAAGCAACTGCCGCGCTTTCCTATGGCGTTATAAGGCACAATAGGTATCAGAAAATAGTTTTCGTGTGGTAACTGATAATACATGAGAGAAATCGTATTTGGGGCTAATCACAGATGTCTATAACCGGCAGTGGTCAAATACCATCAGATGGACTGCATGCTCGTTAGTTGCTTATGCATTTGATCATTGTGACGATCTTTAACAAAGTTTTTATGCCTACGAAGTTTTCTGAGTTGGTACGATACATTTTCGACAGATGGCGCCACAGTCATACCAATGAAGGTAAGGTACACATATTTTCAGTTACATGTATGTCATGTTATTTTTTTTAAAACGCGGGTGAAGCGGCGGGCTCTACTACTCTATATTTTACAAAAATCATAGGGCTGCGCAAACTGCGCATATCAATGACAGGTCCAGCGCGCCAATAGCTACCAGTTGAAAGTTCGTACTCCATTGTTCAACCGGTCGCCCTCCAGCCAAGGTGAGGCGGACCGGCATTCCGTTTAAGTCATCGACTATTTTTGTTTTGTGTAAGCAAATGTCGCATCCGATATCGTGTGGTTTATGGTTTTTTTTGGTTTTGGTGTGACCCGGATGGGGTTTCAGAATAAATATACGAAATCAAAATGTAATCAGTCTGATAGGGTTCCGGGTTCGAACCTCGTCTAGGCAACATTTAGATTTTTATTACGCGTGTAGTGTATATTTTGGTGTGTGTCCCTGGATCCCACGGGAATTCTAATCGATGGCTCTTAGTATTTTGTATATAAGTGCGAAGGACCATGCAGTCTACCCAATGGTAAGTGGTCCCTGTCACTCATTGACATTTGTAACCATCCATATAGAGCACGGGTTCTGTCTGATGGTGATCACTGTTCCGTTACCATTATTGCGGACCGATGGTAGCGTCATAATATGTCGGATAACTTACATAATTCACACCACAAGGTTAATAAGTAAATCGTAGATTAGTAAGGATTACTCACTCCTAACAAGAAAATGTAACCAGTTTTGAGAATTGAAATAGTTGCGTAAAAAAGTTTTGCCACGTCTCCGTGCTAAAATGTCCCTAAAATATTTGAAATAATTATTTATTTATTATGTAAATTACGCAGTATTAGTTATTTATTCGTAAATTTTCTCTAAAAATGTTTTTATTTGTCAAGAATTAAAAAAAATAACTTACTAATGAGCCGTTTGTGGCTTCATTCAATTTCAAGGCGGCGAAGTATCTTTACTAATCCATGGTGTAAATAATATAGTTTGGTTCAGTTTGCTTTGTTGTAGGCCTATCCCAGTTATGGGAATAGGTCCCGTGAAAGGGTTGTAACTAACAATAAATATACATAGGTTTTTGTTAGGTAAAAATCATTTTCGCGGTGAAAAACATTGACTTGAATAGTATGTGTGGTATGCTCAATAATAAACGCTACTAATTGTCTACAGTGAAAGAAAAATGTCTGAACGAATTACAGCAAAAACAAGATCATTAGAGTGAAACGTAATTAATCATGTAATTCATCTCACTGCGATTAAATAACTTAGATTAAATAGACTTATTATTACGATTTACTTTTACATTACGTAAGAAAATCGAACTGTACAACATGTAATTGTGCTCATAGCTTTGTGGGATAGATTTGTACGAATCGATATGAAATTAATGTAACCGTGTTATTGTATATTTATTTATAAGTAGTTTGAATGCCCCTATAGGCTCATGAATTTTTTAACGAAGAAATTTAAATAAATTTGGTAAAGAAAGTGAAGACGGTTATCTGGTGCAAAGTAATTCAATTTCAATGATAAGATATTACAGATAGCAATGATCCTATTTACTATAATTATGAATGTAGTTAAAAGTTTTGAAGTCCTTTGTAGTTCGACTCTTGCCGTACCACCACCACACCTAGTTCTGCCTACTAACAGCAGTGTTGGTGTGTTCTAGTTATTATTCTAAGGCATTCCACTTTAGTCCGCAGGGGTTGCGGCGCATCTATGGCCGACCTCAGGTAGAAAAATAATCTTATCTGGGGTTGATTAGAAATGTCCATGCGGTAGTAGCCATTTAGCATGTAGCATGCATGCAGTCCACTATCCTCTTCTGTTACAGGTAAAAAACTTATTATTTTGGTGACGTCTAAAATGTCAATATAAATGTCGCTATCAATTAAAAATCACAAATAGTTTCAGTTGTTAATAACATACGAGTTAACAAATGTTTGATACGATCTTTTGTGTTCATTGAAGGAACTAAAGCCCCATGGATGTTGAGAAAATACGAGTATTCTCAAAGCATTTTAGCAAAGCGCTAATAAAACTAATTCACGTACCCCCGCTAACATCGGTTACCTCTGAAATCTTACGTAAAGTGCACAATAGTCTATTTCTTCAAACTATTATTTAAACGTATTCGTTAACTTTCTCGGATAAATATCGAAATTTTTCTGCTATCGGCCATTGAAAGTTCTTTCTATAATACTGCTTACGGTATTCAATGTTACGTAACTGCATTTTTGTCAGACTCAATTATTATTTTTTATTGATTTATTACTAGTAAATTTTATTGGATTTTAAGGGAGTATTGTTAAGAGTTTTATTGATCTTTTTATAAGCTTTACTAAAACAGTCATTTGAGAGAAATATACTTAGGTAAATTTCTGTAAAAGTAAAAGTATTGTGAAGGAGGAATTTGAATTTATTTTGTAAGAACCCAGCATTTATTTCCATTTTAACAGATTTTATTCTGAAAGTTATTCTATCACAGATTATTTTACTATATTTATATTTTGAGCGTTAAACATAGCCTCCGGTAACTACTTGTAATCTTGTATAGTTCGCGTAAAATTGCTAGTCCGCTCTGAATATAGAAATGAATCGCGTCGCCATGGCATTGTATGACTACACCTGCTCGCAACAACTTCAGAGTGGACTAGCAGTTTGGCGCGAAATATAACCTTTCCTTGCAGGAAAGTTCCGTGAAAATCGGTGAAACCCAAACGGAGACGAAATATTAACTTTTTTATATCTCTAAGTTGTTCTCGTGAAATTTGCAATTTGTAGACATGCCAATGTTGTTTATTTACGCAGATCGCTCTGAAAATATGAAGCATGTTTTTCTCTCTGTAAAAAGTAATTGTTGGACATTTTTACTTTTTCTGCTGTATCTGTTGTAGATTAAGGTTTTTGTATGATCGACTGTTGAGTTTTAAATTTGAATGAGACCTAAAATTATACAGACAATTGTATTCATATTCTGTCATCATCGATTTTTTTAATTTGGTATTATAAATGGTATTTTATTTGAAATGGTATTTTCATTATTCGAAGTAGTAGTTATTTTTGTATGTTACCAGCCAAATCAATGTGATACAACAACTTCAGTCAATAAAAATAAAAAAATACTTATTCTCTAATTTATTTCTAACTTATAAAATCGAAATACATGTTTTTCAAAACACTTTATTTGCTAATTTTTATATAGTCAAATTTAATTTAATTTATATTACTATTGTAACGTTATTTATATGATAGTCAGCCCTAAATCACTTTCTATGGCATCGGAAAATCGCAGATTCCCATAACGCTTTCCTACAACGATAGATTATGGATAATAGGTTTCTTCGTATACGTTATTAGTTATATTACTGACATGTTATGCTAATACAAGCCATCTATTAATCTACACCTCTAAACAACATTTTCTCTCGCGGTCTTGCAGTTTGAGGTCAAGTTAGGGCGACTTCACGTAAGGTTACTTTTGCAGTGCAATTTTGCGATTAGACTTAGTATAGCCTTGTAGCAAAAAGTTAAAAGACAAAGTTAATCTTTTTGTGAGTTAATATAGGGCAATTCACTATTAATACGTTGATATTAACGGTTTGAATATTTTGAAATCAAAAATATGTTTCTTAAAAAAACAATAAAATACTTCTTTAATAAAATGCGTCAATATTCGCCGTTCTTGTTATTATAGCTTCTCAGCGTGTAACTATAGTTAATTTAAAATAAATAATCCAAAGCAACTCATATATCAACTTTTTAAAAAGACTATAGACAGACAAAATATGTTTTCCTAATTTTGATTTTTAATAGGTAAAACACAATCTACGCACTAAGAGTTTCAAGTACTTTTGCTTTTAAGAACCAGACATAATCTTAATAGAAAAACGACCAGGAAAAAATCTCGCGATCAATTCGCCAAATCGCATCACAAAAACGCTAGTGTATCGCATCCTAACAGCATACTGACAATATATGCAAATGTACATGACAGAGCGCGATAGGTATTTGTGCTGGCAACAAGGACGAGCCTTTATTAACATCGATATCATTATTAAACAAGCCATTTACTTTATCAGACAATATTGTCTTTTTGGTGTCGTGACACGGAATTTTTGTTTTTGTTTTAAAAGAAATCGGCAAGTTCTCACGTCGATGATTTGCTGAAAGGTCAGATTAAAAACAAAAACAGACAAAAAACAATAGCAACCAGCGGAAACTAGATATACGCCACGCATGCAAGTTTTAGACACTTTAGACATTCTTCTGAATGTGTTGAGTTCTCTCAACACCCATTTCAATCTATCATTGTTATAAGGAAGGCAGTTTTTACCTCGAAACACTATAAAAGTTAACTCTTTTTATGTTTGGGTTCCCCCTTTCACTATGCTTTTTTAATTTGATAGCAAACTTGTTTCTAAATATATCTATAACTAGCTTTTGCCCGCGGCTTCGCTCGAGTTACGAAGTAATATTTCATCCCCTATTTTATCCCCTTGGGGGTAGAATTGGTCAAAATCCTTTCATAGCTACCTACGTCATAACATCTACCTGAATGCCAAATTTGAGCCCGATCCGTCCAGTGGTTTGGGCTGTGCGTTGATAGATCACCATATCAGTCAGTCGCCTTTGAGTTATATATATTTAGATTTTTAATACAAAAAAATAATGACGGGCATAAGATTCAAGCATAATTTCAACACACACAAAACAAAAAAGAAACCAAAGCTCTCAAAAAAACAAAGTAAAAATAAACTATTCACTTGTTTAACTTAATGCTGATCATCTTACCATCACTAAAACAGGGCAAGTTAATTAGAATCGAGGTATGTAGTTCATATGTGTTGTGCATAATGTATTAAAGTTTTCGTTAATTGCTGATTTTTATCACCGTGCCACAGCTCATTGATTTGCAATTAACCTTGTGAGTGGTGCTGCGAAGGTCGTGGGATCAAATTCTTGTGTGTTCTAATTAGATTCTGATACTTACTTCTAAATTGTTTTTGATAGGTAACGAAATATAACGTTTGAGAGTGATGTTATCTTGTATGGAGTTTAATGTTATACGAACTAAAATGGCGACACCATTAAAGTTTTACAAATAGCAATTCGTCGCAGGATTCGTTTGGTAATAATTTTAGTGGTGACTTAGCAATAAAATGTACAAATATGTTACTTAATTAAACACATTAGTGGAGGTGTAGAAATATTCACAGACAGTGATTACAATACCTATATTGTATTATCGGTACTTAAAGACAATAAACTTTTGTTTCCTACCTCATTTCGACTATATTATCTTTCACACTGTCTCGTCTACAAAAATAGAGTATATATCTAAGGAGATGTATTAAGTAGAAATATTTTTCGTGCAGTTGTTTCATACAAACGTACGTTCATACGTTGGCGGCCTATAAGTACGAACTATGGTTTTAGCACTAAACATAAAGTACGAGTAGTTATTTGGTACTAAATACTTTGACAATTACCCAATACTTGTTTTAAGCGTGTGACGTAAGATCCATTAAATGTTCTTATACAATTTACAATGCAAATAGTAAAATGCAAGTAGTGTGGGCGTTACAGAAATGTATATTTGACATTGATGAGGAATTCTACATCTCATACTTGTATCTTCATTGAAAACTTAAATCATTATTATTACGTCATAAAAGAAAATAATGTAAAAAAAATAATTATTTACAAGCTATTACTCGGACATTTTTGCACTCGTTCTGGTTTGCTTAATTTTAATTTTGAAGTACGTAATAATGGATTACATTACCAACTAGATAATTATTAAATTCAACGAAATCCCGACTGCTAATACAACCTATGATAGTCTCACAATTTAGAAGCATCTAACGATTTTTCATATGTTATCCGTCAAGGCTTTTAGGCTGCAGGGCAAAGAGTGAGACATACCTACAAACGCTCAAAAAACATTACCCTCTGCAATTGCGTAATGAAACTAACTACTTCGAACAAATAGATAAGACATAAATGTAAATATAAGAAATAGTTTCATAATTATAATTTTGAAGGTGGTAAGTAGAACGCTTTGTGGTTCGACTCTGGCGGCACCACCGCCACACCTATTTCTGCCTAATAACAGCAGTGTTAGGCGCTACTGTGTTCCGTTTTGTTGGGTGTGGTAAGGGAGACATACTATTCCGAGGCGTTCCAGCTTAGTCCTCAGGGGTAGCGGCGCACCTGTGGCCGACTTCAGATTGGAATATCTAATCCTATCTATGGTTGATTACAGATGTCCATGGGCGGCAGTAGCCACTTACCATCAGGTGGACTGCATGCTCGTTTGCTACTCCTATATAATAAAAAAAAATGTTTGTTAAACAATATATTTAGGTGGTTAAAAATGGTAGTGATTTTAAAGTTTTTAACACTTCAATTTTAGTTCAAGTCATATAATAAATTACAAAGGTTTTCACTACATTGAAAAATGAAAGTGCGTGTTGGTTTGACCTTAACTATCTGCGCACTATACATGTTTCTTAGCTTGTTTAGAAATTGTTGAGTAGTTTCTAGAATATTATATTGTGGAAACTACTTAACAATGTGGATAAGTACAGTATTTTATTAGAACTAATCAGTAAATGAAGGTGCATCGTGTGTTTTTGTTATTGTGTTTTCATATGCGATGAAATGTTCGTATGCATATGCGTATGTAAGAGAACGCTTATTTCTCGGGTTATTATTTAAATGAAATCAATGAAATGAAAATACATATGTGTCTGAACTCAGGTTGAACTCCTATCCTATATTTTTAAATAAAGCTTTCTACACACATAACCCCTATATTTTTTTCTTTACAAAGACGAATACATAATACTACACATGAGTATACCCAGAACAAAGAAGAAATATAATCATCTTTTATATATTTGTCTGGTCGAGGATCGATCCGGGGATCCTCTGCATATCAGACCGGTATGATAACTGCTCCGCAATATGAGTCGTATTTCGGAGTGATTAAAGATATTTATGGGTGGCAAGTAGTACTATCATTGTCCTTGTAGTTCCGGGACCCGAATAGGGCTACGGTATTGGGGGGGTTTAGTGCGGTAAGAATCCCACATAACCCCGTGCCTCTCCCGCGGCATAGGGTACCTTTTGAAGGTTTCCCCCTTGTAAACAAAAAAAAAGTATCTACTATCAAAACGATCACGTCGTTTGTATTTAGATTTAATAATAGATAACAAGGCGGCAGCTTAGAGGCTGTCAAGTAGGTACCTATTAAGCGTCAGGTGAACTGCATAACCGATCCCACTATATCATAAAGAACTGGTTTCCCCTAGGCGTTCTCAGCTAACTGTGTTTAATCTCAATTAGCATATGCGGACATGTATGACGGTTCCTGATTAATGTGCATATTTTTTCTTTGAGATTAGAAACTGCGTTTTTTGTAGACTCCGGATGATGGAGACAAAAATATGTTGCAAAATTTTACCGGAAACAATGTAGATATTGTAGATATTTATATTAATGGACATAATTTGCAGCGTATGTAAGTGTGAATGTGGTAGAAAACATATTTTTGACTCTGCTGGCACCACCACCACACCTACTTCTGCTTCATAACAGCAGTGTTAAGCGCTGCTGTGTTCTGGTTTGAAGAGTGTGGTAAGGGAGACATACTTTTCTGAGGCATTCCAGCTTAGTCCTCAGGGGTAGCGGCGCATCTGTGCCCATCGGGTAGGAATCTAATTTTATTTAAGTATAATATATTTGGAAATTTATATTTAGTACTACTTAGAATTGTATAAGGGAAGAGCGGGACCCTCTATTACACCTACTAACGTACTTAAAAGAGGGTACCCAACAATATTGTAAAACAATGTACTACTTTTGATGCAATAAATCATTTTTATTTATTTACTTATATTTGTGGTTGATTATACATGTCCGCGTAGTCGAATTGCAAAGAATTTTACGTTTGAAAACTGTACACAACATTCTAGTTTCATAAATATTTTACTCATTCATCACTGTATATCGTAAAATCTATCAAAATAGAAATTTGCTTGTCATTCACGCTTACTTGTTAAGTGAAGCTCGTTATTCTCGCCCTTATATGGCGTCATAAAATATTTATCATGGGGAATCAAACTTTCTAACTTCAATTAAGTCTTACTAGATGTGAAAATAAGTTAGCTTGATAAGTTGTCTTAGAAGGTGGTAGAACCCTTTGTGGTTCGACTCCGGCGGCACCACCGTCACACCTATTTCTGCCTCATAACAGCAGTGTTAAGCGCTGCTGTGTTCTGATTTGAAGAGTGTGTAGTGCTTACAAATTACCGTATGTTTGTAAAAGTACTACTTTTTGTGGCAAATTATTTTGAATGCCATATATTATTATAAAAGCTTTGCATTAGCTACATTTTATATTACATAATTATGCTCCAGTTTTGTCCATTTGTTGAAATGAATCTGTGCCCAACTGTGGGGCAAAAATATTGAACGATTATCACTATAATAGACCAACATTTTTATCAATTTAAATTAAAGTCGGTTAGGTGATTTAGTCGGTTATGTGATTTAGTCGGTTATGTTCGGTCTTTTTTAAAAAGATAAATAATTAAAGTACTTAAACATAATTTACAATTTTAAATTAAAAAATAAATAATAACAAAATTAAACTTATAAAATAAAAACGTCGTCCAAAACCCTTTATTGTGGCATAGTGGACAGAACACTGGCAGAGTTACCTGGTATTGTTCCATTGCTGGGGTGGCTCAAAATCATAAGTTTCAGTTTCTGCTATACTCCAACATTATGGAGAATATTTAAATGGAGTGAGGCATGTTATTTCTTCAAGATGTTTTCTTTCACCGTTAAAGCAATATAAGTACTACATTTTTATATTCCATACTGTAGGAAATCTATTATTAATAACTTAATTACATCAGCATTACATTCGATTCCCACACGTGCATAATGAAGTGCCAATAGATAGATAAAGATAGATATCCCATCACAGCAACCCGTTTGATATTTGATTAAACTGATAATATCTAAGATACCGTTAAGTTTTCGGCGCGTGTATACGGATGGCGAGCTAAGAGCAAAGAATCGAATTTTAATCGATCTCCAGTAATGGATCGATTCAGTGAATCGATATTTAATTCTAGAAATCGATTTTTTCCCCGAAGTTCAATGAATATTAACAAATGTGTTATAGACATTTTTTGCTGACGGGATACGTATTTCAGTGCTTGTTTGGTCCTGCCGACGACGAAGATCGATTTTTGGAGAATCGATTATTTAGGCCTCGATTTTTTTGTTAATCGATTTTTCATTCGATTGGAATCGATTCAAGAATCGATCTTTTTTGGACATAACCGCCATCCCTACGCATGTAAATAACGGTGTTTTAATAAGAACCTTATTCACGACGCGATAAATCATATTAACTTAATTGAGATAATTGATGCATTTGATATTGATGGGTTTGACACACTATTTGATGTTATTTTTTATTATAAACGAGTATGAAATCCACCTGATGGCTAGATGGCTATCAAGTGCTCAAGGCTATCTATAATCAACCTGAAATTGGATACGAGTTCTTTCTGAAATAAGCTACAGATGTGCTGCTGCTAAGGTCTAAATTGGAATGCCTCAAATAAGTATCTGTCCTACACATAGATTAGTATAGATATCTCACCGCCTTGTAATTGAAGGAAGCCATTAAATGACTTAAACGGCTGACAATTCTGTCATAGAATATATAGATGACAGTTACAATTGTCAAAAAATTACATTTTCTTGTTAGGAGCGAGTAATCTTTACTAATCTATGGTTGTTCATGACCAAAATTCAGCAACGTTTAAACCTTTTGCTAAGAGACAGAAATATGTAGGTAGATTTAACCTACCGGTGATGCCGCCATGGTCGATCCAACGAACGATTACTACCTTTAATTAATGTGCGAATTTGATTTTTGGTTTTAGGTATATAAAGTCACAATAAAGCTGTTTTCACATCAGTGCTTTTAGAGTTATGTAATGACATTTATAATTTTTGATATCATTTTTTTTTCACATATACCTGATAAAAGACATTTCATATTTTGAATAAGTAGTGCAATAAAAGTAGTAATGTTTCCTTGGGTATCTCGGTCCAATTACTTATTTTGTCTATGTTAGTATGTTATTTAATACTTGCATATTTTATAATTTTCCCAATTTGATTTTTCAGCTTTTAATATGTTGTTTAAAATAAATACTTACGTAAGCAAAATAATACACACGATTTATTATACATAACACATAGTAGATAATAAATTCTACTAACATACTCTACATAAAAATCATAAACTAGTTACCGTTTCTTTTAACCTGATTAAATGTTAAATAACATTAATGTTAACTTGTCGACACTAAAACTTACGCAATACTGACATCTTAGAATGTATGTAACATTAGTATTATAGCCATTATATAAGGAATCTGAAAAGCAATATTATTAGGAATAATATTTATTACAACATCTTACATAATATCCGTATTTCCGTATTACACGACGATTTCAAGAACGTGTTTATCCGATTATCTTGAGTTTGTAATGAGGTACAACTATTTTTTGTCGAACTATATTCTTCAATTGCTTTCAAGGAAGTCTGTTGAAATGATGCAAATTTGTTAAACTTTTAATAAATTTAAGGTTAAATATTAATAACCAATGTGTAGTGATGATTCATGAACTGTTCAAAATTATAGTAATTATACATATGATCCATTAAAACCAAATTGTGATTTGTGATTTTTAATTTATCCGAATAATTATTCAACTCCCCTATAAAGTCAGTAGTAATTTATCAATGATATATACCTAAGGGTAAATTAATTTTAAATTATTTATATTGTTCTTAAGTTAAAAATATTAGCTATATGATTTTACTCCACTTATTAAAAGTTAAACATGAGTGTTGTAAACATTATCTTAAACTAACACTTAACTTATAGATTAAGTAAAACAAGAGTGCTTCAGAACTTGATTTAAATACCTTCCCAAATGAAAAGTATTTAAATAAGTATCACAAACACAGTGTCATCATCATCATCATCAACCCATTACTGTCCCACTGCTGGGCACGGGTCTCCTTTCAGAATGAGAAAGCCATAGTCCACCGCGCTGGCCAAGTGCGTATTGGTGAACTTAGCATACCTTTGAGATTATTTTTTTATAAATCTCTCAGGTATGCAGGTTTCCTCACGATGTTTTCCTTCACCGTTTAAGCAAGTGATAATTAATTTCTAATACCCACATAATTTTAAAAAATCAGACGTGCCTGGGATTTGAACCTCGGAGGACCCCTCGATGGAGACGCCGAGTTTCTTAACCACTAGGCTGCTTATCACTGCTTCGACAAACACAGTGTACGTTTGTGAAACTTTTCTTTTCATTCATTCATTTTATTTATATTCTTTTGATAAGAAAACAGTATAACAGTACAGAATGCTTCCTCATACTTGTATGTACAGCAGTGCAATATGAAAGACATATCAACAGCTCTTGAACGCATTCGTGACAACAAGTTTCAATGACGCACCGTGAAAGGTGTTTGTAGTTGTACAAAGATGGCAACATACCGATGTAGACGCATACTTCACTCATGAATGTATGTATTAATATTGTTTCTATAAATTATTAAAGGTGGAGCTCGCTGTGGTTAATATGTCCATGGCTTCGTTAGGAGTTTATATGACGACCCGTGTGGCGGAGCTGTCACCATACCGGTCTGACGCGCAAAGGGTCCCGGGTTCGATCCCCGGCCAGACAGATATCTAAATGATGAATTTAGATTTCTGTTTCTGGGTCTGGATGTTTGTGTATTTGTCTGTGTGTGTGTCCATGGCACCCACAAGACAGGGGTGGAGAAAGCTCTTAAAAAAAAGTTATCCGCGTAAAAAACAAAACCAATATTGTCGGACAGAGATATTGATATAATTCGGTTCAATTGAGGCCATAAGTGTAGCATCAAAAGTTAATCAGCGTAGTTCGTCTGGGGAGGTACCACCGTCACACCTATTTCTAGCGTAAGGCAATTCTGCGTTTCGGTGGAAAGTGTGGATGCAGGCTGACTTACATATCAGGCGATCTTCTTAGTCGCCTAGGGCAGCAACGCATATGTATCGGCTTTAGGAAACTGGCTCTATATAGAGTTGGTCACAGTTGTATATGAGCGGGATTGATCATTTACTGTCAGGTGGATTGCAAGCTTCAATCTTATAATTATGTCATGAAGGTCATATTATCTATCACAGGCTGTGACCATCGCTCTATTTCAAGTGGACTGCATTCGTTTTGCTGTATTCATAACCATAAAAACTTTTCAGTTAAAGCTGCTATCACGTGGCTATATTTTGTTTTAAAAATGGTAACAACACATACGAGACTAACGTCTGAGCGATAAAATAGTACGTAATAGTGCAGTGTAGTGAAATTGTAGTAGTAAAGTGCAATTAAGTGTAGTAAAACATTTATTTGCAATAGTGATGACCTAATATAATTTTCACTACATAGCTATTAACAAGCTAAATAATAATCATAAGTTCAATACTATTTGAAAGAAAGTGTCCACATCTTAATTTATCACAAATATCAGATTGTTATCTATTTCGTAAACATCAAAAAATCTTACAAATAACATAAATTCCTTGCCCGATGCATACGATAATGTCAAAAACGCTCACTTTTTACCGGAATTACCTAAATTCCAAATTTTTAAGATAAAATGAGAAATTGAAATCTTCGTTGGAATGTTGCTATCGATAAAGGAATATTTCAAATTGTATCGAATGTTGTGTTTCACCATATTTTTATCGATAAGAGCATTCTTTTAAAATGTCAGTGGATTGTGAGAGGAAATCGTAATAAAAGTGTGTTAATGTAAGGTCATGGCAATTACTTTTACCTATTATTTTTACGCAGACAAATCTCATTGTTCTTGTTTGAACAAGACTTATTAATCAAACTATCTTTTTAATTATAATATAAGCGATGTTTAAAAGGTTTTTGTTTTTTTATTTTTATTTTTAAAAACGAATTAATTTTAATTTTAATTTACGATTTACGAATTAATTTTAATTTAATTAAAATTAATTTTAAAAACACGACTATTATTAACTAAATTTTGGGTGAACATGGTGTGTACATTAGAAGTTGACAAATAAAAACTATATGCCTATTTTTTATAATGTTCTCTAATAAGTAGGTTAGACTCTAGAGCTCTAGAAGATATCTGTGCAATAAAATACTGAAACGTTATTTATTTTCCATACAGCATTCCTTGGCTCTATTATGAATTAATTATGATAAAGTAGCATTGTTTAAAAGGTATTTAAGTAAAACGTGACCAGTAGTGGAACAAGCGAATATATTAAATGAAATGAAGAATAATATTTTCCATACTAGCTCGGATCTCGTACCATGCAAGGTTAGCGTTTTTTTATTACAATAAAACCTTGCTGTTTTTACAATTAAATATTTTTAATTTTTCTTTAGTTAAAAATCGGTTTGTACCACTTCATTGTCTTTTTAATTTTTCTATGAAAAGTTATCTAATTACGTTGAACTATTTGTCAGAATTTCTTTTGAATAAAAACAGATATCAAATACTTATTTTTATTTTCTTATTGTACAAAACAAGAAGTGTAGTTTGAATTGTAATCTGAAACCACAGTCTAGTACAATTATTTGTACTGATTGACTTTTGTATTGAAGACATACTGCTACTGTAGAAGTGTTTTAAAATGTTTAATATGCTTTTTTATAATATAGAAGTAGTAGACGAGCATGCAGTCCCCCTAATGGTAAGTGGCTACTGCCGCCCATGGACATCTGTAATCAACCTCAGATAGGATTAGATATTCCTACCTGAGGTCGGCCACAGATGCGCCGCTACCCCTGAGGACTAAGCTGGAACGCCTCGAAAAAGTATGCCTCCCTTACCACACCCTTCAAAACGGAACACAGCAGCGCCTAACACTGCTGTTATTAG
Organism: Epargyreus clarus clarus; assembly: GCA_014595695.2. Taxonomy (NCBI): domain Eukaryota; kingdom Metazoa; phylum Arthropoda; class Insecta; order Lepidoptera; family Hesperiidae; genus Epargyreus; species Epargyreus clarus. The sequence goes on along the minus strand of JACTTY020000085.1, from coordinate 980,896 downwards.
GCAGAAATAGGTGTGGCGGTGGTGCCGCCGGAGTCGAACCACAAAAGGTTCTAATCTACCACCTTCTATACTATATCGCAGAAGGCGTTATAGGTTTTTAACTATCGTATTTATCCTTTCGACAATGTTCTTGTAAATAGTGTCAGAATCTTCCGCAACTGGTCGCGATAATAGACGCAAAAACTTTTAGTCGGATCACGTCCCTCGCTCATGGCTACACGAAGTCACCGACAAAGATTAAATAGGACTTAGATCACTGAAGGTCCCTCACTTAACCACTAGCACCACCACCACGTCTATTTCTGCCTTATAACAAAAATGACTGTTTTCTGGTTTACACACATTATTACACGCGTGTTACTACATCAGTATTTCTATCTTATTTGACCTACCACACCACCACACCACATCTATTTCTACCTCATAACAGCAGCGTTAAGCGCTGCTGTGTTCTGGTTTGAAGGATGTGGTAATGGAGACATACATTTCCGAGGCGTTCCAGCTTAATCCTCAGGGGTAGCGGGCACCTGTGGCCGAACTGAGGTAGGAATATCTAATCCTATCTGGGGTTGATTGCAGATGTCCATGGCAGTAGCCACTTACCATCGGAGGTGGATTGCATGCTCGTCTGCTACTCTCATATTATAAAAAAAAATATTTAATGTTATTCATTGATGTCACTATAATAATTTAAATGTGAAACAATCACTACTTTTGTGACTCCGGCGGCACCACCGCCACACCTATTTCCACCAATAATAATAATAACAGCAATGTTAAGCGCTCCTGTTACTTAGTAATACAACAATATTTAATCCACTTATCATAAACAAAGTCGTTTTCTATTCTATTACATTTAGTGCGTCTACTTTCAATTAATCTCTCATATTTAAGACCTTATCAGCATAAAAATAATATTGACCATTAGATAGATAGTTTAGTTTTTTTAATTTAAAGTATCGAAATTTTGAAACTGTCAGACTATATAAGACATAGATATTGCATAAGTAAATAAATATATGGATAAATAGTCCGCTCAACCCATCTGTTTTCCTAGCTGTTACCGCATTCCTTCTCTGCCAATTACTCTGTGTCAACACCTCGTGTAACGGGCGCGGTCGATGACAGCAATCCTGCGCCATTGTAGCTCGCGATTATTTCGTGCTCTATGAATTTACCACAGACACTTTTTATACTTTTTTACCATTCTAAATTCAATTTAAATTCGGAACGCGTTTGACGAAACTCGGTAATTGTTATCTTTGTTGATTATTTAACGTTTACTGCAATTAGATTTCAATGTTTTTGTTATTGTGCGACAATGAGATAATGAACTAATTATTAAGTAATAATTTAAGTACTATTACGGTATTCATAGACAATGTAGGCTTATATTTTAACGGACTTTCAATCATTTCATTAGGATTTTTTTGCAATTAAAAACATGTGTTTCCAAAATGTAACTTTATTTATGAATGTAATGTATGTTTGAAAAATCTCATTTGTACAGAACACTTAAAAATCCTCAATTTAAATATTCTATCATAATATTACTTGATCTGAACATTCTCATAATTTATACACCAGTTTATCGTTAGCGTCTAATCCCTACAAGGAAGTCTGCTTTAAAGATAAATTAACTAACTACCGCTTATACTTATTTATATATCCTGTAATACTAAAACAAAGCCACTGTATATCTATATTTAAAGAGAATTTCAAACTCGATAAAACAAAATAGATCATAATTCGACGATATTACTACATACTTTTGTAGTGAGGTAGTAGTTACCTACTACATTACATACTGATTATATATACTCATAATATAAAGAAGGTTCACATACTTGATAACAGAACTAAAGAAAATTTGTCTATGTAGTTCGCACAAAAAGCATTTTATAACATTAACTCTATAGCCTCTATAAATATAACATCCCGATTTCTCTTCGATGTATCTTCATTGCAAGCACTAACACTTATCGGAACAGCCATCATTATTGATCGTGGTTAATAAAGTCAATCCCTTATTATATAAGGACTTTCGCTTTGCTATAAGCTTCTGTAGATACTTAGTGGAGTACAGTGCGGCTCGCGGCTGCGGTATGCGGTTGCGGCTATGGTATGCGACCCGATGTGATAATTACCTACTGATGTTTGTATGAGAAGACTTTCAAAATATTACTATTTTTAATTCCTTCATGTTATATATGTCAATTTCTTTAATATTCGTTCTAATTTTTGGGTTTGAATTTTAAATGCAAAAAAATAAGGAAATAAATTTGAAGGTGGTAGAACCCTTTGTGGTTCGACTCCGGCGGCACTACCGCCACACCTATTTCTACCTAATAACAGCAGTGTTAGGCGCTGCTGTGTTCCGGTTTGAAGGGTGTGGTAAGGGAGAAAGACTTTTCCGAGGCGTTCCAGCTTAGTCCTCAGGGGTAGCGGCGCATCTGTGGCCGACCTCAGGTAGGAATATCTAATCCTATCTGAGGTTGATTACGGATGTCCATGGGCGGCAGTAGCCACTTACCATCAGGTGGACTGCATGCTCGTCTGCTACTCTTATATTATATATATAAAAAAAAAATGTTTTAAGCAAGTTTTTTGTTTGCTTTTAGATGGAACATAGTTATTAAAATCGCTTTTCTGAGAGGGACCGCTTTGAAGGTATATATGTATGTATCCATTGTGGTTTGACTCTGAAGGCAAGACAGCAAAACCTAATTCTGCCTAATAACAGCAGTTAAGCGCTGCTATTTTCTGGTTTGTAGGTTGTAATAAAAGAGATATACTTATCTGAGGCGATTCAGTCCTTACGGATTGGAACGCAACCATGCCCAACCTCAGATAGGAATCTAGTATTATTTGGGGCTGATCACAAATATCCATGGGTGGCAGTAGCCACTTACCCTGCAGACTACACGCTTGCTTGCTTATAAATAATAAAAAATGACTTAACATCACGTGGCAAACCCGTTTCCTACTTCCACTAAATAAAAATAAAATACAAGAAGAAACCGAATGGACCGCAACGCATTACGACGCTGTACAATTAACTCTTTGCTATTGGGAAATGCCTCGGGGGACGATTATAATTTGGTGAAGTATAATTCCAACTAATTGGATAGAGGTTCTGTATAGGTCCCTTCTAAAATAAATAAAATATAGACTTAATAAGAAATAATTTAATTTTGATTGGGCTCCAGTTACCATTACTTTAAATTAAGTGTTTTTTAAAACAATATAATTCATAATTGAATAATTTTCTTGGATATATTGTAGTAGCGTAAACGCTTGTTATTAGATTTATCTGTTTTATGGAAATATAATAATGACATGTTAATTAGTACATAAATAAATGTAGATAGATAACACATATATAGGTATAATACGAAAATACGCGAATGAATTAGAGAGATTGTAAAGGTGGTAGAACCCTTTGTGGTTCGACTCCGGCGGCACCACCGCCACACCTATTTCTACTTAATAACAGCAGTGTTAGGCGCTGCTGTGTTCTGGTTTGAAGGGTGTGGTAAGGAAGACAGACTTTTCCGAGGCATTCCAGCTCAGTCCTCACGGGTAGCGGCGCATCTGTGGCCGACCTCAGGTAGTATCTAATCCTATCTGGGGTTGATTATAGATGTCCATGGGCGGCAGTAGCCACTTACCATCAGGTGGACTGTATGCTCGTCTGCTACTCCTATATTATAAAAAAAAACATAGAAACAAAACCGTTTAAAATATAGCCTATATCACTCCCACAACTTAGACGAATACGAAATCTCATATTATGTGAAATCTATCAAGCCGTTTGCATGATGTGCTAAAGAATGTCACATACATACATAGACTCATAAAATATTACCACAGCATTAGGGTAAAAAAATAGTTATCTATTTTTATCCGCAGAACCCTAATATCGCAAAGTGTATACCAAAGAATGAGTTGTCAAAAAGAATAAATCAATGAATTGATATATAACTTTCTCTGGCCATCATTCATCTGAATAATGAATCGTAGGTCGCCTCGTAACGAGTTTTCTTCGCCATTTATATCCGTTACGCCTTATTAATAGTTATTGAAAGGCAAATGATATTAAAAGCTCATATTCATTGTTGTCACTTTCAATAATACTACTAAGATGTCAAATAATACTAGACGGCGTTGTTAATTTCCACTTAAGAAAGATGGGAGTTATGTTTAAATAACTGAGTACACTACACTAGTGTACCTCACTACAGCTCTATTTATTATAGCTACTTGTATGCCTAAAAACATTAAATTTCTTAAATTGTTTTTTTTTGTCTTTGTCAAATCAATTATTTGGGACTGTATGAAACATGAGTAGATTAAGTATGATACTGATGATAAATCTCTTTTTAAAATATATTCAAAATAAGAAATAGACGTCCAATATCTAGTTTATAAATCAGTTATTTAGTAACTTAAAACTTAAAAAGTTTTACTTTGCGTGTTTGGAACTTATATTAAACCGATATCGTAAACCATATTTCTAATTTCAATTTCACTTACAACAGAGTTATCGATACTTTATTGTCGTTCATAGAACGGGCGGTAATTAAATTGCAATATAAGATTATGTTGCAGTTAAATAATGGAACCGGTTGAAACATATACATTCTAGATTTAGAAAACTGAGCTGTTTTGATCTGTTATCAACAAACTGAAATGTGTAAATTCTATAACAACAAATATTGAATAAAACCATTTTATGATGGACATTTATAACCAAACGAATAAAAGTGTCTATTATATAACTGAATCAAACAAAATATTTTCACATTTTTGGTGTTTTAATTATCTGCATAATTCTTTAACACGTGAAAGTTTTATATTTTTTTAATACTGGGTAGTTTATAAAAAGCGTACTATACAATATGGCTGCAACATGTGTCGCAGGTATTGGAACTATTTATGCGTGAACTGGGCACCGAACCTTGGGCCAGTTGTAAGATATAACCCACAATAATATAATACGCTCTCGCGTGCAACGCAACGCTATTTTAGAAGTACAGTCGACATAAAAAATAAGTCTTCTTTTTCAATAATATAAATAAAAATAAATATTATATTAATTGACATCATCACTTCCAAGTTCCAACTTCAGAGGTATGTTTGGGATTCGAACTCCAAACTTCCATAGGTCATCCATTGGGCTATTATTGCGTTATGAATTAAAAGTAAGAAGGTAATAGTACGTTTCTTTATTTCTTTATACAATAAAATTAGATTGTCTACTATTTCCAGTCTATAAGTATATTTTGGTGCGTTAAAAATAAACAAATTTAATCAAAAATATTATTACAAAATCAGAGAACCTTCTTAAAAAGCAATTAACTAGAGAGTTATTATAAGAACAAAAAATATGTCAAATATTTAATGTAGGAGAATGCAACGACTCCTCATACATGCTAAAGAATGAGACATAGGTACATACATACCCACGAAAAACATTACCCTGCGCGGTAAAACAAGAAAAACAAGTACTAAAACATATTACACAAACAACAACTCCATATTATTAAGTGTAAGGTATATATTAATAACGTAAAAATTACCATCTGTCAAACCAAAACTGTCACCTAAAAAGTGAGATATAAATTTAGAATTGACAGCTTTTTGCTAACCGTACTCTTCAACTAACCAACCTGTGTGAATTTCACAACGCCGTTCTAATAGTCGCGTGGTCGCAATACAATTTAATGTTACCACTACTTTTATTGTGTTTTAATGAAGAGTTGCCTGTGTTTTGTAACATGAGGGTCGGTATTAATGAACTTGATTTGTTTAACGACCTTTAATATGGCTGGGTTGATACTAAGGTTTTTCTATTGTTTGAAGTGTCATTTGAAGAGAATGTTTACTCCTTAGCCTCACGAATGGTGTCTATTCCATGGGCTCAGTCCCAACCATCTACTTGCTGCCTTGTGTTGTAAATGTTTACACTGAGTATGACGACATTTTAATCAACCTTAAATAAAATTCGAGCTATCTGAAATAGGCTTACCGTGAATGCTAGGTTTCAATGTAAGTGTCAATGTGAGTGTTTTCGCCTTATTACGCCCATGAAATAGAACATAGCAGCGCTTAACACAAATATTATAAAGCAAAAGTGGGAGTGGCGGTGGTGCCGCCGAAAAGCACCACAAAGACTTCTTATCTCAAATACAATCATCAACCCATTACTGTTCCACTGCTGGGCACGGGTCTCCTCTCAGAATGAGAAGGATTAGGCCATAGTCCACCGCGCTGGCCAACTGCGTATTGGTGAACTTCACATACCTTTGAGATTTTTTTATAAATCTCTCAGGTATGCAGGTTTCTTCACGACGTTTTCCTTCACCGTATAAGCAAGTGATCATTAATTTCTAATACGCACATAATTTTGAAAAACAGAGGTGCGTGCCTGGGATTTGAACCTCGGACCCCTCGATCGAGAGGCCGAGTTTGTTAACCACTAGGCTATCACTGCTAGACTTCTACCATACTGTTAATTCTATTTTACAAGAATCACTTCTTGAAACAAAATCTTGAAGTAAATTCGATTCTGTAAGAAATCCTGTATAAGTTTTATCAACCTGGGCTCCAATGGCTACTTAGCCATGAGAACGTGGCCCTTGGCCCGTACACCATAAATATATGTCCACCTGATTTAAAACAGGTATTTTAGTTGCATTCCAGTTTGGAAAGCTTGGTCAAACAAAAGCTATTGTTACTCCCACGTTCCAACGAACAAGCTCGATCTAGGTGTAGGTTTGTGGAGAGTAGTGCAAACAGTGTTAAAGCACCTGTTATCAGCGGGTTCATTGACCGATAAGCGATTTTTAACTTATAGTTGGTACAGGCCTTTGATGTTATAAGTTACTCTAATTATTAGGGCGATAGATCAATTCAATTAAACACTTTTAGTTATTTAGTTATTTTTAAGCAATTACAAAACCTTTACATAGATAATAAAATATATAATGCTCATCATTATTTATTCCCGCCATATTTTTTTTATCATGCAATATGAAACCAGTTGAATACAGACCTATATTCGTAATAGTGTTTCCTTTAAGAATTCTTTTTTTTTTTAAATAAAGCATACAAGTTATACAGACATAATTATTTATTTTATATTATTTTGAATTTTATTATTATTTTGGATGAAAGATTATGTTTTCTTTTTGTAAGTTTTTGTATAACGTTGAAATAATACAACAAATACTTAAATAGAAACGTATAAATTTTATGTTTATCTAACATCAACTGCTCTTACCAGTATTAAATTTATTACGAAATTTCTAGACATAACTAATCCGGTTAATAAGAATATCTGAACCTTTCCTAGCCAGTTCATGCTATGCTAATTTCCAATAAGAGCAATCTTCGGTGCGTACGTAAGCATAAATCCTAGTTAAAAGCAACAAGTCGAAGCTTTCGCTCGCTCGAAAGTAGCGATGGAAATGACGTCGAGCTTCCTGTAACGTTACGTCAGCTTCCATTGAGTTATTGTATAAGAATTATACGTAAATGGCCATAGTGAACTGTGACGTAATCTATTTCGGTCTTTATCATAGACAATAGTGTCATTCACAATTGAATCCTCCTGTGCTTTGTGCCAAATTTTGTCGTTATAAAAATCTTTACAAGACAATAATACAGAAATAAAGCTGGGGATAATAACACAATAATTTGATTATTATAATAAGAATATGAACGAAAGGCTTAGAATATAAAACTTTGCGGTATAATATTTTAAGTGTAAAAAATTGAATACAAGAACATAATGGAATTATTATATTTTATTAGTTATTTATTTAATTTTGACTCATATTTTTATTATTTTATCTTCATTTTGAGCGAAGTAATGCATACCCATTGCTGCAAATATATGTAATAAAACATACTTGTAAGACATAAACATAAAAAAAGTTATTCTAAGTTTCACCGGTGTTTATTACATTCTTTCCTATTCGCACTTATTCGTTTTGTATCATTTTTATAATTTCTTCTCCATAAGGTATCATCAAGAAAGAGTAACATTACCTTTACCGTGATGTTCGTGTTTTCCGCTCAGTTTCCCACTTTCTTTAGCGGAAAATCGCGTAAAAACGACGCGTTCGATCTCAGGCGCGTTATTTGTTCATTATGATTATCATTATGTCCGTCCCACTAATGTTTATGCATTTTTATGGCCAGTTAATTCCATTCAAGGTGATAATAGAGGAGATATCGAGTTATTCGGTTTTAATGTGTAAATTATAGGAGGTAATCTGTAAATTGTAGGAAATAATTTATAAATAATGAGTGATAATTTTGTCAGGCGGATGTTTCAAAGGATGTTTTATTTATTATTTCTATTATCACTTGTTTACTAAATTAATCTTCGTATTTTATGTGTAGCTTTATATGTTTTAAACAAACATTTCAATTTATAAAATATTAACAATTTAAAAGCAAAGCATATGGCTACCAGTGTGATATGAGATCTTTTTTTATTTGTAAAGTAATATATAAACTTATGAAAATATCAACCATAGGCGAAACTGCTTAGTAATTTCCTTATACGAAAAGCTTTTCAAATATAATAATAAGTAAATTATATTAATGGCATCGCGATGAAGATCATTAATATTTTTATTAAGTAAATAAACTTTTACTAAAAAAGCAGTGATAGCCTAGAAAAAAGCAGTGATAGCCTAGTGGTTAAGAAACGCGGCCTCTCGATCGCGGGGTCCGAGATTCAAATCCCACGAACCTCTGATTTTAAAATTTATGTGCGTATTAGAAATTAATTATCACTTGCTTAAACTGTGAAGGAAAACATCGTGAGGAAACCTGCATACCTGAGAGATTTATAAAAAACATCTCAAAGGTATGTGAAGTCTACCAATATGCACTTGTCCAGCGCGGTGGACTATGGCCTAATCCTTCTCATTCTGAGAGGAGACCCGTGCCCAGCAGTGGGACAGTAATGGGTTGATGATGATGATGAAATAAACTTTAACTAAGCAGTTTTAACGTAAATTTATTTCTCAGAGTCATTCCGCTTAATCACGGAAAGATAGATAAAGATAGCACAAGATACACCGCTTCGATCACGTGCAACCCACACGACGCTTTAAATCAGCCAATGTGCCACTAAATCACTGACGATAATTACATTCTGTAACCGTAGTGGAAGTCTTTGATAAGTAAAATAGAAAGATACTTTACCATTGAAACTGAATGAAGTCACAAAAGGATGATTTTATAATTTATTGTTTGAATTCTTGGCAAATAAAGAACATTTTTAGAGAAGGTTAAATAACTGCGTAATTTACGTGATAAATAAATATTTCAAACATTTTAGGAATATGTTAGAACGGAGCATGGCAACGCTTTATTAACGCACACAATTTCAATTCTCAAAACTGGTTACACTTAGCAGACGAGCATGCAGTCCACCTAATGGTAAGTGGCTACTGCCGCCCATGGACATCTGTAATCAACCCCAGATAGGATTAGATATTCCTACCTGAGGTCGGCCACAGATGCGCCGCTACCCCTGAGGACTAAGCTGAAACGCCTCGGAAAAGTCTGTCACCCTTACCACACCCTTCAAAACGGAACACAGCAGCCCCTAACACTGCTGTTATTAGGCAGAAATAGGTGTGGCGGTGGTGCCGTCGGAGTCGAACCACAAAGGGTTGTACCACCTTCAAAATTACCAATCTGTATTTATGTATGTATTTTACTCATCTTAGGCGGAGGTAATAATTGTAAAATTGCTACGCAGCGCTTCACCGTTAGAGGTTTGACATAAAGATTACAGATATTCAATGTAATAATCTATGTAATTGTGCATGTTAATAAGCAACTTGAGATTTATGTTTGTAATTTTATCCACGCGCTAAAATAACTGTAGTCGAATATATTTCGTGGAACTGCTTTTAAACGAGATTTACCACAGATTCAAATATTCTAAACATTAATATGGATATCAAGACAAGGAAACAGTAAGTTTTATTTTTACAAAACCATATTTTAATCCTTGAAAATATTATTATATCGATAACTACGTCATAGCGTCATAAAATTAGGAAATCACTAGCTGACCCAGCGAACATTGTGTTGCCATATAAATAAAAAAATGTTAAGGGTGAACAACCCTTATCACTTAGGGGTATGAAAAATAGATAGTAGCCGATTCTCAGACCCATTGAATATGCATATAAAATTTGGTGAAAATCGGTAAAGCCGTTTTGGAGGAGTACGTTAACTAACACTGTAACACGAGAATTTATAATATATAAGATTTATTTTATGTAAATCATAGATTAATAGATAAAATTGGTCTATGATTATTAATTGTCTATTCTATGATTATGATTATAATTATTAATAATTAATTAATTAATTAATTATTAATCTATAGGCCAAATAAATATGTGTACTTTTCGTCGGAAATCCTTGTAAAAGAAATGAGGTATTGTTTTTGTAGACGTAATTATTGTAAAATTCTAACGCTGCGTGACAAAATTACTTATTTGATCTAAAAATAGGTAATAAATACATATTCAATACAATTCTACGTAATTGTGTGTATTAAATGTGGTTTTCCAACAACACAGGCGCAATTTTCACCCATAACTAGACGACGTTCCGCCAATAACTTCTAGCGTAAACAAATCTATTTTGTCCCCATCACAACAGATAATTAAGCTGCGTCTGTTACATAACTGTGAAGCAGTAACGGTGTGGTAACGGTGCGCGTAAGGTCGTCGCAAGGTGCTTGCGAGCGACAATGGCGTGCACAGATAACAAAACTTTTCGTTATCTGTGGAATGAATTACGATTGTTTTTTTTTCTTATTGGCGCCACAGATGACAATATTTGTGTGTTTCTTTTTTAATTTAGTCCTGTGAATTAGGTTTATTTTGTAATTATGTATAAATAAATAAATATATTTTAATAGTTACCTGTGTGACGGTAACGGTGCGCATAAGGTCGTCGCAAGGTGCTTGCGAGCGACAATAGCGTGTACAGATAACAAAACTTTTCGTTATCTGTGGAATGCATGACGATTTTTTTTTCTTACTGATGGTGAATACAATGGTGACAATTTTTGTGTTTTTATTTGATACAATGAATGAGGTTTATTTTGTAAATATTATATAGGTACTCTACGTATTTTATGAAAAAATACATCTCATTAATAATTATCTTTATAAAATGAAGAATCAACAATTGGTTTATCACTGTTTGTAAAATCTTCTAACATTATGCCACCATTTTTTAAATCTTTTTAATAGATTGAAAAATTATCATTTTTTTTAATTATAAATTAATTGACATAAAACAAACTATTTTATTATGCAAAAAACGTAATGATTGTCTATGCTTAGAATATGTTCGATATTTTAAAATTATAAAATTATAACAATCATTTCAATTTTCTTTTCTTTGTGGAAATTAAAACGCATTAAGACATACCCAAACTATAGCTAATACGACTTTAATACATATAATAAAATGACTAAAGTATTAGTATTGACAGTAATACTTTGAAAGCCCACAATAATTTGTTTCACAAACCGCAAAAGTTATACCTACGTTTTCTATTTATGTACATAGCTACCTAATTGTGGGTCGGCGACGGATTCCGAATTGGTCAGTGAAGGCCAGTTCTTCCACCAATCCTGGGAACCGTGTGACTGCGGTTTCTAAGTGCTAGATACTTTAGCTAGAGACAATAGCTTTGTAAATATTTAGTTATGGTAAGGTATGCTAATTTTAGAAGGTAGCTTCGTGGTTTAATTGCAGCGGGGGAAACATCACTCATTCCCTACTGCAGAGGGCATAGATAAGTATAGATATCTCACCGCCTTGTAATTTAAGGAAGCCATTAAATGGCTTAAACGGCTGACGATTCTGTCAGCCATTTAATGGCTGTCATTGTGTAATTTACGCGGAACAATGCCAACATGCGCAGTTAAGTGGTGCAAAAACACGAAATCGAAGAAAAAGTGCGGAAATATATCGTTTCATTCGTAAATGATCTAAAAACTACATTTTTTAATATTTTTCAAACACGAAAATAGATGACAATGACACTTTCAATTGTCAAAACTGGTTACATTTTCTTGTTAGGAGTGAGTAATCTTTACTAATCTATGGCAGAGGGTAATGTTTTTCGAGCGTGTATTAGTATGCCTCATTATATGGCACACGCTGCAGACGCAACTGCTTGACGGATTTTAACATTATGAGATGTTGTTAGATTCGTCGAAATTGAAGGAGAGTCAACGGCTATATTAGTTCCCTTTTCGGGAAATTATTCATCGTCGTTTTTTTAATATTATTACTCTGCCTTGTAACAACGTACATCGCTACTACCTACCTGTTTAGGGTATGTACCTACTAAAACAAATATACACAAATACGAGTCTTCCTAATTTAGTTTTCAAGAACTGGGACATTTGTGATTGACCTGCGGCAGTGCCCCTGTTCTGTTTGGATTCGGTTGCAGACGGCAGTGATCAGATGAGCTGCATGCTTTGTTGCTCGCATTGGATAAGTTCCGATTTTGAGACTCTGTTTTAAATAATAAGTTTAAATAATTTTAAGTTCCTAATACTTAATTATGTGAGCTATTTTCAGTCTTTTGTCATTTTCTTGTTTTTTTTTTTTTAATTTGATAGTAGATTGTTTTCTTTCTTACTGAATTTGTGAGAGTTATGAGATTCCAGAACGTCAAAAAACACTTTCAAACGAACTTCTACGTCAAAAACTTTCCAACGAACTGCTTTCTTAGAGATTTTGCGACGAAAGTTTAAATGATATTTACTTACTTGATTTCTTGCGTGTGCGATCCATTGTTTTTAAATTTAATTTTCAACCCTGACTGTTAACCCATTAACTGCTATATTAAAAATATCAAATTACTTAATCGTCGTGATTACGTATATTATGGGCCGCAGCTAAACAACTTTTTGAACAATATTTGCAAAAACAATTACTTGTTTTTGCATCCTCATGTAAGCCACGATAAATGTCAAGGATTTGTATATTCTAACTATGAGATCATGCGGGGCACTGCAGATTTTCATGTATGTATAATTGAATTCAATAATTGTGTTTGTACGAATTATCTTTATTGTGATTACTGGTAGAATATAGGTACTATATGGTGGTAGAACCCTTTGTGGTTCTACTCCGGCGGCACCACCGCGACACCTATTTCTACCTACTAACAGCAGTGTTAGGCGCTGCTGTGTTCCGGTTTGAAGGGTGTGGTAAGGGAGACAGACTATTCCGAGGCGTCTCAGCTTAGTCCTCAGTGGCCGACCTCAGGTAGGAATATCTAATCCTATCTGGGGTTGATTACAGATGTCCATGGGCAGCAGTAGCCACTTACCATCAGGTGGACTGTATGCTCGTCTGCTACTCATATATTATAATAAAAAATATGTTGTAGCATTCAAAAAATTAAACTTTAGCCGCTTTAAGTGAAATTCAAACGTACTAACTTTAGAGATTTCTGTAAGTAAAACACTTTATACTAAAAAATATTTACTTAAAACGTAGTGGAAAGCTTATTATGCTCACTAGGAAACAATAACGATGTGAAGTTCACCCAACAATGGGTTTGGATAACGAAATAAAGAGCGAGCTTGTCACACATCCAGGCCACTCGGTTACGGAGTTCCCATGCTCTCTAACTAATAAAACAACTAAATGCTCGATTTAGTTATTTAGTTAAAAAAGAAACTAATGAGAATGGAGTTTGCTTTACCTAAAATCATTGCATCTAAAGGGAACTAAATAGGGTTTTATTATAATACTAGTTGATCCGCAAACGTCGTGTTGCCATATAAATAAAAATGTTAAGGGTGAACAACCCTTATCACTTAGGGGTATGAAAAATAGACAGTAGATTCTCAGATCTATTGAATATGCATATAAAATTTGTTGAAAATCGATAAAGCAGTTTCTGAGGAGTTTAGGCGTGAAGAAAAGACAAACAGACAGACAGACAGTCAGACAGACAGAGTTACTTTCAGATTTATAATACAAGTAAGGATGACTCGAGTGTTATCGACAACCCTCGTATGAAGACGCCTGGTGCGGTCGCACAGCTCGTACCGCCCTAGAGCCGCCCCTGGTTTGAGTTCAAACGGCTTGTCTCTGCCTTAGATGCCACACCCCTCAAACCAAAAAACAGCAGCGCTTAACACTGAAATTATACGCTTCTATAAGATATTTCCGGCGGCACCATCACTACAAAGCTCCTAACACCTCTATTATCTTAATTGAGGACACAGATTCTCATTTCTTTCAATAATTATTTCCATAGGAAGTGTCATCGTGAGAAACTGAGACGCGAAGGTGTGTTTATTGATATCTTACAAAAACTAATTAGCCATTGTTGTTTTTGTACGAATATTACTCGATAATTGTGACGCAAGTAACCACAAAGACATAGCCATATTGTCATACAGCCATAATTAACATATAATAAACATTACTTAAATTGTTTATAGGTGTGTCGCATAATAATTGGTTATTATTTATTTATGATGTAGCTGTGCGATGAGTAACTTGTCAGTTAATACAAAAACTTGTGACCGTCAGAATGGCTGTATAATTAAAAGAGAAAACCCGAAATTAAATATATTATGCTTATACATTATACAGGCGTTTCGTCCTCTTATATGAAATCCGTAATATTTTTTTATCCTTAAAAGTTATGAAGTCCAATACGATGTATATGAAGGTAGCAATTTGTTAGCAACTATTGATTACAAAAAAACTCTATTCATTTGCGCAGTTTCTTCTCACTGGATAGGTGACCGGCCATCCTGATGTCAGAATGGCCGGTCATCTTAAAAAGTAGTTTATCTTTTTTTAATCGAAGGTAGCAATTAATAGCAACTAATAGCAACTAGTAGCAACTTTTAGTAATTATTTCGATGTAAAATCTGGGTAGTGACCGGCCATTCTGACGGTCACAAAAACTTGGTCGTATTTTCCCGGTTTGATATTGCTGTCTAATTTACTAACTACTACTAAAACAAAACAAAAATACTATAATATGGAGGCATCCCCTTGTTTGACTACAATACAATGTTTATTGGTATAAGGCTTTTCTTCACTTGCTTTATAAAATAGGAAATAAATAAGCTAATGAGCTTTCATAAACATTACAATAACTACAGTAAAGTTAACTCGCTTGGTAAGTTTACAAATTTACATATACCAATAAAAGTCAAATATTATTTGACGCTTTGATTAATTTACATAATGTTTGTCACAAAATACCCTTAATTTTCATTGACTATATGTACCTAATATTTGCCAATTTCGACCTACGTGTTACAAGTATAATTTCTAATTTATATTTCTTTTCAGTTTGATTGTTTGTGTATCTGTCTTATCACATGATACTATAATGGGACTATGAGTGTAATTTATTATCATTACCTTCATAATTTATTAAAGTTAATTAGAGATAAGTAACAATATACATGCACTAGGTATATAGGATAGGATATACGAAAACATATATGTTTTAATCGTAAATATTCCTACTAAAAAACACTCAACTCAAATATATTATTCGGCAAGAACACACACAGTAATATTTTCTCTAAATTACATACTAAAATTAGGCACAAGACGTTGCATGTCTACTTTCAGAAAACTGTTATCGGCGTACCTCTAAAGATCTCTAACGGTTTGTTTCTGTCCATCACTCGGGCCTCGGGTCACAATTTAATCGGGTAAAAAATTCCTAAGAGCATACCAGTACACACATACAAAGTAGCTATAACTGTTTTTGATGTTTTCTTAATGCTATGCTTACGTTTTGATGTACCATAGAGTTACAAACAGAAATATTGTTGCAAAATTATACTAGTAATTTATGCACGTAAAGATTACTTACATATTACAATCAGTGGAATAATTTGTATGATTGATTGTTGCTTTGATTGTTTATTTGGTTGCTTGAAACGTACGTAATAATCTACATACGTACATAATAGATATATTTCTTTACATTTATCGACCATCTAAGTGTGTTCATTTTTGTACCCGTTTCATATCTACTAGAGATTTAAAAAAAAATAGTCGACTTTACGACACCTTATATACGGTCCGTCAAGTCGTTTAGACTGCAGGGCGTGTCAAAAAATTAAACATAGGTATAGTTCGCGCCAGACTGCTAGTCCGCTCTGAAGTTGCGAGCAGGTGTAGTCATACAATTTGCTGTGGCGACGCGATTCATTTCTATATTCAGAGCGGACTAGCAGTTTTACGCGGACTATACTCGTACATACATATAACATACGCACGAATAACATTACCCTCCACAGGTAATAAAATACAGTATTAGTAACGAATACATTATGTCACGGAGTGTTTTGTACACAAAATATGGGATTCTGCCGTAGAATAATAAATTACAACATTCTTGCGGCATCGAGCTGTGAATGTAAATGGAACGTTTTGCTTGATGCAACCGCCATTTTGAACTTACGATGTGGTCAATGGTTAATATTACATGTAACTTTAAAATTATTAGATTGTAACTAAAAAGGAACGCTCTGCATACAAAATTAAAGAAATACATTGCAGTAGCAACCTCCAAGGTCTTAAATTTCGTAAAATGATTTTTTCACCTAGTTTGAATGAAGTTCGTTAAGGTAGCTTACGGTAAGAGTAAAATGTTAAATTTGTTGTAAGTAAAAATGGTTGTAAGGAAGGCGTTAGGGCCTTTCTGTGTGGTATTATCTCTCCCTCCATTTTTATTATTTACGAGCTTTTGCCCGCGGCTTCGCTCGCGTTACGAAGTAATATTTTCATCCCCTATTTTATCCCCTTGGGGGTAGTATTGATCGAAATTCTTTCTTAGCGGATGCCTACATCATAACATCTACCTGCATGCCAAATTTCAGCCCGATCTGTCCAGTTGTTTGGGCTGTGCATTGGTAGATCACTATGCCAGTCAGTCACCTTTGAGTTATACATATATATTTAGATAGGCGAGTGTTCATGTTTACTATTTACAACTTTAATAACTTCGTTATGTAACCTGTAACTAATGCGGTTTTATTACTGGACATGTGCGAACAACTAACATTCAGCTTCTCCACGATTTTACACTGCAGATTGGTATAACACCTTTTTGCACCTTTTAACACTGGTCTCTTCTCAGAGAGGGGCTTAGCTTATAGTCCACGGCGCTGGCAATGTACGAATTGGTAGACTTTACAACTATCATTGACCTTTTATAATAAAATATATTTAGTACATAATAATTTACATGTAATTACTTAAATGTGTTTATTGATCTACAAGGCTATAAACAAATATAAATACAAATAGATAGCTGACTGTTAAAAATATTTCAACAAAAGGAATTTTTAAAATATGTCAAAACTAAAAGCAATAAAATTATTTGAATGAAAGAATACAAGAAATTTTACACTAGGTTTTTGTTATAAAATCTTGAATCGCAATCAACAAAAGGAGTCAAGGTTTGAGAACGAGATGTTGTAACAAGTATTTTATTTGTGCGTGAGAGAATTCGTAATGTTTTACAAATACTCAACACTCTATGGCCAAGTGCGTGTTGTTCGAAGACGGTTTACGCCTCCATATATGTAGAAACACTGCATAACTTTATAGTCCAGATCGGGTAGCGTTGCTTTAAAAAAGGTGGTAGAACCCTCTATGGTTCGACTCCGGCGGCACCACCGCTACACCTATTTCTGCCTATCAGCAGTGTAGTTTGAAAGGAGACATACTTTTTCGAGGCATTCCAGCTTAGTCCTCCGGGGTAGCGGCGCATCTCTAGAGATAATGTTCAACACATTACCATCCGAGTAATGGGCATGGGTCTCCTATCAGACTGAGAAGGATTAGCCCATAATCCACCGCGCTGGCCAAGTGCGTATTGGTAGAGTACACCTACCTTTGATATATTTTTATTATATGATTGAGCCTCGGACCCCTCGATCGAGAGGCTGTCTTTTAACCACTAGGCTGCTGCTTTCCATACGATATAAATGATAAAGGCAATTTGTCAAGTCTGCTGACCGCATCGAATGCTGAATTTTAATACGGAACGAGTATTGAATGCTGAATAATGTACTTATATGGAATTTTAACTCAGTTTTGATATTGGACGCGATAACAGTTGTGTAGGCTATTACTATATTTACCAATTACTAAATATTTTTTGCATATTATACAATTTATTACTTCAGATTTTGAAACTATTATACGCTACTTAACACTAACAGTGCCATCTATTATATTATCATGCAATAATAATGTTTGCATATTTGCCCATACATTTCCAAACAGCGCCCCTAGTGGACTGTATCAGAACTGATTGGAAATGTATGGGATATACGTAAACAAATACAAAAACTGTCATTTTTGTAAAAACGTAAAAACTCATTAAGGGCAGGTACTGACACCTTTATATATTTTGTATTTACATTTAAACTTTAACAAAACAAACTAATTACATTCAAATATTTTAACCGTTGCTTTTCTTTGTTACAGCCCGCCAACAATGACATAAAGGGCCACAAGATGGCGCTGCGACTAAAAAAGGATATAAAGAAAGCTTCGTACTACGTGTGGTTCCTCGGCGCGCAGGAGTCCCGTGGGTTGAGAGGGGAGGAGTTCGCGTTGCCTGCTATACGGCTGCTGGAGGAGAGGGCTAGGGATCTTGAACCTTTTAAGGTTACGCTACAGGTGAGAAATTACATATTTTTTGCTATTATGTACCACCAAGTTATGTCGTTCTGGTTGGAGTGAATACTTAAAAGGAAAAACCTACTTCCAGTAGTTAGATCGGTAATCTACTAAATTGATCTTATTTTCTTGGTACTATATGTCGGTTTGTTCAATTTTGGAGTATCAAAGTTGATTTTGATAGGACATATTTGGACATATTAGGAGTGGCATATTCTACTTTACACCAAAAATGTTTGAGATCAGGGTACTGTACCCTTAGTATGAGTTTTTACATTTATACAAAAATTACTGCTTTTGTTTTTGTTTACGTATTTCCCATACATTTCCAATCAGTTCTGATACAGTCCGCTAGGAGCGCTAATTGGAAATGTATGGGCAAATACGTAAACAAATACAAAAACAATCATTTTTGTAAACGCGTAAAAACGCATACTGAGGTTACTGTCTAAAAATAAAAAAAACTGCATTTCACATACTAAGGGTACTGTCTCAAATTAAAAAAACTGCATGTCAAAATTGGTATCAATAAGGAAACCGATACATACTCGTATATCAAATTTATCTTCAAACCTCTAAAAAAAATAGTTTTACAAATACTTCTAACTCCACAGGTGTCCCACAAAGGGCTGAAGATAATCCAGAATGTAACAGCGAAGGGCAAGCAACAAACAATCAAGCACTTCATCCCGCACGGCAGCATCACGAGCGCCGTGGTCCAGGGGGATGTTGTGGCGTGTGTGCTACTCCTGTACAACCCTATCACCGGCTGTCCAGTACATGTACATGCTTACAGGTAAGACAGTTGTTTTCACATATAGATGTAGCTCTCAGAATTAGTATAGCGATTTTTGATGATTGTTGGTGTCCAAAAAAGTCTAAGAAAGGTGTCCTACTGGCTTGGATTTGATAGACTTATAACTTCGCACATTGACAAACTGATAACTTTAAGATAATGGATTTAAAGTATACTAAACTGACTATATAGGCAGGGGCGGCTCTAGCTTGTGTAGAGCTGCTACCCCCTAGGCCTGACCAGCGGGCTATTAGTATTAACTTTACCATCGTAACAAGGTCGTGAAATAAGGTTTATTTCCAGTTGAAACAAAATGTTTGAAAAAGAATCGCGTTGCGTTTGATAACTGCCGCCACCGCGATGGCTGGCCGCTTCTGTTATAACATTGTTGTACGAGTACCATGATGGTCCAATACGATGCTCTTAGCTGAGCGCCGCGGCGCCCCCTGAGACGGCAGGCCTGTGTACATTGCACACCCTGCACTATAGGTTAAGCCGCCCCAGTATATAGGTGATCTATATGCAATGGATTGGTAAATATTTAAATAATAATGGCTTCACACACTTCTATTCCATATACCCAATAAACAGAACATTTTTTTCTCTTTTAGATTGAAACAAATTAGTTTTGTACCTTTCTTCCCTTTATTTAAGTTTCGTGAATATTAATTGTGGAAAAACTCCATGGATTACAAGACAACAACTTATACAACTTAAGAATCCTGTTTTAACAATCATATTTTAATAGTACAGCAATAGTAGTAATAGTACCTTCCATGACTGATGTCAGTTAAAACTTTCGTCCTAACTCCTTAAAGTGGATGGAAAATTCTGTTGGCTGCAAAAACCACTAACAAACAAACTGCGTATCCATTTGCATTGTTTGTGAAAAGATTATGCGAATCACAACCAATCTTATATATATTCCAGCTCCTACTCGCTGGTTACATGGGACCACTTGGGAATCTATTACAGAGTAAAAAAATTCAATCTAAATGCAAGATACACGCAAATGGCTTGCAATTGTCGGACAGGAAACGATTAGGGACGGCGATTCTTTTAGAAAAGTATCGATTCTTGAATCGAAAGTTATAAATCGATTCACAAAAAAATCGATGCTCAAAGAATCGACTCTCCAAAAATCGATCTTGGATCTATTCAGGGGCGAAGTAAGCTAAAAAAAAGTTCATCAAGACCAAATAATAACTGAAATACGTATCCGATAGCAAAATTTGTAAATGTTCAATCAACTTTGAAACTATCAAATTTCGATTTTCTAGTATGAAAAACCGATTCACTGAATCCGTCCACTTACTAATTACTGTAAGTGTGCAATAAAGTACATACATATATTCTATTTTATCAATTACTGGAGACCGATTAAAATAATCGATTTTTTGGTCCAAAAAATTATTCTTCAATCGATCTCAGATCGCCATCCCTAGGAACGATGTGGATGACCGAGCTCGCTATTAGACCATTATGTTTCTATTTCCCCTTATTGTGTTGCTTCTTTTGAGAAAACGTTTCCTATGGCTCAAGAATAGTGCTGTGGTCTCTTATTTTTAAATCCAATGCTTAAATTATATTTTGTCTTCGTTAAATCGGAAACGCTTTTATTAATATTTCTAATAGTTTATTTTGTAGTTATATAACACCGACAAGTTAGTTTTCCTGCCATGGGTTTTAAGTATTCTCTCAGAGTGAAAAGAGCTTAATTGAATGTCCATCATCATCATCATCATCATCTACCCATTACTGTCCCACTGCTGGGCACGGGTCTCCTCTCAGAATGAGAAGGATTAGGCCATAGTCTACCGCGCTGGCCAAGTGCGTATTGGTAGACTTCACATACCTTTAAGATTTTTATCTCTCAGGTATGCAGGTTTCCTCACGATGTTTTCCTTCACCGTTTAAGCAAGTGATAATTAATTTCTAATACGCACATAAATTTGAAAATCAGAGGTGCGTGCCTGGGATTTGAACCTCAGACCCCTCGATCGAGAGGCCGCGTTTCTTAACCACTAGGCTATCACTGCTTAATTGAATGTCCACTGTTTAGTTAATTGACTTATAATATTATTATTTTAATACTCGTAACTACATATCACAATATGTAGTTACACATCTTAAATGAAAATTTAAAAAAGGACCCGTGAAGTTACCAATAAGATTTTTAAGGAATTACTTAATTAACAATAAAACATTTTCTATTTTTCAATGTAACTTAATCTGTTTATTAACAAGAAATGACAAGTTTTTAATTTATGTGCTTTTTATATAGAGTTATCCATTATTTTCTAATATATAGATATTCTTACAAAACAACGTAAGATATTCATGGTACCTGTTTTATCATTTAAATTTAGCAATCTCAAATTTATTTCACAAATATAGGAGTGCTAGGCACGTCAATGCCGTGAGGCACGTAAGGAAACCTGCATACCTGGGAGATTTATATAAAAAAAAAATGTGAGCTGTCACGGGACGCCTGGCAGATGTGAAACATCGACATTATTTTGTAAAAGTAATATGCAGATAAGAACATATTGTGATGGGAACTAAATATGTCATGATAAAATAAAATATTACGATTTTTTTCCAGATAACGATGACTATTTAATGAATTCGATTGCGCATGGCGACGCGTCGCCACACCGTACACACTACTGCATATAGACTGTATATATATACCATCGTATAACGGCATGCGTCGCCACGCCAGAAATCGGTTTTACGTGCGGCTATAGATGTTTCACATCAAATTCTCAAAGGTATGTGAAGTCTACCAATACGCACTTGGTCAGCGCGGTGGACTATGGCCTAATCCTTCTCATTCGGAGAGGAGACCCGTGCCCAGCAGTGGGACAATAATGGGTTGATGATGATGATGATGATGACTATGACACTAGTATCTTTATTACTACTTATTACAACTTAAAACAATAGTGTTAAGCGTTTCTGTGTTTTGGATTAAAGGGATTGATATGAAAGAGATACACTTATACAAAACTTAATCCTCAGAGCAACGCATCTGTTTCCGATCTCAGCTAGGAATCCAATCCTAGGATTGATTTAAATGTTCATGGACTTTAATATATGGTCATAACTGTACCAATTCTTATAACCCAATATCTATATAACTCAAAGGTGACTGACTGACATAGTGATCTATCAACGCACAGCCCAAACCACTGGACGGATCGGGCTGAAATTTGGCAAGCAGGTAGATGTTATGACGTAGCCATCCGCTAAGAAAGGATTTTGATCAATTATACCCCCAAGGGGATGAAAATATATCTTCGTAACGCGAGCGAAGCTGCGGGCAAAACCTCGTACAATATACAAATCATGATACCTTAACACGTAACTATTGCGTAAATAGACGTGACCTAGTGCATACTAAATACTATTAAAAACATGTGTCGTACTAAACGTGATAAATATCTTTTATGGGACCAATGACCTAGTAAGACAGGCCTCGTTGGCACGAAATATTGCAAGCTCGCTCACTGCATTTCAATTGGGAAAATTAGATAATGTATTACTTGGAATTTATTTAGATCGGTTGCTTTACATGAATATACTTGAATAAGCCTTAATAAAGTGGTACTCGGAAATTAGTACGAAATTCATACCAGTACCTACCTAATACAAATTTTCTTTTGTTAAACAGAACAAAATATAATATTATAGTTAAGGTACAGCTGCAACTTATACATTATACTTTAGGTAAAGGACCAATCAAATATAAACATACCAATCAAACCACAAAACAGATTAAAAAAATGCCAAAAATATTCAATTGTATTATGGTAGGCAATCTTCACTAGTGATCGAAGTAGGCAATACAGTAATTGTTTAAAAAAATATTTGAAAGCCGATTTTAAGCATTTTTTAAAATTCGAAATTCATTAACTAATGTTTATCTAATTATATAATAATAAAATTAGTGTTTATCGAAATATGAAAATAAAATATAGTTTTTTTTATTATTTGCTGACAAAAACACTAATTGTAACAGTCCTATTAGCAACTCCTACACTCTTATCTAGTCTATGTTAATTAAATATTTATATTATGAATAAATACAGATTACGTAACGCAAGTACACAATAAGGCTGATGCCAGTCCTGCCCTTTACCTAGATAGAACAAAACAAACCCGACTGACATTTAGCGTGTAGCATGGCGCAACTGCTACGGCGCATCTTCGCTGTGGCGTAATGCCTTAAGGATTCGCGAGCGGTTTGTTTCCATTTTGTCTATGGGAAGGCAAAACAATATTATCTTTGTTTGATTATGAAAATTGATTTGGGTATGAAAGGAGTAAAAATTTGTCAATAGGTACACGCAAATAGTGAAACTATTACAAAATAAATAAAAAATGATATGATTGTATCATTTTTATCATGATGGGTTGTATCATAACTAAAAAAATAAGTATTTAAAATTACTTTGTTCACAGCCGTTTCTGCAAAACGTACATTTACTAGTCTGTGTTACAAAAATTCACATTATTTACAACGCATCAAAAGAATTTTTCTTAAAAAAATGAACTTCGAAAAAACAAAAAGTAAATAAAAAATACAGTCGGCTTTAAAATACTACAATATACACCAGGCTGCCATGACACTGCAATGCAGTTACATGTTTTTTACGGATTTCGTTTACGAAAAAAAAAAACAACAAAGCAGCTGAAGTAGGCACATTATTGATAAGAATGAATGACTAGTGGAACAATGGCCTTCTATAATTGTTATAAAAACGGTTAGTGACGTAGTGTCGAGGAAAAGGGTTAGGTAGGCCTTGTCACAAATACCTCGCGAGTCGACAGATGTCGCGGCACTCGACCCGGCGATGCAACGTGATATGTCAATTTAGGGTTGCCACATCGTATTAAACACTGAGGGCTGCCACATTATTGATTGGATTAGAGTTATTGTATTGACACCGTTAATGAATCATGTTTAATCGTGTGTGAGTAATGAGTTAATGTGTAGTGGAAAGGTATTTAATTCATGCAATATTGATAATATTTGACAAAGCGTGGAGTGGAATATATACATATTTTGCATTATTTTTTTAATTATAAATAAAAGTAGTTCTTAATATTGATGCAGGATGTATATACTAACAAGTTTTCTTGTGAATAATTTTTCATTTAAATTGACGCTAAGTGGCAACTGCCGCACATTTGGACAACTATAATCAACTACAGAGGGTTCTCTGAAGCCGACAACGGGTGCGTAACTATGAAAGTCTCCTTACCACACTATTCAAACCGGAACATAGCAGCACTTAACACTGTTATTATTAAGCAGAAATAGGAATGGCGGTAGTACCTTCGGAGTCAAATCTCGATTTATTCCACCTTTGATGTTACCTACCGTAGAAATAACAATTACCTAAATGAAGTCTCGAAGGGTTCTATAATTTTTTTTTTTATAATATAGGAATAGCAGACGCATGCAGTCCACCTGATGGTAAGTGGCTATTTCCGCCCATGGACATCTGTAATTAACCCCAGAAAGGATTAGATATTCCTACTTGAGGTCGGCCACAGATGCGCCGCTACCCCTGATGACTAAGCTGGAACGCCTCGGAAAAGTCTGTCTCCCTTACCACACCCTTCAAAACGGAACACAGCAGCGCCTAACACTGCTGTTATTAGGTAGAAATATATGGATGTGGTGCCGCCGGAGTTGAACCCCAAATGGTTCTACCACCTTCGATATTTCAAAAATATTCAACTGAGCATTCAGTCAAATGAAATATATTTTATTCTACAAATACAATAGGCATTCACATATAAACGACGTACAATTCTATTCGCATTTTGCTAATAAAAACACTTGCTACGTACTATAACATCCGCGTTATCCTTTTTAGGTAAATCCAGCCCCATTATATGGATAGCTCGCATGTCTGCACAAGTTGCGATATTTTTCCGTGTACTTACCGCTGCTTCCTTGATTATTATCAAACAAATGTTATATACTATAAAATAAATAGTTTATAAGGCGGTACAACAAACATTAGGTATTCGACTGGGGAGGCGATTCCGTGGAAGAGTGTGGTTGCTGGCTGACTTTTTTATGGTATAGGAGTAGCGGATGAGCAAGCAGTCCACAAGATGGTAAGTGGCTACTGCCGCATGGACAACTGTAATCAACTCATAGCATAGGATTATATTCCTACTTGAGGTCGGCCACAGAAGCGCCGCTTTTCTTGAGGATTAAGCTGAAATGACTCTGAAAAGTATGTCTACCTTACACCCTTCAAACCAGAACACAGCAGCGCTTAACACTGCTGTTATTATTTATTTATATTATGCAGAAATAGGTGCGGCGGTGCCGTTAGAGTCGAACCACAGAGGTCTCTACCAACCTTTAAACCCTAGGAACGGCATACATAGAATTTTATGATTTATCGATTGTCTACGCGTATGTATAGATGCATACGAAACTAAAATTGATCAGGCGATAGCCTTAATGTTGCAAAGTAGCAAGTAGCCACGCCCTAGCATCTAAATCGCGGGAAAGCAAATCATATGCTATGATTACATCAGGCACAGGTTTAAGGTAATAGATACAAAAAGATTCATAGAAAACGAGGACACCGCCACTTAGCAGTCCGGTATTCTCAACTTTATGATAGGATGCCGCCTAAGGAATCGGTCGTGATTAGATTAACCCACGCTCAAAGCAACGCGATGATAAGCGGAAAAACGAATTATGTACGCGTTATAAATATTATAAAAAATATTATTAATTTAATTTCTAATAAAAGTTTATGTAATTAGTATTTAACAAATAAATAACTCCTATTATAAAAAAGAATAAAGAAATAGGAAGTGAGCCATGGCTAAACGACAACAAATATTAGGAATATGAACTCAATGCGTGAACTCACGTAATCCCAATTTTCATAAAAAATGATTTACTTATATTGATAACTTATTGTGTTAAATATTGGTGTGTTTTAAACCTTTTGTATACTTAAAATGTATCGATTTAACATGTACGTACTAAGTTAATAAATAAAGATAACATACTTACATCTCATAATATTATGTTAAACCAAATCGCTTACCACTTTTTGCATTCAACCAGTATTCCATCGATTGGATAGAGCTTAACGGCCTCTTGCAATCAGAATCCATGCATAAATATGAAAATCTTACTTTATGAGGTAGAAAATGATGGTCGCGGATGTACGGATTATTATTTAAATTACAGTGTTAATGTACCATATTTCAAGGCATTGCTTACTATTTCTAGTTGTACTGGATTCTATAGTGATTAGTCTCCAGTAATATTTATGCTGTCTGGTATGTAATAAAAAATGTTATTATCATATAAATTTATAGATCATAAATATAAATATACACAACTTAAGATTTTTCTGTAAGAAAATTAAAGTAGCATATAAAAACAATATTTCTTTATAGACAAAAAAATGGAATGATGTTTTAAAGATATTTAAAACTAGCTGTGCCCCGCGGTTTCACCCGCGTTAAATAGAAACGGGGGCACAGCTAGTTCTAAAATATAAGTAGCCTAAGTTACTCCTTATTGCATCAGCTACCTGCCAATAAAAATCCCGTCAAAATCGGTCCAGTCATTTCAGAGATTAGCCAGAACAAACAGACAGACAAAAATTGTAAAAAATGTTATTTTTGTCTATGTACCGTATGTATATTCATATGCATGTAGTAAAAAGCGGTTATTTCAATATTAAAAACAGACACTCCAATTTTATTTATAGGTATAGATTTCTACGTAAAAACACTTTTGGGAATAGGAGGTATTATAATGAATTACCTACTCGTAATTACACATGACACATCCTCTTCCAGAAGGAATCGTCAAAATCTGAAATAAATTAAAAATTTGCAGCCGTACCTAAGTCTACGAAATCCCAGTTTTTAAACTTAAGTAGAGACATTCAATCTTTGATTAATTTTATTATTATTTGTGCATAGTAGTGGAATAGTCATGGGCACGGAATAATTAGTTTACATACTTTCTAATCGGGTACACAAGATATGGGATTCATGTTTTCTAGTTCAAAGGTGAATACTTATGACCTGCGCGACCAAGCAATCCATTACTGGTCCCAATTACCCTTGAGAATCGTTATATCTGGATAGATTGGGGTCGCTAAAACATCCTTAAATGAAATATATTCTCAGATGTTCTAAAAAGGTTGAGCTTTGATTTTTTTATAATATAGGAATAGCAGACTAGCATGCAATCCACCTGATGGTAAGTAGCTATGGACATCTGCAATCAACCCCAGATAGGATTAGATATTCCTACCTGAGGTCGGCCACAGATACGCCGCTACCCCTGAGAACTAAGCTGGAAATGAAATGAAATGAAATATATGAAATAA
Organism: Epargyreus clarus clarus; assembly: GCA_014595695.2. Classification (NCBI taxonomy): domain Eukaryota; kingdom Metazoa; phylum Arthropoda; class Insecta; order Lepidoptera; family Hesperiidae; genus Epargyreus; species Epargyreus clarus. Next base: position 952,939 of record JACTTY020000085.1, on the reverse strand, counting down.
AATGAAATATATTTATTTTGTAAAGGCCAACGACGGCACTTACAAATTGTCAGGTACAATATTTTTCTTAAACTACTACCGGATCGGAACGCGACCTCTACTGAGAAGATCCGGTAAGAAACTCAGCGGGTTTGTCTTTTTTTTTTAATAATAATTATTCTCTTTTTTTAATGCCATCATTTTTACATATAATTAATAAAGCATTAGCTCCAGTATCTTGCTTTACATTTATCTAAAAAAGAAGTTTGTTCAGCAAGATACGCTACACTTTGTCATTTTCTTAATTAATTAATAATTTTGTTATTGATCAGTCCCAAGCTGTTTGAACGCCTCGGAATAGTATATCTCCCTAAGGGTGTAGACCTTTCAAAACAGAACACAGCAGCGCTTAACACTGCTGTTATGAGGCAGAATAAGGTGTGGCGGTGATGCCGCCGGAGTCGGACCACAAAAGGTCCTACCTCCTTTGAAACTTTCGAAATTTATAAACCGACTCTTAATTACTTGAGTTTTGTTTGTATACGTAGATGTAGAAGATACTATTGTACACAATATTTGTTTTTTTATATCAACTATGGTGTTTTATTTTCAAAATTTATCTCAATCTTCTTACTTAAAAGGCGCCTATCTTAGTCCCCATATTCTATTGTACGTGGAATAAAATATAACAGATGTCTATGGACAGCAGTGAGCACTTACTATCAAGTGGAGTGCGTGTTCGTTTGCTTATTACTTGTATCATAGCTATTATTTACACCCCATATGCCAAAAAATGATAATACAGAAATCCTTATTTATTTATGTACATACACATAGATATATCTGTTGAGAATCAATCCGAGCTATGCTCAAGCCATCATAAGAAATTGTCCACAAAATTGTCTGTATACCATAGAGATCATCAATCACGACTTTCCGCGTAAAAAAATTAAAAAAAGAGTAGAATTTAAACGTTATTCCAACTTTTTGCGAGTGTCAATGAACCTAATGTTAGGAATAGATCTTTATTTATTTACACAGAGAAAATCGATCGTAAAATAAAATGAATAAGTTTTAAAAGTAGACAGATTTTTGATTGTAGGTGGTTATGTCAACGCTTTTTATCCAAAACTCTCTACTTCAATGTGGAAAATAAAGTAAATATTAAGATGATATCAGCATGAATGAGTCTTATAATAGGTATTCCAATGTCCCACGTTAAGAACGAGGAAAATTGTTTTGGGATTTAGAAATTTGGAATAGATATTAATTTTGCCTTATCATTATTAATTTGCGTATTACATGATCTCATACACATAATTATTATTAAAAGTTTAGAAACGTTTTAACTGCTGTTTCTGATTTTGGAATTATTATTATTAATATTTTCCGCCTAACTCATAGATAAGTAAAGATTACTCACTCCTAACAAGAAGTACCCAGTTTTGAGAATTGAAATAGTTGCGTAAAAAAGTTTTCAACGTCTCCGTGCTAAAGTGTCCCTAAAATATTTGAAATAAATATTTAAATATTATGTAAATTACGCAGTATTAGTTATTTATTCGTAAATTTTCTTTAAAAATGTTTTTATTTGTCAAGAATTTAAAAAAAATAACTTACTAATAAGCCGTTTGTGGCTTCAATCAATTTCAAGGCGGCGAAGTATCTTTACTAATCTATAGCCTTACTACCTTATAACAAACAGTTATATGTTCTGTAATACTGTTAAGTACGGGATCACACGGCAAGGCAAAGATATTTTTCAAAATATGTTTATGGGAGGTTCAAGACCAAATTAGATACCAAACTATATAAATGTTTGCAAAAAATGAACAATTTTGTATTAAATCCAAACTGATTTATTTATTCAAATAAACATATAACGACAGGTATCAGTGATCATAAATCAGTGAAAATAAATGATCAAATTTTAAAGAGCTTTTAATGGCAGCAAATTTGAAATTACACTTCACGTCTAATCTTTCTGTTTGTACAATACAAGCATGGATTTTTCTGAACTTCAGCTAGATAAGTATAGCTTTATCTAATGATTTGAGATCCATCTTTCTTTTCTCTTCATGGCTTGTTATCAATTCGTGCCAAATCATTGAACCGGGTTTTTAGCGCCCAAACATGTTTCGTTCGCCAACAAAAGACTTTTTCTACAAAACTGTGCGACAACTTTGGTGAAAGTATTACGGAATTTTTACGACTATTACACCGCCATATTGAAAGAACTGTCAAAAGTGGCGCGAACGTCCACAAAAGTAGTTTTTAGTAATTTTCACTTTTAGTACACAATACCTACTGTATCGTATGTCTAGACGGCGTCAAGTCGTAGTTTTTGTGTGTGTTCTGCAGGTGTACTAATTGTTTGTGTATGTGCGTGACCTTTGATGAAGTCATAGATAATGCTAACGGCAGGAAAAGCAATACAGATACCTAATTATGGCCGCCGTATACTATGGCGCTTTCATTTTGTAAAGCCTAAGAATAGTAATAATATAATAAAAAATATGTTTCTATTTAATCATTATAGGGTATTATAATATTACTATTTGATAGATGGCAACACACTGACTATAATTGTATGTCAAATGTAAGACTACAGAACGACTGTGAATGTATTTAATTTATCTGTGTTTTTGTTTTGTAGTATATTTTATTAGTAGGTACCAAGTTTACAGAATAAGAAGATGATTTACTTTATAATCAAATAAATTCGATGCTTGACATTCGTACAGATAATAAAACTAACCGCGCCTAGACACACAAGTGAGTCAGAGAAACAGGATTTAGCACACATCAATACTAACATTTGCAGAAACCCGTTTCAAAGCCACATATTTACCTTGCACAGGCTATAAAACGTTTTTCCATAAAGTCTGTACATTCATGAATATGTAAATAAAATGTATTTATATTAGGCCAAATTAAGAATATTAAAATGTTTCAAAATATCTGTCAAATTGAAAAAGATTAACAGTTAACGCACTTAAAATAAAAAAATACTTGTTATTAATGTAGTAATATTTAAAAATAAATAAAAGCAAAAACGCAAGAATTCAAGATTAAAAAATTGTTTATTTTTTTTTCGCACCAATCATCGCCAATGATCTGTCCGTCAATTACAACGGCATTGATTTTTAAATGCCAACATTCCAGTGTTAGTCAATCAATTATTTTTGATGTGAAACATCTATAGTAAAACGTAAAACCGATTTCTGGCGTGGCGACGCATGCAGTGGCGACGCGTCGCCACGCTATACGATGGTATATACATATATGTAGTCTATATGCAGTAATGTGTACGGTGTGGCGACGCAATGCCATGCGCAATCGAATTCAATAAATAGTCATCGTTATCTGGAAAAAAATCGTAATATTTTATTTTATCATTATGACATATTTAGTTCCTATCACAATATGTTCTTTTCTGCATATTACTTTTACAAAATAATGTCGATGTTTCACATCTGCCAGGCGTCCCGTGACGGCTCACATTTTTTTTTCATATTTGGAATATTTTTGTTTCTTTTCTTGCCGCGGTTGTTGCTTATGAAAGTTAAGTTAAACGAGAGATCACCGAAGTAAAAAGCGTGTGTGTGTTCATGTACTTATGCTTATAAAGTTTTTTGTCGTAAATAATATTTTTTATGGATTCAAACAAGTTTTTTATTAAGAAAATGACCATAAAACTAAAGTAAATACTACAAATTCGCAACTGTTAGATTGTTGCGCACAGTCAAAGAAAGTAAAAAAAAAAACTTACAAACTAATAATCCTTTGGCTTTTTGTAATAGGGTTTTATAAAAAAAAAACTAAGAACATATACTCTGATTCATAATTAGGTGTCCAAAATGTAAACAAAGGTGTTGACCTATCAAGAAAATATGTTAGAAATGGTAGTTTTTATTTTTGTCGATATTGAAGTAATACAACAATAATAAAATAATAATCTAAATAAATTAAGATTAATTCACATTTTCTAATAATTATATCACCTCAATTTCGTTCCATACAGTAATAATAATAAAAAAAAGTTTATGGTAGAAAATTAAAATGTGATAATAGTAACACAATCGGATTCCAAGACATTTCTTGTGCTGTCATTTTTAAGTTTCGTAACTAATATTATTCATTTTCGTGATTGTGATGGAAGTCTAATGTTTTCTCGTTTACATAACGCGTTTGTTAAATTGTGTATATTTGTTAAATTTTCGTTTTTTGTCGAGTTTGTTAAAGTGTTTGTTTCTTGTGATTTTGACAGTGACATTTCTTTGTTTACATTTTGGACACCTAATTATGAATCAGACTATAGTTAATATAAATATTTATCTGTTGACTTTCAATTTTACCGATGTTTGAACATTATTGAGAACTTAATAAGTTCCAATAAGTACTTAATAAGTACAAAAAATACATATTTATCTACCCAACCACTTTGTTAGAACTATGATATTCAATTTCAATTCATATTCTTACTAAGTAGACAATTAGATCTAAGTACGTAATTATTCAGTAAATGGCCATAATTTATGTAATTTGCTCAACAGCATCGCACAGATAATGTATAAACTATGCGCGAAGACAAAACCTTAAATTACCCATAAATATGTCGCATTACGTGTTTTGTACCGACTAATTTAGCTGTAATAACATGTTAGTTCGGATGGAATGGCTGGTAAATAATAAGATGTAGCTATTTTTAAAACGACAAGCATTTTTTGTAGTCTACATATTCGCCTATTCATATAAGGTCGAGTCTTTTTTTATATCATCGCCGAGTACAGACGAGTACGAGTACGAGTACGAATATGTAACCTCACTCAGTTATACTCGGTGCTACGCTTGTCCATCCTCCGCGGGGTCATGGATCTTCAGCGGGAATGAGGAGATTACGTATCTTTCCCCGTGCATAGTGTTTACATACTCGTTATTGTTCGGAGAATTATTCGTCCGGTTGTTCGAGTATCTTAATTTGGAATTACAAATGTTACAGTGGCGAACTATTTATCATTTGCTAGTACTATGAAATTACATTTATTTTATTGCAACACCTCAACATATCGTCACTTCATATGAAGGTAGGATTCTCTATCAAAAATTCTGTCACTTGATTCTGATTTCTGTCACTGTCTCCATTTCGGATCGATTGAGTCTACATCATAGATATATCATCCTACTGACGTAGGTCTACATGTATATTAGACAGTAGTATTAGAGTAACAATTGGTAGATGACAGTTCTCCCCACGTCACGATTAAACCCGAGTCCTTACTAAGCAATGACTACACACTTGTGTTAAAAAATAAACACAAAACAGCCCACATGAAGCAATGATCAAAGAAATCTGAAACTAGTTCACGGGACACAATATGGAGCAGCCATATGCTTTTGACAATAGGAATATCAATGAATAACGATTACACAATATGGTAATATGGGCTTAGTTATGGTGCAGCTCCACCCATACTTGAACTAAAAGGGTTACGTCACATCCGTCCAAAGTTACTTGTAAGATACCACCTTCAATCCATTATCTGTGTTCCACTGATGGGCACGGGTTTCCTCTTAGAGTGATTTAGTGCTGTCAAGGGCGCATTGGCAGACTTCACCCTTGAGTACTTTCTATACCCTTGAGAACGTTTTTTCAATTTTAGGTTTCCTTGCAGTATTTCTCCTTCATCGTTTAAAAAAAAAGATAATTAATTTCTAAAATACGAGTACACAACTACACATAACTTCGAAAAATGAGAGGCCTGTAATCCGAACATCGGACCCCGATTGAGAGGCCAAGTTTCAAACCAATATCACTGCTTGTCATATATATTAAATTTTATTTTATTATATGTTCAGTATTGTTCAGCACTTGGCTGCATACACTACATGTCCTCTATTGGGCACAGATCTTTTTCAACGAGTAGAAAAGGCCTGGAACATACTCCATTACACTGCTTCCATGCGGATTTTAATGGCATGTACAGTTTACTGGCCATATCGCATAAAATGCTTCTGAACCGCATATAAGGCCTTCGATAAGATTCAACGACTTTCCAATAGTTATAACCGGAAAAAATTGCTTAACGTACCCTCCAAAGCGTGATTGCATGAAATTTAGCCACTAGCGGTCTCCCATCCGACTCCCAACAGCACCCAACATTGCTGAGATTGTAAGACTTATGTATAAGACGCAAGACGATGAGGGCTTATTACAATAAATAAGAAACGTAATATCTATCTTTTATTCTAATACCTTTAAACGAGTAATTCTTGTATGTGTGTGTATATATATATCAACGATCTCGAAATTTGAATTTTTGTACTCAGCCGGTTTAGGGGGCGTTATATCGATCTGGCTAGGTTTTATTTTCAGAAAATGTCGTTTTAACCGTGTTTTCATTGAATGAAAACCTCCTATAATATAATTAGAATACGAAGCTAAATTTCGCCACCATTTACGCATTAAAACGCAGTAAACCCGGGTTCAAACCTCGGTCCGATTGTTTCTTTTATTTTTTCTCTTTTTTTCGAGTTCCTTCTTGTAGTGAGAAAAATAATTGCACTCGTGACTTTTTATTTCAAATATATTTGTTATTTGTTTTATTATTACAACACCGAGCAAAGCTCGGACAACCGGGTACTTTTTATATACATATACAAACGCGCATGCAGCCCATCTGCTGTCAATGTAACATTAAAGTATTAAAGTACAGTTAAACTTCTCATTGGAAGCAGGGAAGCAGGAATGCTGAATACTTGTTTGTTCGTGGATGGAAAAACTAGTTTCATTGATAAAACGCCAACGCCGGCTACTGACCGTTAGCCAGGGTTACTGCTTTCCTGTTAGAAGAACTACTTAGTGCTAACATTTATAAAAACAATGTCCTTAGTATTCAATACATTATTGTTACCAAAGGTTAAATACATAGGCCATAGAGCGGACATTGTCAATATTTTCATACAAGACAGCACCTCAGATTGATTGAAGTTTGATATATATTTCAGAACAAATTATTACCAACTGCTAATAATTCCTGTAAGTAAGTGTTGTATTCTAGTTTGAAGGGTGTGGTAAAGGAGACGTACTTCTCCGGGGCATTCCGGCTTAGTCCTCAGGGGTAGCGGCGCATTTGTAGGCGACCTCATGTAGGAATCTAATCTACATATATGCGATTGATTATAGACAGTAAGTGGCAGTAGCCGCTTACCATCAGGTGGACTGGTCCTTTGCTACTCTTATATTATAAAAAAGTCGTGGATAACACTTATCCTCCCCATATCCGGTCTGTTACTACTATATAGTTTGTACATACCTTTGGTCCTAACATATTACGAGTATTATTTCAAGAACTTCAGTGTAAATAAACGTTTAAATAAAATGACCACAATTTTTATAGTTGTTAACAAAATAAATAAATTACGGGATTTCGTGTATGAATGTCAACAAAATATCTCGAAGTATTTGATCAACCAACACTCGATAAATTATAATCATTTTGCAGCTTAAATTGAGGATGACTAAAGACCATTCTCATTACGTCGTTTGTGCCAAATGTCCGTTGCGGATGCAAATTAACCATGTCAAAAGTGAAATAAGGCTGGGTACACAGTGTTGTACTACATATACTATTATACAATGCAATAAAAAACTCTTTATTGTACACCAAATTAAATGTAAAAATATATTTTTTTAAAATAAACTAATGTACAATTGGCGGCCTTATCACTGAAATAGCGATCTCTTCCAGGCAACCATTTATTTGTTGCACAAGAAATGAAATATATTTATTTTGTATAGGCCAACGACGGCACTTACAAATTGTCAGGTACAATATTTTTCTTAAACTACTACCGGATCGGAACGCGACCGGATCGGACGCGATATAAGATAAAAGACATTCAGGGATACAATACAAGAGATATTACAATTTGTTCCATAATGTAGGAAGTAGACGAGCATACAGTCCACCTGATAGTAAGGCTACTGCTGCCCATGGACATCTGTTATCAACTCCACATAAGATTAGAGTCTTACCTGTAGTTGGCCACAGATGCGTTGCTACCCCTCGAGGACTAAACTGGAATTCCTTGAAAAAGTATGTTTTTCTTACCACACCTTTCAAACCGGAACACAGCAACACCCAACACTACTGTTATTATGCAGAAATAGATGTGATAGTTTGAAGGTGGTAGAACCCTTTGTGGTTCGACTCCGGCGGCACCACCGCCACACCTATTTCTACCTAATAACAGCAGTGTTAGGCGCTGCTGTGTTCCGGTTTGAAGGGTGTGGTAAGGGAGACAGACCTTTCCGAGGCGTTCCAGCTTAGTCCTCAGCGGTAGCGGCGCGTCTGTGACGGTGCGGCGGTGTTGTCACCGAGTCGAACCCCAAAGTTCTACCACCGTTAAACCATTTTTCGTAGTATAAGTGTCGTGTGAACACGAAAATCGAGCCACTGTTTACTCGATAAGAATTGTCTTATATGAAAACGTGTATCATATACCGTGTGAACACAGCCTAACTCGAAGCCTTGACAATAATCGTTCAACTTTGACATTACCCACTTCACAATACTTCGGTATGCGGGGAGCAACTCTTGACTTTTGTATTGAATACCGTGTACCATATTTTGTAATATCGATAGTACCGATAGATCCATGTCATCAATATTAATACTGATATAATTATGTCTTATAACAATAACTGAAGCGTCCCAGTTTAGTCCTAAAGTTAGAACAGGCATTGTAAATCCTAGAGTAGAGATCCCGGAGTCCTCTATACAGTGCTGAGGACGACCTGGGGTTAGTGAGTAAGACCTCCCACTTAACCCTGTGTCGCTCCTACCGGGTACCTTTTGAAGGTTTCCCTCTCGTTAACAACACATTTATGGCCAATCTCAATTAGGCCTCTTATCTGGGGTTGATTACAGATCTATGCGCTACAGTTACTCCCTACCACCAGATTGGCTCATTAGCTACTTACATAACTAAAAAGTATGTTGCAAGGATATATTAAATAGTACAGTAGTAGACTTAATATTGAACGACAAGTTTTTATACCACCCAGTGCAATACCGGATTCGCGAGGAATCTCGCTCTGTCGGCCACTTGTGGCGTTAAAGCTCCCATATGAGGATTGCCGACCTAATTTACCAAGTACTTGGTTTTTATTAAACGCATTTATAAAATTTAATTCGCACGATGACAGATTTGAATTACGGTGATTGATGCTTAAATTTTAAACGCCAGTGTGTCGTAAATTGATTTTATTGGCAGATTAATCAACCAAACTTTAATTATACGTGGAAAGCGATTGAATATTTATTACATGCATGTATTATGTATATATATATAGTATGTTATATATTTAGAAGATAACAAAGTCGTTCCTAAAAAAATTAAGAACACTGAAATATACGAAATATTTTAGTGTTATCAAAATAAACAAAATGGAAGTAATACTAAAGTTGCAGTAGCGAAAAATCGAAACTAACGCTGTTGCCAACGGTTCCAGATTCAATTTCCGACTGATGTTCTATAAGAATTCGGGTAGCTATATTTAAAGAAGAAAAATATTCTTTTTCAATTGAGCATAAACTCATCAAGAATTCTTGAAATTGGATCCGTGATATTAGGATACTCAGTATTTTTTGTTACCTTTCAGAAATATGACTAAACTATACTTGACCTATACTTGACCAAAATCCTGTGTCTATTGAGGTCTTATTGTCTTATATATAAACATGAACAAGTATATAATCGTTTGTCTAATAAAATATATTTATCTTTTGCAGATGTGACTCAGACCACACAGCAGAGATGCTCTACACGCACTTACAAGCGTTGATCGAGCGTCCAGAAAACCAGAAGAAGTTCGCTGACATCGAGAGAAAGTTACAGATGAGAGGAGCCTTGCCGTCCTCCAAGAAACCACCAGATTCCTCCCTCGGAAGCGAGGTTTCCAGGGAATCAGATTCTGGAAGCAACGAAGAGAGATACGTTGCCAATTTATATGACAGTTTGGCGGCTGAGCTCAAGCAGAAGTTGTCAACAGGTAAAAAGGGTTTAGGTCAGTGAAATTTTCAGTTTTACGTAGGTAGATCAGCTTTCACGCGGCTATGTAGAATGCACTAAAGGTATGCATGGTATTTGGTATGTATTAGTTGTTTAGACCCTGTTTGAATTATAAGCCTCTTAGAGAATGATTACTTTTGTTTTGTCCCTCTATTAAACTCCTAAAAAGAGGGAATAAGGGATTCCTGTGCAATATGGCATGCTCATAAAACTTACGGTTTGAGTTTTGCATTAAACATTTGTTAAGAATACTTATATACTTAAAAGATTTCCCTTTATAAGTAGTAGCATTTATCTTTGAAGGTCTAGTTCTGTCTAATTGAATCCAAAAACTTCAGGAACTTTAGTAAATTGCTAAGAGATTTTATCTATTTCTTATTTGTATGTATGTTATGGGTGTATTGTGTTTGTTTGTGTATCTGTGTGTATTTTGTGTACATTTAGCATTAGTAGATAACTAATAATAATGTGCTTTAGTAGTAGTTGTAACTAACTCAACAGCGAAGCATAATAGCAGCATCCAGTCATTACTTGAAAAACCCATTCTAGATTAACGATTGCCATCAGTAGCGTTTGCCAAAGCTTGCCAAATCAATTAGTTAAGACCCTACAATACTAACTGAGGGTTATATCTTAAGATTTATATTCCAGGCAAGAGCCCAATTCTCCTACCACCACGGGATTACGACACGGTCCACAGACAGAAGGGCAACTTGAGCAACATAGACACGCGGCGTTGCCTCAACCAGAACATAGTGGGTGTGAACGCGAGACGCAAGCTGGAGTCGTCTGGAGGCAGCTCCGGGATTGGTAGTGACCTCGCTCCGTCGCCAGAGAGGAATGATTACAGGCAACACGACAATCATAGCACTAGCGGTGAGTGTTTTTTGCAATAGTAGTTTTTCTTTTTCTTTTATTGTTTAACCTAACGATTATGCAGACGTGCTACCTGATGGAAAGTAGTCAACGCCGCCTATGGACATTTGCAACACCAGAGGAGTCGCCAATGCATCACCGGCTTTGGAGGAGAGCTCTTTTTGCACCTTTTTTGAAGAGCCTCATGTCATAGCACTCGGGGAATACCTCAGGAGGAAGCTCATTCCTCATCTGACACGTTCGTGACAAGCGTCCGTGCAAGAAGTACACCTATGTCTACCTAGTAGAAGCCTTTGTGGTTCGCCTAAGGCGGCACTACCGCCACACCTATTTCTGTCTAATAACACCAGGTAAGCTCTACTGTGTTATGGTTTGAAGGGTGTGGTAAGGGAGACATATTTTTTCGAGGCGTTCCAGCTTAGTCCTCATGGGTAACGGCGCACCTGTGGCCGACGCTTGATTACAGATATCCATGGGCGGCAGTAGCCATTTACCATCAGGTGGACTGCATACTTGTCTGCTACTCCTATATTATATATAAAAAAGAAACTTGTGAATCGTTCGTCTGCAACAATTAATACTTTTAAATTCAAAATATAAATTTTATTACTACTTTCTTGTAGACTATCCTAACACTTGTCTAATGTGAAGAATTCTCACGGTATAGCTAAAAAATATCTCTCAAATGTCGTACAAAATCACTTGATAACTCGATTTGCCATATAAGACTAGACCGGTCAAGTTAGATAAGATATAAATCCTATAAATGGAATGATGGATAGCATTAAGATTTGATAAGAGAGAAAGTTGTGGAGTAAAAGAGAAATGGATTATTCAAAAACGAAATGATTTATTTATTATTGTCGTTCATAATTTATTTGGTATTCACTTTTAACCGTGACAAGTGCGAAATGAAAATTATTGATCCCAATTGAGATCACTGAATGTAAAAGTGTTGTGTTCAATATAAATGTAATAACAACGGATCGAAGACATACGTACACAAGACGTACTGTAAGTAATTCTAGAGGAATTGTATCGTCATCATCATCAATCTTTTATCCTGCTGTTGGGCAGTCTCCTTTCAGAATGAACTAAGCAATAGTCCATCGCACTGGGGGATTACTACCATCTCTTAACTCAATATTATTTTAATCATACCTTTAGTTTTTTTGCAGGAAATTTAACTTTTTAAGCAAAATATGACAATTTCAGTTGGTTTTATACAATGGACAAGCGAAAGATTAGTAAGGGTTTAAGTTTGTTCAACTGTGTATGACGGAATATTTTACTGTTTTAAGGAGGAAATAAAACTTTCCTGAACTAAGTATGATGGTTTTTAAAAGATGATGGTCGGCCCCCTGGTCAAGTGTATATTGGTAAACTTTAATACCTGTTGAGAACATATTTTTTAAAATTCTCTATTAAGCAAGTTTCTTCACGATTAATAAGTAAAATGGAAATTGTATGTAGCTATTAATAAAATTAATCCTGATTTAATAGCCAAAAATCTCTGTGTAAATATATCATTACTTTACAAAATAATGTCAGACTAGATAATTTCAAGTTTAGGAAAATCTAGCCATAATTCTTCCCATTCGTTTCCAAGGTTTCGTCACTTTCGTCAAAATATGAACAAAATACACGCAGTAGGTACAGAGTCAAAACATGAACAAAACATACGCAGTAGGTACAGATTGTTTTCATTAATCTTTTTTACCTTGATTAGATCATCAACGCTACCATCATGTCTACTAAATTATGGCTACTTATTCAAACTAAGAACACGAAAAAGGCGTTAAGGCAAAAATGTTAAAATACCCGCATTTACGAATGACCTCATTGAATAGCGCGATATTCGAAACTAGTTTATTTGGTATCCAAATATCGATTCAACAATATTTTTGAGCTTTCTAATGGATTCTATGAGACATTTAGTGGACAAAGTATCAGACACGACACAAATATTGTAAAATGAGTTCTTTTCGTCTGTCTGTCTATTTAGAAAATACTAGATCGATTCAGACGGGGCGTTCTCGCAAAAATAGAGATAATTTTATAAGCACATGGAATTATGTAAAGAAACTTGTATAACACTTATTTATTTTCCAAATCGACAGCTTTATTTATTTATGGTGTCCAATACTTATTTAAAACTCATTATAAAAAAAAGTTTATTTTAATACAAATTTTATTTAATAATTTTTAGAGTCTATGTAGCTATATAGTTTTGTTTCTGACAAAATTTAAATAGCAAACAAACCTGAACTCCTTCTAACACTATCTTAACTAATAGGACTGGCATATTATCGTAGATAGGCCAGAGGAGCGTTTTTACCCCGAAGGAATAAAGTGGAACGCCTCTTATAAATAACGCGCCTCTATCTGCCTAATAACAGCAGTGTTAAGGAGATATACTAATCCGAAGCATTTCAACATATTCCTTGGGTAGCAACGCATCTGTGGCCAACCTCAGGTAATCAAATCTTATCTGGAGTTAAATACAGATGTCCATGAGCAGCAAAAGCCAATTAGGACCGAGCGTACTACTTAAATATTATAAAAAATACAAAAAGAAAATAAAAGTCAATAGAAATATTAAACATAAAATGCACGTATCATGTACATAGTTTCAATTGTGCATAATTCATAAAACTCATTCGCTATACAATACTAAGTCTAATTAACCATTGTTTTGACCGCAAACGAGACAATGGTCAAGTTGCACGAGGTTATGGAACCCTAAAATTACGTTAGTACCTCAAAGGTATCAATTAAGGACAATGTTGGTCTGTTCCTTCCAATTTGAGGTCTTCCCACGCCTCATAGAACATGAAACAAAGCTGCGAACTATGTTTTGAGGCAGAGGATTCGAGTAAAAAATAATTGGATTACATACCAAAATAAATGATTGTGTATACAGTCATTAATATTACTAGTAAATATTCCAATTTCTTAGGTATAATTTAGTACGTTAGGAAAATTTATAAGTGTTTTTCCGTAAATAATGGGAATAGCCAGCGCCTATTACGGAAATAGTACATTGAATCGATACTATTGGCATTAGCTTTTAATAAGATCTAATGTGTAAATAAAACTTTAAATCTTATACATCTTTTATATGAGAGAACGTTTGTCCTGACCCATATAAAGTTATTTCAATATATTGCTCTATTAACCGCACCATATTGATAATAACGTCATCTAATAAAATCTTGGAAAATGATGTAGTCAAAACAATCATAGAATTATATGATTATAACGAGCTTTTGCCCGCGGCTTCGCTCGCGTTACGAAGTAATATTTTTATTCCCTATTTTATGCCCTTGGGGGTAGAATTGATCAAAATCCTTTCTTAGCGGATGCCTACGTCATGACATCTACCTGCATGCCAAATTTCAGCCCGATCCGTCCAGTGGTTTTGGGCTGTGCCAACATAGATCAAATTGCCTTCAGGAGTAACATTTCGATTTTTAGTACATTAAATATCAGCAAACAAAAGAACATTTGACTGTAGTGTAGAACTCCGAAAACTCCATTGTTCGTATAACTTGTCCCAATAAAGCTTAAAATCCATTATGGCGGCACCATTATTTGCCTCTCCTTCGTTCCCTATAATGTGCAAGAGAGATCTATATAAAAAGTGACTTTTTGGTTGCCCTACTGTATAGAAACAAGTTGTAAATGTTTCATCGTGCACGACCTTCCTTAACAATCAATTCGTGTTGTACAATCGTGCGATGTTGGCTTTAACGAGTTCAATTTTCACGTTTATTAAGTTTTTTTGAGGGACATCGCTAGTTTTATGGCATGATAGTATCCTTTGTTGTTTTTTTTATTAAGAAAAAAATATCGATAATTGTATTTTCAAGTTTAACGGTAAAAGAACATTGTGAGCAAACCTATTTATTTATCTGGGAATTTGTACAAGTTGGAAAAGTAATACAATATAAATTTTTGGCCGCCAATAAAAATACATCTATATGCAGAGGATTTATCTTTTGATATACATATAATTATATAGGACTTTATCTTTTGATATCGAAATAGAAAATGATTTTACTCAATATCTAATATTCTTTACACAAAAGACATATTAATAAATGTGTTTTAATAACAGTTAATTCTAATACACCGGAGATATTAAAAATAAATATTCCTACAATGTCACAAAACATGATACATGCACAAAAACAGCAAATACCAATATAGATGTTTGTTAGTTATTTCACAGTCAGCCATTGAATGTTTAACTGCTCATCCTACATAAAACGAGTATAACCATAGACCGTTTTAAGTAAGATGAGGTAGTCCCGTTAGTAGTTTGACAATAGGTCAAGTTTAAATGGCATGGTTAGGTGCGTTGAATAAATTAACCAGTGAATCTAGGCCGATGGTGTTGTAGGCAAGAGTTATGCAAATTACTTGCTAATATTTTTTTAGGAATCGGTTAAGGTAGCGGTATCTAACAATGTTATTCAGAATATTTAGATCATTAGGTTGGTGTCAGGTACGCAATGACAGGACTTAAAAAATCTTATACTATTTATTGAAAAATGGTTTTAAAATTACTTCTCCGTAATATTATGTAGGTACTAGCTGTATTTTGAAATATGTCATAGATATGCATGTTTACACATTCTTCAACCATCATTATAAAATGCTTGTCTATAAAGACAAGCTGGATTACAATTTTTTTCATATATTTGTGTTAACAATAGTCTCAACTCTTCCTTAATAAATTGCCTACGTAATATAATTTTGAAAGAATTGTTTACATCTGACTGACATGTACACAGTAATGCGTTCAAACGCACAATCTCTTGATAATTATGTATTTAGTCTATGTAAATCATTTTACTTTTATTGTTCATGTATCGAAGATATTTATCGTGTTAATATTGTTGTTCCAGAGGATGAATGGGCAGAGAGCACAGCGTACATGATGCACGAAGCCTTCGACTCCTCCCCGCCGCGCCGCGCCGCGTCCCCCCGGCGAGCATCGCCGCCGCGCCGCGCCCTCTCCCCGCGCAACTACGACCGCACCCCCGCGTACAACGACGACTTCAGCGACCAGTTCAGGGACCAGCTCGCACCCTTCCGGGATCAAACGTTCGAACGCAGGTTCCGACACGAGTCCCTCGAACGCGTCAACAAGGAAAAGACCGAAAAGTTCCCAGAAGAAACACCAAACTACAGGAGAAGGTATGTCGCTGAAGCGAAGCCGTCAAACCGAAGTATAGACCGAGTTGAAGATCGCCGGTTCGGCAAGCTCCAGAGGGGAGCCAGCGAGGGCAGCCTGAAACTAGCTGAAGCTTCGCCGAAGGACCGGTTCAACGTTGCAAAGGAAAAGTTCATGAACTTGGAGAGGGAGCGCTTCAACAGGGAACTCGAAGCGCACATGGCCATGAGGAGGAGCATGTTGGAGAGGAACAGTCGCTCGACTTCTTCCCCCGAGGAAGAACGACGAGACGAGCGCCAAGACCGTCACAGAGAACTGGGCTCCCGGAGAGAACCTGAGCGTTCTCATCGGGACATAGAACGTTCTCATAGGGAGCCGGAAAGACGCAACAAGGAAGTAGAACGTGTCCGTGACGCGGGTGCTCCTGAATTAGCACACAGGGAGATGGAGAGGCTCCCACGGGTTGGGCGGAAACGGGATGATTTGAAACGATATGAATACGGTAATGAGGAATACTTGAGCAGGATTGAGCCAAAGCCTCACAGGGAGGAATTCGATCGATACAGAGAGAGGAGGGAGCTGGATCGACGTATCGATGAGGACGAAGTAATGGAGCCGGTCATCGAAGAGAGGAGGAGGGATTGGACAGACAGACAGCGAGCGTTCAGTCGTTCCCGCTTGTTGGACGAGCAACGCCAATCGTACGCAGAAGGAGACAGGGAGAGGTACTACGACAGAGATTACAGAGACTTCCGTGACCTGGCCGACCGGCAACAGACGAAGTTCCGTCACAGTTACGCGGAACCCATACCTAGAGGTCGTTTGGGTACAGTTAGACCCTATTAAAATGCCATAGTAGATTTTTAAAGTCGTGAGCACTTTGATGGAACCAGCCAGTTATAGAATTGTATAATCTAATTGATGGAAAGATGTTTGTACAGTTTTTATTTAATCTTGGATTTTCTTATCTCTTGATATCGATTATAGTATTTAATACACAACACGGAACAAACAAAAAGCATGTTTTAGCAATCTAAACGGATATTTCATGGTCAAATAATAAATAAAAAATATTTTTAATATCAAATTTCTATCCAGTATTCGAGGTCATATTTAGCTTCATTCATCATTGGTTCATAAAAAAAAACATGTTTAATTAATTAGCAGTGATTGATCTATTGTGTCCAATTATATAATATACACTGTCATTTATATTAAAATTTAAATTACTACAAGTATATTTTTATATAAAGTTTTATGACACATTTCAAATACCAAGAATGCATGATATTTAAGAGGAATAAGATTACCTAAGATTGAATTCATATTGGAAGCCAACTAAGTGCCTGGTTTAAACATATAAATACTCACTCGATGTCACAGAAATAACTTGTAAATATAAATTATGTTACTCTACACTTAACCAATAATATAATATAGATTTACCTATGTATAAATAAAGTTATTGTAACAAACTATTATAATAATCCGTACTTTGACTGAATATCCGAATTTGTTCAAAACCAACCGTAGATATACAAATAAAAGAGGTTTATTTTGTATACTTACTCGTGAAATAATTTTCGG
The DNA here is from genome assembly GCA_014595695.2 of Epargyreus clarus clarus. Classification (NCBI taxonomy): domain Eukaryota; kingdom Metazoa; phylum Arthropoda; class Insecta; order Lepidoptera; family Hesperiidae; genus Epargyreus; species Epargyreus clarus. The sequence continues at coordinate 935,238 of JACTTY020000085.1, read as the reverse complement.
ATCCATCCGAAAGCTCATTGCTATCACTTCATCACGAAATTTTACATCAGCATTTGATGATTCCAAGATGAAACAATATTATGTGAGACTTTTTTTCGGGCGAGCTTAATATCACGAAAATGATCAAATAAAATGTATGGAAAATGTTTATACGGGTCTTTTAAAACACTGTAAAGCCGTTTTTAATAACGGTTCAGTTTAAATATTAGTCGAAAGAATAAATACATTCGAATTCGGATATTCGATGTCCTACTTAATTGTTCTTCAAATTAAATGTTTATAAATACATTGGTGCAAAATATACATTTACTTATGTTTAATGCCACGTTTAGATACTTGCCGAATGCAACCGAATAGAGGCGATTACAAATATGTAAATTACGTGCTCGCAAACGCTCGTTCCTTCTTCAAAACATGGTCAGGTTATTAGCGAGAATCAAAAATTATGCGCCTGTAATCATGAGTAGCGTTTACATACTCGTCCTTATTTGGCAAATTGTTCGCAAGTATCTGACCGAGGTATTCGAGACGAAACATAGTTATATATAAATAAAAATGTATCGATATAGAGTTGTATGTATTGATTGTTGTATTTTAACATATGTATGTGTTAGGTGTAATACTAAGGAACCAGTGACTATCATACCGGTCTAAGTCCGTCCTGTAACTTGACGATACTGTATTTGTGGATGTTAATAAATGATTATTATATTACATTTTTGTTATTTATGCTGTAATTGCCGTTCTATGCTGTATTTATGCTGTAATTTTCTTTACAGTATAGTCCGCGTAAAACTGCTAGTCCGCTCTGAATATAGAAATGAATCGCGTCGCCTTAGCAATTCTATGACTACCGTTAGGCGCAGTTACATTATAACTTAAAACTCTATAAAACGAAAAAAGCGAGACTGTAGGTACATATAAAATAAATAAAGGCAATAGTACCGTCTAGAGTGTAGGAACCTATATACCATCTGTGGTTTGACTCCGGCGGCACCACTGCCATACCTATTTCTGCCTGCTAAGGTTAAGCGTTGTTAAGCGTAAGCTGCTGTATTCTGGTTCGAAGGGAGTCATACATTTCTGAGGCATTCCAGCTTAGTCCTCAAGTCAACTCAGTTGGAAATTCAATCTTATTTGCAGTTGATTACAGATTTCAATGAGTGACAGTAGCTGCCTTTACCAAAATGAACTGTGTCAGTTGATTAAAATTTGTATTTTTTTGCTAATGAATAAACAATACCAGATAATTTTTGACCGTAATTCTTAGTAAAAATGCGTCTATAATTGAATATATTAGTTTTTCTGGAGGGGCCTGAGGCCGAAAGCCCTGGGCAAGGTCCTGTGTGTCTTTAGAGTTAAGACGGAATAGTTTAAGGGTACTAAATAGAAACACATTAACAATGGTTCAAGTTTATTTTAATAACTTTATTTACAAAACTACATATTGCACTCGGCGAGATAGGATCTTGTCCGAACAGAAACTAGTAACGAGAAGCGAATCAAATGAAAATTTGCTAAATGACGGACATATAATGACAGGCATAGGAGAATTAATATTTCAATTTGACTTTAAAATTGATAGTAAAACGCTCTATTTTGTCAGAGAAAAGGGTTCTTCCTTCTTATTAATTTTAATTTTAATGAACCATTATAAAAATAACTGTATAATGAATATGATACTAATTTCAGAAACTCGCTCGCTCGTTAATCGTTTCGTCGTACAATATAGGACAAGTCATTAACATTAAAAATAATATTAAGTATATTGCACGCGTAGATTGCACGACAAGGTAAGTTGATATTAATTCTAATACTTATCTAACTTACAAAGTAGACAATATTACCACGAAACGATCTTTTAACTTCATTTAAATAAAATCATAATATCAGAATCGAGTTAAACGACTAAATATTATTTAAAACCATAAAGATTAATAAAGAACATAGAAATCCATTGAGTAGCACATATTAATAGCAATATTTTAATCAAATTAAAACTATAAATTAGAACATTTTTTATATAATTTTCTATAGATAACCAATAAATATTTTAGAAAGATGAAAATACATTTAAAGATATAATTTTATATGATTTATTTAATTCTATAAATATCGTTTCGTGGCAAAGTTTCGTTATAAAAATTAAAAACTCGCACTCCGCATTAAGACAATTTGACTTTTAATCTATGCATAACGGTTATTTTAGTAAAATAAATAACTACATACATAGAGTCAACGTAAAGTACACTATATACCTAACTTACATCCTTATTTATATTATAAGGTGGTATAATGTTTATTGAGAATCAGAATCTTATAATAACACCGCATAGAAATAGCTCATCACTTAACACAGCGTTTCCCAGCCTTTTTCAGTCCACGGATCCTTAGGAAATCAAGCACATTTTTCACGGACCCCCATAATAAAATAAACAGCAAAAAAAACGGATTTGGTATTTATTTTAGTTAGTTTATGTATGGTTCAGAGATGACACCGCGGACCCCGATACATATACTCGCAGACCACCAGAGGTCCGCGGACCACAGGTTGGGAAACGCGGACTTAACATATGCAATATACGACAAAATGAATACCAAAATTCTAAAAAAATAAAATAAGTATGCTTAGTTTTACATAAAAGTTCTATTTAACTGAAATATTTCAGTGAACTTATAACAACCATTTGAAAAAAAAGTATAAGGAATATGCATTATTTACAATAAAACATAACATTTTCGTTGTAGTCAATGTACAAGTACACACAACTTTATTAATCACGCCACAGCATTTAATATATTATGTAAATAAAATATACTTAATATAACGTGAATATAATCATAATAATTATATATCAATTACAAGTATTTCTATTTTAATGTATCCCGTTACATAATTCACAATGTAATAAAAATCACTTTTAAAGTTCATAGAAAGATCTTAAATCTTACTCATTTTTTACAGAAAATACATGCAATGAAATATTTTATGCTTAAAATTTAGACGCACGGCTGTGCGTCCGTCGAATTCAGGGAACACATTATCACAACATTGCACGCTTCGATATTCATATACACTCTCAAAACGATTAAGTGAATAATTTAAAAATAAAATTAAAAAGGCTATTCAAGTTCATGATCTTATTAAACCACATATTTATGCAATAGGTTGATTTTAGCCTCCTACGAGCAAGCTCTGAGATGTGTTTGTAATAACGCAATATGCAATTTCACTAGACCAGGCTGACATTAAAAAGTTTCTTTCGGCGAGGTTATCGACTCTACAAATAATTTTATTTCATTCATGGTAGTTACTCTATACTCTTGACAAAATATTAAGGTGTTAAATCGTATCTTCAAGTTTAACATCTTTAATATAAAAATCACCACCAGATAGCGCCTGTGCTCCTGATTCGGAACACATGTATCTCTTGAAGAGATACGGGAACACGCAAAACTATGTAGGTTTTACGTGTTAACTCCACTTCAATGTTCAATAAACACACATTCAACAATTACATAATTAGAACACAATAATATTCAAATATAAAAAATGAATAAACAAATCAAGTGTTCCTACTTAGCGAGCGGTGGTCGAAAATCCTCACTATAAGAGCAGAGGGGGGATAAGGTTACGTGATTGCGTGCTTCGTTGTACACCAGCCAGTCCGTGAACGTCCGTCGAAGGCAACAGACGTATGTCACGAGCAGCAATCACCTCCACAGGCTTCTTCACGCATAGTGCGGTGACCCCACTCTACCGTATTCTAAATTCAAAATACTAAGGTAAATACCCGAGCGTGTCTTCAAGGCTAGCGTTCCTGCTGAGCGGGCGGTGGTCGAACATCCTGGCGAGGGGGGTGGCGCGGGGCGGGGAGGGGGGCAGCGGGGGCCCGCGCCGGCTGCCCGCCATCCCCGCCATGCCCGCCAGTGAGCGCACGTCCGTCCGCTGGGACAGACGTACGTCAGCAAACAGTGCTGCCATTTCTGCTGACTTCTTCACGCTTAGCGCGTCGTGGGACCCCGCGCCGGTGCTTCGGACTGGAATATACAACCGAATATTATATTAATAACTAGAAGAAGATTAATAATAACAAATCATCAACCCATTACTGTCCCAATGCTGATCACGGGTTTCCTCTCAGAATGAGAAGGATTAGGCCATAGTCCACCACGCTGGCCAAGTGCGTATTGGTAGACTTCACATACCTTTGAAAACTTTTTTTTAAGATTTCTCAGGTATGCAGGTTTCCTCACGATGTTTTCCTTCACCGTTTAAGCTAGTGATAATTTATTTCTAATACGCACATCACTTTGAAAAATCAGAGCGTTCGGATTTGAACCTCGGAATAATAACAAACACTAGACAATTATTATGAAAAAAAATCCGACTGCTTAAAAATAAAGCACAATATGTTTCTCCCACACATAGATGAATCCAATGATACCTCATATTATTAAATACGTTTGAGCTGTTAGCCATTTGTGCCGCAGGGCGCGTCAAAAAATAACCGTAACGCGCGTAAAAACGTATCAAAGATCTTCAAAATTAACACACACTAGAGTAAAATGTTTGTAATGTATGTCTACTCTTTATAATAATAAAGATACTTACCTAATAATATTTAGCTTAAAACTTCATAACATAATTTAAGTTTCAACATATTAAATTCTTTTTTATTTGCAAGAACATAGTATTTTTACCTTTGTCCTGATTATTTTTAAGTTTTTGATGTTTTTTGCACCATAATATATATAAAATAATCCGTTATTCCTAAAGTTATTGAACTAAATAATTATCCTATTTATCTATTTATTTAGAACTTTATTATACCATAAAAGGCGGACTTAATGCTAGAAGCATTCTATACCAGTCAACCTTTGGGTAAAGCAGAAAATATATAGGACGGTATTTATACGTTCAATAATAAAAATATACTAGGAATAAAAATAAGTACAAATGGAATATATTTATATTACAAGACATATAAAGAAGTATCCTGTACACCTACATTGTGTATTAAATTTTCATCAGTTAGAATACAGGGGGTGTAACTCAGCGGTAGAGTGTCTGCTTCGCATGCTGAAAGTCCTGGGTTCAAATCCCAGCACCTCCACTACAGGGTCGAAATTTTTGTACTTTATAAGTGATTTTTATACAGGTACATGTTTTGTTTGATTTGAATATTTTATGGTTTGATTTTTTTCTTGTGTATAATTTTTTTTATAAAACGAGACATTTTTATTACAAAAAATAATGTAATTTAAAAAACGTAATAATGTAACGAATCATAAAATATATATTAAATTAGGATATTTTAAAACATTACTATAACTATTTTTTATAAATACCGCTATCGGACAAATAATTTAATTAAAACATCAAAATCCCGACTGCACTAAAGAGGCCGAAGTAGTATTTCCAAAAACAAGGAAATACCTTACATTATGTTCATCCCGCAAGCCAGATACAAAATTTCATAGCGTTTACTTCAAAACTGACGGTTGTTCAAATGAAGTTTCTACCCCTATTTTCTGTTAGGGGTTAGTTTTTCAAAAGCGGACAAATAGGTATCCTTGTTTCTATCCAGAAAGCCAAATACACTATTTTATAGTAGTTACTTCAAAATTAAAGGATTTCAAAAAACTGTCAACCCCTCTTTCACCATCTTATGAATCTCTAAAAGGCCTTTCTCAGTGCTCACCTACGCTATATAAAAACCTATGTGCAAAATTTTTGAACTCTAAGTTGTTTCGGCTGTACGTTGTTTTCTGGCAAAGTGAATTTGTCATTTAGTTTGTCAGTCAGTAAGTCACCTTGCTGTTTTATATATATATGCAATTTGTGTAATCTCCGTTTATTTTCCTTTCATTTGATATCCTACTCGATAGGTTCGGTTAACTTTTTTTTTAAATGCGTTAATATTTCTCGCCAAAAATCCGCCAGTTTTTTTTTTTTTTTCTAACACCTATCTAAGGACACTTGGGTATTTAAGACGACTGTAATGACACCTTAACTGTCGAAATTCATCTACCGTCTGTTACATCCGACGGTATAAAGAAAGACAAACATACAAGATACGGGCGAAAACCATAACCCTTCCTTGGCAGTCGAGTTACAATATAAGTTGGAAATTGTTAGAATCCTAACAACAGCAGTGTTTAGAGCTGCTGAGTTATGGTTTAATGGCAGTAAGGGTATACTTAGTTCTCAGGGATAGCAACTCAGCCGTTGCCAATCGGTAGGAGTCTAATCTTATCGGAGATTGAAGTTGAGGTATTACAGATGTCCATGTCCAGTAGTCACTAAATACCTCATGGACTGCACGCTGGCTTGTTAGTTAAATATTATAAAAAAGGAAAACTGCTAGTCCACTGTGAAGTTGTTGCGAGCAGGTGTAGTCATACAATTTGTTATGGCGACGCGATTCATTTCTATACGCAGAGCGGACTAGCAGTTTTACGCGGACTATACAAAAGTACCTTTTAATTGTAACTACTGTTGTCTCTATTAATATAAATAATCCAACCAAATTCTGATGAAAATCCAGACATGACCAGGTAAGAAGAATTAACTATAGAAATTACCAGTAAGTCGCTGCATGTTACGGGATCTAGTGTCTTTCGAATTTTGTCGGTTTTGAAGCAGCAACTCATAGTCGAGCGCCAAGCTGTCCGTACTCCGAGTCCTTCTAGTTCGTTCTTCCCGTCTTCTTCCTGCTACTGATGCGCCTCTGGAATTAAATGTTTCAACATTCAAAATTATTACAAAAACAAAAAAAAATACTGTTTATAAATGTACATATTGTCACTCCTACAATTTAGACAAGTCAAATGATACCTTTTATTATTTTAAGCTAAGACCGTAAGTCAAGCCGTCTGGGTTGAAGAGCATGCTAAATAATGAGACATACATACATAAATACACTTGAACCACATTATCGATTCATCAACAGCGATCATAAATGTAAATGAACAGTCGTACGACAAAATGAAGAGTTTGTTTTAAAGTTCGAAGAGAAAGTTGAATCTCAGATGCAGCTTAAAATCTAGTTTAACGTAAATCTTAAGTAGGGATGGCGATTTTTGAATCAATTCGAATCGAAGTGTAATAAAACGAGTCACAAAAAATCTAGGCCCAATAATTGATTCTCCAAAAATCAATCTTCCATCTTTTCAGCTAAACAGGGAAATAATAGCGGAAAAAGGTCATCAGGACCAAACAAGCACTGAAATACGTATACGTCAGCAAAAAAATATCTATAACACACTCAACCAATTTCGAAAAGATCGACTTTCAATTTTCATCCTAATGAAAGATCGATTAATGAATCGATCCATTACTGGAGATCGATTAAAATAATCGATTGTTTTCACCTCAAAAGCGATTCTTCGGTTGATCGATATGAGATCGCCATCCCTAATCTCAAGCTTACACTCAGGTTATTTTAAGATAATAATGGTCATAAAATGTTTGATGCGTTGACCGAGATCTAGAAAATGTAGAGATCATTTACAATCAGTCACAAATGCAGTAGGAAAGTGCTTGTGACTAATCCATGATAAGAGAGATTAGCACGATAATAATAACTTGAAACATATAAACGCTTTTATTTATTAGACCTATGTTTGACACACATTTTTTTCTCATCATACGTAACTGTCTATGTAACTAGACAGGTAGGTAACACACAGAATTCAGGCCTTCTATCCTCACAAATGCTTTAAATATAAAGTGACAAGAAGAAATTTAACTTATCTAACAACATGTGCCTTAAACGGGTGACAAACACTAAAAATCTTGAAAGACGACCAAAATATTATATTTACCACTATTTATATTATATTTATTTTATCTTTAGCAACGTGCGAGCAATAGTGAAAAAATCGCGATTTTTTTATTGATACGCTAAATATGTTTAATAGCTGTCAAACAAAAAAAGTTAAAAAAAAAATGGTTGAGTAACAAAAGATTAAAAATATTCCTAAGTGTTTTATAATGATGATTATCTGTTATAATAACGAGGACAGCCACAGCAGCAACGATACAATACCACGTACTACATAACGTTTTACACTTAATTATAATATAAATAGTATGTATTACCTGGATTTACTGCTCTTCCCATCGTAATCATCAAAGGCTCTCTTCAATCTATCAGAATACGTCCTCTGTGAAGGGCTTCTCAGGTATTCAAGGCTCTGGGAACTTTGCATCGTAGCCCTTCGTGGCCCAGCGCAGTAACACTTGTTACTGTCGGCACAGCTTTCCGAATCACATGAGCAGTAACTGTAGTCTCCATCGTATACCTCCCTGGAAATAGATAAGTTAAGTAGATATTAATGGTCGAAGAAATACTCTGCCCTTCAGAAGTAAAAGAATCATTGATCACTCAAAAGGAATATAAAAAAGGTTTTGGAACATCTTAATTTCCACAATTTATATTTCCCGGTTTAAAAGTTAAGCTTTAACGTATGTAAATATTGAATGATGAGACGACAGAAAAATAAAATGAAATGAATGAGGTATTTTAAAAGAATGTGTTCACCTACATTCATATTCCTATTTTAAATCTTGTCAAATATTCTGCTCATTTTATTAGACTACACGAAAGGAGAAGGTTATGATTTTATAATTATTAATTTGTAAAATTATTAAGTATAATAATTAAAACCAAACTCAACTGTAAGTTTAATTCAGTTAGTTACTCATATGCCGTCGCCGACTGCGGACGTGTCATGCTCTGATTAACAACACACGTTTCATTTCTGCACTCGACAACTCTTACTTATAGTGAACAATACTTTATAAATAAATAAGGTCCACATTCCTCTGGAGAAGTGACTCACTGTTCTTAATTAATTCCACACAATCTCCTCGCGAGATGCGTTTCTATTAATGTTAAATGAATTGTAAAACGAAGACGAACGAAAGTAGAGAATTGTTGTACGAAAATATTGAACGCAAAAATTGTCCGGAGTGAAAAAAAGCAACACTTTAACTGTTAAGTTATAATAATATAACATGAGAACTTAAGGAACCAATCATCTGTCAATATTTTTGCCCTGTACCAGCATTTTGCATCGCCATATTTAAAACTTTCCGAAGAGGTCCCCTGAAATACTCTTAACTACGATTATAATCGACTAATTCTTAAGTGGAGATAATGACACTATACTACAAAAACTACAAATATTTCAATACATTAACTTACTTGGAACATTCTTTGCAACCTTTGCTAATGAGTCTCGTTTTAGCAGAATCCTTGCTGAGGTCTACCGCGGAGCAGTAGCACTTGGATTTATAGTCAGCCTTCAAGGAACAATAACACCTATCGATACAGCTTTCCGACTCACATTCAGAACAAGATACGTATCCACTAGAACTGTTCCTGTTTTGGCAACCTAACCTATTACTGAGCGTCAGGAAATCTGAATCTTCCGATGTAGACGTTCTTTCTCCAGGTCTCGAACCTTTTCCAGTTCGTTTTGTGACGTGGATTGTTTTATCTGAACGTTTACTATTTCTCTGACGCATCGTTGGTCGTTTCGGTGGCGGCAACACTGGATCCTTCGGGTTGAACTGTCTCAAATCGTAACTAGATGTAGAAACAGAACTTTCAGACACTGGTTCCTTGACGCATGTATTCGGTATATCTACAGACGCTACTTTTTTCTTTTCCTTTTTCCGCATACTTTTACCAAACGGCATCCGAAAAACCATCCGGAGACCACTAGCACCTTTGAATATTTTCCTCCTTTTATTTTGAAATGTACTGTTTCGTCGCAGAATCTTTTTCTTTTGTTTCTTCATAATTGCTTTACTATGTTGAAATATTTCGTCTTTTGTTAAAGTAACTGCTAGTTTTAATAGAAATTCCTTGTAGATCGGTTTAAGATCGTTAAAAGACATCCCTTCAGGATCAATTATAACATTTAATATTTCGTCCATCGAATGTAAATTCTCTTGAACTTTAAATTCGTTAAACAGTTCATTGAATCCTAAAGGTGACCCGCCGCCTTTCTTTCCATTGTTTCTGAAATTGAAACAGTTATAAATTAGCTCAATAATGTCCTAAAAAGTTAAATTTATAAATAGTTTGTTAGTTCTATAAATATATCGGAAAAATGTATCGGATGCGCTTGCGTTAACGCAATTACCTGCATGCAAGATGTCGAAACACTTCGCTAAGCATGCTCTATTCGGTCTCATTATTTAGTTATTTTGAGTACTTATACTCACCATTGAAGTGTAAAATTAAAATAGTGTAAAATGATCGATTGTCAAGTACATTTCACGATTAAGCAGTTAACACGATAGACTCATTGTTAGAATTATTTTGCAAATGATTTTTCTTAACATACCTGTGCCCGATTGATTTGTATCGGGTGAGACCTCCAGCATTCAAAAAACTTCCGGAACGAGGAATGGCCACTTTTGTTAAAATATCTCCGGATTCACTTAGAGATTTTCTACCACTTTGCGTTCTTCTTAATGGTTCTTTCGTAACGTCTGATGATGACTGTTGAGTAGCCGGCTTCGAAGGAATTGGCGGCGGCAGTGTTGGTGGCCGCTGTATATTTTTTCGTCTTTCTAACTCTCGAAATAATTCAATCTTCTCAGATACTTTACTTCGAACTGATGATTCGTTACTACCCTGAAGATTTTGTAAGGACTGGACTTGTTTAGGAAGGAGCAAATCTTTTATCGTCGATTTCTTAGAGCCCTGTGTGTCGCTACCGCTGGTATCGATATTTTTTATGGAATCCAATTTAGCTTTTACTTCTTCAACAGTTATTCGTTTTGCTTCAATAGGTATTATAGTAGCTGGTGAATGGTGAGATAAAATATCTTGAATCATTTTATGTCTTTCAAATTTTTCATTACATGATTCGCTAGCTGAAAACCCGTCAGCTCTATCACTATCTCCGCTTAAGGAAGATGTGCTACGTTTCTTCCGTGGCGGTCTAACAGGGACGTCGTTAGTTGGTAAACTACTGGTTATACTCATACAACTAACTCCATTTCGATTTCTTAGTTTTTTCTTGTCGGAATGGCCTTGCCGGCTCATATGTGACATAAGAGATTTGTATAGCGTGGCTGCTATCACAATAGCGTCCTCTGTCGTCTGACATACAAACCCATGACACTCCAGTTGTTTGGCGACACCAATCTTCCTCATCACAACAGCGAAAAGCGGTGAATGCGAATTTTCGTTGTGGGAGAGGATATACTTTCTTTCGGGTGATTCTAATGTTTTAAATAACGCATGGCGATCTATATTATCTGGATCAGTAATTAAAGGCAAAAATGCATAACTTAGATCATTACGATTATCTTCTAAAGGTTGGACGACAAACTTTACAGCTGACCAAACTGCTATCGTCGGGAAAGGATTTAGTTGTTCTAAGTCACCCTTATCTCCTTTATACCTAACTTTCAGTCCACTTTTTGATATTTCTAATCGACCAGTTAAAGCGCTTTTATGCCTAAAATTTCGTCTATACGCAAAGTATAAGTCCTTAAGAGGCGTTTGAAGGCCTGATAAGCTGGTCACTTTACTCTGTAAAGGTGTTGATCCCAGATAGTGAACACTAAATACATGGATCCCGATATTCTCGGGAGTTTGCCTAGAATCCCCTGCCATATCTGCGAACATTCTCTCTATACGATCTTGTACCGTATTGTTGATCTTTTTAATCTTGTTTTGGCAATAGGTGTTTTCATCTTCATAAATTGTCGCCTTGCTGTCGCGTGGTAAACTAACCTGAAAGATGAAATAGTAAAGTAATATGAAAATTCGTTCTTATTTTAATTTTAGTTTAGTTGATGAAGTCATTTTTATCTTCTATTTTATCATCAAAGACGATATTACGCAATTGATTAATTTAGTAATTCATTTAACTATAAGACTTTATGAGATACCTCAAATTTCAGACACTTAAATAGAAAAAAATTATACCTTGCTGTCCCTTCTTCCTAGATCAGAGATCGGAGCGTACTGTGGCAGACTGGCGACAGAGCGGGTGTCGTCGAAGAGCGCATCAATCTTCTGTTTGTAGAGCGAGAGGGAGGAGACGCTGGGCGCGCGTGGCCGGTGCGCCTCATCTTCACGGGCGCCCAGGTGGAAGCCGCCGACTGAAGGCCCCTCGTCGCACGTCACCATCTGGAAATTAAACAACCGTACATAAGATATAATAAGATATTGTGGTTCGACTCCGGCGGCACCACCGCCACACCTATTTCTGCCTAATAACAGCAGTGTCAGGCGCTGCTGTGTTCCGGTTTGAAGGTTGTGGTAAGGGAGTTTTCCGACTTACACAGATCGACAGACTTTTCCGAGGCGTTCCAGCTTAGTCCTCAGGGGTAGCGGCGCATCTGTGGCCGACCTCAGGTAGGAATATCAAATCCTATCTGGGGTCGATTACAGATGTCCATGGGCGGCAGTAGCCACTTACCATCAGGTGGACTGCATGCTCGTCTGTTACTTCTATATTATAAAAAAAATATATAATATATCTATAGTAGACATAATATAAGACGCCTTTTTTTTTTTTGTTTACGAGGGGGAAACCTTCAAAAGGTACCCGGCGCCGTGGGAGCGACGCAGGGTTATGTGGGATTTTTACCGCACTAAAACCCCCCCGGTGGCCGTCCTCGGCGCTGCGTAGAGGGCTCCGGGATCTCCAAAGGAACGCAACCGGAGTCCTCTTAGCGCGTTGCCCCGTCGGGCTCTGCCCAGGTGAGCTTGACGCTCGCCACACCGTCTGGTGCGTACGACGGTATGCGACCACACATACCGCCGCCCTTCCCGGGGTCGCTTACCGGGCGGTTCGAGCTACCCACTCTTGCCGCCCGCAACCCCGGAAGCCCCCTTTTAGTCGCCTCTTACGACAGGCAGGGGATACCGTAGCCCTATTCTGGTCCCGAAACTACAGGGACAAGACGTAGGCGCCTAATAGAAGACATAGCTTAATGATTATTATTTCGCAAAATAGATTTGTTGAACGAAATAAAATTACCAATAAGATTGTAGACGAAACCAACCTTTTATTTTCTTCTGGTTCGTCTGGTTTTGCTACTAGTTGTAACCTCGAACACAGCACAATATATTTCGACAGGACAATTTTAAACAAAGAATAAGAATAATACTGGTTTTAACTCGAAAACATCAAGTGTTTACAATAAAAACATTTTAAAATTGTGCATAGAATTGCGAGTATTTTAAATACTAATTAATTAAAGTTGTATGCTTAATCGCTAAATGCTCATAAGTCATAACTCATATACGATATTAAATTTCTAATAACATGTATCATTGTGCAACATCATCGAAATTGCAATCGGATGACCTACACCAGTCGATCGGCAGTAATAAGCGATAATAACCGCAAATCAATAATCGTTTTAACCATGTATTGGTACAGAATAGGTATAGTAACGCAACCGGAACAGTATAAACTGAACATTACACTCAAGTAATGAATACAAATCCAGTTAATATGCGCAGAGAAAACAAAAACTGTTAACTGTTGTATCGGTTATCGGTATAATCGTTAAGTAATCATTTTTCAGAGTAATAAGTGATTGTTTAAAAGAAAAAATAACTGGAGCTGTTGGTCTAAAAACGGTTATATTATCAAACCAATATATGGTAAACATTATAGGTGCATGTTTAGCCGGCGATGTATTGGCGATTCCTCTGGTGTTGCAAATGTCCATAGGCGTCGGTGACTGCTTTCCATCTGGCAGCCCGTATGCCTTATCGTTAGGTTACATATAAAAAAAGTATAAGTATGTGTAAACGACCCTCGAAACACGACAGATATTTTAGTATAACGAATTTAAATATCCGTTCCGAAGCTCTTTCTGGGCGTGTAGTTGTAAGTTCAAAGCACGAATAGTGACGCGGCTTATGTTTATGGATGATTTTTTTTTATAATATAGCAGTAGCAGGCGAGCATGCAGTCCACCTGATGGTAAGTGGCTACTGGCGCCCATGGACATTTGTAATCAACCCCAGATAGGATTAGATATTCCTACCTGAGGTCGGCAACAGATGCGCCGCTACCCCTGAGGTCTAAGCTGGAACGCCTCGGAAAAGTATGTCTCTCTTACCACACCCTTCAAAACGGAACACAGCAGCGCCTAACACTGCTGTTATTAGGCAGAAATAGGTGTGGCGATGGTGCCGCCGAAGTCGAAGCACAAGGGATTCTACCACCTTCAAAATTAAGGTAAATCATGCCGAGACCCTCGCCCAGTGGGACATAAAAAGGGTTGCAGCTTTGTAAGCATTCAAATAAGGTTTCTGTATCGTAGGTACGATACAGAAACCTTCGAGTGAGAATATAATAATGTATTTTTATTTATTATTTTACCGATAAGAACTCTTCATAGTCAAATGAAAAAATAGGTCTGGCTTATATTTTGAGTTAGTAAAAGATGTATGAAGCTTGATACAACAAGCTTCTCATACCCTCGGACCTACAATAATCAAATATTCATATCAGCGTGGAGTTGTATAGAACCTAAAAAAATTGTAACAAAGCTCGTAACTAACTTTGAGTTGAGTAACTAAGTTTGAACCACTGCTATTTAGGAGAAATGTCGGCTAGTGAAAGACTACCAGGTTGCAATGGTTTTCCAGGTCAAAGGTCTACAGTGCTCTAGAAATCCGGCTTTGAATGTAGGGGAGCTTTCGCCACCCGTTTCAATACATAGATAATTATAGATTTGTAAGCAAATGAAAGTTTAGTTTTAAAGGATACCGCCTAAGAGGCAAAAGCACGTATACAAGCTCGATAAGCTCGATAATATTAGGTAAAGCGTTCAAATGAGCATTACCAATACATTTAATTTAGAATATTTATATAGAGGTATAAAGAGGGTATTATAATATAAAGGTAGCAGACGAGCGTGCAGTTCAACTGATGGTAAGTGACTAATGAAGCATCAACCTCAGATAAATTTAGATTCCTACCTGAGGTCGGCCAAAGATACGCTGCAAGACCCTGAGGACTAGGCTGGAATGCCTCCAAAAAGTATGTCTCCCTTCAAACCAAACAAAACACAGAAGCGCTTAAC
Organism: Epargyreus clarus clarus; assembly: GCA_014595695.2. Classification (NCBI taxonomy): domain Eukaryota; kingdom Metazoa; phylum Arthropoda; class Insecta; order Lepidoptera; family Hesperiidae; genus Epargyreus; species Epargyreus clarus. Next base: position 920,150 of record JACTTY020000085.1, on the reverse strand, counting down.
GCTGCTATTATTAGGCAGAAATAGCTGTGGCGGTGATGACACGAACCTCAGAGGATTCTACTACCTTCATAATCATAATCATAATCATAATCATAATCTTTATTTGCTAAATAAGGTACAATAGGTGTTTAGGCAAAGTATACAATCCTCTTATTTTGCCTGTAAGGCGTGCAAATATATAGTCAGGTATGACGTAATTATTTTATAGTACCAAGTAACAAATTAGTATACACAGAATTAACTATTGCTTTCTATTCACACATAAATGACAAACATAATTTTATGTCAATATATGTTCCAAATTACATTTACAAGATTCTCTAAGTCAGGTCAATTACATAATTTATACATGTCATTTAATAAATATTTTAATAAATTCATATTCAAAAAACAAATTCAGTCATTACAATGTCAATCATTACAATTTCAATTAAATAATTCACTTGATATTACTATAACAAACATAATTATTAGATCAGTACACATACATCTATTGTTACAATTTTATCTATGTATATTCTTCTAAAAAATCTCTTATCGAGTAATAGGCCTTTTCTATGAGATAGGCTTTTAGGGTATTATTAAATTTATAACTTGGTGCTGATTTTATGCTGTCTGGCAATTTGTTGTAGATTGTAGGTGCCATACAGAATATATTTTTTCTGTACAATTTGGTCCTAGAGCCTATTGCTCGTAACTTATTGTTGTGCCTATTTGTGACTAATCTCTCATAGCTGTTTATTTCTTTGTTTACCATCACGGCTACTTCATATATATATAGCGAAGGGAAGGTCAATATTTTCAAATTTTGGAAGTAGGTCTTACATGAATCCGTTTGATGTAACTTACACATTGAACGTATACATTTTTTCTGTGCTTTAAATACACTTTCATTACCAGATGCATTGCCCCAAAAGACAATTCCGTATCTCAAAATACTTCCTACATGGGCGTGATAAGCTGTAAGAATTGCGGTTTCGTTAACTACATTTCTTAATTTATATAGTGCAAATGAGTATCTGTTGAGCTTTTTAGTAACATGTTCTATATGCGTTTTCCAAAATAAATTGTGATCAATGTGTATTCCTAAAAATTTTGTTGTGTCAGTTTTATTTATAGTTTTATCCTTATAATGTATACATAGTTTTACCCGTTTTGTATTTTTATTTGCAAATGTTATCATGGATGTCTTGTTCAGATTTATTTTGAGATTATTATGATTTAACCAATTAATTAGTGTTGTAAGTGAGCTATTGATTTCATTCTCGTAGTTAGTTGAGGGATCCTCAATAAACAAGGCCGTACTATCGTCGGCAAATAATATCATAGGATGTTTAATTATCTTTGGAAAGTCATTAATGTAGATTAGGAAAAGTAGAGGACCCAAAATACTTCCCTGAGGAACACCGAATAAAACTTCTCTCGCCTTTGATAGAAATTTTGTTTCTGTTTTATTGATAGGACTAATGTTACTTATTTCCGTTATTTGGTTTCTTTTAGTCAAGTAAGATTTAATTAGATCTAAAGCATTATTTCTTATTCCGTACGCTTCCAATTTATTGAATAATATTGAATGGTCAACATAGTCAAACGCCTTGGTCATGTCCATAAATATAGCCGTTACATGCTTTTTGTTTTTTAGGCTCGACATTAAAATTTTTAAGAAATTTATAATTGCTTGATTAATTGATTTATTTCTCCTAAATCCCATTTGTTCATTGGCCAATATATTAAATTTTTCAAAATAATTGTATAAATTATTATATATAACTTTTTCGAATATTTTGGAAAATACAGGTATTAGTGCAATAGGTCGGTAGAATTGCATATTTTGTTTATCTTGTTTTTTGAAGATTGGCTTTACTATTGTTAATTTCATTTGGTCTGGAAATTTACCATGCTGAATACATTTATTTAAAATATAGCTAAGAACTGGGGCAACGATTTCTGCAACATATTTAATAACTTTCGTACTTATGCCGTCGAACCCAGTACTGTTAGTGTTTTTCAATGACTTAATAATAAGAGGTATATCTCGCGTAGACGTTGGACCTATAAATATGGAATTTGGTAAGTTATTATTAATTTTGTATTTATAATTACCATTACTTATGTGACTGTTGTTGTGTACATCATCTACAAAGAAGTCATTAAAATGTTGTGCAATGATTTGAGGGTCAGATACCAATTTTCCGTTTACTTTAATTGTATCTATATGGTCTTTAGGGATAGTGGTAGTGTTGTTATTTATTATATTCCACGTTGTTTTTACTTTATTCTGTGAATTCTTTATTATGTAATCATTTTGCGATTTTTGTGTAAGTTTAATTATGGTCCTGAACCTTTTTGTATAGATTTTAAATTGATTTCTGTAGCCTTCATTCTTAGTCAATCTGAATTTCCATAAAAGTTGTCGTTTAATCTTAGAGCACATTCTAATGCCTTTAGATAGCCATTTTGGACGTCTTGTCAACGGTATTTTTATCTTAATGAGAGGAAAACATAATTTATAAAATAACTGAAATAAGTCGAGAAAATTATTATAAGCTGTATTAGGATCGGCAGCGTTATATACTTCTTGAAATGATAGACATTTTATAGACTTATAAAATATTTTAAGGTTTTCGATCCGTAAGTCGCGTTTAAAACTATACCAGTAATTAAAGGTAAAAGTTTTTTTAACCGGACACTGTAGGGCCTGAGCAGTGTGGTCTGATAGGGCTAATTCTAATATAGAACTTTTACAATTACGCATATTATGTGCAAAATTATCTATACATGTTTTACTGCTTAATCGTGTCGGTTCGTCAATACATAGCTTTAAATTGTATGTGCTTAATAATTGCTCAAATTGTACTGCTGTTTTATTTCTTTTTAATTTATCGATATTGAAGTCGCCGCATAATATGATTCTTTTTTTATTTTTAAAACATAATTTGTGAAGAATTGAATCTAGTCTATTAAAAAACATGTTAATTGTTGACGAACTATTGTTGGGTGATCGGTACGTACAAATGATTATTATATTATGCTCTATGAGTTCTATAGCACAACATTCTATAATATTCACAATATTATAAGGTTCTATATCATCGATCATTCTAAATCTAAGACCGTTTCGCACTAATATGCATGATCCACCATTCCTGTTTTTCCTTAAACAGAATGAGGCCAGAGTGAAATTTGGTATTTTTAAGAAATCTATGTCAGTTAAAATCATGTTATGTTCAGTAATACAAAGGACGTCAATCATACCAATACCTTTAGTGGACAGTTCATCTAAGGAGACTAAAAGATCATCCGATTTTGACATAAGCCCGTTAATGTTTTGATGTAATATATTTATTTTATTATACATAGATAGAAAAAATAAACTTCCATTACTCTCATCATGGTTATTGGAAGTGTGAATATTACTCAACTCTATATTACTAGTTTGTGTGCTGACATCTGTTTTGAATTGTGGAACTTAAAAATGATAAATCAGTTTGGATGCATTTGTCAACTTTAGGATCAACTTTTTTTAACGTAGATTTTCTTCCGTAGAATGTCAAATAGTTTATTTTGTAACCTATATGCAAGAGATTTCTAAGTAAAAATGTACATAAGGATTGTGTAAAATTACTTCCCTTCGGTATATTTCGTTCGTATTCCAAGTTCAAAAAGTATGCATTGTCATATCTAGAGCATGCGAATTTTAACTCATAATTTAATTTTTGAACATTTAGACACGCATTGTATGGTATTTCACATATGGTAACATTTGTATTAGTAAAGTTATGTAGCCAGTTATTAACATTTAACTGGAAAGTGAAGGGGTTTCTGTCATTAGTTCCTCCTATTACAACAATGTGATCTTGATACCTTCTAAATTGTGATACCTTCTAAATTCATCGAATTTCAAATCACTAGGCTATCACCACTATTTAACCACTCGCATTTTGCTATACGTAACACGTATTTTATATATTTTTAAATCAAAATTATAGGTATAAACTTACTTCTTCGATAGTCTATGGGCCCTGGGCCCAGTTGTTACAGGCATTTTGTTCCGCTCTTCTTTACTGTCCCGAACAACTGAAACAAGCAATTGTAAATGATAAGTTCAGGAATCATTCAAGTACCTACATTACGTAAATAATTAAAATAAAGTGCCACAGTTTGTGTAGGTTAAAAACTTAAGTCACTCGCGATCGGAAGTTGAACATAATGTGATATGATAAACCATACTTGGTTTCCTTAGCAATTAATCCGTAGGTACTTATCTAAAATTCTTATAATATTGTATATTTAGTGTAAGTTTATACAACTAAATTGCTTGCTCAGTATAAAAAGCAAAAATGTACAAACTGATCATTTTTACCTCAAGATTACCTCTCTGTTGTACAGGTGTAATTTTAGCTCATAATATTCCAGGATGAATACAAGTTTTGGAAGACATGGCAACATAAAATGCCAGTTGTGTTGGATTATATTGTGATGTTATGGTTTACTTTACTCTAAGGATCTTTGTGGTTTTCAAGGTAGGATCATTTTCTTCATAATGGTCTCATATCCTGCCCATAAATGTGTGCGTCTTTAGGGGATTCTATTTTATAATAAAAAAAATCTAAAACATTTACTTTACAATAATTACGATAATATAAGTAAAATTCAAGCATTTTAAAATATAATTGTGAAACCACCGTTACCGCGTTACCACCTTCCTTAATCTTATTTTACACTGCATACACATCTTTTTATTTTTCTATTAAAGATTTTGAAAACCAAAGTGAAAACATTTGGATGGATTTATAAGGTTTACTTCTACAATGAATAGCTAATATATAGAATACCCTAATTAACTATTTTATTATAAGTCTTCAACTACGGTTATTCTAAGAATAACATTTAGTAAGAAAAAGTTACTAAGGTAAAATGTTAGTAACAAGTAACTATGTAACCAGGCGTCATTATTATGAAAGAGAAATCATTATATAATATAATGGTATATAAAAACGAAAGATAGTCTGTTTTTCTACATTATGTACATTCGTATGTTTTTGGAATTTGCATGTAACATATCTACGTCCTCCTGAAAATTCTTATATTTTATGTTCAGTAAGATTATATTATGATAACTACCATAATATTATTTAGTAAACTAGCTGACCCGGCAAACGTTGTGTTGCCATATAAATAAAAAAAAATAAGAGTGAACAAACCATATCACTTAGGGGTATGAAAAATAGATAGTAGCCGATTCTCAGACCTACTGAATATGCGTATAAAATTTGGTGAAAATCGGTAAAGCTGTTTCAGAGGAATACGGTAACTAACATTGTGTAACGAGAATTTTATATATACTCGTAAGATAAAGCCATATGAACCGATAGTGAATGTCAACTAGGGACACGTCTCGGCAAAAGGAACACAGATTCCCATTAACCAGGTGGCCTGATGACCTTAGGTCGGCAGGAAGCCGTTGTACTCAGATAGCTCTGGACCGATCAAACTAGCACAGATTAGATATATCCAGCCGTAGACTATCAAAGACTAATGTTTGGAAGGAATCATAGGTAAAGCACTTGATTATCAATTGTAACCAAACTTGCGGGATATCAGTAAAACCTTTCTGTTTAGGAATCATCAAAGTCCAGAATCCAGTCAGAAACCAGAATAAATAATTCCTAAGAAGTCAAGTAGCCCCCATATTTCATCATGCCTTGATAATTAGTCATCTTCCCTAAGTACCTGTCTAACGTCTCACTAGAACACTTAGATATGTAAATAAATATTAACTTATTATTGCATAACAGAATGACAGACACGAAGTAAACATCAGCATGCCTCTTTAACATATTTCGAATATTTTTAATTTGCGTAGAAAAAGTAAATAGATCGAGACCTAATGTTTCTTATCTTATTCAACATTGCAACATAATTAAAATTAAGTGATAATTAAGTCTAATACGCACATAATTTCGGAAAATCAGTGGTGCGTGCCTGGGATTTGAACCTCGGACCCCTCGATCGAGAGGCCGAGTTACTTAACCACTAGGCTATCACTGCTTTTATAATAATATAATTATGCATTACTAACATTTAGGTCGAATTGTTTAAAAATATGTAATGTGTCTTTGATTGATATGTTGAAATTACTAAGATGTTAAATGTTATTGCACCTATAAAACAAAACCAACCACAATAGTCAACAAACTACACACCGTGAAACAAAATTGTGGTTTTTAAAGGTATCTTCTCCACCTATAAGCACCTATGGAGTACATAGTTGAAAATTCCTTAAATAGTTGTTACTTTTGTCTCCTTAATATCATTACACCCTTACAAAAACATGCAATTTAAATTCATTGCAAATGAGATTGCATTTTTGCATTCATTGAAAATAAGTTATCTTGTCAAATGCATACCAAGGCAAAAATTATAATACCTGATAAGCAGAATTTAAATTATTGTTGACATTTCACAAATAAGTCATCAGCATATAAACCATAGATATATTAACGTCAGTAGGATAATATATCTATGATATAAACAGTGTTTTCGATATAATATTAAACGCGGCATGTTTATCTTTTTGCAATATTGGCTTGCTCGCACGAAATAATTATGACCGCAGGAATTTATTTGCGTAATAGATATTGACTTTTCTCACGACTATTTATAATTAATTACGTCGATTTTCGGGATCTGACTTTCGGGGACTGACTGAATCATCAGTCTCAAAATCTTATTAATATCCATAGTTTTATATTATTTTTGAATACAGACAGATCAGTGAAATAATGCCAAATAAAGTGCAAGAGCAATATTATAGTCGAAATAAGAAAGGTATGTTGTGTGTGTAACTTAAGATTTTACTAAAGAGCCGTTATTTAAGATAGGATACAAACTTGGCCCTTACTTTACAAAAGCGCTTTTGGTGGGACAATAATAACATAAACGATTACGGGTCGCCACTTCTCAATTTAGTGCTTTTTTTTTAAACGACGCTTTTCTTTTTAAACATACAAAGGCTGCGGTGCGTAAGTACATGTTTTCCTTCTAGAATTCTCTATAAACTGATGGAAAAGGAAGCCTTGATTACAAGCAACATGTAACACAAAAGAATTAATTTGTACGCTTCTCGTTTAAGTAATCTACTTCCTTTATGTAATTCATTTATTATGTGCACCGTTGAATGCCTTTAGGTAACGTAGTGAAAGGCTTGTTAATTCATTAAGGCATTGAACACACCATGGTTTTAGTAGGAAGTCAATTAATATGTGTACATTTGATTTTCCTCACCACTGCCTTCAAAACGAAACACACCTAACACTGCTGTTATTAGGCAGAAATAGGTGTGGTGGTGGTGCCGCCGGAGTCGAACCACAAAGGGTTCTACCACCTTCAAAAAATTATATTAAAACTTATAAAATTAAAATTAAAAATTATACTAAAAATTATATTGTAATTTTAAAGTTTTAGATCATGTTTAGCATAATTTACATACGATTTAATATCATTAATATTCATGCTATTATCATTAATATTTATACTTTATGATTTATTTATCGATATCGTACGCACGACTATCACTGACATATATACCCATCTACCCATATGGGTATACCTACACTAATCGGTAACAGGTGCTTAAGATAAACGTTCAGATCAAAAGTCCGCTACGAATCAGATCGCCTGATGCGTCAAATTCAATCAAAAGCTCGCACTTGAGGTATTGTAACGGTAAACCACCGCTAACAGTAGGGATGGCGATCTAAGGTCGATTAATCGAAGAATCGATCTTTTGGGCCACAAAAATCGATTATTCTAATCGATCTCCAGTGATGGATCGATTCAGTGAATCGTGAATCCTAGAAATTCGAAAGTTCGTCTTTTCGTAGTTGGTGGAATGTGTTATAGACATTTTTTGCTGACGGATACGTATTTCAGTGCGGATTTCTGTACCTGATGACGATCGATCTTTAAAAATCGATTATTTTAATCAATCTCCAGTAATGGATCGATCCAGTGAACCGATCTTTCATTCTAGAAAATCGAAAATCGATCTTTTCGTAATTGGTTGAATGTGTTATAGACATTTTTCGTAATTGGTTGAATGTGTTATGACGGATACGTATTTCAGTATATGTATGTGTAGCGGATTTCTGATCCTGATGACCTTTTTTTCGCTATCTTCGCCCTTTTCAACTAAAAAAAGGTCGAAGATCGATTTTTGAAGTATCGATTCTTTGGGCCTTGATTTTTTGTGATTCGATTTATTGCACTTCGATTCGAATCGATTCAAGAATCGTTTTTTTCGGTAAGAATCGCCATCCCTAGCTAACAGTAACTGCCACCCTGTTACCTTACTGTTACCCTACTTGCCTGGTTCTTAACTTCGCTGTTCTCGATTTAATAGTACTTGTAATTTTGTTTCGTGACTGAATTTGTGGGTGAAAGTGACATCTTGAATAGATCGACTGTTTAGTTACTGAAGAAACTGTTTAGCAAACGAGCATGCCATTTGATGTGAGTGGTTATTGTTTACATAACGTTAAGCATTAGACGAGACTCATTTATATTTAAACACATTAAATATTTCTTTCATAATAGTACCAAGCAAGCATGCGGTCCACCCGATGATAAGTGGCTTCTGTCGCCCATAGACACATGTAATCAACCTCAGGCAAAACTAGATTCCTACCTGGATTCGACTACAATTATAAGGCAGAAATATATGTGGCGGAGGTGCCGTCGGAGTCGAACCACAAAGAGTTCCACCACCTATGGTAAGCTACCATGGAGTGATTTCAAATGTGGTAGAATCTTTTGTGGCTAATAACAGCAGTGTTAATCACCGCTGTGTTGGTTGGTTGAAAGACTTGTTAATTCATTAAGGAATTGAGCACACCATAATTTTAGTAGGATGTCAATTAATATGTGTACAATGTACATCTTATTTTCCTCATGAACATCTACAGAATAGATTACGCTGCTGTGTTCTGGTTTGAAGGATATGGTAAGGGAGACATATTTTTCTGAGGCTTTCCAGCTTAGTCCTCAGGATTTGTGGCGCATCTGTGACCGACCTCAGGTAAAATCTAATCCTACCTGGGGTTGATTACAAATTTCCATGGGCGGCTTTAGTCATATACCATCAGGTGGACTGCATGCTTGTGTGCTACTCCTATATTATGAAAAGGTGGCCTGCATGCTCGTTAGCTTCTTCAATTTCATAAAAAAAAGTGAGACCAGGTGGGCTCAGTACAAATATATGTAATAAAGGCGGTTAATGCCCAGTTTCACTGTCAGTACAGTGTACACCACAGTCGTTTGAGTGAAACGGCAATAAAACTTTTAAAACGTTACGTATAACGTCATTAGCATTAGCTTTCCACGGGCGTCATGTGGCTCCATGTGAGGAATTAATGTTTTTTCCTTGCTTTAGTACGAAACTTACGTTGTTTATAGAAGTAGTAGTGAACGAGCATGCAGTCCACGTGATGGTAAGTGGCTAATGCCGCCGTTGGACACTTGTAATTAACCCTAGATAGGATTTGATATTCCTACCTGAGGTCAGCCACAGATGCGCCGCTACTCCTGAGGACTAAGCTGGAACGCCTCGGAAAAGTATGTCTCCCTTACCACATCCTGCACATATAAGCTGGAATTGCCACCCATAATAATATAATTAACTCAGATAGAATGCCGAAACTCCGATAGCCTGTGATCAGCCACAAGTGCGTTGCTACCCTTGAATGGATAGTTTGTATGAGTAAGTATCTTTCATTCACTTCTTTCAAATGGATCAAAGCTCCGCCTAAGACTGTTGTTATAGAACAGAAACGTATGGTAATGGTTCGTAACCACGAAGAACTCTACCTTTATAGATGTTTCAATAATACAAGGCTCTACGAAATAAGAAAGAAAAGTTAAAAGTTTATAATGGGTTCAACGCCTGAACGAAAGCAAGGAAATGTCTGCCATACTAAACACAAAACAACATGCAAATAATAAAATTACAAAAACTTACGCTGCGAATTAGCCAGTGTTGTTTGCATGCATTTAGCATTTACGAACAGCATTTTTGAAGGTGGTAGAACCCTTTGCGGTTTGACTCCAGCCTCACCACCGCCACACCTATTTCTGCCTAATAACAGCAGTGTTAAGCGCTGCTGTGTTCCGTTTTGAAGGGTGTGGTAAGGGAGACATACTTTTCCGAGGCGTTCCAGCTTAGTCCTCAGGGGCAGCGGCGTATCTGTGGCCGACCTCAGGTAGGAATATCTAATCCCATCTGGGGTTGATTACAGATGTCCATGGGCGGCAGTAGCCACTTACCATCAGGTGGACTGCATGCTCGTCTGCTACTCCTATATTATAAAAAAAAAACCTTTTTTCTAGAAACCCATTAAACGATAACCTATTAACGTTGTGATATAAAATTCATACATAAAATAATGTACGTTGACAAAACCTTCACTTTTCTTTATCTGTAGTTTTCAGTGGGGTGCAGCTAGTGTAAAACATTCTTCTGATAGCCCCTTATAAATCTCCCAGATTTTTTACTAACTCTAACACAAACAAACACATCTTTGTAACATAACTTACTTAATACAGTATTATGTACGTGTAAAGAAAGTACGCATATTATTCAAGAACATCAATTAAACTTTCAATATGAAGATTAAGATCAATTCACGCTTCATACTTACATATGAACGTTTGTTTTCCGTTGTGTACGTACGTCCACCTAGTTTATTGCTCAAATAACTCATAGACTCTATTAAATTGTAATTTCTCTTACTCGTTTTATATAACGATAGATCCTCATGGTAATCATTTACGAGATATTTCTTGCATATTAAGTAAGCAAATTAACTATGGCGCCACTTTACCGTGGCATATATTTAATTTCTAAACGTTTAATTACGGCCCTACGATATTTAATTAAATATTCAAATTATCTTTATAATTACTCGTATCAACGCATCAACAACATTAAAATTATTTTGGTATCATTAAACCTTTGCAAGCGTAAAGCTGTATTTGATTTATCTTTACTTCAGTGATAAATGCAATGAACAATTTTGAATATCATGTATTATTTTTTTTTAATTTTAAATTTCCAAATTAGGTAGGAGCAAAAGCTATATAAAAAGGGCAATTCGGATTAATATGAAATCTTTAGTCGTCATCGCCAACAGATTAATCACCCTCCGTTGGGCACGGCTCTTCTCTCAGATTAAGAAGGGTTTAGCCGGTTTAGTATAGTACGATACTAGCCAAGTGAATGGTTGACACATCCTGAGAACTTAGAGAAAAGCAACATAACAAAAATCGTTAATGCACAAGAACAATTAAACGAAGCATTAACAGAATGGTATAGTCCACGCCAAACTGCTAGTCCGCTCATAAGTTGTTGCGCACAACTACAAGCATATATTCCATAGCAACGTAAAGGCATACTAAGGCAGCTATGTACCCATGGGCGAGAGCAGGCAGCGGATGGGAGCCTGGAGGGGTCCCGCGCTGTTTTCGTCCCGCTAATATTTACAAGTTGCTATTCGACGAGACTCGTTTCTATATTCAGAGTGGACTAGCAATTTGGCGCGGACTATAACTGTTCCATTAAGACTAAGTTGAGACGCGACATTCAGACGTACATTCCAAAATCCATCGGAGCAAAACACGGAATGTCATAACGAGCCGCTAATTGCAAATAACACCGGTTTCCTCAACAATAACGTAAGTGATGACAGTTATGTAGCACTAGTTTAAGCTCGCAACTTTACCTGTGAAGCTGGGAATAATCACGTTTGATATATCGTGTCTAATGGTTACTTCCAATATTGTGTGTAGACTGTTAAATGAAGACTTGACTCATTAAAGTGGCATCACCGCCACACGTATTGCACCATCCTTTATAGTGATAGTATTTACACTGATTCATTCTGGTTTACAAGGTATGATGAAGCGGGTTTATAAAGGGTTTATATACCATCAGAAAAAACAATAAATCTGCAATTAACTTGGGGAAGCACTCAAGTGTTATCTGCGATTCTTCACGGCCTTACCCACTTGTAATGTAACACATAGTGTCATGAGTATAGAGACGCCCATAGCCTGCAGGAAACACGCAACAGGATGGACTTCACGTCAGATTGCTTAAAGGTGGTAAAAAATTCTGAATTAAACCACTGCAGTGGGTTATCAATTACAGGATACTCTACACCCTACACTAACATTTAATGCAGTTTCCAAATAGTAACGACTAAGTTTATTTAAGTGTAATAATAATAGAAGGTAGTGATATTTTAACAAGCACTTTGATATTTGTAAACAAAAACAATTTTAAACCTTTGATCAAGAATTGTTGAATTAAGTTTTAAATACAAAATCTTCGACGCACCTACAGACAGGTGTCCACGACTTATTGAATGAAGATTACACTTTAATGCACTAAACGAAAGAAACTTTGTCGTTTTCACACAGATCGCGGCCGCTTTATATAACGGCCGAGAAACTCATACAACGCAATGTGTGATGAAGAATGCGTGTGGCGTTGCACGCGAATGCCGAAATGTGGCACGACTTTGTATGAACACGCAGTCGAGGCAGGTGGTAGTTTGAATTGATTTTTGGTAGCGAACACTAGCAGACCAAAAAGATACACTTGGTTTGTTGAGCAAAATTTTGAAGTGCATAAAATACTGTAGATTTGCGTAGTAATATTACGTAAGTTCACACAATACAAATAAATTTAATCGCGTTTCGTTCAAAGTCCAAAGGCTAAGATTTTCTACTGCTAAGATTCTTCTTAAGTAAGCCGTTATATTGGTTGTACGATATGTGTTTAGTTCTTGGAAAACTATTAAAATTACGTAGGTGATTAAATAGTGTAAATATTAATCGACATCACACACAATTCACAAAGTTTTTTTCACAATCCGCGACACTTTGTGTATAAGTTTATCTAAGTATGCCGCTCAAAGTCTAGTGCTACTTTTGATTCATAGCAATTTACTTACCACAAATCTTTGTTTTTCCTTTTGTTTTAAATTAGACCTATAGACTGAACATCCTAATGAAATAAATACTGTACAGACTCTGTAGTCAGGTCTGTACCTTTTTGAAATTATCAAAAGTGCCTTTTAAGAATCACGTAATAATGAAACCGTAATAAGTATAAATCTTGAAGTGCTAATCAAGTAATAACACATAAGTTTGCAAAGTAATTTTTGTGCCGGAAATAGGTGTGGCGATAAGTAATGTTGTAGTGAAACGCAAAGTTGTTCTACTTTCAAAATAAATTATTTACAATGTTAACATACATCTTAACATAAAATAAATTATGACTCTTGACATAAATATAACATCTGACATGGAAATCAAATTTGTTTCGGTGGTTGCTACATTGTAAACAAACAATACACTTTGATAAGCAATTCTAGAAATATATATTTTTTAATTACAATATAGGTAATGTTTGTTTCATTTCAATACATCAGTAGATATACCTGAATAAGGTATTAATAAAGAAAGCTACATAAAAACCTTGAGTAGTTACATATACCAACATTAGAAGCGAACGTTTTTACCGCACTCTATTATTACAATTTCTAATAACAGGTTGCCGGAACCTGCCAAAACCATACATACCCACAGCCCACTGAAGTTAACATAAGTTAACATAAACAAGTTAATATTTACGAGTTTTCTCGCGATCGTGACGCACGTGCTTTCACCGTTGCTTCTCGCATCGCCCATATTGCTTTATTTTACTACGTCAATTTTGATCGACGGACGAACATAAGCATGTACTTACTTTTACGTTGGCATTCGTAAGTAGAGAGAGTTCCTTATTGTGCTTGGTATAAATTCGGATAAAGACATTCGGCCAAGTGCGAGTTAGAGTCGCACATGAAGATTTATTTGCAGTCGTACTAACATAGATGGAAAAATAGCCTATATTTTTGATTATTTTAATATTTCTTATCCCGTTCAAATAGGATTCTATCTCAGGTTGGACACAGATGTGTTGTTACTCCTGAAGACTCACATTTGTTATCGATCAATCTATGTAATGTTTTTCGTACCAAGGTTGGATATTTGACAATTCCCTCCTAGAAACATAGATTAGTAAAGATTACTCACTCCTAACAAGAAAATGTTGGGTACATTTTGAGAATTGAAATCGTTGCGTAAAACAGTTTTGCCACGTCTCCGTGCTAAAATGTCCCTAAAATATTTGAAATAATTATTTATTTATTATGTAAATTACGCAGTATTAGTTATTTATTCGTATGTTTTCTCTAAAAATGTTTTTATTTGTCAATAATTCAAAAAAATAACTTACTAATAAGCCGTTTGTGGCTTCATTCAATTTCAAGGCGGCGAAGTATCTTTACTAATCTATGCCTAGAAATCGTGAAATTTTGATCTTTGGTGGGCAAAACTGTGATAGATTAATAATAACGGACATTGGTTACGACGCTTACTACACCATTCATGCCAGTAGGCAGCAGTGCTTAACATTGATCTTATAGACTATAAAAAAGTGTGATGTACCATCAACCACTACGATATGATCAAAGGAAGCAGACAATATTTCAGACCAATATCAATTAACATCGCCTACACAACTATCCTATTCAATATTCTATCCTTTATCTGGTTCATTAAATACCATAACGCTACATCTCAACCGCCGTTACTGCTAAATGGACCATGCGGTTCAAACTGCAGTGGATCTAGGTTTATATGCTACTCCATACTGGTTTCATCTAGGCTCGAACTTACTAGGCTTCATTTCATATCCTCAAGCTATAGGTTAGTTTCTGGTCGCTTGGTAATTTTTCATTGCATATGGTCCGCTTTATGTATGATTAAGGTCATACAGATGTACATAAGTTAATGTTTAATGGTTTTACTCTTAGACATAACATAACTGAGCTGAGGTCTACACATCTGATATATTAAATTTAATATTTTTTTGTCTATTTATATATAGGTAATATATAAATAAACAAAAAATATTTGTCAAGAAAATCTTCTATTTTTTTTGGTAGCTATTAACTAGTTTAATGTTATCAATAAACTAGACATTAAGAGCAAAAGAATAAGAGAATAAAAACAAAAACTCAACGATTTAAAAATATAGCGTATCTGTTAAAGGCCGTTAGGGCTACAGAAAAGAATGAGACATACATACAATCGGTTAAAAAAATATTACCCTCTGCCGTCGAATAAAAAAATTGGGAAAAGAAGGTTTATATATTCAGTACGTAATGATTATTGCGGAGTATCAAACGAAGTAGGTGCATTGTTGTATTATATTAGAGTAGCAGACGAGCATGCAGTCCACCTGATGGCAAGTAGCTACTGCCGCCCATCGACATCTGTAATCAACCCCAGATAAGATTAAATTTCTCCGCGGTCGACCACAGATGCGCCGCTATCCCTGAGAACTAAGCTGGAACGCCTCGAAGAAGTATGTCTTTCTTCCCACACTTTAAGCCACGACACAGCAGCGTCTAACACTACTGATATGAGGCAGAAATAAGTGTGTGTACATGTGTATATTGTATAGCCTGGAATTTATGGAATCATTTAAGGTATCAGCATAAGAAATGTATCGGCGGCGCATAGCTAACCACACCGGTCTTACACGCAGTGGGTTCCGGGTTCGATCTCCGGCCATCTAGCTCTAGATCTGTCTATTTAAATAATGAACTTGGATTTCTCCTGAGTCTGAATGCTTGTGTGTGTCTATCTATATCACGCAGATATTACTACGGAACTTTAAGTGTAAAAAGAGGTAAGGTCGCAAAAGTTAAGAATATTTCAAAGTTATAAAACTTGTATACAATACGTAATAAACGTTGGCGCGTTTATTACTCAGAGACTTATTTTATTACTTACTTGAATGTACAAATGGAAATATGGGGAAATCACATATACTTCGGTGTTGTTTATAGTTTTTATGTATGTTTGATGTTATAATAAGTTTGATGACAGTTTATCATTTATCATTAACATAAAATAAATTATTATTCGACGTGTTATAAAGAGTCCATTCTCTGGTTCAAATATTATGGAGTAGATAGAATATTGGACAATTTTATAATACATATATAGAAAATATTTATTTCTACAAAAAATATTTCGTAAATAAATACTCATAACGTTTTATTACGTATTCTTGTATTAACATCTAAAAAAACTTAAAAACTTGGTTCGAACGCCAAGCATTTTCCACGTAACTCTTTGAAAATTCACAATTAGGCCTCTTTCTAGTTGATATTACGTTGTAGAGTCATCAATTATTTTAATCCCCATAGATGTCACCTATACGCTGTTAACATAAATTAATTAAAATATAAATAATAGTACTGAGAAAGTTCATATTAATTCTTTATTAAACAGCTGCTATCCTAATTCAAAATAAGCATAATCCGTTTAATGACGGAATGACTGAGATGCATTTCCACCATCATCATTACGCAATGCTGTTATGATTACCCTAACCGATTTAGTCGCAGCTACCACTTATGTAAATGGATTGCCAACGGTGACTTTGCGACGCATTTACTAACATAATTTTAAAGTACTTCTGAAAACTAATTCAACTCAAACGGATGACGTTTTAATTAAATTAGATCAATAATGAAACCGTGTATACATATTTATGCTTAGAAATTTAGTAAATTTTATCATAGCGATGGTTAGGCAGGTTATTTAACTGCAATTAACTCTTTAAACGTGGTACATCCTTCGGTGGTTCAACTCCACACACCTTATAACAGAAGTGCTGGTGTGTTCTGGTTAGAGAAGTGTGATAAGGTAAGTAAGCTTAGTCCTCAGGGTTAGCAGCGCATCCGTGGCCGACCTTAGATAGGAATCTAATCTTATCTGCGGTTGATTACAAATGTCTATGAGCGAAAACAAAGCTGAAAAAATATTTTTTGTGTTTTTAAGAGACAGATCTCGTTTCCTGCTTTTTCAGTTATACATGGAAAAGTAATTTATACATGTTTGTAATAGAATGGAAACTGTCGATGAGCTTGAATAGTAATTCAACGAGTACCACTACCATATAAAGATTAGTCCTGTTATGCACCTCTACTAACTAGCCAAGCTTGAACGTGGGTTGCTCTACTTGATAGAGCAGAGTAAAAATATAACAATATTTTTAATTGTTAGCCTTAATAAATGATTCAATTAATAAACGATAATGCATTAATATTAGAAGAAACAAATAAATTGTAAATTACCTAAATAACCTAAAATAATAACCTAAATTACATTGTAAATTAACTTATTTTAACAGAGAGGTAAAATAATATTTTTATAACTTATTCTTTAAAATAACTTAAATTTTAAAAGATATGACTATTAGAGATACACAGCACAAAATAAAAACGATTATTTTGTGTACAGGTAGATTGCATCTATCTTTATCTGTAGAACAAAATATAAATAAAGATCTTACTTTACAGATAAATATAAAGATTACATATCCGTTTGCCACTGCCGGTGCACTAAAGTGTGTATACTCATTCGCTACTCAGGTTACGTAACAAGCACATGCAAAATATACATAAAAAGCAGCACAAATATTCCTGTCATTACACTAAATAACACTTCATATATATTAGATTCACTACTAATGTTTGATTTATAATCAGACCCCACTGTGCAAGTGTGCAATTCTGATGACATCTTAATAGCATTCACACCGAGCTGGTGTATCGACTTTGTCACGACATACTCGTATACCATGACTCGTGTCTGCGTAGTACTGGGTGACGTGTACTTCAAGTAGATGATGGACTCAACAACACCAACAAGCATAAAAGAAACGCAGTTCTTAAGGAGAATATTCGAGTGGAATGCGAAGTGTTATCGGCGGAAATCTTAAGGAAAGTCGTGGAAAATCGGGCGTAAATTTGTGTCAACGCTAGTGAAACACACTTGACAGATATCATATTTTCTAATAGGCAAAAAAAAATTACAGGTCCTGGTAAAGATTTTTATTACTCAAAATCACTTTTTTATTTAGTACAAAAGTTATTCAAAATCAAAATAGGGTGATTAATTTTGCGCTACCCTATATTTACTTTATATATCCTATTCTACGGGTAAAAATAAAGATTACATGTCCGTTTGTCTCTTCTGTTACACTAAAATATACTCATTCGCTACTCAGGTTACGTAACAACCACATGCGAAATACAAATAAAAAGCAACACAAATATTCCTTTCATTACACTAAATAACAGTTAATCACCTAAATACACTTCACTTGTATTAAGTTAAATGTGGTAGAATCCTTTGCGGTTTGACTCCGGCGGCACCACTGCCACACCTATTTCTGCCTCGTAACAGCAGTGTTAAGCGTTACTGTGTTCTGTTTTGGAGGGTGTGGTGAGGGAGACATACTTTTCCGAGGCATTCCAGCTTAGTTCTCAGGGGTAGCGGCGCATCTGTGGCCGACCTCAGGTAGGAATATCCAATCCTGTCTGGGGTTGATTATAGATGTCCATGGGCGGCAGTAGCCACTTACAATCAGGTGGACTGCATGCTCGTCTGCTACTCCTATATTATAAAAAAAGTTTACTACTAATGTTTGATTTATCACTATGCAGTGTGCTGTGTGACATCTTAATAACATTCACACGGAGCTGGTGTATCGATTTTGTCACGACATATACCGTGACTCGTGTCTGCATAGTATTTACTTTATATTGATTGCACACTTCAAGATATGCATTTTAATAAGTGCTCGTCTGTCGTCTCAGACTATTATTAATTGCATCTTATCGCACAACCTTTAATTCAGGTTAATTAGTGTTGTCGGAAGTAGTTAAGATGTAAACAAATTAAACACTGATTTATGTTAAATACATAAGCTTAATGTAACTTTTCTGCTTCCTATCTCCATTAAAGTCAACCGTAAGCTAAAGATTGTTGCCTCTAAGAATTATTTTCAAATATACATTTCTATTACCACATTTTGACTAGCACTTTTAGGCAGGCTCATCATAAGAACGACGCTACATCAGTCACAATTAATCTACCACGACACCAGTATATCAATTTATAGTTTTTAAGTATACCTATGTTACATATTTTTTAAATGATTCCCATATGAAATCCCCACTTCCCGTTATATAACTTTATACTTTTATTATAAATAAGAGTGACTATTAAAAGTGTACGCAAGTTTATCCGATATGTCTCTAATAATTCATTAATTTACAAATACTCTCAAATAAAAAAAAAACGTATAAAATTGATAAACACAAAACAGTTTATTAACATATCAAACTTTCATTTAACCAGTTTCATATTTATACATTTTCCGATATCGTCTAACTCACGAATGTAATACGACATAACGATTATAAAAATAACCAGTCAATCATGGGAGATATTATGAAAAGTTTATAACAACCATTAAGTTACGGCGCTTATACCTTCGGCTTAATATATGCATTTTTTCTCATATCGCTCTGAACAGAACCGGTCAACTTATGCAAATGGGTAACGATACGAAGATTAATATTCGATTAGTTTTCGAATTTCGAGTGAATAAGTAAAAGTGGCTTGTATTATTTATGACGACTACCATAATTGTTGCGATAATGTGAGTGAAAGTGTTAAGGTCAGAGAAATAGTCGACAAATTCATTTGTGGTTATCTAAACAGAAAATTAACTTGTCTTGCACCTCTATAAACGCAAATCATTAGCTTTTTATCTTGAATGCTATCTATGTCTCGAGGTTTCACACGCGAAGATCGTTTGGGTTTTTTGGTTTAAGAATAAGAACCCACTTGCTATTCTTACGACGTAATCCATTCAACTGTTTTACAGATGAAGAATCTTAATAGGCATCTTGAACCTTAATAGGCAGATAATTATAATTTTACAGAAATATGCCTGTGTATAACACACCTACACCTGTTTACCTATCTGTACCCTTACCAGGAGTTTTTACGTTTCGACAAATATGACTGTTTTGGTATTTGTTTACGTATTGGCCCATATGATTTCCTAGTTCTGACACAATCCGCCAGGGGCGCTGATTGGAATTTGTATGGGCAAATACGTAAACAAATACCAAAACAGTCATATTTGTCGAAACGTAAAAACTCATGGTAATGGTACTGTACCTGTATACCTACGTAATTCAAATAATATAATATAGTAATAGATAAAAACGAGTAAAATGTAAATATGTCTATAGAAGAAATGTCTTAATAAGAATTGTCTTTATAGGTGGTAGTAACTCTATGCGGTTCGACTCCGGCGGCACCACCGCCACACCTATTTCTACTTAATAACAGCAGTGTTAGGCGCTGCTGTGTTCCGTTGAAGGGTGTGGTAAGGGAGACAGACTTTTCCGAGGCGTTCCAGTTTAGTCCTCAGGAATAGCGGGGCATCTGTGGCCGCCCTCAGGTAGGAATATCTAATCCTATCTGGGGTTGATTACAGATGTCCATGGGCGGCAGTAGCTTACCATCAGGCGGAATGCATGCTCGTCTGCTAAACCTGTATTATAAAAAAAATGTGTCGCTTCTATTCTATCTTAAACTCAGTTAATATAGAGAATCTTTAAATTAAACAATTAAATAATAAAGTTGACCAACTGAGTTCAAGCATTTACATATTTATAACATTTAATATCAATTCATCCAACCCACATTCACCTCAGCGATACTAACCTTCTGTAAATAATGAGAGATTCGATCAATTTCCAAGAGATATTGCAAAACATGTTCGACGAAGTAAAAGCTTTGCTTCAAAGGCATTTCTCTTGGCTAATCCTGCAATCTGCATCAATAACTGTATTGAACTCCAGTAACGGTCGCTGTTATGCGTGTGCGTAAAATACGGTTTTATGCTTTTAATCCGGCACGTGCCCATTTTGCAGTATCTTAGTGGTTCAGACTCTACCTCTTAATCGTCGGTTCCGTGGTTCGAATACCGGGTATATACCTCTGATTTTTTTTTAAGTAATGTGCATATAGAATTCAATCATCGCTTTCTTTGTGGTTCGGCACCACCGCCACATCTATTTCTGCCAAATAACAGCAATGTTAAGCGCTGCTTTATAATGAAGGAAAATATTTTGAGGAAACCTTAGATTTCTTAAAAAAATATTGCAAAGGTGTGTGAAGTCTTGATAGACATTTGGTCAGCGTGGTCGACTATGACCTAACTCTTTTCGCTATGAGAGATATCTGTAGCCACCAGTGGGTATTCTCTCCGTAGATACACTGCATAAATGCGACGAACTCTATGTAGACTTAACACTTACGGACATCGAATTAAAATCTAGAAAGTTAACTTTCCATTTTACATTGTCAGATTGTATACGTATTTAACCTAGACTCAGCAACGATATATTACAATTAAATTTAATCATAATATAACTAAATCTTTTAGTTCGACACTTTTTGATATCTACGTGCAGAGCAGAACAATGACTATGTCGCCTCAGGGTGTGGAATTCGATTCTCAGTTAAATGAATATCCGTATAATTAATGGATCTGTTCTGAGTAATAGATATCTCTTTCGAATATAGCATGTGTATCCTTTTTTTAGTATTTTTTATAATTAGTGCTATTGATAATGCAGACGGGCTACCTGATAGAATTAGACACCGTCGCCTAAGCACATTTGCAACACCGTAGGAGTTGTTATGGCATCGCCGCCTGTAAAATAGACCTCTTCTTTTGAAGAGCTCCATATCAAATGCTCTCTTATTTGAATTGAATTTGTTGAATGATTTTCTATTACAGAAGTAAACTTAGCTCTAGCTTCCTTTACAGCTTAAGTGAACTTAGTGGCTAGCTGGCTAATTTAGCTTAACCGACAAAGAAGACGTTGTAAGTAAATGGAAATTATGGCTGACCCAAGGATAACTTCTGTTTTAACAGTGACGTCACTATAACGATGAGCCATTTGACTTCGACCACTCTCCTTGAGATATCATATAGAAGCCGTGTTGTAAGAGTGCTCTCCGTTTTCCGGGATGGCGTTCAATTAGTTTTGTAGTCTTTATAAAGAAATACTTCAATTCATTGATATAACAAAACATCTATATTTGGTGGTAATATACAGCAACTTATAGTGATTTCCTACTTCGATCGAAACTCCCTGAATCAAAGTCACAATAAATTAAAGTAGGTACGGTACAATCAAAGTTACACTGTTTGTAATGTGTACCACATATGTGGAATAGTAACACATACTCGTAGACACATGTCATGTAGATGATTTATTGTTACATACGACACAACAACTATTAATTTTTGTGTTGATTAACAAACATGTTTATTGGAACTAAACTGGTCAAAAATTAGTAATATGATACACGCAAAGTGAATTACTGGACTATTTCTCGGTCGACTGATTTTTTCGGACATAAGGAATTTGAGGATTATATTGCATAGTTCGGCTAATTGCGATTCCACAATCAACCGGTCAAATTTTAGTTTGTAGGGTAATTGTAGTTGTTATTACAAATGTCCTATTCGCACTACAATTCGATTTTTTTTTAATTTACCATCTAATGCAGGACACAGGTCTTATCCCAAACTGAAATGGGGTTCAGGCCATATTCGATCACGAGTAATCACGACGGCCACGTGCAAATTGGCGACTTCACACACCTTTGGGAACTTTATTTAAAGAACTTTCCGACGCGTAGGTTTTCTCACGATGACTTCGTTCATCGTTAAAACGAGTGATACTTAATTTCCTATACTCACATAACTTACAAGAGAAAGAGGTGTATGCTCAGGATTTGAACCACAGTCCCCCACATTCTGCTACCGAATTCCTAACCACTAGACTATCACTAGATCGTTATGTAAAAATGTCATGTCAATGTATTTTATAACGCGCTTTTGAATATATTTTTCGATGAAAATTTACGAAGAAAAAAGGTTGTCCCATTTAAATATTTTGTGAAAGTTATGAATTATCGACATATCGATATTATCGGAATGTTAAGATATTTTCAGTTCTTTAGGCCTTGGATATAAATACATATAAATATTTGTATAGAAAGCACAACTTGTATCTTTATTTTAATATATTTTAACTTACCTATCCTTAACTGCATCGTACAAAATACCTGCATAGTAAATATGTAAAACCCTAACATAACATACGTATAACATCCTATTCTTGCAACAAAAACCTATAATCTTGATTATAGGCTACAATTACTTCCCTTGCATCATTAGGTATTATGATAATCGTCAATGAAGCGGTTAAGTAGTTAAGTAAAGGGTAACGTACTCGTTACGCGAATTATTAGCCTCGAATGATCGGGTAAGCCGTAATAACACGCGTATATACCTAGCTTTTAACACCAGTGGTGGCATATGCCTCATTTATATGTACAGACAGCTCTAGAAGTAGATGAGCAGATGAAAATATAAAAAAACTCAAAAACCGGCGGTATGTGTGGTCGCATACCGTCAAGTTCACCTGGATGGACCCTGACGGAGCAACGCGCTGAGAGGACTCCCGCCACGACCACCGGGGGAGTTTGAATGCCGTAAGAATCCCATGTAACACAGCGTCGCACCGACAGCATCGGGTACCTTTTTAAGGTTTCCCCGTCGTAAACAAAAAAGTATGATATGTTATTGTTTACATACTTTTTACACTGTAGTGTTCATCTACTTTTGAAACTTTACGACGTTCATCTTATTATGGTGCTAGTTGTATTCAGCTATTTATGATCGCTTGGGTGTATGTTGAAGGTAGTAGAACCCTTTTGTGGTTCGACTCCGGCGGCACCACCGCCACACCTATTTCTACCTAATAACGGCAGTGTTAAGCGCTGCTGTGTTCCGGTTTGAAGGGTGTGGTAAGGGAGACAGACTTTTCCGAGGCGTTCCAGCTTAGTCCTCAGGGGTAGCGGCGCATCTGTAGCCGACCTCAGGTAGGAATATCTAATCCTATCTGGGGTTGATTACAGATGTCCATGGGCGGCAGTAGCCACTTACCATCAGGTGGACTGCATGCTCGTCTGCTACTCTTATATTATAAAAAAAAATGTAACGTGGGTGTATATTCAGTGTAACGTAACATGTTGCTACAATGCATGTCGCAGATTGCCATGACACATCACATCACTACACAACGTTTCAACGTGCAACAAGCCGACCTCGTATGTATTTTGATAGTTATTCACATTTTCCTTCACAAAAACATTTTCTACACTCGCGGTTTCCCTGTAGAATTAAATTTATTATACTTTAGCTGCCTGCATACAAGTAAGATAAGAAAACATTCGCATAGAATCACAATAAACATAATTTATCAGTTTCCAATCAAGCTAAGGTGGTAACTATATGTGCAACCTTTGACTCGCAAGTGTCTACTTTAGAAGCAACAACGAAATAATTTCTTGGTTGATAAATCAAAATTACGTACAAACACATTTCAACCAGAAATCTTCTGTCGTACACACCTAAGTAGGTAACTTTTAATGAGTATTTTGGATATACTCGTATATCTATGATCATAATATAAAAAATATTTCTGATATTTATGCATCAATTTGTACTCAACTTTGTAATTGGGGTAACTATTTTAATAAATTGTTATTTCAATAATTTATTGCATCAACGGTAAAAATGCTGTCATGTAATTTGTTTGCAACAGTACGCTTATCTGAAGGCGATCACACGAAGTAATCACAATCTTCAAAGAGAGGACTGCAAAGCTGCCGCAAAATTAGCATTAGTGTGGCAGCCTACTACAGTCGACTCGCTAAGAAAAAAAATAGTATTAAGTACAAGGTGGTTTAGATTAAGAAGGTGGTAGACCCCTTTATGGTTCGACTCCGGCGGCACCACCGCCACACCTATTTCTACCTAATAACAGCAGTGTTAGGCGCTGCTGTGTTCCGGTTTGAAGGGTGTGGTACGGGAGACAGACTTTTCCGAGGCGTTCCTTCTTAGTCCTCATCCTTAGTAGCGGCGCATCTGTGGCCGACCTTAGGCAGGAATATCTAATTCTACAGCGGCAGTAGCCACTTACCGTCAGGTGGACTGCATGCTCGACTGCTACCTCTATTATAAAAAAAAAATACAAACAGTCATAGTACACACCGAGCGTTGTAGCAACCTATCCAATTCGCGGGCCTACGATGCACTAACAACCCGATGTTAAAGTCTACCACCACCACACTTCCACAAAATAAAATATACAAGAAAGTTAAAAAAAAATGGTTCAATTCGAATAAATTTAAAAAATACTATTATAATTGGTTACTTACTCATTTTGACAGGCGAATTTTTAACTCTAATTGTGTTTTATCATTATTTTAATTATAAAATATCACATTCTATGCGTTACAAGGATCTAGAAGGATGCCAAATAGTTACGAATTTATTACCAATGACGTTCTATGCGTAAGATAAACGTAATAAATAGAATATATTTAATCGCACTAGGACATCTAGAAAGCGATAAATGATTTCTCTACTAACGGCTTTACTATCTACCATAAACCTTATTAGAATAACATTTTGTATTTTAATTAAAAAATAAAAATTGTATCCATAATAATTGAATACTACAAAATTTTGTTTCTTTCTGTTGACATTTAGATATAAGTATCTATAGTTTACATTTATTCGTATTATAATTTAAATTTATTTATTTTAAATTCATCCTCAACTAATAACAAACTCATCTGCGATTTTATTTTAGAAGAGATTGTAAGTGTGACTATGAATTTCTATTAGCAATACCTGCATATCGAAATATGTAAGCAGATGCTTTTAGAAATAAAAATACAAATGTTAACCTACTTTCAACGCAACTTTCAGTTCGAATGGTTTCAATACATCTTCGTAATGACCATGCGATATTCTTAATAAGTATACGTGTCATATGAATCATGCCTAATTCGGAATATAATTAATTCAGAGAGTAAAAGTTTAAGTAAGTAGTTTAAATTTCAGTGCAGGGGTTGCGTACTATAAACTACGTGATTATTTGACTGACAAAACGGTGTGGTCTGAATTAGCTCCAGCTCCACCATGTACCATTACGTTAAGTTGACATTGCAAAAAACATTGTTTTTTTTTTAAAGATGTGTGTTATGCAGTTTCTTTCACCGCTTCTTCTCCATAACGAAACACCTTGTGAAGTGGTGGTAGTTGTATTGACATTCAAAAAGTGTTCTGTAAAGAACCTATTTTGAATAAAAAAAATGATTTGATTTGATTTGAATTGGGTGCATTTAGGTACATTTAGATAGTAGTATAGCCCTTTTTGGGGTGACTTCGAAGGCACACACCAATTTCTACCTATGTCTGCTTAATAACGACAGTTTAGCGCTACTGCGTTTTTATTTAAAGGTTGTGGTAAGAGATACATATCCAGAGCCGAGAAAAGCATATTTAGAAGTCCAGAAACTCTGGAGCAGCGAAGGGTCTGAGGCCCCTAATTATCTTCGGGATCAAAAGAACATTTTTTTCTGTCAAGTCTTTCAAAACATATGGCGGGACAGCGGAGAGTTACTCCTACTCGTACTGGCTAAAACCCCACGTTTGACAAAGGGTCAAGACAAAGGCCGTCTAGAGGTACGCTTATTAGAGGTATGCACTCGTCCGCGGTCCCGACGGAGGTATTATTTTCCTGCCAGTAGAAAGTTATGGACGATGCAGAATGCGGAGTTGCGGTATGCTTACTTTGTAAGTTCAGGATACATTTCATTGTTTCTGAGAACAATGTACACATTTCACATTTAGCAACAAATTAAATCGCTGTCAATCTTCTACAGTAGAAACGTGGAGTATTGAATAAATAGACAGTTGACACTCATAGCCTTCTTCTATCTTTGTATGTGTATTATGAAACTAAAACACACAGTGACATGTACTTCTGCTACCTTGGCATCTACCCAGATCCAAGTCAGTAAGCATTTTTGACACATTGACAATCCTGGTATAACTAAATCCAGGTTGTTTTAATAACTCGATTTAGTAACACACATCTGCTTCGCTAATAATGGCGACTGTTTTGGGCAACATACCTATTATGCGACCTTTTTAGTGATCAACAATTTTTTTTTAGCTGAGACCAAAACCGCAAAAATGTGACTTATCAGGACTAACAAATCAAATAGACAAGAAACGCGTCGTAAAGTATATCCAAACTGTTTTTTTCCAAAAACAAAACTGACCGAAACCTTTTTTGGCCGAAACTTAGCCGGAACCGAAACCACAACTACATCACGAATCGTTTTTGCGAATATATCGCTTCTGAATTGCTGAATTGCTGCGAAAAGTCACCAGTCGACCACACAACGAATGAGAATTACTGACACAAAACCATCTGACCGGAATCAGCCAATCAAAATGTCAGCCTGAGCATCGTGTTATTGTGTACTTATCACGATTAATACACTTTTATTTTCACTGCAAATGTATGGCGCGACCTGTAACCTTAGCTTTCGCTGCGATAACACAAATAACAATATTAACGGTGAACAATATGATTTCCGCGTCGTCATTCTGAACTTGAAACACTGAACACAGCTAATCCTTGACCGACCTACCGTTACTTGAATGGCACGTTCGGATACAGAAGAGAAATTCGTTACTTTAAACGCTTTACTGTATTGACACTCGTCTTTCGTTTAGTTTTAAATATAGCGAAATATATTGTGCACATTTTAGACGTGATTCAGAGGTGCATTTTCCTAGAAAAATATAAGATTTGAAGATATTAACCACCATTATTAACCAATCTATCCATTTTTAACCTACGAAATTTTGTTATTTTAAGCAAAAGGCGACAAATCCACGTACAATTCGATAATTATCACATTGCATTATACTGAAAAGTACCTACTTTGTAGTGGCCTGTGTAAAGGCTGTGTAGGAAAATATCAGCATTTACAAAACTCTTTCTGCAAAAAAATACACGTATATACTGAACACGAAGTTTTGATACTCAAAATAAATAATAATTTCTATCCGTCTAACTTCTAAACATTAATTTATATTTACAATAAATGTTAGGCCTATCTTCCTTCCTTGTTGAAATTGCATACTTAAATCTCTTCAGTTTCGGTCTAATTATTTAAATTAATGATGATCGTTACTACAGGTAATAATAAATTTGATACACACTAACCCAGTAAACGCTTTTTAAATTTATTGTATTCTTAGGCTGCTGCCACACTATACTTTGTTGGCAAATTACACCTCAATAAACTTTTTTCTAGTACGAGTGTTGCTTATTGTTTGACTATTATAATATGCTTTTAATATTTACGTAGTAGACACACGTTATTAAGTAAAAACATGTCCATTTCACGTTAAATTTCACTGTTAATTTAAGTTATCAAAATATGATTAAACTACTTATTTTACTTATCTCAAATTTATTTACGTATCCATCATACGTTTAGCTCTTTAGCTCATTAAAAATAACTAAAAAAACGGATACAGTTTGTAGGCAGCCTTACTGGTGAATTGGATCGTCGCGTGCACATAAACAAAACCTTATATTACATGAATTATGTGTTGTGAATTTATACCTTTATATCGTCGTATATTTTGTACAATATCCTGTAATATTTACAAATAACTTAAGAAATACTTAAAAATAACTATGAAATAAGACCTCTTTTGTGTTTGTAAGACTTCTACTTAATGCCTAGATATTAAGAATTAAATTGAAATCACAGGTTTAAACTTCGTTAGTATAAAAATGTGTATCTTTAAAACCAGGTTGTCAAAAGTATGTAGTCAACGAATTCCTAACCTTTCATTCTGAAAGCAGACCTGTGTCCAACAGGGAATTTTCCCTTTCTTAATTATTAAAAGCTCCGACACAGCTAACACCCTGTATATAAAATGTTTCAAAAAATATCAATGTGATTATGAGCCTTTTTTTTCTTTTCGAGGGGCAAACCTTCAAAAGGTACCCGACTCAAAAATCTTCAAAAATTGCGTTACGTAATACTTGAACGGCCCCTTATGTGGGATTTTTACCGCACTATAACCCCCCCGGTGGCCGTCCTCGGCGCTTGTTGGAGAACTCCGGGATCTCCAACGGAACACAACCGGAGTCGTCCAAGCGCGATGCCCGGAACGGGCTCTGCCCTAGGGGAACGTTCGCTCCTCCCAAAACATCTGGTGTTTACGACGGTATGCGACCACACATAGCGCCGTCCTTCATGGGGTAGCATACTGGACGGTTCGAGCTCCCACTCTTGCCGCCCGCAACCCCGGAAGCCCCCTTTTAGTCGCCTCTTACGACAGGCAGGGGATACCGTAGCCCTATTCTAGTCCCGGAACTACAGGGACAAAGTTATGAGCCATCTAGTGGTAAAAATACCGTAGGTGTACAAAATTTGCAACATAAAAGAAGTCGTCAATACATCGCCAATCAGCACTTTTATAGTAAGGTTACCGCGGTTACCGGTTACGGGTTACCACGGAATATAGTCGTCGTTCGATATCTAGCGAATTATATGACCGATTGCCAATTCCATCGTTTTCAAATAAACACACTTTATTACCATTTACAACTGACGCCATTTATAGCCACTGACATTCACAAGCAATAATAATATGAGTATACCAGTTATATTCAGAAAGTATGCCGTCAAAGTTACAGCCGATTTATGATGAGCAGGAGTTCACAACTGTAATGAAACTTGATTTTTTTAGTACAACTTCATTGCATCAGTTTACTTGCAAAACCTGCTGCAACTTCTTAAACTGGTCATATTCGACCCAAAATAACTAGGCTGTAGTTGTTACAGATCTAAGGAAAACCGGTTATCAGTTGTAGCCACGAATGTTCTTCGTGGGATAGGAACCTTCTAGCATAATGGGCTAAAGTATATCCCAAGCGTTTATTCATAGCGGTCGAAACACTTGCCTAATAGAGTAGAATATTATGTAATTATTGATTTACTTATATCCTATTCGTATGAGGGCCTTACTGAGCATTTACTGATAGACTTAAAGGTGATAGAACCCTCCATGGTTGGACTCCAGCGCCACGCCTATTTCTTCCTAATAACAGCAGTGTTGAGAGCTGCTGTGTTCTGGTTTGAGGGCTGTGGTAAGAAAGATCCTTTACGAGGTATTCCAGCTCAGTTCTCACGGTCACGGCGTTTCTGTGACCGACCTTAGATACGAATCTAATGTTATCTGGGGTTGATTAAAGATGTCCATAGCCAGCAGAACTTACTATCAGGTAGAATGCATGCTCGTCTGCTACTCCTATACTGTAAAAAAGACTTTCCAATTTTGCTATTTGCATCGCTAAACGTACAGTCTAATTACTCAGTGCGTTGTTTAATAAACAGAAAGATTTGACTATTTTATGATAAATATTAAAGAAAGTGTTTTAGCTGGCCTTGTTAGGCAAGTCATGTAGGAAAGTGTGCCTAGTTTCGGTTTAACTAGGGCGCAATTCACACATGAATGTTAGATGCTCGCCTTAACTCTATTGAGATAAGCCTCTTCTAAAATCTACATTTGATTGCTAAGATTGCCTCAGTCAGTTCAAGTTCAAGTAAGAAAAAAAATATGTGTACTTATAAATGCACGCAAGAATTAATATTTATTTTTTAATAATTATAGTGTATAGTACCTATAGTATAATTAATCTTTAATTTTCTTTATAAATAAGTATTGAATAAAAAAATAAAAGTAGATTAATGTTATTTGAAAAGAATATTACAAAATGCTAAGCACGTATCGTAACGTTTCGATCTTCGTTGTGTTCAATATTTTTAGGATCGTATGATATAA
The DNA here is from genome assembly GCA_014595695.2 of Epargyreus clarus clarus. Classification (NCBI taxonomy): domain Eukaryota; kingdom Metazoa; phylum Arthropoda; class Insecta; order Lepidoptera; family Hesperiidae; genus Epargyreus; species Epargyreus clarus. The sequence goes on along the minus strand of JACTTY020000085.1, from coordinate 889,345 downwards.
CATAAACCTAAAAAATAAAATATTTAAATTTACTTTATTGGCCCCCTTTTCTGCCAAACATTTACTAACGAACTTTGCGGAGTCGATGTCGGCTTTGTATAAAAACATTTTCATATTTTTTCTAAACGCCCAAAAGAATTATAACTTTAATAAACGAGCCTTCCTATCATGTCTTCCTCATAAAACAAAATAACTAGTATGTATTCAAACGATAGAAGTATCTAATATAAATAAAAAATCTAAAATATTGAGTCTACCCAAAAGAAATGGCTCGACTTGGCGGAGGCACTACCGTGCCTCCAGAAGTCCAGATACTAATCAACTAATTTTAATTATGTTATAACATAGACATTTTTTTATAATATAAGAGTAGCAGACGAGCATGCAGTCCACCTAATGGTAAGTGGCTACTGCCGCTCATGGACATCTGTAATCAACCCTAGAAAGGGTTAGATATTCCTACCTGAGGTCGGCCATAGATGCGCCGCTACCTCTGAGGACTAAACTGGAATACCTCGGAAAAGTATGTCTCCCTTAACACACCCTTCAAACCAGAACACAGCAGCGCTTAACTGCTGTTATGAATATATAGTATAGTATATTTAAAGAACATTTAAAAAATGTACAAATACATTTATGTGTTATCTCAATAAATTAATTACCTCTATAAAAAAAATCAACTAAATATTAAATTTAAAAGGCAAATTAATCCTACCGTTTTCGTACGACGTTCCGTTCCGTTTGCGCACACGAATTAGTTAAAATTTCACTCATATTTTCCTCTAAGTCGCATAACGAAGTAGCACTTTAGTATTAACGAATGCGTATGTGCGTCGAGCTGAAAAATAGTCTATTACTTCTTACAAAGTTGATGTTGCTGGAATAATAGCGATATGGAATATAATATTATATATATATTATATATATATATATATATATATATATATAATATATATTATATAATATAGTCTGCGTTACTCCGCTCTGAATATAGAAATGAATCGCGTCGCCATAGCAAATTGTATGACTACACCTGCTCGCAACAACTTCAGAGCGGACTAACAGTTTTGCGCGGACTATTTACTCCCTATTTATTCACAATAATTTATGTACTATTAAAATACAAATAATACCAAAATTGCTACTAATGAAGCTGAAATGCAATATAAAAAACAAAATGGTAACTAATTCGTCTAAAATGCAGCAATTTCAATCAAATGTCAAAAAATAATTTTCTTGTATCCTAATACGATATCTCTCTATTTTGACAACATTTTTTTTAATGTTACAAAGCAGGTATCATCAATTTCTTTCAAAACTGTTGTGTTCACATTAGTAGGATAGAATACATGAATTGACTTATAAAGAAAGACTAATGGATATTATTCAAACAAATTTTCTTTAACTCTGACATGTCGCATCTGTGTTTAATATCATTTATCTTCACGTCTTTCTATCTATCTATGTTTTGCTGTACGTCTTTTTTATCTTTACTATCAAAACAGTGACTATTTCTTTAACATGCTTAGATGGTCAATTTATCTAAATATGACACAAACTTATGTAAGGTTACATTTTAATTGAGTTTAAATAAAACAAAACATTGATTTTAAAAATGGATTAAAAACCTTGCATTCGAGTTTCATTGTTGGCCGTATCTATGACATTCTGGTATGAAATTAAAAAAAATGGAAGCTTGGGCGAGAAAAAAAACGGAGGGAAAGAGGGCTAATATAGAAGTTTCTAGTGGGGTCGTGACCAGCTTGTGATTGTGAAGTAATTGATGTACTGCATGTATTATGGTAATATATTGGAAGAACAACAATCTGAGGCTTGGATTTGTTATCCTGAACTCCCAGCACTTATAATTTCTTACAATCTTATTAGGTAATATCCATCTTAGATGTATTGGATATTAAAGTAGTCTTTCAATCCAAAGAATCAAACATGCTTAATTAACAATATGCAAAATAAATAGTTAATTACTTGTAAAATAAAAATTACTCCAAATAAATACCTAGAAAGACTGTATTAATATCTAATACATTTCAACGGAAGAGTCTTAGAAGTGACATACGAGTATTTAAGAAGTGCCAGCGGTTTTACCTGCCTTTAAAGTGTGAATATTCGTGAAACTCTCTTTACGAAATAAAATAAACAGAAACAATAGATTAACCGGAACAAACGGACAGACAGACAAAAAAATTACAATTGTTTTTTGTGATGAGAATCATATGCTTTCATATGCATTGAAAAAATCTGTTATTTTGACATTACAAAAAGACACTTAAGTTTATTTAGAACGAAACACGATTAGCAGTGACCATCGCAAAAGTCTGACCTTAAAACTATTATTTGCTTAAACAAGCTGTTGAACAAGGGATTGAAATAACTCGTTAATGACCAGAGACACAAAAAAATAAGAAACTTTCGATACAAATATGCAAACTTTTACAAACTCTAGTAATCCTTTCTATTTTTGGAAACAAAGTAAGCGGCAGTTCTACCGATATACACGAGTATATTATGCTTGGCATTTCTGCATTTATGATGTTTTGCCGGCTATATGAAACAAGTTTAGTAATAACGACATATGACACAGAAACTTTATGATTTAAAATTTCGCAAACGTTTCATATAGAAATACAAGTATTATTATGATAATGAAGAGCTATATGTTTTGTAACTAGTGGATTTAACCGTTTAGCCCAATGTGTGCTGATGAAACGGACAAGTAAACGGAACAATTTTGAAACTATTCATTAATAAAAAAAAGAAAACCCGACTACTTAAAATGGCCTTTGTTATTCTCACAATTTAATCAATTCTAAGGACACTTCATTATGTTAAAATCCGTCCAGCCGTATGGACTAAAGGGTATCCCAAAATATATATATGTACTCGGATTACCCTCCATAGTCGGGTAATAAACCTAACAATAATAATAAAATATTGCGTTGGACACGTCTAAAACAGATAAGACTAATTGCATGTTAGCATAAAAATGGCAATAATTTCTACACTCACAAGAAAACAGGTATTAAGTCTTGAATTAATTATCAGGCATGAGATGTAGAAAACTAGAGTTACTTATCAATGTCGTACACAATTATAGCAATTAGACCAAAAGAAATATTAGTAAGAATATCTACATATACCTAGTATAAAACACAATGTTAATATGTCCGTTTGTGCGTGCACTTATAACTCTAACACCGTTGATCGGATTAACATAAATTTTAAATGTAGATGTGCGGTAAGATTACGATAGGTAGAACCAACCGATACGACCGATACTATACCATAGGTCACAAAAAGTTTAGTGATTCCCATTACGAAAAATATAAAGGCGCATGCGCACTACACGATGGTGGCAAAGCATGGGGTTATTGATGACAACCGGATGAGACAAAAAAAAAATTATAGACATACATATTATAAGTATAATATTACATATATTATAAATATATAATGCCCATGAGCAGAGCCACGAGCGAAACTAGTCATACATAAAACGTTAAATGGCACAAAATTTCACTTTTGTTTAATTACTTCTTATATATAAATCTCGCGAGTCTCTAATGTATTGCCATATATAAAATAGGTAATATAATCAATAACTTTTACTTTACAAAATGTAAGGTTATTACTAAATTTATAATATCTATCACAGCTTCATTAAAATTATCGAAATAATTACTTAAAACTTATATTACTAATAGGTATGTCAAATACAATCACTGAATACTATTATAAATCTGTCAGTATGAGAAAGCTACATTATTCGAAATAAGTTCTCTCATGACGTGTCATGATTCTGTTTGCATTTATAGTTTATTGTTTTTTATCCTCATCCTTTTAAAATCAGGACAGTAAAAGGGCTTTCAAAGATTACAACATACGTATCTACCTGCTTCATCATTATCAACCCACTGCTGGGCACGGGTCTCCTCTCAAAATGAGAAGGATTAGGCCATAGTCCACCGCGCTGACCGCGTATTGGTAGATTTCACATATCTTTGAGATTTTTTTATAAATCTCTCAGGTGTTCAGGTTTCCTCACGATGTTTTCCTTCGCCGTTTAAGCAAGTGATAATTTCTAATACGCACATAACTTTGAAAATCAGAGGTCTGGATGGATGGAAAAATTGGAAAAATGGATGGAGAGTCCTGGGATTTGAACCTCGGACCTCTCGATCGAGAGGCCGAATTTCTTAACCATTAGGCTATCACTGCTATCTACCTTCTTAGATATAGATAAAATTAAACAGAATTCGCTGTATGATTTAGTATTTTTTTTCTTGTATACCTATAAGTTATGTAAACTCGTACTTACTTGTTAGAGCAGTGAAAACCTAGTGATTAAAACTTAGCCTCTCGATCGAGAGGTCCGAGGCTCGAATCGTATTAGAAATTAATTATCACATGCTTTAACGTTGACAGAAAACATCTTGAGGAAACCTGCATGAGAAATCTTAAAAAAAGTCAAAAGTATGTGAACACATGGCCTATTGTGAGAGGACACACGTGCTCACCAGTGGCACATTTACAGTTACTGGGTACATTTCTGGATTTTGTGTTTTGTTCTCAAAAACAAATAGTTTTTTTTGGAAAGTTGAACTTGATACATTAGCTGTATAAAAATGAGAGTAAAAATAAAATTTTGGTCCAAGCGCAGTGAAGTACTTCAAGCCTCAGAGAGCCGACTTTCGTCCGTTAATTTAATATTCGACGTAGAGTATAACGTAACGTAAGTTTCACGGACCGGAAAGACGGTTTTATATTAAACCGGAATAAGTGTAGACTGCAGATCCAAGATAATCTTAGTTGACGAGAAGACATTTGTGTCTATTCCCCTATTGTACATTGACATTCAGAAAGTGCTCGGTAAAGAACATATTTTGAATAAAAAAATTGATTTGATTGTACCTTTACCCTAAGGGCACAGAGGCCTATATCCAGAACCCCGACATAAGATAGGCCTCGAAAAGCCGATATATTCGCTTTCACGTCCCGATGAGAACATTTCTAAACTAAAATGTTGATCATTCACTGGTTTTCATTTTTGGTTACATTATTTCTACACCGGCATTTCTTAAACCTGCGTTGTTATTCCCAAAAGGTAAACCTCCGCTGTCTGTCCATCTTTCACAAGCTGTATTGAACCATAAAAGATATTTTTTTGTACTGGATGTAAATTGTACTTCTATAAAAATATATAATACGAAATATTTAATGATAAAACAGATATTACGGAGATTCCTCGCAGATGCATTGTTTTCTATAAGTTCTAAGCTGGAACACCTCACCACCATATGTTTTAAAACCAAAACACAACGTATGATGTAAACAGTACTACCGCATAAGACAAGAAATTGGTATGGTAGTGATATCGCGCCAGTCCAAAATATTTAAATACCACATTCAAACAATATTCTTCATAAACTCAGATATGCAAATATATCCTTATTGTTTAGAACAATAAGTTACCTAATCGTAATTTGTATGAAGAATAATATATTTATTTTTTGCTTCTTCCATTTATTAAAACCTGTGAAAGTATTTATATTTTATTCGTCTGCACGATTCAAAAGACTTTGAAGTATATTGAAACTACTTGTACTTAATGAGGCATTTTAAATTATTTCTTGAAAATACACCACATTAATCAGGATGTCTGTAGGTATGGCAATTAATTTATACATGTGTGTGTATGTAACACCTTGGATATATTTCAAAACAAATATTAATGATTATCTAAGCACAAAATATGTTAAAAAAATACAGATTTTTATTGTTTGCGTCTTGTTTTTACTAGCAAATTTTGAGAACTACTTAATTAAATTGCACCTATATTCTTTTCAAAGTAAAGTTATTTACTGGATAAACTTAAAATAATTTAATCTCAAAATTATATAGAGTTACGAAAAAATATGTAAAAGTCGTGCGAAAACACATGTGTATCATAAAAATGAAAATTCATCTTATTCTAATAAACTTAGTTCAGTAATTAATGATGAATCATTCTGTGTTTCGCTCGCTTTTTAAATCACGGCTCGAAATTTGTAATTACTTCAACGCTAAGTTATTTAGATAATAATTAACTCTACATTTATTATGATCTTTTTTATCACACCTCGTAACATAAATTAGAAATTGAAGAGATTTCTCTATTTATATGAATAGATACGTGTATTATATTGCTGTTTGGTAACACAAAACACCTTGTTCGGATTTAAACTTACTTTTCTATTGTTTTATGCATTATTATTATTGTTACCACATGTCGAAAATGACAAAATTATACGTCAATTGATAGAAAATGCAACTAGATATTAATTCTACCTTTTTCAAAGCTTACCTTTAGAAATTCCCTAAAAGTATCGATTAATACTAGAATAATAGATATGGTTTTGTTATTATTGCTAATATACCTACGTACGAACAAGCTACATACAACGTCCGGAAAAGCTTCACCTATTTTGACAGAACTTTATTGAAAAACGCAGGATATTTTTTCACAAAATATTAAATATTTGTAGGTATATATTGAAATATCATATAAAACGCATGCAAAAGTAGTAATAAACTTTGCTCACTCAAAACCCGCCAATTAGGTACGAAAAAACAGAATGACATTATTTCAAATGACTTACTCTACTCGTAAGTAACCCATGCGTCAGCTGATCAAATCGCACATTAATGACTCCTACACATACAAACGATCTCGTTTCATTATATATAAGTAATCTGTGTCACGAATCACTGACTTATCTCTTGCCAATTTCGAAATATCTTCATCGTAATTACGGCTACCGTTTACAGTTCGACTCTTGTTTGATTCCGTTATCGAGTGCCGTAAAATGCAATATGATTCTTGATGGGTTTACACCAGATTAAAACTTTTTTACTTTATTTATAAGAAGCGTATGGGCATGTTCTACTTAATCTTGCGTGGTTACACAACGGTTTAATTAAGTTCTTAGTTTAATTTAAGAGTTTAAGAATACTGATATATAGTAGGACTGCCGCACTAAGCCATCAGGAGCAGTAACTGTTCTAGTTAATCTCTGTCAGGATTCCTATATTGGTTGAGTAGACATACCCATTAGCGGAATGGACCAAGATGGTCCGATGCTCGTTTGTTGATTCTCTATTGAGAACTATTGTGAGGGGTCAGTTACATTTCCTTCCTTAAAATCTATGATGGAATCACTTGGAGTAATATATCTTCGAACTGGAATACAATAAGGTAGCTTTGCTACCTTCAGTCAGAAAACAGATCGAGCTTACCTATCGAAACCAAATTAATCATCTTGATTCCATTAAATTACACGTTTTTTCATGTAATTCAGTATAATTAAAAATTCAATTTGAAGGGGATATTATATTGCCTATTTATTTTTATCGTTCTTTTTACAGTAAATGTTCTGCTGTAAAGGTGTAAAATGTATAGATGACCTATATAGAAAATTAAATAATATACGTCGATTTTTTTTTAATTTTTCATACTATATAATATTTTTAAGGCGATATAAGAAAAACAAAAAATAAAATACGCAATAAAAAACTCACCATACTAAAACGTTCAAATGTACGGCGTGCAGAAATCCCAAATTTAAAATAGTATCCGATAAAACAAACATTAACAATAAAATTATTTTCATACACGGACCAATAAATCACTGAGCAGACACATCACATGAATTCCCGCGTTCGAAAATCGAATCGCGCGCGAAGAGCAATTGATGCTTTTTTTCTTTTCCTCTAATTGGTTTTATCGCGTGCCAGTAACTAAGTAACGTGTTTAGTACGCGCCGGACGGTGGTCAACTGGCGGTGGTGGTGGTATAACGCAACGTGCCATACTCGAGCCTCGATAAGTACCTCGAGATGGAATCGCGAAGAAATGCCATTTAATATGATTTATTGCGTTTCTTACTGACTTGCGATGCGACTGATATATTTGAGCGACGCTCTTCGATGGAACTTATGAAAATATCTTGATAGAAAATACCTCGATAATAAAACAATGGAACAGCGTATACTTAAATACGCACGACATTGAAATATAAGGAAATTCAATATCTTATTGACAAATATGGTTCTTCATAACTTTAAAACCTAGTCAATATTTGTTTTATAATTTTGGCTCATGCTACGTAACGATATATTAATAGAAAATTTAGCACAAAGTAAGTTAATTAATCTGTGGTCAATTAATTTCTTAAAATTATTAAGTTTTATAGTACGATAAGACGTAACTTTTAATTATTTACGAACTTTACAACGTATCTAATAACATCCATATAATATGTACTTTTACTATAGCTTACTATTACAGTGATAGAAAAGTTTATAAGGTTGAAATTTATTTAATCCGTTAAAACATGCCTCTGCTATCAGGAGTCTTCACTCCTTTTTTTTCAAAATTTAGGAGTCGCAGACAAGCGTGCATTCACCTAATGGTGTGAGACAACTGCCGCCCATGAACATCTGTCAACCAAAGATATAATTAGATTTTATTTCCGGAGGTTAGCTACAGATGCGCCGCTACCCCGGAGAGCTAAGTCGTAATATTTCGGAAAATTAAGTCTCCCTGCAAACCAGAACGCAGCAGCGCTTATCATTGCTGTTTGTTTGTTTTTTTCACTCTCAGACAAGTAAAACATATTTATCAGAGGTTTCATTTTCAAAATTTGAGGTTCCTAACATTTATACTTTATCATGTGTCTCCTTTATGTCTCACTCAAGTTTCCATGCGTCTTTTGCTACTGTATTCCCAGTTATGTCCGAGGTTCTTGCAATGTAACGTAATTGCGCAAATACCGACAACTATGCAACGTCACTATCATCTATCTTGGCCGGCACGTGCCTTCAAGAACAAGTAAATAATAAGAGAGACACGTATATTTCTATTCTATGTGGTAATCATAGGTGGTAATAGGAATATTTTGATAGTAATTGGATGTAGCGTAATGAGCACGTGTTTTTTTTTCTTTTTATTATTGTAATCAACAAATGTTCTATACATTTGTAACGTTTTGTTTCAAATTTTGTTACTACTTCGCAAGTTGATGAAACGCGTGGTGGAACGCTGAAGGTTTCGGGTTCCATCCCCTGCTAGGCAGTCATCGATCAGAATATCACGGTGGCATACGAAAGACTTCAACGCGTTACGCTTTGTCAAATTCGGATGGAAGAAATAAAATGATAAGATTTTGTTTATCAAATTATTTATTTGCTTAAACGAAAAAAAAATCATAGGGAAAATAATGTCTCTGAAAGATTCTGGAGACACGTTCTGAAAATATTTTAAAAGTCATACGTAACTTTCAGAATATTTTCAGATAATTTTAAATAGAATAGGGGCGTCCTCAGTGTTAAATAAGCGTCATAGTAATTATTGTAACAAAATTATTCATTTCACTTCTTTTACACACTCCATCTATCACAAGTTAAACAAACTTTTTACTTTTTACATAGACCACGCTGTAACTGTGTATCATACAGGTAACTTGTGAGACTCCGTGCTTACTAAATTTTCCGATAGATGGCGTTATTACGTAAATGATATATAAACAACTAACATAATTCTTGAAAAGTTTAATTTAGTATTTTCTTTAATTATTACGTTTGTAGTACGTATAAATATTCAAAACAAAAGTATAAACGTCAATAAAACCATTTAATGATGCTCTATAGTGCTAAAATATCATCGAATTTTGGAAATATTTTCGAATAACAAATGTTTGTGGACGGGCTATTTGCAACTTATGGGTACCATTACCCTTGAAGGTGGTAAAACCCTCTGTGGTTTGACTCTGGCCGCACCACTGCCATACCTATTCATGTGTATAGGAGTAACAACACATCTTTAGTCGGCTTTAGGTAGGACATGTTCTTGTCCCTGTAGTACCGGGACCAGAATAGGGCTACGGTATCCCCTGCCTGTCGTAAGAGGTGACTCAAAGGGGGCTTCTGGGGTTGCGGGCGGCAAGAGTGGGAGCTGGAACCGCTCGGCCAGCGACCCCGTGAAGAACGGTGGTATGTGTGGTCGCATACCGTCGTGCCCGCCAGACGGAGTGGCGAGCGTCAAAATGCTCACCTGGTTTGAGCCTGACCGGGAACGTGCTAAGAGGACTCCGGTTGCGTTCCTTTGGAGATCCCGGAGTCCTCTAAGCAGCGCAGAGGACGGCCACCGGGGCGGTAAAAATCCCAAATAACCCCGTGTCGCTCCCACAGCATATGGTTTTGAAGGATTCCCCCTCATCAACAAAAAAAAAGGTAGAACGTGTTCTCTATGCACTTGGTTATATATATTCATGGGCGGCAGTGACTAATTACCATCAGGTGGACTGCTAGCTCGTTTGCCATTCCAATCTTACAAATGTAAACAATAATAAATATAGGAGTAGAAATAAAAGGAAATAGAGAAATACTATACTATATGAAAATAAAAAAAACAATCAGATAATTACACGCTATATTTTAGAATACGTAATAAATTTTAGAAAATAATGGATACATCGTTGTAGAGTTCGTAGATTTTTAAGGATTATATTCTTATAACAATAATGATACCTATATACAAACAATAATAAGACTTACAATCATCGCTAATAAATGTTGAATAATTCGTTGATAATATAAATGTTAAAACAAAATAACATTAATGGCACTCATAGCCTACAATATTTTAAGTGAAAATGTAACTTTTTTAATCCACTATTTACATTCGCATGCCAGTATGAAAGACTCAAATGACAACTTCTTTTTAACTTAAGGGTGGCTTTCCCCTCGTCAAATATCTTTGTCCAATTTCAATGTCCAACATTTGATCAAATTTCTTTGACAGGTGCCCATTTCACTCGTCCAATATGTTTGTCCAAGATTTCTTTATAATTTGCGTAGTTGGATATTTAAAGCAGGGTTGTTTTTAGCCTGGAAACGAATTCTTCTAGCTGGAAAAATCTTTGCTCAAATATCGGTGTTGCTCAAATAGTGAATTCACTATTTGAAAATATATTTGACGAGTGGAATACCACCCTAAGACGACGTTCTATATTCATAAACATTTCCCACATAATGCACTTTCTAACTGAAGGTTACTGATAGGTATATGCTGCATATAAAATAATAAAATTAAGATTTCATTTAGCCATTACGCATGGTCGAAAATATTTCCTGGACTTCAACATAATTAATTCTTGTAACATGAAAATATAACGCCGCCAAAACCTTGACATATTAATTGCAAGATAATTATTACATAATTTGTTTTGTAGGGAAGACATAATTATTATATTTAATTCAAAACACAGTGGTTACTATTACGTCTATTCGTATCGTTACGTCTATTTTTTATAATAAAAAGACGCGTCTTTGACGTCGCAAATGTAACACATGTTTATGACGTGATATTGCGTGAAATCTATATTTTTATCCTAAGCTCATACCATGCACATTACCGCAATTTAATATTTATTACTTAAACAATAAAATAATGTGTTTAATTGTTATAACAAATGCAATATACCGAAACATGACCTAGTAATATACAGTACAGCCCTATTATATCTTAAACAAACTAAATATCTTATTTTGTACAGACCCTTATGTACAATGTTGACCATTAACTAATATTAAAACTGAGGTTATATTCTGTACTTAAATAACTTAGTTACTCGTATAAATTCAAGTGATCGTTTATTTACGACTTAGAGCTGTAGCCTACGACGACTTTTTACGTCAATTCCATCACGACATAGAAACAATACAAGATTTTAAACAAATGCATAGTGTGAATTACGATTAAGAACCATGTGTGAAGATGAACGTTATGGAGTTTCTTTCACTGCTTATTCTCCATAACGAAACACCTTGCGAAGTCGTTCAAAAGGAGTTCTGTGAAGAATCTACTTTGAATAAAATATTTTTGATTTGATTTGATACGAGTTGATCGCACGTGAACCTATGTTCGTGGACTGTATGGAGATACAAAATGTCACCATAGGCTACACCTTTTACGGATACCAGACATGAATACTGTTTAAAAATATGACATTTCTTTGGCCTGTAAGCAACTACTCGTCATATGGGATCATCAATAAATTACGCTTTTCAGTTTTTCAAACACGGGGTTTCTTTTAATAAAATAAAACGTTTGCCATCAGTACCTTTATTATGAGTTTTTACGTTTTTCAAATATGACTGTTTTGTATTCGTTTACGTATTTGCCCATACATTTCCAATCAGTTCTGATACAGTCCGTGGGGGCGCTTATTGCAAATTTCCATACATTTCCCCATGCAAATACCTAAACAAATACAAAAACAGTAATTTTTGTATAAACGTAAAAACTCATACTGAGGGTACAGATATCTTATTTATGTGACATATTTCTAATAATATTTTATAGAATAAGTATTTTTCTCTAATCAGATCATTATTTGAGTCAATTGTCACACTCTGTCACCTTCTGCTGTCCCCTACATCCCCTAATCATTTACGTAACATATGGATGATCCCTATGAGTAACCAAAATATTTGTAAGCATACAATTTTATTTAAAATCAAAATTAAATATACCTTTTTTGAGCGTTGATGACAAAAAAAATAACTAAAAATATATGCAATGACGCCTAGACTACTAGACAAGTAGAAGTAGACAATAACATCTTTACCACAATATTCACTTTATTTTATATGAACTAGACTTGTATCATTATAGACTGTTTTGCTGCTGTAAGAGATTTAAGCGCTTATAGTAAATGTTCGCAGCAACGGTACAACTCTGCTAAGTATTTCCACTATTACTTAAAAATACAGTATAAAAAATATAAAATTATCTGCCAAAAAACATTCATAAGGCACACATTGCCTAATTTTTATAGGTTGCAAGTATTTTTAATAGTAATTAATGTATTTAATAACAATCGAAATGAAGATGTCCAAATTATTAAGAATAAAATTGCGTGCGCTCAAAAAATGTAATAGAATTATAACAAAAACTGCAATGAAAACATTATAGGATGTTACAGGTACATAATTAAAACGGAATCTTGTACGATATTGATGTATATTCGGTATACAATGCAACGTGGTATATTCGTTCCAATTTTAAATAAACGAGTCTATTTTACATTTATTATATTTTCGAATATTATATTTTGGTGGCTATAGCGCTTAAGCTTAATTAATGCATAAATTTTAGTCCTTAGACATCCTGTATAGTATCCTGTATATACACAGGATGTATAAAGACTAAAATTTATACTTTAATACATATTAATACGAGAGTAAATATACATATTTCGAAATATACGTAACTGACTTTAAAGTAAGGGTATTCACTACATAAATTGTATCTCAAAAAATATATATAATATCGGTATCCGGTCGAATTCCCTCGCCCGCACTATTACATAGTGTATGCTAATATATTATAATTTATTACAAACTTATTAACAAAAGATTTATTCTTTTTTCTTTACTCACATGGATACACCAAAATTAAATATATCTGGATAGGCTGGCTCGTACATAAATATTTCAGTTTCTTTTTTGACAACTTTTGTGTAAATTCTCTGGATTCTCTGGTTTGTTAATAGTATTTTTTATTGTCTGTAGTAGCAAATAGATTTTTATTGTATTATCTGTCCAATTATAGTATTGTCGAATAACGAGAATGCATCGCATTTTTTGGCTCTTAGAACACAATTCAACCGTTAGTGCCTCAGGCATAGACGTGCAGTAGTGCGGACGTGGCTTAATAGACATTGATGGATTGGATCACGTTCAACATCGACGCTGTTGAACTGAGCGCCAGTAAATTGGCATCGATTCAATTAAGCAAATCGATATTCTATGACCGTGCGTGTCGAGACGGTGTGGAATAGTAAAGTAATGGACAGTAGACCCACTGGATAATCGAAACAACACTGGCATATCAATTTTGATTTTGCAAGAAGCCTTAGAATTGGTTAAAAATTATAAATATATTGTAAGGAAACCTGGAAATTATGATAGTATTTTAAATAAAGAAATAATAGTATTTTTTTCACTCTAATCAATTGTAATTAATAATCAAGTTCATATTATAGACATTTTATGGAGTCAGAAATAAATTTAACTTTGAAAATATTATTTGTTACAAATATTTCAAAAAAGTCACTTTATTTAATAATTAAAAGAACCCAATCTAGATCATAATATTCATGTAAGAGTATTTAATAAATACATTATATGTAAAAAATAAAACGGAATAATGTCCAGCCTACAGTAAACATAACAGGCACATCGAATTAAAAAAAAACCATATATACTTAAACCATAAACAACAAATCAAATTTCGAACAATCTTGCCCTAAGTTGATTTTGAATCTGTTTCCATATAAAGTGGACCGACTGTACATTCTTTACTATGTGGCGTGACGCACAACACGTATGGTTGGCTGATATGTTCGTATTCGTTATTTCCTGTCTACGCTCGGTGTGGATTCTATCCAGGTCGGAGATGGCACAACCGATGTCGTGGCGAAGTGTTATCTGAAATAAGAAAACAAAATCATGTTTATTTCTCTTTTATGTAAATTGTTACAAAAATCGGCAAAGAAAAAGGAGATCAGTACATTTTTTTGTTTAGATAACCCATAGATTAGTAAAGATTACTCGCTTCTAACAAGAAAATGTAACCATTTAACAATTGTCACTGTCAATTATTTTCGTGTTTGAAAAATATTAAAAAAATGTAGTTTTTAGATAATTTACGAATGAAACCATATTTTTCGCACTTTTTCTTCGATTTCGTGTCTTAACTGCGCATCGGCATTATTTACTTAAACGGCTGACAGAATCGTCAGCCGTTTAAGTAATTTAATGGCTTCCTTCAATTACAAGGCCACTGCCTTGTAATTGATAAGTATAGATATCTCACTAGATATCTATACTTAGACTACGCCTTGAATTACTATTGTATATGACGTGAAGTAATGAAAAAAGTTTGCCATGAATCAGATGAACGATACCCTGGATTACACCCGTTTTTTTTCTCGAGTGGGAAACCTTCAAAAGGTACCCGACGACGTGGGAGCGACGCCGGGTTATGTGGGATTTTTACCGCACTAAAACCTCCCCGGTGGCCGTCCTCAACGCTTGTTGGAGAACTCTAGGATCTCCGACGGAACAAAACCGGAGCCCTCCAAGCGCGATGCCCCGATCGAGCTCTACCCTGGGGGAGCAGTTTTCGCTCCTCCCACACCATGTACTCGTAGTGTTTACGGCGGTATGCAACCACACATACCGCTGTCCTTCCCGGGGTCGCTTGCTGGACGGTTCGAGCTCCCAATCTTGCCGCACGCAACCCCGGAAGCCCCCTTTTAGTTGCCTCCTACGACAGGCAGGGGATACCGTAGCCCTATTCTAGTCCCGGAACTACAGGGACACCCTGGATTACACCTAGTTGTTGCCATTAAGAATCTAATAGCTAATTGGCTAATAAGGCTAATGTTGCCTGACTAAAAGCTATGAGACCTAAGAAGGGGTACCTTTGCACAAAAAGTCACCCCCTCACCCTTGCCTCAATGTCTTTAAAGTCCATGTTCCACAGAACACGGACTCAGAAGGTATTTGACTGCAACTTTTTTGCTTCGGCGATGGATTTGATAATCTATTGAACTTTCAAGGTTGTTGTAATCTCTTTTTATAAATCATGTTTAGCGGTTAACCTCTACATTTCTATTGTATTATATTCTAATTTGAGGTGTGGCGGAGATAGACTTATCCAAGACATTCCAGCTTTGCCCTCAAGGGTAGCGGCGCACCTGTAGCCCACCTCAGGTAGAAATGTAATCTTATCTGGGTTTGATTAGGCGGCAGTAGCCACTTACCATGAGGTGGACTGTGTGCTTGTCTTCTACTGTAATCTCAAATATCACTGTATAATCAAATATATTGTAATACTTTTTTAGGGTTCCGTACCCAAAGGGTAAAAACTGAACCCTATCACTTAAGACTTCGCTGTCTGTCCGTCTGTCACAGGGCTCTTTGGAACCGTAATAGATAGACACTTGAAATTTTACAGAGGATGCATAATAGTAGCCGCTATAACAACAAATACAAAAAATAAAATAAAGTTGAATATTAAAAGGGAGTCTACATACAACAAACCGGTATTTTTGGACATTTTTCGATCTAACTGTTAAACCGTACAAGTAAGACAGTTGAAATTTTTACAATCCGTTTATTATTATAATTGCTATTATAATAAATACGAATAAGATCAATTTTAATATTATATTAATCAATACATTTTAATATGGTTATTTTATAAAAATAAGTAAACTATAATGAAGATTTGGTGGAACGGAAGCCTCCATGTGCGAGTTCGACTCGTACTTGGCGATTTTTTCTTTTATTGCATAAAAAGTAAGACTTCATCAATTCAAGAATTAACGTATTAAGTCGTTAAATACTTGTTTCGTATGAAAGAATAAACAAGCCAAGGCCAGTATCAGGTTTCTAAAAATGCTGACGAATCATTGTGAAACCTCATTCTGGTAATTAACGGCAATATTTTACAATATAACGCGTAACTTGATACAAATTACAGTGATATGAATGCAATGATAGGTGCTCAGGGTTGGATCAGAGATCTCTGATTTTTCGAAATATTTTGCGTATTTGTAATGAGAATTTTTACTTTGATGGTGATATTGAGAAGACTTCTAAACCTAACAATGCTACAAACACTACAAGTGCTAAGAGGGGGTAGCAACGGGGTAGTTAGAGTTTGATGTTGAATATTGTGGATGTAGGCTAACTTTCATATAACCACCCTTGCCATATTAGGTATGGCACCGCATCCTACAGTACCCTTACCATGAGTTTTTACGTTTTGACAAATATGACTGTTTTGGTATTCGTTTACGTATTTGCCCATTTCCAATCAGCGCCTCTAGCGGATTGTGTCAGGACTTGAAAATTGTATAGGCCAATACGTAAACAAATACCAAAATAGTCATATTTGTCAAAACGTAAAAACTCATGGTAAGGGTACAGATGTCTACAGATGTTCAAGGGCGGCACTTATCATCTAGTATGAGGTGGACCGCATGCTCATTTGTTATTATGCGCTGCTGTATTCTGGTTTGAAGGGTGTGGTAAGGAAGACCTGCTTTAACATTCCAGCGTAGTCTAGGGTAGAGATCTGTAGCCGTCTTCAGGTAGGAATCTAATTTTATCTGGGGTTGATTATAAATGTACATGGGTGGGAGTAGCCACTTACCATCCGCATGCTCGTCTGCTAATGCTATGTTATAAAAAATCAGTAACTATTCGACTGTGACTGACTTGGACCTGGTTACATACGTCCACATACACTATTGGTCTTTACATCTGGAGGGCTGCATATTATTACGTTTTGTATCTACATTACGTACATCATTACTATCTCATAATCGTAATATTAACTTACATCCTAGTCATCACAAGAAATGTTAATGCAATTCCAGATTAAAATGAATGTTTCTATAGTTTTTGTTCTGTAATAATGAAAATGATGAAACTATATGCTTTCTAAAGTAAACTAGTCTACTGCTCATAAGTTATATTTTCCTTAATATTATTGTAGGGACACGTGATGGAATAATAGTAAGTATCTATACTGTATATTATTTATTAGTAGTATCGCGCACGGAAAAGTATTGATAATTTTATTTCTGGGGCCCTATGACCTATGCCAGCTTACAGAGATGGCTCCGAAATTTCGTAACGACTTTTTTTCGCCATGAATTATCTGGGACTATCTGTATTTCTACCTTGACGATTTTTATTTTCGCCAGCTAGTTTTGAAAGTAGACAATTCTAAAATTTATTCGATACAATATCTGTCAGGTTAAAAGTATCGAATACAATCGAGTAGGTACACGAGTATCCGTATTTTTTTTTAATATAGGAGTTGCAGATGAGCATACAGTCCACCTGATGGTAAGTGGCTACTGCCGCCCATGGACATTTGTAATCAACCCCAGATAGGATAAGATATTCCTACCTGAGGTCGGCCACAGATGCGCTGCTACCCCTGAGGACTAAGCTGGAACGCCTCGGAAAAGTCTATCTCCCTTACCACACCCTTCAAACCGGAACACAGCAGCCCCTAACACTGCTGTTATAAAACATTGTCATCAATGCAGCATTATGAATCACAAATAACTTAATAACTAAGGAAGGAAAACATCGTGAGGAAACCTGCACGCTTGATTTTATAAAATAAAATCTCAAAGGTATGTGAAGTCTACCAATACACACTTGGCCAGCGCGGTGGACTATGGTCTAATCCTTGTCGTTCTGAGACAAGACCCGTGCCTAGCAGTGGAACAATAATGGGTTTATAATGATGATGATGATATACCCTTTGGATACAGAATCCTAAAAATAGGTTGATGACAATGATGACTACCTCGGGGCGTGCCTCGCTCGCAACATGTGCGGTGGTACTTCCCGTCGTTCCACCTCATCCGAATTCAGTTGCAGCCCGGCCACCAGCTGCATGATCTCCCGCTCCTTCTTTAGTTCTTCACGACCTGACTCCACCTGAAAATGTACGAAGGGCAAATTAGTTACTGTTTCTATATATCCAAGTACATTTGTGACAAAGTATATTCAAATAACTTTTCAAAAAATTTAAAAAATAAAAATATGTAAGTATTAATTACACTTTTTTGGAAAGATAGAAATGTGTAGTAGTTTTTTAATTAGTTTGCATAATAACTTTCATTAAACTCTTTTTTAAATGTCTTGAAGTTGGAAACACTTAGTGAAAAATTCAAATAGTTATTGAGCAGTCATTTTACACTGTTAGCAGCTGGGAGAAAGGTGTCTAAAATCTTACGGGTTACGGAGTCGAAAATTACCAAAATCATCCATTCGTAATGAATTAATGGCAACTAAATTGTAACGGTATAGTAAACGAATTTCTCGTAATAGATAACAAATTCGTGATCAAAACGCAATGACACATTTCACATCGCAGTGTGGCATAGAATCAGCAGCAATCACGGTACAACGCAACTAGTTACGCAAGGTGCGGACTGAGCTGAACGGTAAAACAGTTATTGCTTCCTTGTAAACAGCATACCAGAAACCTCTGCCGTCCACACATTCCTGTAACATAGTGTTTGTTTTGTGTGTGCAATGAGTACCTAAGAACGTAACGAAATGGTATTATTGAAAGGGTTCATCAATATATACTTAAAATTTTTAGTATATAAAATGGTCCTAAAGGAATAATTAATTTACATTATTTTACGATTTATTTCTTGCTACCCCAACGTGCAATCATGTTCAAGGCCCTTTACTATTTTCAGACATGGATTAATTTTTATAGAAATTTTATGACAACAATAACCCGACTGATAAAAATATAGCCTGGTTCCAGGGTTCGAATCTTGGCCAGAAAGATATCTAAATGACTAATTTTAATTTCTGTTCTGCTATTACTATGGTGATTACATAACGATATAAATTTTTATTGTCTGATACCAATTATCAGGGGTAGTTTATGTGGGAAATTAAGGGCTAACTTATCTTTTTATAAGCATATGGAGCAAACCAGCACGCAACCTACCTGTCACTATTAGATCTTCAACCAATCTAATAAGACAGTAATCCTATTCCGTAAGTAATTAACAGTCCAAAAAATTGTAATCGGAAGCCAGTATCATGAAATCACAATAAAATACATCCATCACACAACCAACCAACCATACTGAAGGTACGAGCGTAAAATCGAAAAGAAAGTGCAACTGAATGAACCATAAGAGCCGTGTATCAATGGCCGTGCAGACGACCGGACTCAGACTCATCTTCAGCATAGTACAAATATGACACAGTATGGAAACTAAATCTAGTTGATAAAATAATTACCTACACTCCAATGAAGAATAAGGTTGTCACTTTATTATTTTTTAATAATAGTGTTATTTATTTCTATTTTAGCGTTTACTTAGTAGATAATCTCACAGCGTCGGTTAATCCCAGCAAAATACGATAATTATTATTATTATAAGTACTTTTAAATACGGAAAACAGTGTAAATTTTTTACAACTTATGATACAACTTGCTTTGATTTTTTGGCGATCTTTAATTTGTTATTAATTACGGCGTCTGTAGTTTCCGTGATCAATGACTAAATATGTGTACAGAGTACACTGACCTTTTTTGCAATATTGAAATAACAAACGAGCATGCAGTCCAGGCAAATAGGCAATTAGGCAGTGGTTAAGAAACTCGGCCTCTCGATCGAGGGGTCCGAGGTTCAAATCCCAGGCACGCAACTCTGATTTTTCAAAGTTATGTGCGTATTAGAAATTAATTATCACTTGCTAAACTGTGAAGGAAAACATCGTGAGTAAACCTGTGCAGGTTTCCTCACGATTCCTCACGAAACCTGATATTTATAAAAAAAATCTCAAAGGTATGTGAAGTCTACCAATACGCGCTTGGCCAGCGCGGTGGAGTATGGCCAAATTATGAAAGGAGACCCGTGCCCAGCAGTGGGACAGTAATGGGTTGATGATGATGAAGTCCATGCGATGGTAACTCATTAAGATTAGATTCCTACCCGATGTTGGCCTCAGATGCGTGCTACCCCTGAGGACAAAGTTTGGAACGCCTCGGATGATGTCTCAATTACCACACCGTTCAAACCAGAACACAACAGCGTTTAACACTGCTGTTATAAGGCAGAAATAGGTGTGGCCGTGGTGCCGTCGGATTCGAACCGTAAAAGATTTTACCACCTTAAAATTAGCGCACATTAGTGCTTTTAAATACTGTCACTAAGAATAATCCTCTGTTGATCAAGGATAAGACAGGAACGTAATAATGACGTTAATTTTAAGCACTTTTGATATAACTCTCAGACGTATAGGTTTCCTCATGTTTTCCTTTGCCGTTGAAACAAATGATAATTACTTTCTACTCGTATAGTTACGCAATTATCCTGGTATGTAAGTAGCCCTCTGCGACTCCACTAATGTATGTAACTAGTCTTTGCGCAATGAAGAAATCATCAATCAATATGAATAGTCAGTGGTAGCGTACATGTGCAGTTTCTACACATATGTTTATTTTATTACTATGCCGTTCTTTGGATTATTGCGTGGGCTTTAGTATTCAAACAAGATGGATGTAACTGAACGATATTAAAAGTCAAGTGCTTGGAATTTCGTTGTCGCTATTTATAATTTTTATAATTATAAAACTGATTGTTTTTATTTTTATTCTATTTTTTATAATTATTAGTTACAGTACAATTTATATTATTTTTTTTTACAATATTATAAGAACTTAAACTAAATAAAAAATATTTCCAGTGTTAAAATGTTTAGTGTTGTATGTTGTAGTGTTTTATGTTGACGGTGGTATTTATGTTAAGTGGAAAAAAATATAGTCTTTTAACCACTTAAGTTAAATTTAGTCGCACGTAAAGCAACATGAATTAGTATGAACGGTAATAATTTGTTTTTTTTTATAAAAAAAAAAATGTGAGCCGTCACGGAACGCCTGGCAGATGTGAATCATCGACATTATTTTGTAAAAGTAATATGCAGAAAAGAACATATTGTGATAGGAACTAAATATGTCATAATGATAAAATAAAATATTACGATCCGCATGGCGACGCGTCGCCACACCGTACACACTACTGCATATAGACTGTATATATATACCATCGTATAGCGTCGCCACGGCATGCGTCGCCACGCCAGAAATCGGTTTTACGTGCGGCTATAGATGTTTCACATCAAAAATAATAATGTTTATTATACATACGTTTATTACACAACATTTTTTGTACAAGGACCATTTCGAATTGTCACATTTCCTTGTCCTCAGTCGTATAATTTAATTATTGGACTTCGTAACCATCTAAAAGTAAAATAAAACGAGTTTCTTTTCTCATTAATACCTATTAGATAATACATTAATGAAGATTCTTCATTAACCTCTTTAAATTTGCATAATAATGTTTCTCGGAAGCATTTCAAATTTAATTGCATATGACATTCACTATAGGATATCCTCTATTATCTTTAACTTTCAATCACCGGTTGTGCCTCGAAAGGGTCAACGCTTTCTATCATCATCATCATGATGATCTTCAACCCATTACTGTCCCACTGCTGGATAGGAGCCTCCTTACAGATTGAAAAAGTTTAGGCCACAATCCATCGCGCTGGCCAAGATACACAAATCTTAAAAAAAATCTTCGCGATATTTTCCTTCACCGTAAAGCCATATATTATTAAAGATTACTCACTACTAACAAGATAATGTAACCAGTTTTGAGAATTAAAATAGTTGAGTAAAAAATTTTATGCCACGTCTCCGTGCTAAAATGTCCCTAAAATATTTGATATACTTATTTATTTATTATGTAAATTACGCAGTATTAGTTATTTATTCGTAAATTTTCTGAAAAATGATTTTATTTGTTTGTGGCTTCATTCAATTTCAACGCGGTGAAGTATCTTTACTAATCAAAGGTTCTAAAACAAATGGTTCTACCACCTTCAAAATCACATGAGGACAGGGTCGCCTTATATCACAGTCCACGCATCGGCATCCACACCTTTCCACTAAAACGCAAGAATTGCTTCAAGCTAAATAATAAATAGTGCCTGTACCTTCCCAATCGAAGAATACTCATCCTACTTAATCTTAACAGCAAATAGGCTCAATACTCGTCCCTACTTCTGTGAGATAAAAAACCTACGCTGATAAAATCTGTAACCGAACGCGATAAAATAGTAAAACATAACTGAATTACCACGAATTTAGTTCAGCAGTTATAAAATTAATCGAATAGATAGATCAGTTTGTTAGATATTACGAAACGACCTATGCATGTACAATTAACGTATAATTAAATTAGGGATGTAACAACATATCGAACATTCGATAACGACACTGAGTAGAGTATCGATATTTTTTTAGATATTGAACTATTCAATTGACAAAAACTACAATATTATTAAGTAGTGAAATAAATATTTGCCTTCGCAATGGAATTTGGTATTAAGGCCAAAAACATGGTTAAAAATAAGTAGCACTGAAAGATTTGTCAAATTTGTCCTCCTACTTGAATACTTTATAAAAAATCAGAATTTTCGAAATATCAACATTATTGAAACTTGCGATATTATCGATAATTAATATCGATGCCTATATCGACATTCGTATCGATAATTCTTAAACTTACGAGTACGTACATGGCAACCATTACGCAACACACGTAAAACGTTATACTGCATCAAATCGCTAATTGTCAGAATTTCTCCCAAGCTTTCAGTTTCCCATTCTCAACACCTGACCACATTCTGCCAGCGTTTAGAAATTGGAATCGGACGCAAGTGTGAAAAAATTTGTTGTGCAATAAACCGCGCCAACGGATTCGATGGAAAGTTGCTTTGTCGTTTTTTATGTAATACGAAGAAACAAATGAATTCCATCTGATCTCGTGTGATCATTGGAGCCGATTGGTGATTCGACTCCAGCGGCGCCGATTTCGACTCCAGCGGCACCATCGGCACACCCAATTCTGCATAATAACAACAGTGTTAAGCGCTGCTCGTTGGTCTGTACTTGAAGGGTCTATAAAGGGACACATACTTTTCCGAGACATTTCTGCTTAGTTCGGTGGTAATCGCGCATCTGTGGACCATCTAAGGTCTAAGGATTTTTATCTTGTCTGTGGTTGATTACACATGTCCATTGGCGGCAGGAACCACTTACCATCAGATGGATGGATCTTACACAAAAGTGCGCACAATATTTGAAAACTAACGATCACCCAGCCAACTCTTGACCGCACCCGATGTTGATTTGTGGAGAGACATTTTTAAAGGAGACATTTTTTGAGGAGAGATTTTGAAGGTGGTAGAACCCTTTGTGGTTCGACTCTGGCGGCACCACCGCCACGCCTATTTCTGCCTAATAACAGCAGTGTTAAGCGCTACTGTGTTCTGTTTTGAAGGGTGTGGTAAGGGCGACATACTTTTCCGAGGCGTTCCAGCTAAGTCCTCAGGTGTAGCGGCGCATTTGTGGCCAACCTGAGGTAGGAATATCTAATCCTATCTGGGGTTGATTACAGATGTCCATGGCCGGCAGTAGCCACTTACGATCAGGTGGACTGCATGCTCGTCTGCTACTCCTATAAAAAAAAGACATTAAGTTCTCTCGCAACACCTCAATACTGACAAATTCTTGACATATAATATAATTAACATTAATATTTATCGATAAAAATGTTTAGAACCACTGCACTACAGCAAATAATAGTAAGCCCACCTACAAGTCCCTTAATGTACTTACGATGGAAAGTCAATAGAAAAGTGAATAAACACACGTAGGTCTCACTTCATTGTGAAACTGGCAGTAGGCAGCGATCCTCAACACCCCACGCGGTGAAGTCCACGTTACAATCCAAGCCCAAAAACAACCATACTACGAAGCATAACCATAGAATATAAATAAATAAATAATTAATAAGAATATAAATAATAATACATAGATAATATAATTAATTACATTAAGTTCACCCTTGTTACCCTTAGTTTAAGGTGTTTCAATAGAATAAATAAATTAATTAAGGAATTAGTATTACGAGTATACCCTTGTTCGTAATAATTTATAGGTTACAATATTTTTTTGAAAGCAAGACAAACGAGACAGTGTAGTTTATAAATGTACGAGTATATTTAAATATCTTTCTTACTTCATAGCCCTACAATAGTAGTAGAATTCTCTATATCATGAGTGTAATGAACACACACATAAAGATGCGAAAAATGTATGTCTGGCCAGTGATCGAACGCGCAACCTTTTGCGTAGCATAAGAGGTAGGTATATCACCTCATGTCCCTGTAGTACCGGGATTAGAATAGGGCTACGGTATCCCCTGCCTGTCGTAGGAGGCGACTAAAAGGGGGTTTTCGGGGTTGCGGGCGGCAAGAGTGGGAGCTCGAATCGTCCAGCATGCGACCCTGGGCTCATCTGGGCGGAGCCTGATGGGGCAACACGTTCAGAGGACTCTGGTTGCGTTCCGTTGGAGATCCCAGAGTCCTCTTCGCAGCGCTGAGGAAGGCCACCGAGGGGGTTTTAGTGCGGTAAAAATCCCACTTAACCCCGTGACGCTTCCACGACACTGGGTACCTTTTGAAGGTTTACCCTTGTTAAAAATAAAAGTATATATCACCTCCGGTAGATCTCCCATATGCCATGCGCATCTTTAAACAAGATTTGAGATGGGTTGACGGTCTCTCCATGGTCAGGGGATCAAATCAATGTTAAAAATATTTTAAAATATTATCATTTTTATAATATTAGTAGCCACTTAATAGTAAGTGGTTACTGCCCCCATGGACATTTGTAATCAACCCCAGATACATTTTGATTCCTATGAGGGCACATTTACGTAAACATTAATAAAAATTAATTTTTATTGCACACAGTATCTTTTACACCTTACGCCTTAAACCAAAACCCTTATTAAGGTTTATAAAACAAAAATAAATAACTTCTCGTCTTACAAAACAACCACGTTGAACTTGAGATAACCTCAAATCGTCCTATGTAAGGTACCTTTTTTGTACTGCCTATTTAACGTCGATAACATTTGATAAAAAATTCATTTATTGCACAAACGTAGGTAGATTAATCCAGATACTATAATAGTGATTGTCTTCTACATATGTCATATTGTATTTAATTATTGTATACTCAATCAACTCAAAAAGTCTAAAAATATCTCAAATATTAAACTTATTTTTCATCTTCTAAGAATATTTAATTATGTTATCAATAAGGTATGACTTGATTTCTGTTTTAAATTTATTTTTTCTTTAACTATAATGTGTTCATAAATATGTTCCACGTCAGATTTTCCATTACATAATATTCTTGGTCACATCACAACAACAAATAAAGACGTATATTAGACACGTAGCCTCGAATAATGTTTTATCTACACTAATATTATAAAGAGGAACACTTTGTTTCTTTGTTTGGTTGTAATGAATAGGCTCAAAAACTGCTGGACTGATTTTAAAAATTCTTTTACCATTCGAAAGCTACATTATCCACGAGTAGCATAGGCTATATTTTATTTACACTAATATTATAAAGAGGAAAACTTTGTTTGTTTGATTGTAATGAATAGGCTCAAAATCTACTGGACTGATTTTAAAAATTCTTTCACCATTCGAAAGCTACATTATCCACGAATAACATAGGCTATATTTTATATGAAATATATTTGATAAATAGATTTTGAGGCGGAACAAAGTTTGCCGGGTCAGCTAGTTATACATATAACACGTCTTATTTTCGCTGTCTAAGTAGTGTACATTTGCGCGGACTTTGCAAAACACGTTGATTACGCGTAGGCATATACGATATGTATAATTCGGGTAATTAATAATCGCGTAGAGAGAAATATTATGTTTTTACGACTTTTTGTTCTCAGTAGATGTACAGTTATTTTTAATTACCTTGTTTGGAGCTTGCTTATAACGTTATATTCAGAAGTCTATTTACATAATTCAATAGGTAAATAAAGTAGAATTTTGTCCCTCATTGTTTATTTACTTGATCATATATAATCATGTTTATAATAATATGTACTAGGGAATCATAAATCTGAAAGGACGCCAAAGATGGCGATACCGCTACGAAATCAAAATATCGAATGCGGTTCAATAATGACGTTTGTAGGCCACTGCAGTGTCCATTCACGTCGAGCGACACTGTGCCCGTTCAAGGTTACAGCTTTCACATAATCAGCTGTCTACCGATAACTAGCCCTCGTTTCCTGTTGACTCTTCATTGTCTTTCAATTGTTGTGAGCAGATTGGTCAATGCATTTCTTGGTAAAATAAAAATAATTTATAACAACGTGAGCTGAATAAAGAAAAATACCTTGTCTCGCAACTTATTAAAAAAAAGTTTTTAGGGGAGTCAAGACCTCAAGCAATGTCATTTTACTCTATTATTCTTAGGATTTTTTTGAGTAATTTGGAAATAATTTTAAATTATATACACGCGGCATTCTCAGTTTTAAATTTCGGGCCGCGAGAAAGTAAAATACACAAAAAAGTCGCCAAGCGAGTTTCTCCCGCCAAAACCAAGATCACTGACCGATTGACATTCGATAGACCCGCTCGATACGTCTGTACCGGGACATACCACATACATTTGTGCATACAGCCAAAATAAAATTAACCGTTGTCCATTCCATGTACTTACATTTCGAAGATAATGTATGTAAAATAAAAATATAAAAAATAACATAATAACACTATGGAGTAATATTTATTTTCTATAGTAAATTAAGTAAAATAAGTTAGCAATAGCACTATACGTTGTGTTATCCGCGCACTACCGATTCTTGGCAAAGGCAACCATGATTTTCACAGATAACCTATGAGAAATATGTCAAACACCACAGTTAATATTATTGAAAAACTAAACATTTTGTATTTATTTTTTGTAGGTAGTAGGTAGTAGAAACTACTACTAGAGTAGATAAAAATAAAGTTTTGCTTCATTTTTTACCCGACTGCCAAGGAAGGGATTAATAAAATTAATAATTAAGTAAGGAATTAATAAAATTAGGTAGGTATACTTTACTATATATTCTGTCTTGTCAGTTTTGTACCAACAAAAATAAAGCTTGTCTATCTTTCATGGAGACGCCTAGATAAGCTCACAGTATGGATCTATATTATTTAGGTCTTGACTCTTGAGTATTGCAATAAGCGGAGGTTTTGAAGCTTACATATTCCATCATATACATTATTATCCTTATGAATAAAATGTAATTATTTTACTTTTGGGTCGACGTATTAAAAACACCTAAATAAAAGGAACTAAATAAACATGTATTAATCTAAGATATTTTATAATTGGGCAAGATTTTTTATCGAAACCTTAACAATATTTTTAACAGTTGATAACAACTTAGTTAAAAGGTCTCGTAAGCTTGAAAATAATCGACTGTTAATTAAGACCCAATACATAGTATTAGTATGTATTCATTATTCTATGTCCGTGCCCTTGCAGTTTTTATTAGAGACATTAATCGTCTTCCGGCAACTTAACATAACAAAGGCTTCCCTCTCGTAGAAATCCGCCTTATTTAGACGCAACTTGAGCTCAACAAGCGTATCCACTCACAAAAAGGCTATTAAAATCAGAAAAAGAGTTCCTACTAATGAATGTAAGATACCTTAAGTCCATCAACAATTAAAACCACGACCCAAAGTACCAAAGGTCAGCGATTTCTTTTGCAATACCTTCCATTAAACACATCTCAGTGTAAAGATGTGTCTTATTAATAAGCGTGAAGGCTTATTTTACTTTGTGTATGTCAAAGAACGTTGCAGGCTGTATTCGGAACGCGGCGGGTTCCTTCGAAACCCGCATTCCGATAGACGTGCCACTTGCGTGACATTTGCATTAACGTACTTGAGCCTACATACAAATATGCAAATCCATTCAGCTCACTCCATGCCCTATTGTTTGGATACCAAGGTCCATAATACTTCGATATGTAAGCTCGGGTGCTCATAATAATTCAATTAGTGGTTAGCTAGATTCATTATGTGATAGGCTGTGATTGAAAAGTTATTTGCAAGTTAAGCGCATGCGCATAGCATGTTTATAAATAAAAACATCGGCAACATTGTCGTCGGTTCATTCAATTCGAAGTGTACAACAGTCTAAGATCGTAAATTTGTTGATTGCCAGTTGAACTCAGTGAAATGACAAGTAAATGCAAATTAAATAAGTATTCGTTGAATTTTACCGTAAAAAATACCATCTGAGAGTACTCTATAAAGTAAAATAAGAATATTCAAGTCACGTCAAGTCCTCAACTTTATAAAAGCTCTTCCCTAACACCGGTGGCTAATTGTACCATAAACTATTAGAACAATGTATCTACGCACATTCCTAGTTATAGTTTCTTTTAGCAAAAGTATATTTGTACATTCTAGCAATATGTACACAGATTTCTTTTAAAATGGTAAACACCATGCTATCAAGGTGACATATCAATAGAATTGATTAACATTAAATAAGTAGATACTGTTAAATCTGCGGGAGCATTAACCCATAATACAAGCCAAATATTAGAGTTAAAAGTATTTATATTATACAGACTTCCGCCTCATTCCGGTATTGTTAGATTCTTGCAACCAAATTTTAAAAATAAATTAATATTTGATGAACCTTTTTATTTTTAAAATGCAAAAATGAATGCATAAGAATGAAAAAAATCTAAGACATTTCTTTTGGCATGATGTCGTTTGACATGATGACAGCAATACCTAATAGTTGAACGCGTTTTTATAATTGTAGGACTTCGATCACTAACTTATTAGTGATCGAAGTTGTAGGAGCCTAAAATTTTCTATATAGGTTTACTATACTCTTTGCCTAGTACTAGTAAGTTTCTTATTGTCTATGGCCAAAAGTTTTTTTTTTATTATTCAGGTGAAAATTGATAATATATGAGACATTATGCGCCCACAGCCACACCCGCACATTCCGTACGACACAATGACATCAACGAGTTAACATCGAAATCTACTACTACTGTTATAATGCATTTGATTCTATCGGGTTTGTTACTGACTACATTTTTTTATTTATTGAAGTTTTCGTAGTATGCTTCTCGACAAAGGTGTTACATAAGTAATAAGTTTAAATGACGAATTATTTCATTTTAGGTATTAAAAAAATAATTATATCAATATTACAATGATATTTATTATGTTATACACATGCAGCCTGTGTTGTTAATAGATACCAAAATGTACTCAGAAATTCTGCAGTAAGATTACACCTCGGATTCTACCTGGGAAAACTATTTAGAAAGAGGTAGCTGCCCCTAAGGCCGGAAAATCAGCGCAAGCGCAGTTACTATAAAAGGTGTGGCGGTTCTAGTTACCACATCACCGATCCCGTGCGACAAACTGTCCCACGTAACATATTAGATTACTTATTGATATATACGTAACATACCACATAGTTGCACAACCAGGCATGCGCAAACTTGTCTACATAATTGTCCATACATTGCATTTCATATTACAGGCGACTACTAACCTTATATTCATAAGATAGAGTCTATGTACCGCATCCATGGGTCTGAGTATAATAAATTCACGGCAAAGAAAATTCCTTTCGCCGATAAGAGAAAATGTACTTTACTACACAATACTAAGGTCTCTTTTATTAAACATGAAAATAACTTCTTGGCTTTAATTAGAATAAAATAATAGCATGGCAATTAAATGGTTTAGCTGATAAATGTTGCAGGAATAATTAAGAGCAGATGGGAACAGATGTTATAATAGAAATATTACTTCAGAATAGAATACCGAGTGAGATTGGATATTTTTTGCGTAAAATTATTTTATGGACTTTAGATAGTTTATTTAATCAGATTGTGATTAAATAAACATACAAATGAAAATTATAAAACAAAGATATAAACTGACACGTTGAATAAATTCCAAAGTCATACTGAGCCTTTAATAAGTTGTCAATATTGATAATGAAGTAATAATTGAATTATGTAGTATAAATAACAAAAGAAAAATAACTATGCTAATGTAAATCTTAAAATTCTGCCGTCATATTCATTTTACGGTTCAAAACATAAAACATTTGTATTACAATCTTTTTTACAAAACTAAAACAAAAATTTGATTTCTATGATTTTTGTATATCAGTATACAAAAAACATTACTACAGCACATAAGATATTACAAGTATTTTTCAGAGTAAGCAAACACATCCTTTAAGTTACTGATCGACTGCCTCAAGCTAAGGGCTTATTTTAAAAGGAATTTACATCTCTACGAGCGATCGGGATGAATATGTAAATGTGTTTGCTAATCTATCATTGTCAATTAGACGTTATCTGAACTAGTTACTGGATTATCACTGACTGGCTTAAGATATCCTTAATAAACAGGATTTTAGTGGTTATAAATAGAACTGGATAAACGAAGAGCGATTTATTAGCTCATCGTCCTTTATCAAGACGTAGTAGGTTCACTACAATTAGTTATTGCCTAATAATATGATTTTTAATGAAGATCGTAGCAATAATTGAGGTGTGCCTCAATTATTGCTACGATCTTCATTAAAAATCATAATATGTGTATTATACTAGAAATATAATAATCTCCTATTCTGATGATGTTTTACTTATCTAATTTAAAAAGAATTTAGTACCTACCTTACCAAAATCATACTTTTGACCATAGCAGAATAATTATAAAAAAAGTTAAATAAAGATTATTGAAAAAATATAAAATTATTAAAAAGTCATAATAAAATATATTTTCTAACCTATATGGAATACAATGTTTTATACAGGTTATAATTAATTTAAAAGATTTTGTCTTGTAAAGTCTCTACAAATAGGTAAGTAGATAATAATTTGTACTTTTTATGGCTTTAATCCTTCGATCACTAATCGAAGCTTTAACCATAGATAAGTATAGATATCTCACCGCCTTATATCTAAAGGAAGCCATTAAATGTCTTAAACGGCTGACGATTCTGTCAACCATTTAATGGCTGTCATGGTATAATTTACGCCGAACAATGCCGTCATGCGTCATGCGCAGGTAAGTGGTGCAAAAATACGAAATTGAAGAAAAGGTACAGAGAAATAACGTTTCATTCGTGAATTATCTAATAACTACTTTTTTTTAATATTTTTCAAACACAAAATAGATAACAGTGACAATTTCAATTGTCAAAAGTGGTTATATTTTCTTGTAAGGAGTGAGTAATCTTTACTAATCTATAGCTTTAATATTTACTTTTCTTTTATTAATCTGTAAATGAAAAATTGGTAATATAGTAGACGAAAAGCAGTAAAAAGAGAAGGCACATTCTCTAAGTATTGTTTTCGCCGAGCCAGTTGCGCTTATCAGTAATTTCAAACGAGCTTGCACATTGCCGATTGCAACTGAAGTTTTGTAACCGCCATTTCCATTCCACGAACTGTATCCATAGACAAGATTCTCACCAATATTGACTAACTTCACGTCAAGCAAACAAAAATAATCGGAGATTCTTTTTCTGTCGCCATTAGTACGATTACGTTCAAAATATTTGTTCATTTATATTAAAAAAATAAACCATATAAAAGAATTTTAAAGAAAGATATAAATATTCAATTTACAATTTATGTTACTATTAAATTATGTACAAGTTATGTTTATTCCAAGTCATAAACAGTAGGTGATGAATAAATGCATGCGAAAATGTCTCAAATGCGGATAGCCATAAGTTTACTGTCTAC
The DNA here is from genome assembly GCA_014595695.2 of Epargyreus clarus clarus. NCBI lineage: Eukaryota > Metazoa > Arthropoda > Insecta > Lepidoptera > Hesperiidae > Epargyreus > Epargyreus clarus. The sequence goes on along the minus strand of JACTTY020000085.1, from coordinate 856,953 downwards.
AAATATAAATTGTCAACAGCTTCTTTCTTCATAGCTTACACAATCCGATCGTCACCTATTTGTGTATTAACCCATATATTGTGATTGAATTTGTCAGTGTTTGTCAAAAAGTAAGAATTAAGAACCTTTGAGGTAGTATAGTCCGCGCCAAACTGCTAGTCCACTCTGAAGTTGTTGCGAGCAGGTGTAGTCATACAATTTGCTATGGCTACGCGACCTATTTCTCTATTCAGAGCGGACTAGCAGTTTTACGCGGTCTATACCTAAGTTGAATTAAATGAACATAGCAACTTCGTTAGTCGCTACTTAGTTTTTTTTTTATATAACATAGGAGTAGCAGACGAGCATGCAGTCCACCTGATGGTAAGTGGCTACTGCCGCCCATGGACATCTGTAATTAACCCCAGATAGGATTAGATATTCCTACCAGAGGTTGGCCACAGATGCGCCGCTACCCCTGAGGACTAAGCTGGAACGCCTCCGACAAGTCTGTCTCCCTTACCACACCCTTCAAAACGGAACACAGCAGCACCTAACACTGCTGTTATTAGGTAGAAATAGGTGTGGCGGTGGTGCCGCCGGAGTCGAACCACAAAGGGTTCTACCATCTAGTTAATAAATTGTCACCAACATTTGCATTGTATGCGTAGAAAAGAGCAAAAAACGTGTTTATCGTCAGAAACTCGACCGTGGAAACAATGTCTCAGTTATTCGCAACTTCAGAGCCAGTCCGTTAGCGCGTGAAAGTGACAGCGAATCTCTTCAAACGTAAAATCATAGATAATGAACGACAAGTTTACCGCGCACGAACGAAGATTACGCGATTAACACTGAAACATATTGTACACATATATTAGTAAAGATTAATATTAGTAAGTCTCCGTGAATTAGAATATTAGTAAGTCTCCGTGCTAAAATATCCCTAAAATATTTGAAATAATTATTTATTTATTATATAAATTACGCAGTATTAGCATAGATTAGTAAAGATACTTCGCCGACTTGAAATTGAATGAAGCCACAAACGGCGTATTAGTAAGTTATTTTTTTGAATTCTTAACAAATTAAAACATTTTTAGAGAAAATTTACGAATAAATAACTATGATTGTACACAATACTTTTTATTTTTAATAAACTTACCTACCACTACTACTGAAATACGGGTAAATGTTTTTACCACACTTGTTTTTTTTTTCTTGTTAAAATATGTGCGTTATTAAAATACGGACTTAAGTAATATGGTTTTATTGTTTACTGTTATTTTCTATTGTATGATTAACACATATTTGAAGAACGAGAAAGCCATGATCGTTTTCTTCGAATACTAAACAGCTGTGTAAACTACTTCTCATCTTCATCTTTAGAACTCTATATTGTCTATTAAGCAATAACATTTTTAAGCTAAAATCTAAAATTTCATAAGAATTCTTAAGCCATGATTATATAGCGATTGCATTCATTATAAACATTTTCGTAAAGATTATAACGTTGTGAAATATTATATTATCTTATAAAGAAATTGAGGTGATAGAATGTTTGGTAGTTCGTCTCCGGAGGCACCGTCTTTACTCCTATTTCCGCCTAATTACGCCAGTGTTAAACGCTCTACTGTGTTCTGCTTCAAAGGGTGCTGTAAGGGACACATTTATCCGAGGCGTTCCTATAGGAATCTGCTCTTATCTGGGTTTGATTATCCGTAGAATACCGTAGCCACTTAATATAAGGTGGACTTCATGCTCTATTGCATGGTCTGCGTTTGCTACTGTTATGTGCAAAAATAGGAATTCCATAATGTGCCTACCTAGGTAATAAGGTTGCAGTCGCAACATAAACTGAAGTGTCCATGTCCATTGTCCATGGCCCTCAAAGTTATTTAAACGTATATTTTCATACTTTACTTTTGGTATTGCCACTATAATCTAATATGCATATATTTATTTTAGTATTAATATTTTCATCATTATATTACCAAGTCATCTTGACGTAATAGTCAGATGCAATAAAAACATAAAATGAATTCTTTACAACCTTCGCATCATTACACAATTTCACGGCGCTCAATATGACATTCATGGCCAGTGAACCCCACCGTTAATACGAATTTTATTATGTGCTATAATGTTCCATTACACAACAATATTAAAATGATATTAAGTAAAATAAAATTTTATTAGTCACGGTATTCCTTTGAATTTCAAACCAAGTTATTACTCAAAACCGGTGTTCTCGAACGAAAATGAAGGAAATCGGTAGAGTTGCCCACTAAAATCGGTATAGTCCGCGCCAAACTGCTAGTCCGCTCTGAAATTGTTGCGAGCAGGTGTAGTCATATAATTTGCTATGGCACCGCGATTCATTTCTTCAGAACGGACTGCAGTTTTATGCGAACTATATATTCGTACCCATAATCTGTATATGACACAACAATAACACAATATTAAATTTCGGCGACATTTCTTTTTTTTCCTTAACATATTATTTCGTCCTCACGAGTTTTTTGCTGATACTTGACTATCTATCGATTTACTAAACAGACTTCATCCCAAATATAATTCTAAATTATCAGAATGTCTCAATTTCTTAAAATTCGACACTCTGCATCAAAAGTCGGTAAAAAAATCGGGATAATTTACATCCTCAAAAATCGTGAAAAGTTTATGCATTTCGGTAGGACACGACCAAATCGGTAGAAATACCAAAAAATCGGTAGGTTCGAGAACACTGTTCAAAACTACATTCATGTTTTTATTGCAAAGCAAAAAAATACGCCAAATATTATTGATATTTCCGCGTATAAATAACTGTGTTTTCTTTTTACTGTTAAGTGACTTACTAGTACTGCAAGCATACGTTATATAAAAATACTTCTGTACGTCTTCAATCAAAGAATTTAAACGAACGTTAAATATTTTTTATATCTGATTTGGTTCGTAAACTCAACGTCAAAAGCATAAGCATGTTCGAAAGTTTGTGAAATCGCTGTAACTTGAGTGAATGCCGTGTAAATATTGGTATAGATTGTTTGCTGAAAGCAAGATCTCAAATTTTCGACAATACCGGCTATTTCGGTATGGACATGATGAACATGGGCGAGGTGTGCAGTTGGACGAGTGACGGAATGAGCTCCGATCATGTTTTTAAGTTAGACGGTTTAAGTAAAGATACTATAGGCGCTGGATACTTATTCGTATTTTCTTATACCGAACCACACACTCTATGAGTGGCGAAATAATAAGGTAAGTGGGCAGAGAAGTAGCTGTAGCTGTATTACTCGTCATGACACTTGTCTTGTCGCTCGTCCTGCCTGGCGATGCATATCTTGTAGGTCTTTAGGAACAAATGATATAGGTATGTGACGAGTAGGCGAGTGTGTGGCTGCGAGGACAATAATCGCAGCAGCGTACAAAACGAAGAGCTATTCGAGAAGGAGGCATAGTGTAACTGTTGCGTACCAATCAACATTGGAGCAGTTCTAAACATATAGCTTGCGATTACTGTCATATTCAGAATTTAGGTACAAATGATATATAGCTTTTAGTTATAGTTTTTATATATCATTGGGCATATGAGTGTTTTTTACGTAATTTATATCCTCGCAACTTAACAATAAACAAATGTTATAAAACGCTTATCAATCACGCGCAAACACGTAAAACTATTTAAAATATATAAATATATAACCAGTTACCTAATTTTAAAGTAGTATTAAAATACACAAGCAAATAAATAACATAAGCGCTTCTTATTCATATTTTTTAAACATTAATTTACTTTAAGTCATAAAATAATTTATCTGTTACAAAAACTGATTAATCTAACTGTCCACACTACTAACTAGGTATTTATATCTTCTATGAACAAATATGTACCGTATTAATGATATTTCGTCTTTTCACACGGCAATATTAATTAAATTTTCACGAAATCTTCAGCCACTTAGCAGACTTTCTCAGGTAACATGTTATGAAAAAATCTTTGCTTAATTTAATAACGTTCAATTTGATGGCCGGTAAATGCCTCCACGCGAACGTACATCGTTAATCTCTCAACTGAACGAATAAACAAGTCGTCGGAAAACTCATTTCAATTAACTGATGTAAGTATACCTAATCTGGTAGCTAGATCGGCCTCCGAATCAGGCGGTCCGAGGTTCATATCCAAGCACTTCACTCACACTCTCTGTTAAAGTTATATCTGTAATTGCCACTTTTACACGATGAAGAAAGGCATCGAGAGGCCTATAAGCTTAAGAATTCTGTAAAAAAGATATGAAGGTTGTATGAAGTCTATCAATCTGCACTTGGCCATTGACAAATATCACAATCAAAACATATCAATACAAATCAAATATCGTAATGCCTGAGATGAAAAATAGGTCTCTTTATTACCTAAAGTGTATTCTATTACGTTCCGTCAAAAAACGTAACGTAAAAACTAATGATGACGTGTTTTTATGTAATAGAAATAATAAGCGAGAGTGCAGCTCGCTGACATTCAATGCCACCTATTTGCACCAGTAAAGTAACTCCATCCATGAGACTGAAACTGAGAACTTATGAAGGTGGAAAACCCTTTGTGGTTCGATTGCCGAGGCAAAACCGTGACCAACTTCTGCCTATTAACAGCAGAGTAAAGCCGTGCTGTGTTCCAGTTAAAAGTCGGATAAGGAAGACGTACCTACTTGTGTGAGACGTTTAAACTTGATTCTCAATAATAGAAACGCATTTATAGTCTTCTTCATGCGGAACTCTTCCTTTATTACAGACATTACAGACGTCCTTGGGCGGAAGTAGCCATTTTTTATAATGTAACATACAGACAAGCATGCAGTACATTTAATGGTAAATGAATACTGCAGCCCATGGACATCTGTACTCCTACTCAGGTAGGTGACCTCACGGTCACCCCCAAATGCGCCGCTACCCCTGACTACTAAGCTGGAATGCCTCGTATAAGCGTGTCTCCCGTATCACACCCTTCAAACCAAAACACAGCCGCTTTTAATACTGTTGTTATCAGGCAGAAATAGCTGTCGTGGTGGTACCGCCGGAATCGAGCCATTGAGGGTTGAGCCACCTTAATATTACCACTACTGACGACGAGGTGATATTATGATAAAAAAAAAACTTAGATGAAATGCCTAGAAACAGCTAATCTGTCAGAACAATAGCACTGTAATGCTATTAAAAGGGAAAATAGAAGTGTTGGCCAATTTGGCCATAGCAGTTGAACTACGAAGTTCTACCTTTTCACGCTTGGTGGACGGCGGTCACGATCGAAGCAACAGTGGGAGAGAGGACGGGTCTTTGCCTACAGTTATGAATGGCATCAAAGTATCAATTACTCATGTGCCCCATAAAACAAATCAGCGTATCGTCTATGATCGTAGTTCAATTAGCTATATGTAACGGGTGACAACGGACCTCTGTAGCGGTTCCTGCTATATAGGTACTTACGACATTAAGCTTTGTCTATTCACTAGTCACTTAATAAGCTTCTTGATTAAGTCTTCTGTTTAATGCTCGTCCAAATAGATGTAAATAAAGTTTATTTTATAAGCCTTGTCTAATCACTAGACATTTAATAGAAGCTTCTTGATTAAGTCTTCTGATTAATGATTGTCGAAATAGATGTAAAGAAAGTTTATTTTAATTTATTCTTTTTCTCTATGAACTATTTTACTATTGTCTATTTATTTGTGACGTTTAATTTAATGTCACATAAATTTAAATAAAAAATTGTTTTAGTGGAATAAAAATGTTAAATGTCGTTTCTCTATTTACAGAACAACAACATTAGTTTTTTTCCACAAGAAAGATCACTATTATATAGATTTAAAATCTTACAGGACTCTTTCTATTTAATGGGTACAGATGGTCATGGACTATCTGATTACTGACAGGTTATTTTATTGCTTTATTTTATGTGCTTAGGTATTATTTCCAATATATAAATATATGCAATAATGCAATGCATCCATGCGTTTTCACATTGTCATGTTATCACTACAAAATTCACTACAGTTACTTGAACATGTAGTTAAGTCAATGACATTTAACGAAAATTATTTTTATGAAATGCCGTATCTACCGTTTCATCACATTTAAAATCATGTAGATACTTAGATAGCATACATCCTCTACTAATGGAATTTGTGAGAAATCGTGATGATTACAGGCCGCTTACTTTGTAAGCGTATTTTAATGATAGAGTAGCAACTCAACCTCGAAAATAAGTACGGGTATAGATTAGATTAACTGGCCAGCGATTGGCTAAAGCTAAACCTGTTTATTGTAGAGTTAAATGTGAGACTACGCCCGCGTGTAGTATGCAAATGATACTTAGTAAATAGTCCTGTAACCGTGAAAGTTTATTCAAATTAATCCTTTGTTTCTAAAAATTGCTTGGCTAAACAGATGTCCTATATTGAACGTAATATATGTAATAATTAAAGACTGGTAGTAATTATAAACAACATTGCACAATTTGTCTGCGAATCTGCAATATTTTAAAAACTATTAAATGAGCGTCATAGGCATTGGCAAAAAAATACGTCATAAACGAAAATATTTTCATATCAGCAAATTTTTTCGCCCTGACACAACCTACGAGCACAGTCGTTTTCCTTAACAGCTGTACTTACGTGTTATTTAAATTATTTATATTGTTTAAAGACTAAATACCTTTCATACATAAAAAGAAAACTTAATGTGAAGGCCGTGCAAAGTAAAAGACACGCTCAAAAAAAAACTATTTGTTACATTCAGGTAAAAATCCCTCGACCTAAAATATGTAGCGACTTTGGCACAATATAGCTACTATTCATTCGCAACAGACCTTCAAAGCCTGTTTATTTATAATTGATAGCGTAGCGTTTGTTTACAAATGCACGCCGACTGGAGTGTAACGAAAATGAAAAACAATAGCTTGTTAACCAGATAATAACACTCATTGTAAACAGACTTCGTTTTACGCTTCACAGCAGCCCATTGAAACACATCTCACTAAGATGTAGTAAATTGAATAAAGTATGAATATATATATGAAGATGAAGATAAATAAAGAAACAGTACCCTTAGTATGAGTGTTTACGTTTTTACAAGAAATTACTCTTTTTGTATTTGTTTAAGTATCCAATCAGTTTTGATACAGCCCGCTAGGAGCGCTGATTGGAAATGTATACGTAAACAAATGCAACAGTCATTTTTGTAAAAACGTATAAGCTCATACTAAGGGTACAGTACCCTTACCATGAGTTTTTACGTTTCGACAAATATGACTGTTTTGGTATTTGTTTACGTATTGGCCCATACAATTTCCAAGTGCTGACACAATCCGCTAGGGGCGCTGATTGGAAATGTATGGGCAAATTCGTAAACAAATACAAAAATAGTCATTTTTGTAAAAACGTAAAAACTCATACTAAGGGTAATGACGGTTATTTTTGTAGGTCGGCAGGCAAAACTGTTTCACGTAAGTTATGCGGACTTATTTAAGTACGAATTTTAGACACCCACGTAATCCTACGCATATACGACGTGCGTATTATAAATTTACTGTGATTTACTTGCGTAATTTCGTCAAAAATATTGTATTTAAATTAGTCAGGACCCGTGAAACAGGTTTCCAACCCGCTAAAACATCGCGCTTGATTTTATAGACACGTGTATTTTTAACGCTAGTTTACATGTAAGTATAATCGAATTTGAATAGCTTTATGTGAATCTAATGATGCAGATTGTATGTAACATGTACAACATAATGATATGCAAGTTTCTTTAAATTGCACAAAAACAAAATCGTGCAGTATTATTTTGATTACGTATAATATTAGTCATTAACTGCCTAGCCATACTGCGCACAATACTCATTATGTTTTAAGATTAGGTCATCGTAATTAAAGCTATCATAAGTTGGCAATGTGGTCAGATAGAATTAACCTTCTCGAATACCATTATTATAATATAGGAATAGCAGACGAGCTGATGGTAAGTAGCTACTGCCGCACGTGGACATTTTTAATCAATCCTGGATAAGATTAGATAGATAGATAGATAGATTAAAGAAGTTCCTACCTTCTTTTTTTTTGTTGACGAGGGGGCAACCTCCAAAAGGTACTCAACGCCATGAGAGTGACGCCGGGTTATATGGGACTTTTACCGCACTAAAACGTTAAAGGCGTTTGGTGGAGAACTCCGGGATCTCTAACGGAACACAGCCGGAGTTCTCCTAACGCGATGCCCTTCTATTGGGCTCAGCCCTGGGCGGAGCAATGTACGCTCCTCTCACATCCCCTGGTGATTACAGCGATATGCGACCACACAAAACCGCTGTCCTTCCCGGGGTCGCTTGCTGGACGGTTTGAGCTCCCACAATTGCCACCCGCAACCCCGGAAGCCCCTTTTAGTCGCCTCTTATGACAGGCAGGGGATACAGTAGCCCTATTCTGGTCCCGGTACTACAGGGACAACCTACAAATTCCTACCTTAGGTCAGCCATAGATACGCCGCTACCTATGAAGACTAAACTAAAATGCCTCCTTACCACCTTTCAAACCAGAATACAGACCGTTTAACACTGCTGTTATTAGGCAGAAATAGGTGCGGTGGTGCGCCGAAATCGAACCACAGGGAGTTCTACCACCTTCACATCATGCAATCTTTAGAACGCAAGTCTCCGGTGCTAAAAGTAACACGTCTACTGGGGCTGTTACATAAAACAATGCTTGCATATATAATATTGTTAGTGGTTACTAAACGACATGTTGAACAGGCCAAGGGCGTAGCGAATAACACACATTGACATACGCACGAGTACGCTCTAATATAGATAACAGTACGAAGTATAAGTCACGCTTTTGAATTTGCAGTTAAGTTATATTTGCTGCTTTCGTAAATTAATATTGCAAATGAAAATTAAGTAACGTTTTCTTGTAGTTAAGTATGGAGTGTAAAAAAACTTTTAAAATTAAATGAAAGAAATGTTTCTTGAAAACGGCTTGATGACGTTACGTAAACAAATTTTCAAGTTCAAAAATCCCGAAAGTAACTTTGTCGACACGCTGATATTTTATTGACGATTCATAGGAACTATTTGAAAAGAAAATGACACAGCATGAAGCAAAACGTCTAAGAAGAAGACACACAGAACTTATACATTTAAATGATAAATATTATAGCTATGCGCCAAGAGTATCATAAAACAGTAACTTAAAATAATAATTAAGAAATGGCCACAAAGGAACCATTGCGCCAACCCACTGCTTACAGAATCATTGACCATAGTCAGGCGAGCGACCCGTGGGAGCCACGCAATTCCCTCGCTTCAAACAGCCTTAACACATTTATATAGAGTCTAGTTCTGTAATACGTTTAGCAACTATATAGCGAAGACGACAATAGAAGAGGGTCGCACGCGTTTTGAATGGCGTTCAAGTAAACTAGTGCAGTGTAACTGTGGCCTGGGATATGTGGTAAATGTAACGTGCTAACTCAGGTAGTCAACTTGTCACGAATACGCGACCATAGACACTTAACTCGGCTAAAGTTCTGCCTTTTTGGTGGTGCGATAAATTTCTACTTTTACGTTTAGGATCTTGTTTAAGTTTGAGAACATTTGAATTGATATTGATTGATAACTGAACCGAGCGTTACAAATTCTTGTGCTTATATTTTTGTGGCTTAACCAACCCAATTATGTTATAAATCTCAGAGATTTTTGTGCATAAACTCCACTATGGAAATCTCCACCTATGGAATCATAGCGAATTATGAACCTTCGCCTCTACAAAACAAATATCGAATAAATAAATAAATGTGAACAGTGAATATCTTCTCAATCGGTAAATTTATTTTAGAAGATCACTAATAGATACACCTTATTCACTTAAGCCAAGCGATTTCTATTATCCTTGCGATTTAAGGAATATTTTGTACTTATGTATGCCTAATCATTTGTTAAAATTTATAAAGTCCTCTTAGGGCTAAACGCATTGATTTTTTTTTAACTTTGTTTACGTCGAGGCTTTTATAATGTTTCGTTATAAAACAGATAACTATAGACGATACAAAAAATAAATAAAACATATCCCAATAATTATCACGAAATGGAACCAAAGTCAAACCCGTCTAAAATCGAATATGAAACTGTCATTAATATGCTCAACTTTTCGTCTTTGAGGATTAAGTTAGGATGTATCACATTACCTACTTATCTGAGGCTTACTACGCTTTGAACCAAACAGCTCGTTCTGCTACAATAATACAAATTAAGCATAAGAGATGATTCCATAATCGAATAACAAAGAACTGTCAGCAAATTGAATACGTTGTTAAGTATTAAAAGTTTTCATTCACGTTCTTATCACATCATCTGTCACGTAACTATTTGGGAGTAAAAGAGTTCAACGCGTTGCGTACTACGTTTCCCTACAAATATTAGTGGTTCGGTAGTTCTCCGGTCATACCATATTAGCTCTAGCACCTTAAATCCAATATTTTTAATGAGTATACAGTATACACCTGCTGCAAATTCTCTACTTCCAACCAGGGTTGACTAGCACCGAATGTCAGGCATTTAATTGCAGCTCTTTTACATTTCTATGTTTATAGGTAAAGCAATAAATAAATACACCAATGCCTGTCTTCTGCAGGTCATGAAACTACCTGGTAAAGGGAATATTTATTTCCCCAAGGCCATACCTAACATGCTATGAACAAGCAATAAATTCCTTACATTTTTTTACCAAACGCTTACGTAAGCCAAAGATGAGCTCATGTTTAATTATTTAGTTGTACATCCAGTATGTATGTTTGTACGTTTGAAAGTAAATAAACAAATATTCGCAGCATCAATATCCTTGGTGATGTCAGTTATATCTAAAAAGCAAAAACGAATAACTCAACCATAAAAACGAATAGGTAAATTGATACGGGTATTTAGGCGATTAAAGTATTATTTCTTGTACTATTAACCATTATAAAAAATAACCTAAAGATATTTATCGTACAACCCGACACTCGTCTGCCAATATATTCTCACCTCATTTATACATATATGTATGTACGGCAAGATACGTAGCTTTTTGTTAGCTGATTGTAAGAAATTTTGGTTCAAAAAAGTAAAACAAAAACAATTTCTTGCCGTTTCTTCAGTTAAGGTCGTGTTCCAATTCGATAGTAGTACAAGGAAATATAGTGTAACTGACCATTTGTAAGCTCCGTAGGCAAATGCAAAATAAATTAACTTAATTTCAATTAACATACGATACCTATCGAGACATGAATATTAAACGGAAAGTTGACGAGTACGAGACCGTAAAGAATTTCCTTGGACTTATGCGAACTTCTATGTAACTTACTGGATATTACAAGATATTAAGTGTGGAAACAAATCTCTTGTAACATCGGCATCGACAACATTTCTAACTGGTTTGACCGCGTGTGACGCCGTTCCTTAATCGACGTAACCGCAATCGAGCGACTCGAGACTATCGACGATATTTCTTAAATAACTTTCCGGCAAGTATGTATAGATAGTCGCTTGCACGGTTACGGCTGGTTTTTATTGTCGTATATGAAATTACAATTTTAGTTATTTTAGTGATAGAACTCTGTATGTCGACTGGGGCCACTGGTTTTGCTCCGTTATAACAACAGTGCAATGAGTGAGTTCTAGCTTTAAATGTGGTAAAGGGACATACACATGAAACGTGTTAAACTTGACTCCAGGAAGGAGTTTTATATTTGAAATTGTTTACGGATGAAGGTATCCTTATGTGCCCACATAATACGTAAGTACATCTACTTAATAGATATTTAAATGATTATTGCTAAGATTACGGATCGCCAATGTAGTTTAGTCAATAGGTACGCCTATCATTTGAAGAAAACATAGAAGCAGGTGGTTAAATATTAATCTTCATAATATATTTAATTAAAAGTTACATAGGTACTTGGAATTTGGTAATATAAGCTGTAGATAACTTTTAATATCCTTATAACCGCCTGATTAACTTTTCACGATAATTTAACATGCAACTACATGTATCTTTTAATTTGATCAGATTGCGATAACATCATTAAAATAGACTTAGTTAATTATTATGTACGTTCCGTTTAGTCTTGGCAGTGAAAGGAAATCCGCAAATCAACATATGGCTCAAAGCTAACATGCACACGACATTTTGTTCAATGATGCGTATAGCCAGCGGATGTGAATGAAATGAAAATACACAAAGAAACAATCGAGATTGTGGCAACATCCTCAAAGTTTGCAGGACGTTCGAGACGCTTTGTAATCGTATTTTAAGTAAGATTTAGATTACCGAACCGTACCTATTTAGGTATATTTACATAGGAATGTTGATCAAATTGACATTATCAAGAACGCAAGTAAACCATCAAAGCGATTATTAAAGTTCTTGTATAATCTTGAGTGTATTCCTAAGTGGTAAAATAACTGAACAATGTTCAGTACCTCCTATATTTAGATACCTACTCGGCAACTTTACCTTAAATGAATATCTGAGATCGTGTAGGTATGTACAAAAAGTGTATAGAAGGATAAAGAATAATAGTGATTCAGAATTATAAATTACCTAACATATAAATTAAACGGAAAACAGTACAATATCTCACCTCAGGTGGAGCAGCGAATTTCAGATTGGCGAGAGATCCATGGGACCGACTTCTGTGTTCCTGTCTGATGCTGTAAGAAAATGCACGCTCATTTAAATGGCCCTTCTTCCTGTATATACCCCCAGAATCTTCTACTGCTTCCAAGCCTGTCATACTCTGAGCAGCTTTCATCGCCTGTGGCGGCGGCTTAGAGCGACGAGGATCCACAGTTGCATACTGTAATCTACCTCGACCAGGTGGAGGAATGCCTGCGAAGGGTCCGGGCGCTAAAGCGGCCGGCACCCGTCCTCTGTGGCCTAGAGTTGCATGACGAGCGTGCGGTAAAGTAGCCGCAGGGTGAGCCACCAAAACCATAGGATGTGCGGCCGCCCACGCCGGCGGCGCTCGCCCCAAGGACCTGCCATTCATAACGGGCGCCGGACCGGGCATCGTCGCATATAATTCGTCCGCAGATGCCGATGACTTCTTTTTAGTTTTCTTTGTGGTCGATTTCTTTTTGGGCTCCTCGGGCGGTGGAGGTGGAGGTGGAACGGACGCGGGGCGTGTGATCTGTCGAGGTCGCGGAGCCCGGGTCGGATGTGGAATGTCGTCACTCGCGTCATCGCGTTCCACTTCTCCGACCCATACTTTGTGATTTTCGTCACCATCGAACACTTCGAGCTCCTCGTCGGGCTCGGGAGGTAATTGAGAAGGAGATCGCTCGGCTTCTAACCGCTTCGCATATGAACTATCGGCGTAAGCGTGGAAACAACATCGGACTAGCGCGTTAGCCGCTGCCTCGCGGCGACATATGAAAGCATGACATTCCAAGACCTTTATGCCCTGCGTGCGTCGAAGGACCGCCGCAAATAACGGAGGGCGTCTCGGCGCCGGCGCTCGAGCGAACGGTGAGTCCAAGGGTAAAAATCTCGGCGCACCCTCGACGCTGACGCGCCTCACGGCTGCGCAATAATGCAGGCTCGATATTGGAAAAAACCTAGCCACTCGCGACCCGCTCTCGTCTACGTTTTCTAGTAATATGCCGTTCGACCAGACGGACAGCCACGAGTCTATTCCACCGCTGGTCGCTCCCTTTTCCGGGTACAACTCGCGCAAAGGTTCCTGAATTCCTTGTAGGCCGTCCTTGCTCTGCTGGGGCACCGCCGAGCCGAGGTACAGCACACGGCACCGACAAATCGGCGTCGACTCCATTTTGGCACTGCACTATCACATGACACTAAATCACTGGAAGGCACCACAATTGATAAGTTACTGTCGGGTAGCGAGTGGCGTGTACGTGCGCTGGCCGCGAGTCGGGCGCGGGTCTGAGTGAACGGAATTCAAGATGGCCGGAGGGGCGCGGGCGCGCGGTGCGGAGGCTATACCTGCGCTTACGCACCTGTGAAGACGCCTCTGCGCCTCTGCGGGCGTTATAGGTACGGCGGGAGGGTAGTGGCGATGAACCGGCATTGTGTCAAATGAATCGTCGCGAATTCGGCCGCATTTCTCTCGCCGCCGCGTCATCAGCCCGCGGTCGAGCCGACGTGACGGAATGCCACACTTTTGTCTTGCTGTAGTGAAATCTGAAGGTCAGTTGACCGATGGGAGATAATTATTTTCATCGCGGCTTCATTGCATATCAATTAGCTCCGGTTATTTTGCCATCGCTGATGGAACCTTTATTAGGAAACGCAATACATCAATTGTTCTGAAAATCTCTATGAATATGAAACCAATTTCTGAAAATTTAAAATGATAGTCTGATTTCATATCATAATGTATTTTTTTTTTCTTTAATTCACAACAATTTGTAATATTAAATATATTATGTAGGTACAGGTTTAATATATAAGTAGATATGGATGAGTCCACCTGATTATAGTGGCCGCCGCCCATGGACATCTGGGTGCGCGTTCTTTAATTATTAGTGATCGAAGGGGTGCGCCCCCGAATGAAGTACGATTATATTTTTCAGTGTTTGAATAATTGGCCAAGTGCAAGGCGAACTTGAAAACGGAGGGTTCCGTACCACGAAATTTTCATTTATTTTTAGTATTTGTCATCATATCAGCCATAGAAGTATTGTGAAAAAATTACTGTCTACCTATTACACTTCAAATAAATGAAGCGAAAAACGCTGAAAAACAGCGGTTTCTCGTATGGCGACCCCTATCTTTTTACTACATATTTGTGACTACGGTACGGTAGTATGGCCTTAAGTTATTATAACAACAAATATAGAGACCATATAATGATTTATACATATTTTATGCATATTTCGTAATTTTTTTAAGTGTGTATCTATTACGCTTCAAAAGATAGAGCTATGTGACAGACGGATACACAGCAGAGGCTCAGTAATAGGGTTCCGTATTTCCCCCAAACTAAAAAGGACAAAAACAGAATACAAAAAATAGACAAATAACTATTAAAATTATTTATTGCAAACACACTATGTACACTATAACTCCAATCCAACACGTAAATAACGCTTATATACAATTGTATAATAATACACTTTAGGGCTTAACAAGTGTATAGCAAAAATAGCTCCATAATACAACTGTTCTGTGAGGGTTTCAACTAATATCTCGGTGCTTTGAAGCCAGGCTCGTCTGACGTCGGCGGCGGTGCTTTCCGTTTCTGAATTATATTTTGAATCTGCAAACAAATGAGGTTTACTTAATTTTCATTTTGGATTTTAAAAAATCTAATAGAATATTTCCTCATCATAGTCTAAAACCAGTAATTATTATGAAAAAACAAGTGTTCGGTGTTGGTCTCGGGATGCCCGACAGAAGTGATAACTTACACCACAGTATAAGGTACACAGTATACTTATACTGTAATCTAAGTTCAACTATTTAATATTGAAATTGTTTAACTTAAGAAAAGCTTATGTTATGACGTAAATTTTATGTATATTAATATGATAATGTAAGGAAAGCTTATTTATTAATAAAATCTATTATTGATTATAAAATATTTTTATTCTTGTTACAATCTAGTGTTGTGGGTTAGAGTGAGACAGGAGTTAGCCTGCCGCTGCCGTATGCGTGAGAAAGGGAAGCCAGACAGACTGGCGCCGTAACGCGTTACGTAACGAAGCAGTTTACCCTCACATAAGAAGATATTACTTAAAAATAGAAAACCAGTACCCTTAGTATAAGTTTTTACGTTTTACAAAAATGACTGTTTTGGTATTTGTTTACGTATTTGCATACATTTCCAATACGCTCCTAGCCGCTAGGGCCTAACGAATTGTGTCAGAACTGATTGGAAATATATGGGAAATTTGGCAAAACTTAAAACTCATACTAAGGGTACATATTGCTTAAAAAAACTGAAAAGCGAAGTATGTGAATGCAAATAATACCTATGTCGACAATTGATACAAACCAGAACACAGCAGCGCTAAACACTGCTGTTATTAAATACAATCCGGTGATGCTACCAAGCTAGAAACACAAACCAACACTTTACACAGTATTCTACGGTATTCAAACTTCACCTATATATGAGGCTGCTAGAACCAGAGTGGCCTAACTGCATTTTAATGATTTTGATGTATCTGTATTTTCGTAATTTAAAAATGTTGTATAGTCCGCGTAAAAGTGCTAGTCCGCTCTGAATACAGCAATGAATCGCGTCGCCATCGTAAATTGTATGACTACACCTTCACGGAACAAATTCAGAGCGGACTATACACTTTTACTTTTCTCCATATTGAAATACGTCTTTTTTTAGTTATAGTCCGATTCATAATTAGGTGTCCAAAATGTAAACAAAGGTGTTGACCTATCAAGAAAATACGCTTCAAATGGTAGTTTGTTATTTTTGACGATATTAAAGTAATAGAACGTTAATAAAATAATAATCTACATAAATTAAGATCAATTAATATTTTGCAATATTTATATTAACTCAATTTCGTCCTATACAGTAATAATAATAAAAAACAAGGTTTATGGTAGAAAATTAGAATGTGATAATGGTAACACAATCGGGATCCAACACATTTTTTGTGCCGCCATTATTAAGTTTCGTAGTTAATATTATTCATTTTCGTGATCTTGGTGGAACTCTAATGTTTTCTCTTGTTTTTTTTTTTTTTTTTTATATAATATGAGAGTAGCAGACGAGCATGCAGTCCACCTGATGGTAAGTGGCTACTGCCGCCCATGGACATCTGTAATCAACCCCAGATAGGACTAGATATTCCTACCTGAGGTCGGCCACAGATGCGCCACTACCCCTGAGGACTAAGCTGGAACGCCTCGGAAAAGTCTATCTCCCTTACCACACTCCCTACTACTCCCTACTCCCTTCAAACCGGAACACAGCGGCGCCTAACACTGCTGTTATTAGGTAGAAATAGGTGTGGCGGTGGTGCCGCCGGAGTCGAACCACAAAGGGTTCTACCACCTTCAAAATTGTTTATAGCGCGTTTGTTAACGTAGTTATTATTTTTTTGATTTTTGTTGAGTTTCTTAAAGTTTTAGTTTATTGTTAATTTATTACGGTTTACACTACATGTAATCGTATTTTGTTAATGACATTTCTTTGTTTATATTTTGGACACCTAATTCTGAATCGGAGTATAGGCTACTCTGTTTCTAACAGCCTCATATACACTCCTAGTACTCACCTGTTGCCACTCCCGGTCTAGTTCCGCCTTCTCGCTCTTGTCCTTGGTCTTCCTGGTCTTCCGTCCATCTTGCGTCTTCACGCCGTACTGGAAGGCGGCCTTGGGCAACGCCTCCTTGCTGCTCATGTACGCCGAGTACTCCTCCTGCGTGTCGAAGTCCCAACGACCTGTTTTCAAAACAAAATAAAGTTATAATTATAAATTTGTTTATATGTAACTCATTAATATAGTGATAGGCTAGTGGTTAAGAAACTCGGCATCTTGACTGAGGAGTCTGAGGTTCAACCCAGGCATGCACTTCTGATTTTCTGAAAGTTATGTCAGTATTTGAAATTAGAGGATTAAGATTATTTTTAATAATATAAGGATAGCAGATGAGCATAGAGTCCACTTGATTGCAAGTGGCTACTACTGCCTATTACACATAAAATTAGATTCCTACCTAAGGTTACCCACAAATGCGCTGCTACCTTTGAAGACTAAGCTGGAATGCCTCGGATAACTATACCTTTCTTACCACACCCTTCAAACTACATTCGAACCTAGCGAAGATAGTCACCTCATATTTTATTCTGGA
The DNA here is from genome assembly GCA_014595695.2 of Epargyreus clarus clarus. Taxonomy (NCBI): domain Eukaryota; kingdom Metazoa; phylum Arthropoda; class Insecta; order Lepidoptera; family Hesperiidae; genus Epargyreus; species Epargyreus clarus. The sequence continues at coordinate 839,110 of JACTTY020000085.1, read as the reverse complement.
ATTTATACCCTTTCACCGATACGTAAGAACTGCTTCACTGTAGAAATAATTGACAATTAAAGATTGTATGAAGTAATTGCCCAATGTAGATCGTTGGTTAGCAATAAATTGATATATTAATAATTAATAACTAGTACGAATGGCGATCTGACATCGATTTATCAAAGAATTGATGTTTTGGTAAAAAAAAAACGATTATTTTAATCAATCTCCAGTAATCGATCGATTCAGTGAAACCATATTTTCTATCCTAGAAAAAACGAAATTCGATTTTTTTTAAGTTGATTGAATATTAAGAAATGTGTTATAGATATTTCTTACTGACGGATACATATCTCAGTGATTGGTCTGTCCTGATCGAAGGTTGATGCTGAATTGCTGAATCGATTCCTTAGGCCTCGATTTTTCTGTGAATCGATTTCACTTCGATACTACAATTGGAATCGATTCAAGAACCGATCTATTTCTAAAAGAATCGCCATCACTAACAACTAGTGTTTTTTATGGATTTTTATCAAACAACTCACCGATCGGCCCCTTCTTGTTGCCGGCGTCCATCTTGGTGTAATCAACCTCGTCGTCCGAGTCGTCGATGGCGTCGTCCATCTCGCGGAGCCCCGGGTAGCACTCCGCGTAGCCCTCGGGCTCCGCCGCCAGCCGCGACAGCAGCGCCGCGGAGCGCTTGTCGCGGTCCTCCGCCGTCGCCGCCACGGGACGCCGGGGAATCGGCCCTGAATGAAGACTTACATCTTTATCCAAATTTCCACTAAAAGGCACATACAAGCATACTAACATACATACACATACTAAGCGCATACATACACATACTAACATAAATGTATGTTTACACATTTCACAGATTGTTCTGACGACCTTTTTTTAGCTAATAACACATTACGTACACTCATATTTCTTTTATGTGAAAATTTCAACTGCTTGGAAGGGTTAGCAAGTAAAACTGTGCTTAGGGGGGGGGGGGGGGTGGTAACCCCAGGACCCTTCCCCTTTTGTTTTTCTTTTTTTTGTTTCGGGGGAAATATTCGTAAATATACCCGAGGATTTAGGGGAAGGGCCGGGTTATGTAAGATTTTTACTCACTATAACCCTCGGTGGCCACGTTACGCATTTAAGAATTATTATTCTTTTTATTATTTTTGACGATATTAAAGTAAGTAAAAGATGCAATGATAATAAAATAATAATCTAAATAAATTAAAATCAATGCACATTTTCTAATAATTAAATTACCTCAATTCGTTCAATCGTTCTACACAGTAATAATAATAAAAAACATGTTATATGGTAGAAAATTAAAATGTGATAATGGTAACACAATCGGGATCCAAAACATTTTTTGTGCCGCTATTTTTAAGTTTCATAGCTGATGTTATTACTTTTCGTGATCGTGATCGAACTCGAATGTTTTCTCGTTTTCATAGCATGTTTGTTAAATTGTGTGTAGTTGTTAAAGATTTTGTTTTTGTTGATTTTGTTAAAGTTTTTGTTTCTTGTTAATTTGTTAAGGTTACAATACCTGTAATTGTATTTTGACAATGAAATTTCTTTGGACACCTAATTATGAATCAGACTATAGTGTGACAGAGGTCGTACCTTCCTCCTTGTCGACCTCTGGCGGCTTGTCGAAGTACCCGGTGCGCGGTCGCTCGGCGCGCTCGGTCCGCCGCTCGCCCGCCACATACTCGCCGATCTCGCCGTATATCGACTCGTCGTTGCGGCCCTTCTCCGTCGGCTTGTCCTGATCGAACGATATCATTTATTCATTACAATACAATACAAAAAATCGTTATTATACCAACAACTAATTGATTAATATTAATACGAGTAAACAATAATGTACTAAATGTAGTAAAAATAATGTAAACGAGTAAATAATAATGTAAATGGTGTAGCAAATACATACTGAAAAGAACAACAGGCGATCTTATCACTAAAAGGCCATCTCCTCCAGAGTCCAGACAACCGTTACTTCAATAGAATGATTAAATATACATATAAAAAATATGGATGTATTATTTTGTTCATGGTGGAGTAGGTGGTAGAATCATCGGGTGAACTGTATTTTATATTTCTACTTCAATCGGGTCAATTTTCAGTCAGTTTTAGATTTAACTCTAAATTTAAAAACATGTCAACTCCCAATTGATTTAAATGTTGATTTCTAAATTTTTTCTAAGATACGTATAAATCAAAATTAATGTACCTAGGTATGCTGACGCCGTCATATATAGATTTGCGTAACTTTCTTGACCATATTTTTTTCAGCAACAAACCTGACTGTGTTCAAGCTTACAATGCTGCCTGTAGAGCAGATGCGAGATCTGCGTGAACTTATGCACCAACATAAGCCTCAACGTTAAAAACATTACCAAGCTTCGACACGCTGTAGCACGGGATGTCGTCGGTAGAGCAGATGCGCGATTTGCGCGCAATCTTCGAGCACTAAATCTGGTCCAAATGCAGCCACATAGTGGCTTACCTAGACGCGCTTCAGTTTACAATGTTGGCTGTGGTGCTGATACAAGTTCTGCGCGAGCTTGTTGAGATTCGGCAGCGGGGCGAGCGGGGCCGCAGCGTTAGGGTAGGGTTATGTAAGATTTTTCTTCACTGAAACCCCCTCGGTGGCCACGTTGCGCATTTAGAAACCCCGAGATCTCAAGAAGACCGCACCGGTGAGGACCACCGTAGTCCGCTAGAGGTCCTACCTTCCTTGACGACGTCTGGCGGCGGCGCGCCTGGACGTACCTTGGCGCGCTTCAGCTTGCGGTGGCGGCCGTGGCGCAGGTAGGAGAAGATCTGCGCGAGCTTGTCGAGCACCACGTGTGGCGGCGCGCCTGGACGTACCTTGGCGCGCTTCAGCTTGCGGTGGCGGCCGTGGCGCAGGTAGGAGAAGATCTGCGCGAGCTTGTCGAGCACCACGTGTGGCGGCGCGCCTGGACGTACCTTGGCGCGCTTCAGCTTGCGGTGGCGGCCGTGGCGCAGGTAGGAGAAGATCTGCGCGAGCTTGTCGAGCACCACGTGTGGCGGCGCGCCTGGACGTACCTTGGCGCGCTTCAGCTTGCGGTGGCGGCCGTGGCGCAGGTAGGAGAAGATCTGCGCGAGCTTGTCGAGCACCACGTGTGGCGGCGCGCCTGGACGTACCTTGGCGCGCTTCAGCTTGCGGTGGCGGCCGTGGCGCAGGTAGGAGAAGATCTGCGCGAGCTTGTCGAGCACCACGTCGTTGGCGGCGGCGGAGGAGGCGCGCTCGTCGGGCTCCGGCACGTCGGCCTTGCTGCGCGTCAGCGTGGTGGGGATGTCGCTGTCGGCGCCGCCCTCCTCGTCCAGCTCCACCACGTACGCGGTGCGACCGGCCGCGAACAGCTCGTTGCGGGTCACCTTCTTGTTTCTGGTTCAACAAATGTGGTGTTCGAGTGAAACGTTCATTAGCATATGGGTCGACATAATGAAGGATGAAATAAAAACTCATGGACCCAATTATAAAAGGCAAGCACCTGAACCAGCTAGCGGGACAGCTTACTATATCACAAACTGTATTTCTTACTCAGAGATACTTATTTATCTTTATCTTCTTTATACATCTTTATGTATCTTTATACTTATGTATCTTTGAGTAAGAAGGCTCACGCTCTAGCGCTCAAGTTTTCTGAACCACGCTACTTTCCAAATGTACAGAGTGTTGTGTCAGTATGAAATCTAAAACAGTGAAAGGGTATTTCATAGAAAGCAGAATAATTATTAATTTTAAATAAATTATCGTCACCATTTTCTTCGTTTTAACAGCAGTGTTAAGCGCTGCTGTGTTCTGCTTTAAAGGGTGTGGAAAAAGAGACATACTTTTCTTAGGCATTCCAGCTTATTTCTCAGGCATAGCGGCGCTTCTCTGGCCTATCTCAGGTAGAAACCTAATCATATCTGGGGTTGATTACAGATGTCCATGGGCTACAGTCTGCTGCTCTAATTCGTAAATATAAATTACATTCAATATAGGAATTCATATAATGAATGTTCAGAACAATTCATATATAAGTTCAGTAAGAATAACGTTATGAATCATTACACTAACTTATTTATTTAATACTTACCTTTGCTCCATAACTAAGTTGAAAATATTTTTCCCCATTTGAGTTTTAAACTGAATTTCTTCTTCCTGAAAAAATAATATCATTCAAATTATATTATACAATTCACACAGAAAGTGGAGAGACAATTGCTGATACATAGCACTATTATTACTATAAAAAATAAAATACAGGACTACATTAATAATAAAAAAAGTAAATAAGTAGCCTATGGAAGACACCTCATATTTTCAAATCCATCAAGTCATTTGGGCTATAGGATACACCAAGGAATGAAACATACACACAGTCGGCTAAAAAATGACGCTTCCTACGCACTCAGCCCCACACTAGGATTCCCTGAGTCATGGGTGCCCTGGACACACACAAAGACGTATAACACTCAGATCCAGTACCCCTACCATGAGTTTTCAAAACATCCCACAATTTTACGTTACATTTACTCAATCCATTATTCTGTTTCGTTTTCTTCAGTAGACTGAGTAAACGTAACAATAAGTAAGCGCTCAAGTCTTTTTACAGAACATAAAGCGCCATTTTGACAATTTAGACATTTAATGTTACGTTACTGACACTATAGTTCTGATACAATCCGCTAGGGGCGCTGATTGGAATTTGTATGGGCAAATACGTAAACAAATACCAAAACAGTCATATTTGTCAAAACGTAAAAACTCATGGTAAGGGTACTGAACAGATATCCTCCTTATGATTCACATGCCTGTCTGGCCGAAGTTCGAACACGGAACCCTTTGCGCGTCAGACCGATATGACGACCACTCCGCCGCACGGGTCATCATAAACATTTTTAAAATGATCATGAAACTTTGCACAAATCATACTTACAGGTATAACTTCCTTTTTCTCTTTCACAGGCTCTATAGGAATTGAAACAAGCCTTTCCATCTCCGCCTCCTGTTCCTGCTCGCGGGTCTGAATTTCAGATCGCACCTGAAAATACATACATTACTTATAATCCGAATTTTATATGAAATGATCTGACTAAATAAATCCAATTTCTAAACTTATTTGCACAAGACCGTAATACAACCAAGTCTACAAGAAAACTTGCTGGCTGTGTTAAATTACAATAATTTGCAATAGTATGTTTCTCACATTAAAAAAAATGAACAAAATATAAATACTTATTTCTGGCTAATAACAGCAGTGTTAAGTGCTGCTGTGTTCTGGTTTGAAACGTGTGGTAAAAGAAACATATTTTTAGGAGGCGTTCCAGCTTAGCCCTCAGGGGTAACGGCGCATCTGTGGCCGTCCTCAGCTAGAAATCTAATCTTATCTGGGGTTAATCACAATGTCCATAAGCAGCAGTACCCACTTAACATCAGGTGGACTGCATGTTCGTTTGCTACTCTTATATTATAAAAAAAGAAGAAATGTCACTATTTTGAATTATGATATTTATTGCCTGGATTTTTGGACCCCTCGACTGTCAATGCTGCTGCTGCAGAACTATATGGTATTAAATTTATGCAAAGTTTATGTTTCATGTAAAGCTCACGCAAATATATAAGCATTATCAAATCAATTTGCTTAGGGTCCCAGTAGGTCCTGTCCCTTATAATTCTTACACACCTAGCAACAAAATATAAAGGAAAATTCTGTTATAAAAGCTGTAATGTATGAAGCTAATACATTATATAATGTTATATCAACATAAAGTAATATGTTCTTAATAACAAACTATTATTAGTGATTAGATAATATACAAACTGTAATTACACATGGTTATTAGTAATTACTAATTGACTACACTACACCAATTTCATAATAAAATAAAGTATAATGTATATTTACCTTTTGTAGCAATGCATAGTCGAGACCCTTTACCAAGTGAGTGTGCTCCATATCACCACCAAGATATTTGGATTCCTACAAAAAAAACATTGTTATATGAATCTGATAATAGATTAATATTATAGGCAGGACAACACTGAAAACATTTTAACTTGTGTGTCTCCCCATGTCTGTCTGTGTTTCCCGATAAATATAATCTAGGAGTCTTTAAATTAAGAGTGAATATACATCTTCTAGGCAAGCGTGGCACATCTTAAGCCTCATCAAAGCTTACCATCAGGACAGATTTAGGCCAAACGTGTGCCTCTCATCTAATAGAAAATAAAAAAATAAATTAAAAACTGTGAATATAAATAAAGGAGTCTGTCATCTATGACATCTATGTTTCCAAATACAATTTCAAAAGTGTTTTTGTATGAAAATTTTGTTTTTCCTAAAAAACCAAAAACATAGTCACCTGAATCATTTGTCTTCGTCTTTCTTTTGCATCCATTCCAGACTTTAAATCTGGTGCTACAGCTCTGAAAAATAAGTATAAAATTCATACATAACTATATACAGGCATAAATTACAGGATTCACAGGGACATAACATAAAGGCACCCTTGGAACCCTGGCATAGTGTAAGAATATATTGCCAACTACCATATGTTGGGATAATTAAATATTGTCCTGACATCAGATAGTTTTCTATGTAAAAGGGCACTTCATGTAATGTATGTACTGACATTATAATTAAAGATACTTAAAGGATGAAACGCAAACTTGACTAAGTAAGATTTCGTAAACTGCATTGAAGAGGGATTTAAGATTGAATTTAAAAAAAATATATAAAATAAACTTGTACAAAAAAATATAACTTAATTGTTAATTTGAAATGATTTTAACTGACAAAGAAATTTTTAATCCATGAATTATGTGCATTTTATTTTATTTATAAACATTTCATGTTCAAATCACATATAGCAGTAAAGGAAGATTAATCTATTTATTTTAATTCATTTGTATTTGAATGAAGGTAACCATGGATAGGGACTACCACTTACAACCCATTTTCATACAAAGAAATTGAATAAATATCGAAAATCTTTATTTTAAAACACATTCAAATTAATATTATAAATGTGAATGTGACTTTATGTTTGTTTATTTGTTTGTTTGGTACACTTTCATGCCTAAGTACAAAACATATTGTCATGAAATTTTGTACACACATTATCAAGGGTCCAGAAAAAGATATAGGATACCTCTTTTCCCAAAACAGTACTGTTCCCGAGTGCTAGATATAAAACACCTTTAAACATGCCAGTCACCAATCAATGTCATTGACCTCTGGCTGCAAATGGTGTTGTAAGCAAAAGCTCGTAAATAAATTAATGTTACTCTCAGTATTTCCGAGTATTCCATACCTATAAGCACTACTAGTATTGCTTGTAGGGTCAGTGGGCCCTAAATCCCTATTGGTCCCATCCCTTCTCTCCCGGGCTCTATCCCTGTACTTCTCGGCTAGTTCAGCCAATTTATTGTCTTCTTGCTTCTTCAATGCCGCATAATATGACTTCTTTTTTCTTCTTAATTCACTCTTATTTTCTATTGGAGGAGGCATTGACCTAAAATGTTTAAATCCAGTAGTTATAATATGATACATTTGAAAAGCATATAAATATTGTATAATTATTTTAGTTTCATAAGAGCAGATCCAAGTGCTGGTAAAAATAATATTGGTAGTGGAATTGGATAACACTAGACAATTATTATAAAAACCAGAGAATTAAAAATATAGCCCTATCACTCCCACAATTTAGACGAATCCAACGACCTTTCACATATTCCTATTCATAAGAGAATCCTGTAGAAACATCCTGATGAAAATACAGACCTAGGTTATTTCACAAATATGATATTGTTAAAAGGTACATTGTGAAAAGAATAAATGATACAAATTTATATTTGAAATTACCCCGAATTGGCCATGGCTTCGCGCACAGAGCCAGCAGGATGCGCGCCACCTGATGGCGTAGACCTTGGAGTCATTAGAAGCTTCCTGAAGTCATCATTTGTAAGTCTTTGGGACGCTGGAGTATCCTCCACGCTTCTGTGGTCTTCCATTTTGATTATTTCTGTTTATACGCCTCCAGATGATGTTACTACTGTTTATTACTTAACAATACGGACTATGTGAACATTTAAAAGTAATAGAAAACGTGAAAAAATATTATTCGCATGGTTCGAAGTTTAGAAACATCAAATCAAATTGAGCAAAGCTACAACCTAACCATCGACAATAAATTGTTGTCAGAACTCAGAAGTGTCAGCTCAGGGTTGTCAGCTTCTAAGTTGTCTCATATTGGGACTTGGACTCTTTTCTATTGACCTATATTTACTAAAAAATAGAAAGTTTCACATTGTTTTTTTTATTCCTCAATATAATTGGGTACTTGACAGTTATAACAATAAAATATGAAATATGTTGGATATGATAGCTTATAAGTAAACATAAATTATGCAGTATTTCGTTTATTTTTTAATACGTTCTAAGTATTTTAATTTTTAAAAAGAAATTTTCGATTTTTTATCTGTGGATTTTAAATCCCAAAACGGCGACAGTGCTGCCTCAAATGTCATGTGACGTCACTACATCGAAACCAAACAAGACAAATAATAATTAAATCGTTTGCTGTTAGAGTTGGTTGAATTTATTTTGTGAACCGAAATGAAGCCATACTATATTAAAGCTGATAGCGTGAACCTGCTTAAAGAAGATCCATATATGCAGTGCAATAAATCAAAATGGATACAAAAACTTCCGTGAGATAACCTATGGAAATATCAAATAAACAACGTAAGTAAAACATTCTTTATATTTACATTTAATCATATCGGACAATTAAAACATTTCTTAACTGACTTCAGACAGAAGAAAGGTTGTCTTCAAGTAATTATTAAGATTATTTTAAATATACTTATATTCTTATGTGAATTGTTTTAAGGTTATTAATTGGTTATATTTATATTTACAGATCTTCCCGACAATCGTATAGTGACGACGTTATAGAGTATGTGCAGTTTAAGAGGAAGGCAAGTTTGTGTTTCATGAAAAGTAAAAGTTGTCCTGAACACAAGGTACATCAATGAAAATGAAAATGTGATGACTGTCCTGCCTAGAAGAAGTGAGGAGCCAAAACTTTCCGGAAAGTGGAAAGTTCCGGAGGAAAGTGGGCACCAGTCTGAATACATAAAGTAAAGTACACGGGAAATAGTACTTCTTTACTTGCGTAACCTACCCAACAAGATAAAGGAAGAAAAGTGACCATACAGTTCCTATTATTGCATTGCAATTTAATTCTGAAAATGACAGTGATAAAAATATATATCCATTTGTTACGGAAAATAATTTTAGTAATGAAGAAAAGCAGACACGCAAGCAGCACAAAAATTTAGCTTAGGTGATCTGTAGTAATTATTGTAACTGTAACATATGATAAATATATATAAAAGTTCTACTGTGTGTACTCACTAATAGAACCATATAAACCAAATAAACAAAGAAATCGGTTAATAAAATACTAATATTAGCAAATCATGTATTTTTAATTATACAGTCCTGTAACTTAATCAGTGCACATGCACCATCAATAATAACACAGTCATAAAATATTTTAATTGTGTCCTATTAATTACTGAATGGGCCCTTAAAATAGAATTCTCATAGACGTCTTATAATAGGGAATATGCACATTTTTATTTTATTATTTTAAACCACTTATCGCATCGTTTTAACATAGTAAAAAATATAAACAATTTTATTAGTGATTGAAATATTTTTTTAAAAATTATTTAAAGTATCAATAAAATTTGAAACATTTGAACGCCGCCATTTTACGCGCTCTTTGAATGACGTCACGCAGCGTGATTTGTATTAATATTGATGATAACTGTGTGCACATAAAGTTATTATTAAACATTTTCAGGTTTCATCGCTATTTACATCATGGGAAAGGCTAAATAACCACTTTATAAATATTTCCTGGACTTATTGTGCAAAACCAGTACTATAAACTATAAATACATTATTTAGTGTTTTTTCTTTTGCAAAAGATGCGAAAATACGAAAAATGTGGTGCAAGATTATAGGAAACAGATATAGTATCTCCAAAATCGCATTAACATTTGTATTTACTGTAACAAACAATAATTTTAGGTAAATGATTTTAGAATATTGCATTGATCATCTACTTCGTTAGGTACTTATCGACTTCTACAACAAATACTATCATTTGAAACACACAAAATGCATTATAATCTATTATAATATTATAAAGATAGATGAAGATAGGTGATTGGTTGAAGGTCGTAGAACCCTTTGTGGTTCGACTCCGGAGGCACTACCGCCACACCTATTTCTACCTAATAACAGCAGTGTTAGGTGATGCTGTGTTCCGGTTTGAAGGGTGTGGTAGGAGACAGACTTTTCCGAGGCGTTCCAGCTTAGTTCTCAGGGGTAGCGGCGCATCTGTGGCCGACCTTAGGTGGGAATATCTAATCCTATCTGGGGTTGATTACATATGTCCATGGGCGGACTGTATGCTCGTCTGCTACTCCTATATTATTAAAAAAAGGGTATTTACATAATAAGTTATGATCAGTTAAATATTTCCGAATTGACCTATGCATAAAAACCAGTTTATTCATTTTGCATATTTTAGGTAAATAGTCCGATTGCGCTTTGACAAAACTACTTTCAATTATTGTTCTTGATTATTCCTAATAATACTATGTAGAAAAATCGCACTAGGTAATAAATAACACTGTAGGAATATAGACAAAAACATTTTTTTCTCTCAAACAGTTTGAATATCGACGCCGATAAACATCGTAACACGCTATGTGACGTCATTTTTCGATTCGACCAATTGGAATGCGTTTTGCAAATTTGAATTTCGCGCGCATAATTTACGATTTTTGATTAAAGTTTTAAACAATTTAACACGAAATAAAGAAAAAATAATGGTTTAGATGTAATTTCAGGACCGTAATGTACCGAGGAAAAAAATAACAAGCAAATCTAAATCACATGCATATTCCCTATTCTATTCTTATCATAGACATCTATATAATATATTAAATATATGAATACTTCCACTTGCTGTTTTGTTTTGATTACGTCCCGTTCCAATGATTTGGAATTGACGAATCACTCGAGAGTTACTAAATTTATTCCTTTTCAATAATACTTCTCTTACATAGATAGTATAAAATGTCATTGCTTGCAAACAGAGCATTTAAACATATAAGAATCTGCAAGTTCTTTAACGTTTATGAGATTTGGGTTTAGGAACTTGTATAAGCAAATTTGTTACGATCGTACTTGTACACATCGTCACTGCACACGTCTTATAACTTGTTATTTATTTAAATTTTAGTTATAATAGCTAAATAACTCTCAATTTTCTTCTAAGCGTTGTTTGTTTACAGTGTAATGACGTTCCGTCGGTTCCGTCACAAAATGACACTTGACCGCCTGATTTAACGCGACGTTCCGTTCACCGTAAAGAAAGTTCGATTTTTATTAATGAATAGCCCTTTTTTCGAAAAAGTGATCAATGAAAGGCATATATAATACGTATACTAATTCATTAAAACACTTTCCCAAAAAGTGTCAAGTAGCCAATTCGACAAACTTTGCTGTATGAGTGGCGGTTTTCGGAAATAATAATATTTTATTATATGGCCTTTTATTGTTAGCTTCAAAGCCATTTTTCAATTTCCCCAAGTAAAGAATTTTTAGTTTTCACGATCCCAAATTCGCTTCTATAATATACACGTCTATTGTTTTGAAAAAGCATACTATTTTTCCAATGAATATACCTAGTTCTTCAAGAACGCAAGTTATTGAATATTTTTCTATCTATATTAAATTAGCGCGATATCATTCGATTGGCGATTAGCGTTTCATTTCAGATATCGCCAACTGCAGCATTTTTAAAGTATAAACCTATATATTTCGTAAGAGTAGCAGTCATGTTGTCCATGAACAGTAATGAACCCCAGATAAGCTTAGATTCCTACCTGAGGCCGGTCGCATAGATGTGTCGCTAACTCGCTACCCCTGAGAACTAAACGTAGACTGGAATGTCTTTATACGTAGACTGAGTATTTTTTCATTAAAATCATTTTTTAAATGCCATCATGGCTATTGGCAATATAGATATATTTTACGTTGCGCCTCATTTTGCCATCATCTGCTACTTATCTGCCTATTCAGATAATCACGCCCATTGATAATTATCAGGAGGCACGGTAGTGCCTCCGCCAAGTCGAGCCTCAATTTATTCTTATCTTTACCAAGGATCGAAATTTGACATTGCTTAGAAGAAATCGTCAATTTCGTAATAATAAAGTAGTGTGAGTGTATGCCTAGTGGTACCATTCCATACTTATCACCAACAGAAAAATACAAATTAGGTATAGGAATAATATTTAATAAAGAAATTAAAAATGATTACACTTAACAATACACATGTTATTGGGTTTCAGTTAGGCTACAAATTAATAGGAAAATAACATATCACACAACAATAAATTTTGGAAAGTACATTTTATATAGAAATATAGAATATTTATGACATTCAATAAGTTACATACATGATCTTGTTATACTACAGATCTACTACCAATCAAAATCACAAAAATGTATCACATGCAATGATCTTCTAGAAATTTAAAAGTAACATTTTAAACAGGTATCACAAGGCAGAAACTATGCCAACTATGGGAAAACGAAATAGGGATATTTTATGTTATTACTATGGCAACATTAAATAGTAATATGACTACATGATAAAGATTCTTCATTGCACACAAGGTTCACAACATCAGAGGAATAGAACAAGGTTTTATCCAAACAGGGAGTGAAATGTGGTGCCCTTGAAGCCTACATTGCCTGTAGGTTCGTCTTGGAAAGTTATGTACATCCTGAAATAGAAATAAAAATATTATTCCACACATGCCACTGTTTCATACTGATTTATAACATAAATCTTCTAAGGGTATATACCACAAGATAGTGAAATAAGAAAACATTATAATATATTTGACTAAAAATATATCTACACTAAATCAGGTCATGCAAGTATATTATATTATATTCTTATATAATATACTTGCAACAAATAACAATATTAAAATAATCAAAATAAAAAACTAATGGCAGTTAACAACAGTAATTACCAAAAAAAAAAGTAAAGTGCAAATAATCCATCAATCAATTATGTATACATAATTTTGAATAATTAATTAAGTTTAATTAGGTACTTAGTAATTACTGTTTTTTGGGGAGTACCAACAACAAAAGTAATTACATAAGTAAAAAAGTTTGTAAAAATAATCATGTCCTGATAGAGTATTAATGAGACTCAATTATATTATTATATTGTTTGTACACTATCATTATAAGTAATCACATAAGTAAAAGTTTGTAAAAAATAATCATGTCCTGATAGCATATTAATGAGACCAAATTATATTATTATATTGTTTGTATACTATCATTTATGATAAGTAATGAGTTACGCACTCATAAGTTATTAATCTAATCAAGAAATGACATGTACATGAACTTTAGATGAGTAAAATACATAGATTGATAAACACAATAAAATGTATCCAGTTTTGAGAATTGAAATTGGTGCATAATTATATTGTTACCAAATTTCTGTTGTAAAATGTCCTTATAATGTTTGAAATACTTATTTATTTATTATGTAAATTACCTAGTATTAGTTATCTATATGTAAATTTGCTCTAAAAAAGTTTTTATTTGTCAAGAATTAAAATAATAAATGATAAAATCATCCTTTTGTGGCTCCATTCAATTTCAAGGCAGTGAAGTACCTATCTATTTTACTAATCAAAGACATGAAGTAATAACATTGGTGGAATGATAACAAGTTGTTAATGTGTGGGGTTTTGTAAACTGTGCATTGTAATTGAAGAGAAACAATTGAATGTATACTAAATTGCTAACAATGACCACTTCACACGCTGTACTTTGTACTTTGCTTTGAAAAATGTTTAATCTCAAAAGAAATATGTATCGAAATTTCACATGTATGGGATAACTTTATTTAAAATAATACATAGGAAACATCCATATCATCAGGGTGACTATAACTTATCGTAATATAGAAAAAAAAAATTCTGAATGCAATTTATGGTTCAGGTTATAGGTTTATGATCCATTTTAGTTTATCAGAAAATATGGGCACCCAATCATAGCCAGATGAGTATGTATCCCTTACTATACACTTTAAACCTGAATACAGCAGTGCTTAGGTTTGTAAGACAGAAATAGGCATAGTCCGCTCCAAACTGCTAGTCCGCTCTGAAGTTGTTGCACACAACGATGCAAAGATGCAAATATGATGCACACAAAGATGCAAATATGCACACGTATGGAGTTTCTTGCGCCGCTTCTTCTCCATAGCGAAATACCTTCCGAAGCGGTGGTAGTTTGTTGACTTTCAAAAAGTATTCTATATGAATCAATTTTGAATAAATGAGATTTGAATTTGAATTTGAACTACAAGCATATATTCCAGAACAACCTAAGGGCGAACCAATGCATCTATGTACCTGCAGGTGAGAGCGGGCAGCGGACAGCTGCCACATGTGGTTTCACCCTCAATTAACTAGTTATAAATAAATAATGATCTTACCTGTCCTGAGGCACACCTAGTTCCCTCTCTACAAGTTCAAATAGAACTTTAGCATGCTTCTTATTTTGTTCCACTCCGAGAGCCCCAATAGACATTAAGTTACCAATAGCACAGGGATCCGTGGAGCCACCAAAGTTCATTGGCACTTCAGCTATTAGAGAGACAACGCAATACTGCAAATAAAATTGCTGATTTTGAAAATTGACCTATAGTCTATTCAGTGCTAAAAATATAACCTTAATCTTAGATTTTCAAAAAACCTTGAAGCAAAAAATGTCTTTTTGTTTTTATTTATTAAATTACAAAAAACATCGCTCGATTTTATATTTCAATTTTATATTCATATTAATTAATATTTTACCAAAAACCAAAATCATTATAATTCGTAAACCATACAATAATGTTTTACGAATTGTATAATGTTATAATCTCGATATCAATACTCTTATTATACATACTCACCTGTTCTGGTTTACCGAGTGCCTTTGCTAATACCGGTATGGCTTTAGACACAAAATCTTGAGGAATTTTACTCCTAGGCACATTAGTTTCGATTCTAAAATGCGGCATTGTGAATTTTACAATGTAGGATAAGTAAAATAACAATGCTTTTGTAAATTCAGCTAAATCGCTGAAGGAAAGAATTAAGAAATTTATGAAGTATGAACTAGAATGTCAGACTCAATGTCATTTATGACATTTAAAATGACATTTAGAAATTATTGTTCATTGCACTATAAAAAGTGAACATAAAACTTAACACAAATAAATGCAAATCTCGGTTAGATCAAGTAAGTTTTTACAGACTTGTATGAGTACAACTGGCAAATAATGATAATATAATCTAAAAACCTTTTCTACGCATGTGACGATCTACGAAAATAGCTATGTTTTATTGTCTATGACCATTAACCGTCATTATCGTGCCACTTAAACAATTTATTATGGGGGGAAAACCTTCAAAAGGTACAAAATACTTATCAAAACCCCATGTATAGAGTGCCATCCATATAGGAATACTATACAGTATACAGAGACTAGTATGATCCTTGGACCGTCTGCTATTTCCACATACTTAATAATATAAATGATTTTTTTTTTTAACTTTATAATATTAATAATAACTGAATAATTTGTCCAAATAATTCAAACCTTTTATAAGTAATCCCTTTTATTTATGAATCTTATAGTTAAGTTTCAACTAAAAGTTCTTACCCTCCACTATCTGTTCTTGCATAGAAGTTATCAACACAAAAAGTCGGTAGATTACAAAAAAATATACAGTTCTCAAAAATATACTCTTATCGAAGGATATTCCTATGAAGGTAATTACCCCAGACTTTTAAAAGCTAAATATGTCAAGGAGGTACATACGCGGTTGTCTTCGTGTATAGTAGTTAATAGTGAAAAGTGTTATTTTTTTGATTTTAAATATTAATTAGTAAAAGAAACTTCTACAAATGTGTATAGCTATAACACAAAGTATCGTAACTTCAGAGCATTTTTGCAAAAATCCGTGGTTTACATACAATATTTTTGTTGTGCCTAATGTATGTGTGCTTGCATTCGAGTTCATAAAATTATCAATTATAGATCTTTGTAATCAAAACATCGGCTAGATTAATTAATATAAATAGCGGGCGTAGATTTATACATAAAGACATCAATTTTATAAATTACGAAACTTATCTTAAATCAAGAAAAAAAGTACGAGTCGTTCGTTATTTAATATTAATGTTATATCAATAAAACTTAATTAAATTATAACTAATTATAGATAGATAGATAGATAGATAGGTATTCTTTATTGCACACTTCAATAGAACATAACAATAGTACACAAGTATATTAGTTAATTGTATGCAATAGGCGGCCTTATCGCTAAGCAGCGATCTCTTCCAGACAACCTATGCATTATGCAACATATATTATAGTATGGTGCATTAAAAGAATATAATCAATTAACTTTAAAAACAAACATTTTATTCAACTTATCACATGAAAAGCAAGTAGCTTCGCATGACTTTACGCATGTGCGCGGAAACGTGACAACTCTTTAACTTAACAATGACAGCTTTACTAAAAATTATATTATTGACATTTATTATTTATTTTTTTGTGCAAATCAAGCTCCACCTACAGAATAGCCTCACTTAATATCGTAATAATTATTTGACCCACTAGCTGGTGTTGCCACTGTCCAATCGATCTTCTAGCTTACAATCATAGAAGAGAAAAGTTTTCTGTTCCATGCTCACAAGTTACAATACACTAAAATGAATGGATATTTGCAACGCACTATGGTATTCGTCCCAACTGGAATATTTATAAGGCTTAAATTCAAGAATCAAGCGTTTAAGTCCAAAGAGTATAGTATGTCTATGGTTTTAAGTTTCGGACGTTGTTTATGGTCAGTACTTTTCCGTAAAATTGTCCATTTGTGAGTTTACTGGGGTGATTACCTTTTTACCTACACGAGCCGAAGATTGTTATAAAATAAGGGACGTTGTGTTCTCTAAATTTAGTATAGTAAGCGATTCCAAATAACGCGGTCACATTTCAGTGCGTGAGCGTTTTTTTTAATTAATTTCCAATCGTTTTTACTTAATAAAGCTGTAATGTATTGATTGATTTCTATAAATTGTGGAAAGTGCTAAGGAAGATAAGTGCAGTAATTGTGATTTCAAGTGCTTCATAATCAAATAAAAATGGGTTCAGAACAATCAACGGAAAGAAAGTCAAAAGAGTAAGTAGTATTATAATATCATTATTTATATTCTAAAATCTCCTGTGGTCTTGAGGGAGAGGCATGTGATTGGTTTGTGGCGTTGGGGAGAGGTGCTGAATCTTACCATGCCCTACCTACAAAATAATTACATATTTACATAAACTGAACGATGTAGATCGCCATATTGTTCTCAAGTGAACAATGGTGCTTCATTATTTTTAATGAAGTCGGTTAAAAATACAAGTATAGCCTGTATTCTAGCCTGTAGCCTGATTCCTATGGACATCTGTTATCTACCACAGATAGGGTTGAGGTCAATTCAGGAAGAAGGATGTGGTTAAAAACTTTATAGAGAATATTGTGGCAATAAATAAATACTGATATAAGTTAGTTTTTTTGAGAATAATCTTTTGGTTTTGTTTGGGCTGACTCTTTTTGTTTTAATGCTTTTAATGACTTGTACTCATTTGCACATAATAGGATTTTTCTGTATTCTGGGTGCTAGGGATACACAAAGATAAATTCACAAACATAAAGAGCCAGAATCGCATCTCTCCCACACGGGTTGTCTTGTAAAAAATTGAGATCTATTTCTCAATTTAAAATATGTATGTTTATTTTGAGACAAAACACTTTACTTATTCATCATTTCAAAAATGTTTATCTACTTGTATAAAAATATAATATGGGATAAAATTTACAGTGAAAGCCAGAATCAAAGAATGATTCAACAAATACTGGAGCAGCAGAGGAGAATCTATGAAGAAAAATGCAAGGAAATGATACAACAACAACAAAAGACTGCTGCTTTAAAAGCAGATAAACCATTACCTGCACGGTATAATTGTATTTTTACACATACAAGTACCACTTATTTTTTTATATGAATAGCAAATGAGCATGCTGTCCATCTGATGGTAAGTAGTCACTGTCACCCATAGGCATCTGTAACCAACTAAATATAGAATTGGTTGTACCTGAAGTAAATCTTATATACATATAAAATTTTCGTGTCACAATGTTAGTTACCATACTCCTCCGAAACGGCTTTACCGATTTTCACCAAATTTTATATGCATATTCAGTAGGTCTTAGAATCGGTTACTATCTATTTTTCATATCCCTAAGTGATAAGGGTTGTTCACCCTTAACATTTTTTATTTTATGGCCACACAGGGTTTGCGTGGTCAGTTAATTTAAGATAAATTGCCACTTATGAGTACTCAAGGTTGCCTCATAAAGTTGGTTTGGTGGTGGTACCTCCCAGGTTGAGCCATACCAGACCTACCATCAAACTTTTGATTAGTTTGAATTCATGAAAACCATTACATAGCGAGTCTCTTACAGTTGGGAAATACGAATCGTGACTGATAACTTAATCTGCCTTTCGAACTACAGAATCACACAGGAAATTAGTGCTATCTATCTAAGCCATGGACAATTATATTTGTAAAATTACACACTTAGTAATATTGATAATTTACTATAATTTGTATTAACTTATCATTTCCTCTTTTTAGGAATCCTCATCAAAATGCCAATTCAGTCTCTCAAACTCCAACAAACGCCTATGCGCCCTTATATCCAAATCTTCAACAAAGTCAACATATCCACGTTCAACCATCAACATCCTCATATAAAGCAAGCAATATTAGTAACATTCCAACTAATACGAGAGCAAGCACGCCCAGAGGTGTTCAACACAGCAACACAACCTACATGTAAGTAAAATACTTATTCATAAATATATCAAAACGTAATCTTTTCATTGTCAAGCTTTGAGCTGATATAATTATGGACATGATATTTTTAATTTTCTATTTCTATTTTTATTAAGTTTTTTCTTTTATTTCCAGGGTTCAACCCTCTGCACCAGCTGTTCCTTTTGCCGTGGAACCCACTCAATCGAGACCAAGGTAATACAGAATTCACTTATTTTAATTGTACAGTTGATAGTAAAGACAAGAATCGGTTAATATGCATTATAATGGCAATAAATCTAAATTTGGTAGCCTATGGTAGCTTTATGGCACTGCTGTATTCTGACATAATTTTCCGAGGCAGTCCAGCTTAGTCCTCCGGGGTAGCGACGATTCTGTGGCCAGCCTCAGGAAGGAATTTTATCTTATCTGGGGCTGATTACAGATGTCTATAGGCGACAGCAGCGGATCTTCGATCCGCTTATTTTTGTTGACATGAGGGTCAGGGTAGGTCCCAATTCTAATTTTACATATGCATGGGGGAGGTTAGAGTTTTTCCTTACTTTCACTAACATGCAGGGGGTTAAGAATAAATAACCCCTATAGTGCACAGTCCTTATCTAAAAAAAATTAAAGCATGAGATGTGTGGTTAGAGCTACAGGGAATGCACATTAAACAAGATAATTTATCTTTCAGTGCTCAAAAAAAGTATCAGAGTGGTGATTGGATGTGCATATCTTGCAACAAAACCCTTGGCACCAAAATATTCAACTGTACGGAAGGTCATAGTTCCTGTAGCGATTGCAAGTTCAAAGGGGTCAAATGTGGCATATGTAGAAATTGGCTAACTGATGTGAGGAACATCTCCCTAGAGAACTATATAGCGGAGAATAAACCAAATATTGCCAGAAACACTGAGGTACGTAAAATTAAATCTACTATACTCCAAATAGGATTAGACCTACCTGTGGTCGAACGCAAATGCCCGACTACTAATTTGTACTTCATATGAAATTATTTTGGATGTTTACATTACCTAATTGAATTATTTTACTTTCAGGTATTACTCAGTTGTCCAAATAAAAGTGATGGTTGTAAACTATCACTAAAGCAAGACAGGATGGAAAACCACATAAAAGAATGCCCCTATAGGGAAATGACCTGCCCTGTTGTATCATTGTATCCTGGATGCTCGTGGCAAGGTGGGTACCTAATTATAAGCATACACGCACATATACACTTTTTTTTATTTTTATAACATAAGAGTAGCAGACGAGCATGCAGTCCACCTGATGGTAAGTGGCTACTGCCGCCCATGCACATCTGTAATCAATCCCAGATAGGATTAGATATTCCTACCTGCGATCGGCCACAGATGCGCCGCTACCCCTGAGGACTAAGCTGGAAGGCCTCGGAAAAGTCTCCCTTACCACACCCTTCAAACGGAACACAGCAGCGCCTGACACTGCTGTTATTAGGTACAAGTAGGTGTGGCGGTGGTGCCGCCGGAGTCGAACCACAAATGGTTCTACCACCTTTAGATACATATTCACTACGCATGCCCAAGCAAAGGTGGAATATGCCTTGCACGACAATTAAATGATAAGATGACACACACCCACTAAGCTGCACACACACACACTTCCATATATACACTAACATTATGACCACACTCTTGTTTATAACTACTGTACTAAATGCATTTATAGTAGTGACCAACCAAAAGTTTAGGTGTTGGCTGAACCATTCGACTCATCCAAATCATATTATAGGTTGCGTTCTGTTGGACAATAATATTTATATATTTTATTTTTATTCAGGTAAAATAAACCACTTCCGAGAGCACTTCGTCGAATGCCATCCAGAGGTGACGAGGACAGATCTGGACACAGAAGCGAACTACAACATTAATGATAGAAAGCACGTCATCCACCACGTCGTATTGGGAAATTTCAATTTCTTAGTTCACCTGAAGCTGGACTCGCAAGCCCTATACATGGCTGTACAACTTATTGGGTCTCGGAACATCGCTTCCAACTGTACATACGAATTCAATGTTTACGACAAAAGCGATCCCCGGAGAGAACTTGTGTATACTGATACATGCCTCCCAAGTAGCATTCCATTTGACAATGTGTGCAATGAAGCCACGTGTGCTGTATTACAATACCAATATGCTATGTCTTTTGTGAAAAATAACAAGTTGACATACAAGTTTTCTATCAAGAAAGACATTAAAAGTCAAGTCAAACGGGGTGGTCCGAAACAACGAGGCTTCGGTGGTCAGAATTAATACATTCCATTGTTTCTCAACCTATTCGTGACCAAAACAGAAAAGGAAGAAAATCATAACGAATTTTACTTTAATTTGGGGAGAATGGGTTTAATTAAGTTAGATTTTGCAGGGTTCTATTTGTTCCTTTATAAATTATTTTTAGGTATGCGACTGTTTTACCATATGCATTTATTTGAGAAACAATGCATTCTGTGTTCGTAAGTATTTGTAGAATTTTTGGAGCCAATAGTGTTCCGTAGAACAGTTATTTAAGAATTCCGCACAACCAAAACTGATTCATTCACTTATATAAAGCCCTAAATATTTCCGTAAACATTGAATTCGGTATCAAAGTATATAAATACGTGATAAAAGTAGCGTGATATCGACCGATATATGAATATCGAGTATCCGTCGAAGGTCCGAACTAAAGTGTTTGGGATATTTAAGGTTTTTTTAAGTAATGGTAAAGCCGTCTGCCAGTCCGCATTTGGTCAATGTGGTGGACTATACCTTCCTTCAATGTTCGATGTTAACATAAGCGTATAAAACACGACTTTTATTCGAACATTCAGATTATATGAGGGTCGTTAAGTTGTAGCTCAATTGCAAAATAAACGGCTAACGACCCGAGTAAAGCAGTCTTTTTATGAAGTCCTGAATATCGGGACCATACTTAAGTCTCTGCTGAATGAATGTAAAAATTGAGTCTATTTACAGCTCATGTTCAATTGAACCGTGAGTCGAGCTGTAGCTCCCTCATTTTGTTGAGTAACAAATGTTTAATAAAATAATAAAAAGAAGCACCACCGTCACAACAATATCTGCTTAATAATAGCAGTATTTGGCGTCGCTTTGAAAGGTGTGGTAAAAGAGACATACTTCCCTTCTGTGGCTAACCTCAGGTAGAGATCTAGTCTCATCTGCAGTTGATTACAAATATTAATGACAGATAGTATTGGGCGGCAGTAGCCACTTACCATGGCGTGGACTGCATGCGTGATTCCTACTGATACTTCAATATTATAAAAAAATTATACAGGGTGAATTTTTAAAACTGGCCTTCAGGGCCAAATCCGAAACTATAAGAATTAGCGAAAAATGCTGCAAGGAGTTGCGAGGCCGATTTTGATAAAAACTAAAACTGCATCATTAGTTTTTTTTAAATATTTTTTTTTCCTTAGCTGGGAATCGAACGAGTTCATTTTGAAAAAAATGACACCTCTATATTATTCCACTGATAGTGTCGTTTATAAGGATCAAATTCTGGGAAGTAATGTTATGTGACAAATTAAAGGAAAAGGAAAATTTTGAAGAAAATACGTATTTTTCCATACATTGGCATACTTATCCTTAAGGATTATACATAACAAATGATTTATGTATAATTCTTTAGAAACAGACATAAGTCATACCACTAAAGAATTTGTTGGTTAATCAACTAATTATTCGATGTTATGACTATGACATACGGCTTAGTATGAGAAAGTAATAGTTTGGCAAATAAGTTACCGCCGTTTTTGGGATTTATTTTTTAATGAAAATAGATAACTGATTAAATAGTAAATTCTTATTGTTTGTTGTTTTTCAACTTCGTTTCAACGTTAAATATGATTTTCTATATCTCTTTTTTTAGTAATCACTCGGATTTGACTCTAAAAAGTAATTCTCGCAAATTGTCAACTTTACATCTGTATTTAACGAAACTCCGCCCATAGCAAGTAAATCTATTTTAATGGTCCTAAAAATAACCTTAGCTAAGTCGAACACAATAATATAAATTATTGGGAAACAAAACGTTCATTTCGAATGATTAGAAACATTGAGCCAAAAAAATGTTAATACACGAAATGTTGAAAATTGATGAATGGCGGGAACTTAACTGCCAAATTAATATGAAAAAATATGTATTTTCTTAAAATTGAGGCTTTTCCTTTAGTTTATCATTTATCATTACTTTCCAGATTTTGATCCTTATAAGCAACACTATCAGATAGTGGAATAATATAGAGGGTGCATTTTTTTTCAAAATGAACTCGTTCGATTCCCGGCTAGGGAAATGTTATTTTACAAAAGTAATGATGCAGTTTTAGTTTTTATCAAAATCGGCCTCGTAACTCCTTTCAGCATTTTTCGCTAATCCTTATAGTTTCGGATTTGGCCCTGAAGGCCCGTTTTAAAAATTTACCCTGTATAGAAGCCTGCATACAGAAATTTATTAATTTGATTTTTTCTTTTATTATTCAATTTTATATGGTAGTCTTTTTCTTATTATTATTGTAATCATGTGTTTGGGGCATATATATCCCTTTTTTTTATACTAATTATATAAGTGTTATTAATTTGAAGACGTTCTATAGATTCTTGTGGAAGTATTAAATATTCTTATACTTCGAGTCGACCTGCCTACTAAGGTATTTAAGGTCAAATTAGAGGTATCCTGGTATAGTCCGCGTAAAACTGCTAGTCCGCTCTGAATATAGAAATGAATGGCGTCGCCATAGTAAATTGTATGACTACACCTGCTCGCAACAACTTCAGAGCGGACTAGCAGTTTGGCGAGAACTATATGATGTCCCAGAAAGAGCCTTATTGTACGTCTTAGATGGTCAGATGATAGATTATTAGGGGAAATAAATAAATTTCCTTATCTCTGATCAGTCAAATCGTATCAAAGTCGATAGACTCACTACATTGTCTTTAAAACTAAAGTAATGTTTAATTAAATCGACTTGATACTAAGACAAAGAGACTAAAGTTTATGCGTGATTCTATGATCACTATAATTTTATTTTGTTAGAAAATACGTTTTAGATCTAATTTTGTGTTTACATCGATTTTACCTTAATTGTATTCGAAACTTATTGTAAAATTATCCTACATTTGTATTTGTCATTATACATGTATAATCTTAATTTAGTATGCATGGCCATTTTTGCCATGATATAAAAAAACATTATCTTATACCTAATTATTGTATTACTTTGAAATATTAGAATTGTATTAATACCAAAATTTGCCAAAAAAATATCCGCGTTAATGTAAAGACCAACTGTAAAGCCTAAATGATTACTACATACATACACGTGGCTCCATCCTCTAGCGGATTAAGGGGGTGGGGGTTGGAAGGGGTGGTCCGTCCTGGGCCACCGATATGGGGGGCCCCAGTTGCTAAAAAAAAAAGGTCGTCAGAAACAAAAAAAATATGAAATATGTTTAAATCACGAAAAAAGAGGTAACCTGTATCAGACGTATTTTTGGACGAATAAGTCCATAACACATTTGTAATTTTGAAAAATCAAATCATTTTTTTACACTAGACTCTTCCATTCAACTTTCCTCCCCGGGCCTGCGACTATCTTAGTCCGCCACTGGCTCTATCATCATCGATCCGCGAAAAGTGGTATAAATACTCCAGAAATTAGTGTCCAATAATGGGCGAGTAAAATGGGTTGTAGTATAATGCCACCATGTATGGATGAGGTATCTTACTTTTGGTCTCGTCGCTAATAAACGCAGGATAAAATAGTATTTTTAGGAAACTTATTAATCATGTACTATCGTATTATTATGATTTTTGATTTAATTAAATATAATTCATGAAAATTTTTGGTTTTACTTTTACTGTTATTTTTTCAAAGATACATTTCACTTTAAACATACAGAGGTCAATAAATCTATATTTTAAATGGTGATTTGTATCGTAAGATTCAATTAGACCTACTTTTGAAGAATGTTCTTATATAACATAGGGATTTGAGATTTTTTTTACACATCTGTAAAAATACTACTATAAACTCTTTGGCTATGTCTTAGGCTTCCCTCTTTTGAAATGTTCTTTTTTATAATAAAATGTTAACTGGGGATTCCGTCTGTAAGCTAACATGGTAAAATAAAAAACAGGGTAATTGAAATAATACGACTCTTTATTCGTTCATACTTTTATTTGTTTTAAATAACTATAGTTAAATATAAGCTTCGTCGTTTAACGCTACAGGTGACAATCACTACATTCACAACTGCTACATAAAGTTAACACACGCTGGTTTCTCTTCTACAAGTTACAAATATGTTATGAAAAACGAAAAGTTTAAATAGATGAACACATCGTAGTTCGTATATATAGTTATACAAAATCAAGGACACTTGTTTAAATAAACAAATTATTGGACGGCACAAAAAGCGATTTTTTCCTAACGCTCGTACAACCAGTTACAACGTATAAGTTGTATTACTTTGTATAGGTCTCGCCGTCCTATAATAAATGCGTAGTTATATTCTCTTTATAATTAATGCTTTAACACAACAAGCTCATTTCTTCAATAAAATCTTATATAATCGATCGTTTAAAAACCGCTCGTCAACCTCAGCAGAATCATGCTGCTGACCATATAACAACGGTTGAAAAGATAGCGACACAGTCTTTATTGAAATTATTCCACATCACATCAAATCGAAGAAAAATTCGTGTAAATCGTGCTGATACCAAATGCAAGTACCTATTACGTTGAACATTACAGATGTTACTATAATTATTAATTTGGTAACTACTACAAGGCCGAAAATTCACTTGTCTGCAAAATAAAAAATAAAATTGAATAAAAGTAACAGAAAACTGAAAGAAACATAAAATACCGTCAAATAAACCAAACATAAAGCATAATAATTAGGGATGCGCCAAATATTCGTTTGGTATTCGGTATTCGGCGAATTCGGCATCTTTTTTGCTATTTGTATTCGGCCGAATTATTCGCTTTCAGTGCCGAATATGTTCGGTTCGAGTATTTCTATTTTCTTGTATACACGACATGGTACAGGACTAAAAAACAAAACTTCTTATATAAGATTTATGTTATAGTATAAGTTAAACTCAAATCCTGTGAAGAATTTGTTTAATGAAGCTAATAAAATAAAGCAATTAAACTTCAAATCAACATTTATTTTGAAACCTCAAGCCAACACATTTATTACTTAATCTATAGATAGTATAGTCAACATTTATTTTAAACCTAAAATCAGTATTCATTTTTAAAACTAAAACATTTTAAAGTGTGAATGAACAAACATAACCGGCAAATTGACAATAAAGAAATGGTAAACCGAATAATTCGGCCGAATATTCGGTTTGGTAAAGGTTAAAACGAATATTATTCGGTATTCGATTATTTGGTGAAATCACTATTCGGTGCATCTGTAATAATAATTGATCTTAGCTTAGTACACACTAATGAAAATAATCCTCAAATGTTGTCAAGTACAACGTACAACGTAGTACAAGTCGTAAATATCTCTCAGAAAGTATTTCTGAAAATTGTACTGAGCGTAATATAGGCAATATTGGAATGGTTACATCGAATTGCATCGTTAGAGGCTTTTTTGATGTTTCATCAAAATGATAGGAACATTCTGAATAAATATATCTATAAAAACAAGATCACCATATATATATTTACACAACATTTATAGAAAAATGAGTAACCTGATTAATAGTGCGTTACTGACTGACTTTACTTATTTAATCATGTACCATGATAGAAAACTTACAAACACTGCTTAATTGTGTAAGGGGAATCTCTGATAAAATAATTAAATCCAGCTAGTTATTTATATTCAACTATAAGACCTCCGTCCTCCATACATCATGCTAATCATCCGCTTTTCCCGCCATTATTCCCTTCTTTTTTACTACACATACAGCCCATTAATTATATGGCCAGGCTTTAGATGAGTAATACACATCTATTTTATCTATTATACTTGTCAAAGTGGCCAGAATTATCTTTCCAATGTGAGGTCTTAAACAGATTCTTATAAATTTCAACTATGCTTCCTTGTATAATGTTGAAAAATTAAAATAAATAGAACCTTACAATACAATTGTTATAATTACGCAGTGCTGGTAAGTATCACACATCAACAATGAAGAACCTCTTACATATTATTATCAGGTATGTAATTAATGATAGTTATTAACATGTATGAAATTTATTAAGTAATATAATCATATCAAATGTTTCATTCTTGGAATTCGCCACACTTACAGTAAGTAAAGTACTTATCCACTCATGTATTACAAATTCAAGTTCTATTTCAATGTTATATTAGGTACGCATTGTTCTGCTATATTTCTTATTAGTCAGTCAAATGATGGTGCAATTTAACAGAAAAATAATATTTTGTCGGACACGACACGTTCTATGTCTGTCAGTATCGATGAGCATCATAATTCTATAACAGTCGAGTCAAAATTTAACCAATGTTATCACTAAATTACGTATATTGTACAATAGGTATGAAGTATTCAATATATTTTTGATTTCACTTTCATTAGCGAAACAACATTGTAAAACAAGATTATAAATTAGTGAACACACTTCCAATACTGATGAAGCAATAAGAACAAAATTTTATGTAATGGAATTACCAGTAAAATACATATAAGAAACGAGTTTTATCTTATATATAAAATTCTCATGTCACAATGCTAGTTACCGTACTCCTCCGAAACGGCTTTACCGATTTTCACCAAATTTTATATGCATATTCAGTAGGTCTGAGCATCGGGTACTATCTATTTTTCATACCCCTAAGTGAGAAGGGTTGTTCACCCTTAACATTTTTTATTTATATTTTATTATACGGTTTATTGTGTTGCCACACATATAAACAAAAAAACGTTTGCCGGATCAGCTGTATAAAATACCATTCTCATTTACAAATGTAATCCACTGTTTAATGTGAGCAGGTATTTTTGTATTTCCATTATTTCATAGTTTTAGTATTCCGTAGCCGTGCCCAAAGGGTAAAAACACAACCCTATTACTAGCTTCCGCTGTCTGTCCAGCGTGTCCAAAAGGCTAAAAAATACTAAAAATATAAAACTTGATAAGAAATGGGTGTCGCCATGCACGAAACTAATATTATTCGGCATTTTTCCCTTTATATATTGAACCGTAATAGGTAGACGATTAATATTTTAAAATATTTAAAATAAATGAAAAGTGGTGGTAAGGAACCCTCAATGTGCGAGTTCGACTCGCCCTTGGCCAACTATTTACTCTCTTCAACCGTAGTACGCATGAAACTTACAAAAATAATGACTAGAATTAATTTGAGAATAGTGTAAATCACACGCTTAATAACTATACAAAATACAAACAGTGTGACACATCAAAAATATATCTAAAATTCGTGAACGTCAAACATTATGTGCTTAAGTGTGAAATAAGTGTAAGGGAGTCCATACACTTTTTCGAGGCGAATGCACTTTCCAATCAAATACTGCTTTAACCAACAAGTCTTTAATATTTCTTTGAGTAACAAAATGATGTTGCATTGATACTTTCAAAATAAAAATATACCTTCCTCTAAGCTTTATAAATATTTTTGAAAACCAATAACATTTTCATCAAATATTTTATTTTCACGACGATGCCGCACAGATAAGTGTAGGCACTCCCATTATAACATTTTAACACAATTTCAGTCATGTTGAATAAGAAAACAGATGTATATCGCAGGATGATCGCGGGCTTCAAGTCATGAAGGGTGTTTAAAAAAAACGTTTTTTGTTCCAGTACATGATGTACGTCTTTACTCTTTACGTACGATCGTTTCCAAATTTGTCAATACATAATCTAAGAATGGATAATAATAAGTTATTTTTTTTTAAGAAAGCAATGAAAAACTATTGTCACTTAAAGAAGTTTTGTTGTCTCCTGATTACCCCTAGTATTATATATGGCAAGTACCCGGATGGCAAGAAGCCCGTGATATGGATTAAAAGTAAATTCAATTAATTTAAAAATTCCATTAAAAAGTAAAATTAGTTGAATAAATGCAACAACTGGAATGCATATAGGAATCACAGTTCACAATACGGCACAAGTACAGAATGTTCCAAATTATATTAATTAATCCATTCAATTTCAATAATTATAATTATGTTCTGTATGTATGATGAATCTAGATATCTATTTTGTAAGAATAACAAACATAAACAAACTGCAGAACTGTATAGTAGAATTGCAAGTCTAAACAGAAAAGGCCCTAAATTCGTCAATGAAATTATAATAAATGCCTGATTTTTTGAAGCCTGCAATACAATTTAATAATTTATTATTTAGTGGCAGGTTTACCAATAGGTCAAATAGGCCTAGGGCCTAGGGCTAATTTGGAGCCAATTTTTTACTAGAGCAATACTGTTCAAAGTACGGGTCTACAATGTATTTTTTATGTAAGTTTGTTGACAAACTTTTTTTTCACCAAAAAATTTCAGAGACTATTTCAATACTGACTTATTCCTATAAGGGGCAGTATAATTTGAAAAGCCTACTGGCAGCAAATGTGTACGACCAATACTTCATACACCTCAGTAATACATATTAATTTTTCATGAAAAAACCAACTAAGTGTTTATTGGCTATATATTTACAAGTAAGACTGTTAATTACTATCAACAATGAAATATTTCTGCCACGACACACCGTACCAGTAAGGGAATGCTGAATTTGGACTTTCACATACTTGGCCGTTATTACAAAAAAATATAAATTGGAATGTCACCATGTCATTGTCACATACATGTAATTAAGTACTCAAATTTCTCACATAAAAATACCGAAACACAACATTTTAAAACTATGTATCACTTACAATGTGTATATATTTTTAAAATAACAATTTAGTGCCAATGTGAATTAAATATAAATTTCCACAATAAATTTTAATGAGATCCGTCAAAAATGTTGCGTTTAATTGTTAATACCTCCATTGTATGCGTAGTCAGCTTTATTGTGCATCACAAGATGGTTGTCCACGAAGTAGAAGCTGTCCGAACATGTCTCAAATGGTGCAGCGATCATTTCTTCAACTGAAAATTAACAGAATATTTATAACTACTTTTTTTTAAATTTACATACAGATGTAGTAAACGAGCATGCAATCCACATAATGGTAAGTATTCACTGCTTTTTACAACATAGTAGTAGTAGATAAGGGTGTAGTCCACCTGATGGTATGTGGCTACTGCTTCCCATAGACTTTAATCAATGCAAAAATGTGGTAAGGGAGACATTCATTTCTAAGGCATCCTAACTTAGACCTCAGGAGTAGCGGCGCATCTATGCCCGACCTGCTATTTGTAAGAGTGCTTTAAGGGCCCTATCTGACATACTATGTATAATATTAACAATTGACAATTTAGTTGTTTTTCAGAAGCTAGATGGAGCCATCAAATGTTACATCACACAATTTGAAGTTCTGTATAAACTTTAGATTGCACAATGCCACAAAACGTAGTCTAGCAGTAATATTTTATTGATTTTTTTAAATGTAACTGATCACAAAAAAGTCCCAATAATGTGATGCTATAACCAATTTTAATTTAGTTAAGTCTGCTAGACAAAGTTACTTGATCACATTTGGCAAACTATATAATTCCAAATTTGTATTGTTTTTGTATTTGTAATGCGAATTGTATTGTAACCGCTATACAGACACAGTCTCAAGTTAAACCCCAAAGTTATACCCACTTTACTTATTCCAAGAAGAACAAATGTTAAATATAATTACCCAATTCCGGAGGCAATGTTGGAAATTCATAAATATGTTCGCAGGTGTTTCTAGAAAATGGAATGCAGAATCCAAATTCGAAGTCAAACGTTTTAAGCAAGGTGTCTCGGAAGAAATGTTTCTCGATCATTCTGAAGTGGTTAACAGGGCGTGATCCCACCGTGAACTCAACTCTGCAATCAAAATATGATTGGTTATAGAAATTTGTTTATTGGACAATCAATTTGTTATTGAGGCTGCTAGAACCAGAGTGGCCTAACTGCATTTTAATGACTTTAGACCTATCTGTATTTTCGTAATTTAAAATTGTTGCACGCTTTTACTGTTCTCCATATTGTAAATCATGTTTTTTGTAGTTGGGCTACTGTGGTTCTAATAGCCTCAATTGAAACACTATAGAAGAGGCAATATTGTACAATTGCTGTACTTATAGCAATGAAGATTTTAATACAAAATAGTATGTAGTATTTCTATTCATGTGTGAAGGATAAACATCAAAGCTAGCAATTTGTATTTCATTTTATATTGGGGCAAATCAATCACACTGTAATTTTAATAAACCTTTTATTTTCTATGATGTTTGGGTTTTATTACTATAGTCAGACCACTGAGAGAATGTATTCCTGACAGGTCGTGTTGCCACTGTAAAGTTACATAGTTCAGTAGCACACTATTAGAACTATTAGAAGGCATATATTAGGAATTTTCAAATGTGTAACAAAAATACATCAAGATATTAATTTACGTGATTAAAATATTGAAAGTATGAAAGATTGAATACTAACGTAGCTCCAACTGTCTTTAATTTTAAAAACTGAGGAGTAAATTGATAACGGACGAATCTCCCTGCGTTCGGGTCGAGAGGCTCCTCGGGCACCTCCTCCGAACCCTCATTGTCTACTCCAAAATCCGTCGGAGGCTTCGCGATCTCAAATAACACGGTACCAGTTTCTAGGTCACGAATTTTGAACCGTGTAAAATCTATATCGTAAACATTCGCCTCTGGACTACAAAGATATGTGTCTGTTATCTTTTCCAGCCTCAATACATCCTCTGGGGTCACATCACTCACGATTATGTCGTCCCTGCTATGTTCAATGAGAGATATCGATTCGCACTTTTTACCAACCAAACTCATTTTTACGGCAATCAAATTTTACGTTACGAGAAAAACGACCGGTTACAAAATATAAGAAATATGTCTTTTAGGATATAGTTAAGGCATTCTTAAACAAAGTATCTCGATTACAAAAGTAAATTTAATTTAAATAGAGAAACGAGAAAAATATAATAACTCTCACTTTCGATTTCTGGCTTAGACTAAATGTCAAAGTCAAAGAAAATGTTTGTCAATGACGATAATTTACTGTTTGGATATGTGTACTTCTTAACAATATAGTTCTTATTAAATAACAAAATAATAACATTTTATTAGTCAATTAATTTTATTCTATAAAAGAAGTACAAATAACGCCGGATTTATAATTAAGTAATATTCCTTATTTGTGTTAAATAATGATATTTGAACAGTTCATTCGTACGTTTCTAAAGTAAAACGTTTTTATTTAAGTTTATTATGTATACATATAATCGTTCTACTGTTTATAGCATGTTTTCCTTTTCAAAAACTTTATTGGTCTTAAATGTAAATAAAATTTCTGCCTCTTTCCGCTAAGCACTTGAACGCAGTCGTAAGCGTTGACGTATATCCGTTGCATCATGGACTGAAGCATGCGCCTTGTCATTTTCAGTCATTGGCTGGTCAAAGATTTTTAAAATTACAATAATCGGATAATCGGGCCATCGCTCAAGTGTTGAACTGTGATAAGTCTATTTTAAGGTTGTAGTGGACTATCTGATGTGCATTTAAGTGAAAATAATTACATTGCCAAAATGCTTATCAAAGAATAGTGAGTATATCTAAGGTTATTTTACGTTCAATAGTGAATATAAATCGATTTTTAGGTCTTCACCTAAATCTCTTTTTGTGTCATTTCAGCAGTATCTCCCTCTTGTTAGCTATTTGTTGTATAATTGTATTGATTTTTATCATGATTCTGATCTTGTAAATTAAGGGTTTGTTCAGTATATTTGACAATGACACATCAGGTCAAGGTATAAGCTGGCAGTTGGCCATTCGTTAGTAAAAAGAGATTTTATCTCCTGAAAATTTTAGAATGTACGATTAAATCCCCTTTTTTTGTTCCAGTCGTGTTACTCTGCCCATAACAGTAGAAGAGGTAAGAGGTTTCTATTGTCTTCTCAGTTATAATTTATTTCGTTTTCATTCGACTTCTCATTGAAGTAGCGAACTTACGATAATTTCTTATTAGATATTTTGTATTATTTATTACCATAATATGTGCTAACATTTCATCTGTTATGACTTTATGAGCTTACACAAGAGATATTATTTAACAGTATTGTATAATATATTTTTTTAATATAGTCAAATCTGTAGTTTGTCATCATATTCATGACAATGTCTTCTGTAGAATGCAAATATTTTTCCATAAGATAATAATTACAGTCATTTTAAAATACCACAATTGCAGAAATAAAAATAATAGCTGACTTTTCCACAATATGTATTTCAAAAAACACCATATGTTACAAACATGCTTCATAATAATTGCCATTTTGCTAAAATTTTATGACCCAGATTATTTTGCACATACTGATAAACAATTGCCAGCTAAGTATTTATTAATACTAATAATAATCTTTTGAGATACATTATATTGCTGATTAGATAATAATACAAGATAGTATTTATAGAAAGGAGTATAGTTAGTTATTTTTTAAAACAAAGCTTAATGTTTTCATTATAGATCAATTTCAGTACATACATTATAGATTTTAGCTAAGGCTTAAGTCAATTTATTATTTCTCAATAAATAATATATAACTATATTTATTTTTTCTTAAATATAATCTTACATTGTGTAGTATAGTTTGTTATATAAAAGAGAAAAATATTTATAGAGACGATGTTATTTTGTATCCAGAGCCAAAGTGTGATTCAGTCCCACTGCTGGGCACAAGCCTTTGCACAGGTTCAATGCATTATGGGTTGCACTTTCAACCAATGATTTATCATTCAAAGTTTCAATACTCATCATCATGATCATCATCATCATCAATGAAATAATAATAAAAGTAGCGTTTATTTTACTACATCTGTTTTTAAATTTTCTGCTATTTATATTAATTTTATACTAATCTAATCTAATATATTAATTAACACACCTTACCGTAACACCATAAGTAAAAAAAGATGTCTAATTTTTTGATTTGCACCCATCTTTCAAAACATTTTTTCTAATAAGATTGAAGTGTTAATGAGTGTGAAGTCCACCTGATGGTAAGGGCTCACTGCTGCCCATAGACCAACCAACCTAACATAACATAACCAACACTATGGTGAAGGTGGTAGAACCCTTTGTGGTTCGACTCCGGCGGCACCACCGCCACACCTATTTCTACCTAATAACAGCAGTGTTAGGCGCTGCTGTGTACCGGTTTGAAGGGTGTGGTAAGGAAGATAGACTTTTCCGAGGCGTTCCAGCTTAGTCCTCAGGGGTAGCGGCGCATCTGTGGCCGACCTCATGTAGGATATCTAATCCTATCTGGGGTTGATTACAGATGTCCATGGGCGGCAGTAGCCACTTACCATCAGGTGGACTGCATGCTCGTCTGCTACTCTCATATTATAAAAAAAAAAAAAAACTATATACAACAGTAATTCTACCTATAGTAGAACACTTGAAGACAGTGATGGTCACTTCATATCTAAGACAGCATCCACACCCTTCTCTATAAACACAGGATTGCTTTATATGTAGCGGTGCTATAGATGTAGCAGTGGTACATTCCTGATCAAACTTCCTTTAAATTGAAAATGTAATATCAGTTTATCTCAGAAATATCAGTAAGTGATTTGTATGGGTCTTTACATGAGACAGTAAGGGTTTCTAACCATGATAATTGTATAGAACAAAATATTAACAATGTATGTATAATAAATGTGCAAAAAAAATGGAGTCTATATTAACTATAGCTTTTGTTATGCAACAATATTCGGAAGTATCATCACAACAATATCGGAATAATTCAGTGTTACAGTGAGGGCTGTCAACGAGTAGTTTTTGAACTCAAAAGAAATATGTGACATATAATTATCGCGTCTTTCATGGACAATGCTATTAGCTTTGCTAAAATGCAATAAAAATTCCAATATAAGGTATCCAATAGCATGACGTATTCGAAGTCGGCGAAAAATAAGGTCTAGTCTATGATTATTTTCTAGTAAGTAGTATCCGAAAGTCGAATAAAAAAGGACGCTCTTGGTTTCCGTCGTTGTTGCCGACAAAAAAATGACGCTTCTTTTCTCGAGTATACTAAGCGGGTTCCAGAATCCGACTAAAGTATATACGTCTATGGCACCCTTTTAGAAGTATAATTGCGTAAATAATCAAATAATTTGTAAACTGCCATCAAAAATTATAAAAAGTGTCATACTATCCTATGCAAAATTGACGCTTGTGTAACTGACGTAAATTCTCCTAGACTAGTTTCAATTTTCGTCAAAATGGAATACGACGGAAAAGTATGTCTCCCTCATTGAAATGAAATGAAATGAAATATATTTATTTTGTATAGGCTAACGGCGGCACTTACAAATTGTCAGTTACAATATTTTCTTAAACTACTACTTAATTCATCGTCTTCAACCCATTACTGTCCCACTGCTGGGCACGGGTCTTCTCTCAGAATGAGAAGGGTTAGGCCATAGTCCACCGCGCTGGCCAAGTGCGAATTGGTGAACTTCACATACCTTTAAGACTTTTTTTATAAATCTCTGCGTGCCTGGGATTTTAACCTCGGACCCCTCGATCGAGAGGCCGAGTTTCTTAACCACTAGGCTATCGCGGCTCACCACCGAGGGTACTACCACCTTCAAATGGCATGTTTTGGCTAACTGTAATCATTGATTTCTCAATCCATTCAGTCACCGTAGAGACGCAAAAAAAATGTTGTTTTTGTTTTAGTACTTAGGCTTAGAAAATAACAGATATTTGCAAAGTATAGACGAACAGATTTTATTTATTTTTATAGCAAGTGCGAACATTACGCAATGGTTTCGGCGTTTTGTACGTTTTCAAGTCGTAGGGCAACCTTGGAATCGGGCTTATTGTAACGCCTGTTAATACTTTCTGTGGTATTATTATAATACGCATAAAATCTAGTATTTTAGAAATGGAGCCTAGAGGTATAGATAGGATAAGAAAGAACATATACCATAGAACCTCGGACCCCTTGATCGACGGGTCAGAGGTTCAAATCCCAGGCAAACCACTGATTTTTCAAAGTTATGTGTGTATTAGAAATTAATTATCACTTCCTTAAAAGGTGAAGTAAAACATGTTGAAGAAACCTGCATACCTGAGAATTCTTAAAAAAAGTTTTCAAAGGTATGTGAAATCTATCAATTCGTACATGGCTGGCGCGGTGGCTCAATCCTTCTCAATCTGAGAGAAGACCCGTGCCCAGCAGTGGGACAGTAGTGGGTTGATGATGATATCATCATGATATCAAGTTGTCAACTTGTAGAATGAAAATTTCCGACGTGTGTCGTTTGTTTTTTTGCTATGCTCTTCTATATTTTAAGTATGTTACGACAACCTTGCCGAGTTCCCCTTTAAACCTGGTCGCGAGTCCCCTAAGAGCTTGCGACCTCCCTCCTATTTTAAGAACGATTATAAAATACATATATGTAAATATATATATTTTTTTGTTATCTTTAATTTAGGTATACGGCAGTAGCTGAGATGATTTTTTTAAATATAATTTATTATAAGATTATGCTTCAAAATGAATAGTTTGTTGTCCTTGTGGATAATTTAAATATATGTAATTATGTATATTCGTTGTAATAAGTAACAGTTAAAGACCTTGCGAAGACCTGTCGTTGGGTCTCTTAATTCGTTTTACGCAATAAAAATAATGTTACCTAATTATTTTAGTTAATTTTGACGTTTTTGTTCAACTTTTTATATTGCTGATGCAAATAAAAAAATATATATTGTCATTAATAATTTAATACACGACACGTTGTATATTCTTGATAATTAATTTGAATGTTCTATGACAACTTTATAATATTTCCGGAGTATGTTAGTATCGTTGAATGAAGAGCGAAGATATGAGTAAACAATAATCATGAATTCTTCAAAAACTTTGAGAAAAATACTATTGCCTAGCATCTTTTCTTTCACGATCCTCCAAATTCGTAGTGTTCAGAAACCCCATGCAATACTTGTATTTGTTTTCGCATAATTCTGTAAGATCATAAATTTTCATCCGTTCTCGATAATTGTTCAATATTTTGAATTAATCTGATCGTTCAATGTGGATAAAAATCAAGTTCAAAGATACTGTTGCATACTTAGATACATTCACACGTCGTACATACGAGTACATATAATTATATTCAGACAAGTCAAGCTAATAAAAGCGTGGTAATAATAAAATGATTCTTACCGTATTACAAAAAAAAAAAAAATCAAAACAGTGTCTTTGCACCATCACCAAATTTAAGAACTGCTTTATTGATTACCCAATGACTCAATGCCTACGCAATCAAATTGAGCAAAGAAACTGACTATTAGGCTTCTAAGAAATCGATCAATAAAGAGGATACTAAAAACCTCAACAAGATTTTCGACGACCCGACAGATTTTTTTTAATTTATTTTGTTTCCAAGAAAATTATTTCTTTTTACCGAAAATCTTTTTCCAAAAAGTAGTCGTTACTATTTTCAGCTATATGTATGTACTTTTTTCAAACTCACGGAGGCATGACCCCCCTGAGACGCTCCGGCAAGTTGATTAGCAATCGGTTTTTTACGATTATTACGTGTCATGTTCATAAATAATTCTTACATGACAGTTATAAAAAAGTTATTACGTATTCAAGGTATCTTGCTAATAACTAAAAACTGTAATAATTGGCCAAGTGCGAGTCGAACTCGCCTAAGCACACGGATTCCGTACTTCCAAATTTTCATTTATCATACCAGTTATAGAAGTAAATGTAATGTAAAACTTTGAACTGTTTACGTAAAGATCAATAGGTAAAGCGAAAAACTACTGTTTCTTGTATGGCAACACGACGCGATGGCGTCATTTATAACGTTTCAAGAGACAGCCCTGTGACAAACAGACAGATGTATAAACAGCGGAGGGTTAGTGATAGGGTTCCGTTTTTACCCTTTGCGTACGGAATCCTAAAAAGCTTTTATGGGGACTTACGCTACTAGTGCAGGCCACTTTTTGCTAAAACTACTGCAGTTGCTTAAGCCGCTACCTCTCGGCCTCCATTTTTGACCCACGAGCGGCATAATATTCTTTGATTTTATCCGAAAAATCTGGTAATAGTTGATTGTTTATGCGTCTTTTAAAATGGCAAAACTTGGTTTTTTCTTTCCCGAACAGTTCTCAGAGCGACGAGGATTAACTCACGCCCCGAGCGCCTAGAACTGTGATACAACATATTAATAAGCAGACGCTATGAGCTGAACGTAACACTCTTAACTTGGACTATATTCGACTGGTAACCCTGAACTATGCTGTGTCCGCGAAAATCGTTCCACATACGACTAGGTCAAGATCATTTGGCGCGATTTTGTACATGCACCAAAGTTACATGATGGGTATCCTCTTATGCTAATAAAATAACGTGCTTTCAAACCCTACATCACACCTCACAGCTGCTAGGGCAGCGGAGCTGATATACAGGATACCTTTTTTGTTTTCTTTACCTTCAAAAGGTACTCGACGACGTGAGAGCGACGCCGGGTTATGTGGCATTTTTACCGCACTAAAACTCCCCCCGGTGGCCGTCCTCAAGGCTTGTTCGAGAACTCCGAGATCTCTGACAGAACACAACCCAAGTCCTCCAAGCACAATGCCCCGATCGGGCTTTGCCCTGGGGGAGCAGTTTTCGCCTCCTCCCACACTTTCTGGTGTTCACGACGGTATGCGACCACACATACCGCCCTCGTCCGTGGTCCCAACGGCGTGGTTTCTGATAAGTAACCTAAACTTCTTAAGACTTCTTACGCGACTCCGCTTATTATTTGTTTGGTCTGACTTTTTTTCTGATGAAAAGCTTTATTTTGGCTCCGTTGTCTCTTTACGTCAACAAATTCAAAAATTTGTACCGTACACACTATACGATACAATATGCGATTTGCATTGTTATTTTGAACTTAGTCACTTCAGTTTAATTTGTTTTGACTAGATCCGATGCTTATTATTGATCCTATTGTGTGATGCCATAAAAGAACCGTGTTTATTAACACGCTTTTATTAGCTTTTATTAGGTTGTATGTATGTACGTAACAGTAACGCAATCTTTGAACCAGATTTCTATCCACTTTGAACGTTCAGTTTAATTCTAAATTTTGAAAAATTATCAAAAACCGATGACAATACACGATTTTAATAATTTTGTACCATTGTCCTTATCAACATCCTCAGGATTAACGATTTTCGAGGCGAGAGAAAGCCTTAGGGAGAGTTCAGGCAAAGTTACTAGATTGATTTTTAGTTTTGAAAAATAATAATGTTATTTCCCTATAACTCAAATGTACTGAAACATATCTATAATGCCATCTTGTAGAATGATTTTTAGGATTCCGTACTCAAAGGATAAAACGAAACCCTCCGCTGTCTGTTCGTAAGTCACAGGGCTTTATCTCTTAAACGGTAATAGATAGACACTTGATTTTTTTACAGACGATGCATAATGATGGTCGCTTTAACAACAAATACTAAAAATTACTAAAATAAATATAGTTAAAAAAACTAAAAAAGTAGAAAATAATTTTCAATCTAGGAATCAAGGAACAGTAAATTGTATAATTGTGGAAAAAGTGAGGGGTGCTTTTCAAAAATTGATAAGTGGAGCACTCCATTTATCCTCGGATTTTATCATAAAAGCGTGTTTTTTAGTTTTTTGAACTATATTTATTTTTTTAATTTCAGCCGGATCGTATGGCAATATTGCCAGGTATGGCAAGCATGTTTTCGGAAACCGTTGAAGTTAGTTTTATGTTTTAACAAAAATAATTGAATGTTTTATTTCAGTGGAATTTGTTATCTCCAATATTTACAGTCCTTAACCCCAAGTGGCGTGAATAATCCCACCCTGTATACAGATTCATTAGTTATTTTAGGGTTTTGCAGGACATGTGCTGTGTTTTATATAAGTTATACATAATTTAGTATTTATTTTTTGTCAACAGTACCAAGTGGCTCAGCTGTATTGTGTGGCGGAGGTCTCCAAAAACGAAACTGGTGGCGGGGAGGGCATAGAGGTCATAAAAAATGAACCTTTCAAAGATTACCCTTTGCTCGGTAAGTACAGAAATCCCTATAACTTTAAGAAAACAGGTTTTAGTAGCTACATTATTATTGATTGATCTTTCTAATCTTAAGTCGTGTAGGATCTGTCTCGCTAATTTAAATGAATTTTAACATTAGGATTGTACTAATTTTAGGGTAGGCTAAGTATGTTAATGTTAAACCTTTAAATAGTTGTTGAAACTTTGCATTAAGGAATAGATAAATTGATAAACGCGCAAGTTAATTTATCGTTTTAACTTTATCTTGTAAGATTTAACATTGTAAAGTACAGTACAGTTATGTGATTGTACAGTAAAATATTCTGACATAAAATATGTAAGGGACGAATCTACAATATCTCTTTTGAAAAATAGGTTTGAAGAAACAAATCATTGTTTAACTACGTTGTTTTTCAGCCTTGATAGTTACTTAAAGATATTAAAATTACATTTCAAAATCAAATATTATAATCATAATCAGCGATGTCGTATTTCTGATTAGATTTACCTCGATTAAAGCTACGTTTAATTTTTATTTAATTAAAATTTTAATTGGCATTACGGTTTTTTGATTTCATTAATTTTGAAGCAACTCAACCGTCATACTTGCCAGAAGTAATGGTCAGTTAATATTTACGTTATTACCATAATTAAGTTATTAGTCTTTGAAATGTTAGTAAGGAATTAATTATATACGTCATATGAATATTAGATACTTTAGCATGACCAATGACCACCCATTGGCTACTATCGTCTGAGCGATAGGTATGTGCGTCATCATCTTATACGTCCATTTTGGTCCTTAGCATGCAAAAGTCCGAGGATGCAATTTTACCTCTTGGGTAGCAAGGGGGCGTTGTTGCGACCCCTCAATTAGGATAGATTTACAGAACCCATTGAGATCCAAAAAATTGCATCCTCTGATTATTTCAAACCAAATGTAATATTTCAATGGAATAACGGACAAGTTGCTCAAACCATTTTATTGCTTGGGCGACCGATGAGCGCCACAAGTCTGATATTATTTAGCGTTGAGCAACTGTTGATAGTCGCATAAACCACTACTTATTCGTTAAAGCTACCAGTTGCGAATGGTCGGTCAGCCTTAGTATATAGGAGTAATACGTCTGCGTTGCTAAATCTTCTACATAAAATTATCGTAAGTTATTTGATAATGTGTTCGACTCAAACTAGGTTGTTTTTTTTTTAATCTTTGCACCGTGTTTGTATGTCATTTTTTCCTTTATATGTAAGCAAATTTACAGGTAAATTTAATGTAATTTTTAATTAAAATTTAAATTCACATACAATATGATATAATAATCGTTTTTTAATTGAAAAGTATACAAACACAATTTAGAAGCAGAAATTTGTATGTTACATTTGTATCTACGCATTTATTTGAATATATTTATTATAATTAGATATTTCCTAGAGTTTGAATTGGACAATGTATGATTTTCAATTTTAATTAAAACATATCCGTAAATGAAGCCATTCGGGATACCAATAACGTAATATTTATATAGTATTCGATTAACCATACCACAAAAATTTTATACCACAAAACCACAAAAACAGTTAAAATTTTAAATTATATTGTTGTTACCTAAATTTAAGTTATTAATCTACGGATTGTTTTTGTTAAGGTTAATTAATATAACTTATTGGACTTTGCTCTCTATAAGCATAATAGCTATTTAAGTATATGTACATAAGGCGTAATAAGTCACCCCGCGTATTACAGTCAAAATTTTGAAATTTTTTGTATTGACAAATGTTACAGTTCGATTTCGATACGGATTGTGTGTCGGTTACCTTTCACTTTTATCTTGTGCTCAATATTGGCTTATTGTGGATGAATCATTTACGGCCAATCCTATTGTGTAAGGGTTTCAGTACAATGCAACACAGCAATATAGTGGCGATGCAATACCAAAAGCAAACGTCTTAAAGATGTCCCTAATTATGAGGACAACAGGGACATCGAGGATATATGAAAAGCAACTATCGTAGTCCTCAGGGGTGCCAACACATATATCCTTAATCAGAACCTCTGTTATATACAAAGTTGATTATAAATAATGTCTATGGGCGGCAGTATTTTCTTACCATCGTGTGGACTATATGCTCCTTTGCTTTTGTGGTAGAACCCCTTGTGATTCGAAATCGGAGACACTATCGCGACCTGCCTAATAATGGTAGTGTTAAGCGCTGCTGTGTTTCACTTTAAGGGTGTGATAATAGTCCAACTTAGTTTTCAGTGGTAGCAACGCAGCTGTGGTTTAATTAAATCTAGGAATCTAGTCTTATCTGTAGTTGATTGCAGATGTGTAATGGCGGCAGTAGCCACCTGCGATCAAGTATACTGCATGCTCGTTTGCTAATCGAATTATATAAAATATCCGTAAAATAGTAAATTATGAACACTATTATGAAATTGTTTACGACGCCTCGTGGGCAGCTTTCATACGTTTGGCATCTAACGCCTCCTACGCCAAAATTCTATTGAGAAGCGTTGAATGTATACCACGTCTTAACGTGTTGTGAGGATACAATTTTCTTTACTGTCTGGTCGATTAGAGTCATCATAGGACCCTGATTTTATATGGTATAAGTATTTGAATCTTCTTGACTAGTCTATGTTATTACGCTTCTGATCTTGCATGTCACTGAACGAGAGTAAAAGCAAATTTCTGCTTGATACATCTTCAG
The DNA here is from genome assembly GCA_014595695.2 of Epargyreus clarus clarus. Taxonomy (NCBI): domain Eukaryota; kingdom Metazoa; phylum Arthropoda; class Insecta; order Lepidoptera; family Hesperiidae; genus Epargyreus; species Epargyreus clarus. Next base: position 796,081 of record JACTTY020000085.1, on the reverse strand, counting down.
TCGAGGTTAGAGATCCCTTGCCCAATAATAGAAAGAGAAAGCTACAATCGCAATGGAACAAACTCTAAAATTTGCAATGTACGCTTCGTTCGTTATGAAAAAAAGATTATGACGATTCCGTTATCCTTTATCCAAATTTACCTAATTAAAAAGTCTTGTTGTATTATCGCTTCATATCTGTAATATAATAATTTACTTTTCGTTTGGCAAATACATTCGTCACACGCGAATAAGTATTAGTGACATCACTAACTTCAGCATCACAGATCAGCATAAACATGTCGAGTACTAATATCAGTCAATATTCATACATTAATATTTAATACCCCGTACTTACGCGGTAGGTGAGACTGAGCGATAACCGCGTAAGACGAATTCGCGTACGTCGGAATAGGATTTCGCATATCAATAACATCGCATGGTATGATTTCGCATGTGACTATGCGTTGACTCTGCGCAACTAATGCGGTTTACATAAATTGAACATTAATGTGGGTGCAGTAATTCTATAATCGGTCGGTCTAACAAAACCAGGTGGTAGAACCCTTTGTGGTTCGACTCCGGCGGCACCACCGCCACACCTATTTCTGCCTAATAACAGCAGTGTTAAGCGCTGCTGTGTTCCGTTTTGAAGGGTGTGGTAAGGGAGACATACTTTTCCGAGGCGTTCCAGCTTAGTCCTCGGGGGTACCGGTGCATCTGTGGCCGACCTCAGGTATATCTAATCCTATTTGGGGTTGATTACAGAAGTCCATGGGCGGCAGTAGCCACTTACCAACAGGTGGACGGCATGCTCGTCTGCTACTCCATTATTACAAAAAAAAATCGAGGGTTGCATGTGGCAGAAACAAAAGTCGAATCCACGAGGAAGCCGAATTCGGGTTCGCGTAAGTCGGGGTAGTGTAGGTGTAATATTACCGTAAATACCTTCTTTATAAGGGTTGTTTCTGCTTGTGCTTATTTCTATAAGGGTGCGTTTAAATGACGCATATTTATTCAGTTCGAAAAATAGGTCACTCCTTAAATCTTGACACTAGAGATGAATGCCATCCATCGAGATGGTATCGATTTTTCCAAACTCGATTTTTAAAAACGGGTACATTTGTCAGAGGTTATACATTTCTTGAACAGGAAGAGAAGTGAATTTAAGTCAGATTAAACCCGAACACAATCTATGTAGCTTTACTCTGTTAGCAAAGGTTATTGTTATTCGTATAATGTCAAATGTGATGCACGAAAGCATTTTGATCAAGAAGTTATCTAATATTAATATTTAACATGCGAAATCATGTATTATTTAGTTATAGTATATGTACTTGGACGCGAATTGAAATTTGAATATTTTATTTCTTTAATATTTTTGTATAGAAGTAAAACTGAGATTGAATATTGATAAGTGTTTTACATAAATCCCTTTGAAAAAGCGTTTAACTTAAGTGTAAAATTGTTAAAAGTAATAGATTTTTAATCATAGTGCTTTGTAGTTGGAAAAAAAGTGGCGACGAGTTCGAAAAGTTCAAGTGATTCAGAGAATTGTGCAACGTGCACCTCATGCATTGAAGGTAACAACTATGGGTATCTAACACTTACTCTGTTTGTCCACCAACCACGATACCGAGCCGATACCGATAATTAATGACGGTGTCGAAGTAGCGTACATACATTTGCTATAGCAGCTTGTCCACCGAACGTCCGTCACCCGAGCACCGTCATCCCATAGTAAATGTATGTGTACGCTACTTCGGCGCCGTGATTAATTATCGGTATAGGCTCGGTGACGGTGCAGTGGACAAACAGCCTTAGAGATATAATTTTAGACTGAAACTATCGCGGTATTGTGATATTTTTATATGTAGCGGGTAGTCGATTCGCGATTTTAATTTATTTATTGCCGATATTTGATGACATTCGCCGTGACAACGATCCATGCAACAAGTCGAAATGTCGGCAATAATGAAATTAAAATCGCGTATCGTGCGTTGAGATATAGTTGTAAATATCGTCTTACGAGTAGAATAAAGTGTGGTACACGTTACATTATGACACTAAAAATATAATATGTTATTAATTTTTAAACAAGGTTTTTAGTAACATTCATAGAATTCTTTATTTTGGTATGTACCCATGGGGGTGCATAAAAAAAAATTGGATCGCAATCTTGGGGCGTCCGCCATATCCAATAAGCGTGCCGTCACTATGTTAATCAGCATTGTCGTAAAAAACAATGTGTATAAAAGTTCAGTTCAGGATTATTTTTTATAATATAAGAGTAGAAGACGAGCATGCAGTCCATCTGATGGTAAGTGGCTACTGCAGCCTATGGACATCTGTAATCAACCCCAGATAGGATTAGATATTCCTACCTGAGGTCGGCCACAGATGCGCCGCTATCCCTGAGGACTAAGCTGGAACGCCTCGGAAAAGTTGTCTCCCTTACCACACCCTTCAAACCGAAACACATCAGCGCCTAACACTGCTGTTATTAGGTAGAAATAGGTGTGGCGGTGGTGCCGCCGGAGTCGAACCACAAAGGGTTCTACCACCTTCAGGTGTGTGTAGTTAACTGGTTTAGTTTCGTTGCAAGTTAAAAAAAAGCCTGTAAAAATCAGTATCGCTGAAAGACTCAAGGCTAAGTGCCTCAACTGCCTTTGCGTAATATATGAACATTAAACAAGTTAACCTTTAAACGAAAATAGTAGTTATCGGAAAAGGTAATTTGTCTTAAAATATAAGATGTTTGTCATCCGAGTGAAAAGGACCAGAATAATATTCATGGACCGTTAATAATGTTTTTGACTCTCGAAAAACAAAATATTTTTTGCTTATGTACTTTCTGTGCTATTTCTTATCAGTGAACCGTAAACGGCATTAAACTTCTTTTAAAGGTTCAATTCCGCACAGTGTAGAGGGAGACATGCTTTTCCGAAGCGTTCCAGGATAAACTTCCGTTTAGAACATACCTTCGATCGATCTGAATTTTGGTACACCTATGGATTTCGACCCGCAGATGAAGAATATCGTACTCAAAATACCCGCAAATAATATTTTCAAGGTCAAATTGCTCAAAAACGATTTTTTTTTGCTGCTATATTTCTCTGAAACAACTGGGTCCACGCAAAAAACATATAGAACAAAAAATATGTATTTCTTTACGGTCTACAACTTTTGTTTGGAACGTTTTTCTCTAACGTTCATATTTATCGCAAAAAGCGCAAAAAACATCAAAAAAATCGTTTTTGAGCAATTTGACCTTGAAAATATTATTTGCGGGTATTTTGAGTACGATATAAATGTGCTCATGAATAAAGGTAATAAGGTCTGGATTGGACCCACCCGCTCGCTGGGCGCTACCGCGCCCTGCTCGCTTAGTTTTATATTGTCTTATATGTTCCAACCTAACCTAACCAATTCAATACGAAACACTATAGGCTAGGCTATACGCAATACTATATTATTGGCTAGGTTAGGTTGGGACAGCGAAAATTACATTACCGACTAAAGAAAACTCCGCACTATATAAATATAACGCGCGTGCTAAAATGCAATTTTCACAATTTAATTTCTCGGTAACTATGGGTATGCGCCAAAAATCCCTTTAGGGGTTGTCTTCGAACATCCAAAGAAAAGTCCGAGCCAAGTTTCAAATCGATCGGACGTGGGGGTTTTCGGAAGTGCACCACATTTTTCTCCCAAACAACTGGGTTTATGCGGAAAACATACAGAACAAAAAATGTTGATCTTTTTAGCGTCTACAACTTTTGTTTGAAACATTTTTCTCTAACGTTCATGTTTGCTGCAATATACGCGGAAAACCATTAGAAAAATCATTTTTCAGCAATTTGACCTTGAAAATATAATTTGCGGGTATTTTGAGTATGATATTCTTAATTAGGGAGCCAAAATCCATATGTGTACCAAAATTCAGATCGATTGGAGGTATGTTCTAAACGGAAGTACACCCGCGTTCCAACTTAGTCCTCTGGGTATCGGCGCATCTGTGGCCGACCTCAGGTAACGATCTAATTTTATTTGGGGTTGATTACAGAAGCACTTACCATCTGGTGTATTGCATGATCGTCTACTACTCCTATAGTATACTACAAAAAGTGACTTTTTATATTTCCTCGTTTGTAACATATTTTAATACGACTATTACTATTGTTATAAATATACTGTAAATTATTCTTTGACCTACTTTCAAGTAATGCGTTTACCCACAAGATTTGCATAAGTGGAAATCAATAAACCTTTTCCTATTGTGGTCCTTACGTTACGTTATCTAACCAGAAGAGCATTAAGGTCCCTTGAGTAACGACTTCTATATATTTATATATATCTTTATTTATTATATAGTTAGCGAACAATAGTACAAGCAATTGTAACAATAGTTGACGTTGATGTATATACTCTGAATACTATACTTCATTTAAATACAAAGTGTTGCATTGTAAATCCCTCCATAGTTGTTTTAGAGCCCTCTGTGGTTCGGCTTCGGCGGCACCACTGCCTACTTGTACCTAATTTTGAAGGTGGTAGAATCCTTTGTGATTCGACTCCGGCGGCACCACCGCCACACCTATTTCTACCTAATAACTGCAGTGTTAGGCGCTGCTGTGTTCCGGTTGGAAGGGTGTGGTAAGGCAGACAGACTTTTCCGAGGCGTTCCAGTTTAGTCCTCAGGGGTAGCGGCGTATCTGTGGCCAATCTTAGGTGGGAATATCTAATCCTATCTGGGGTTGATGACAGATGTCCATGGGCGGCAGTAGCCACTTACCATCAGGTGGACTGTATGCTCGTCTGCTACTCATATATTATATAAAAAAAAATATAACAGCAGTGTTTAGCGCTGCTGTGTTCTGGTTTGAAGGGTTTGGTAAAAGATACAAAATTGTGAGTAGAGGTAAAAAAATATAAAAATACTGTTAAGCTGTCGCGTTTGTGGCGGGCTGTTTGGGTACCTATACTTAAAAAGAAGTCATAAAATGAAGCGTTAAAACACTTCACACCAGATCCCCAGAATCAGCATAATGCTTATTGATTGACCTTGAGAAGTGCTTCTGTCCAATTTCGGTTGGGTATCAGAAGTGCCTTAATGGCCTTAACCTATTTTCTAAACATATCAACTTCTTTCCCTTTCTGCCTTTTTGCCTCTTCCTCCTTTCTTCATAGCGAGTTTTCTGTACAAAATTTCAGTTGGCTAGTTACTCCGCAAGATAATGGGCGTTGTGTAATTCTATAACTACATTAATTGCTACAATTGTGCCGATTGCATGGCTAGACAAGGGAAGGGTACCTACCGTCCGTACATAACCGCGCGGCCACATATTCAACGAGTGGCGAGATAAGTGGGCAGGAACGTCACGTTGCCGGGCTCTTGTCCTATAAGAAAGTTCTTCTTCTTCTTAATATGCCTCTCCAACTACTTAAAGTTGACTATCTGCTTCTCGCTGTCCTACGTGTATGTAGCTCTGCGGAATAGATCAGCGATGCTACATATTCTGCGCCACTCTCGGATGTTACGTAACCTCGACTTCTTTCTCCTGCCAATCTTCCTTGTTTTTATAAAAAAAAAATACCAATTATATTTTTGCAATGCTTTCGTAAGAAATACTCTTTTTTCGAAAAAAGTGGCAACCCTATTGACGCGGGTAGGGTAGCGTGTGGCTACAACGGAAATAATCGCCGCAACAAGAGGAGTAGCGCGAGGAGCAATGTGTAGACACACCACAAGCGATGCAAGCATATACTATTACTATTATACATATACTATTATTGCCGTCGGCGTCAGTACGACGTTATTATTCTCTTTCCTCGTAATGGAAAATGTAGACACATCTGTTCAATGCTATTCTACGAGTGTTATCGGCTATGATAAATGCAATTATCGTTTACGGAAGTAGGTATCGTTTAATGTTATTCCTTAGTATCGTGTTAATAAATATTACCAATGATGCGTTTAGTTTTATCTTTTTAATCTCATCGTTTTTAAAAATTAAAATTCTATATTTTCGTGCCTAAGAGGACATGTTAGAAATCATTCTGGCCCCTGGGATAACGATGTTCAGTGATTCTTAACAGTAGTTGTTCCAATTTTATATCCTTTTAGATCACATAATCAAACAAACTTACTTACAACGTACAATCACACTTTTTTATTTCGTAAACCTTTGTAATATATTTTTTGATTTCGGTAAACCTCTTTTTTCCCCATGGGAGAGACTGAATTATGTAATGATCTTTATCGCTCTAATCGGTGATCACTTACCATGAGATGGACTGAATGCTCCTTTGCTTCTTCTGTATTATAGAAAACTAAGCTATTAAAATGAGATCCACTATCGTGGGTTCCAAATATTTTTTCAGTCACTTAGTTCTATTGTTGGTCATCTTCGAAGCTTGAGAGTCGATATAGATCACTTTCCACGTCGTAGACCCTATATACGAGTATGTAAGATCCTACATCCCATACGCTAGAACATAATAATTATATTCTTTAATATAATTGCACAAATACCTTCCAATCTCTAACCTGGTTGGCCAATATTTTGGACAAACCGTCATTCGTCACTAAGAATGACGGTTTGTCCAAAATATTGGCCAACCAGGTTTTAGAATGTCCAAGACTCACAATATCCAGTCTATATATAAAATAATCGATGCTATTGGTACATGTAATATGAATTCATAAACGTTTATTACCTACCGCAAAATTTTACTATAGCTATTTTTAACAATGACTTACTACTCACGAGCCATGCAGCATATGGCCGCTCGAACTGGTTTAATGGAGTCATTCCCGTTTTGTAATGCCAATGGTACATAAGATCACATTTAACTGATCAGTTAACACTCGTTCGTTAATAGCAAACATCTGTCAGCTCATACTGATTGGTTTAAATGTAGGAAAATAATGATACTATATCATTATTTTCCTACATGGTTTAAATGTAGGAAAATAATGATACTATATCATTATTTTCCTACATTTACTGTCTTAATTTGTCTACCAACCCAAATTTGGGCAGTTCCGTGGACTGCTGTCTCAGAGTGAGAGGAGACTCGTGCCCAGCAGTAGGCCTGCTTCTATTACAAATATCTAAAATCGACAGAGATAAAACTGTGCCCTTTTAAAAAATAATTTGAAGAGTGAAAACAACTACAAATATATTCTATCATTATCAATGTAACGTGTACCACAGTGTAATAATTCGAAGGTAATATTATTGATAGTAGGTCCTATAAAATATTATAACGTTTTCTCAACAACACTTATTGTTTTATAACCTAGCTTTACTACTAGATGCATCGTATCACATTTCAACTCACCATTACAGTAGATAATAAAAGTAATAAATCAATAATGAATTAAGTGTGTAGTGTTTGTGCCAAAATCGATAAATTTGTTTAAGAGCCATATAATATTATATTATTTATAATGTAAATGTTGTAATCAAAGAATCGTTTTGTCGTTACGTACGTTCTTGTGTCATTTTGAAAGTAATATGTAATTAAATATTTTATTATGATAGTTGTCAATGTAAGCAAAGTTGAAATTAAATGCTATTGTGTAATTCAGATACGAATATTTATTGTGTATTTGTACGAATATAAAATCCATGGAAACACAGATTAATATAAATTATGAAAACAGAAATAGCACAGTTGTTTGTAGTTTTGAAGGTGGTAGAACGCTTTGTTGTTCGACTCCGGTGACACCACCGCTTCACCTATTTCTGCCTTATAACAGCAGTGTTAAGCGCTGCTGTATTCTGGATTGAAGGGTGTGGTAAGGGAGACATACTTTCCTACATAGGCGGCAGTAGCCACTTACCATCAGGTGGACTGCATGCTCGTTTGCTACTCCTATATTATATTAAAAAAAAACCTATCAGATAGAGACCGCTAATAATTGTAAGACAATTAAGTAACATCTGATCCTGGCTCCAGTGACGGACTAAGCTCGTCGCAGACCCGGGGAAGAAATGTTGAACCCCCCGGTCTAAGAAGTTCATCTAATTTTGTAAGCTTTTACAAAGGTGTACAAGGGAACTTGTAGACATTTGGGGGCCGACCAGGACCAGAGTCTGCCTGACCTGCCCTTCATTACCCCGCCGGTGCCTACATCTATTGACTATCACAAAATACCCAATTAAACGTATCGCTAACCTTTATAAGACAATTGAATAACAAACGCGTAGACAAGTCTTCATATGACGTACCTATGTTAGTAATACAAAAAATAATCAATATTAACCAATTTCTGGTTACCTAAGTTCAAAATTTTACTATTATTGTGCAGATAAATTAACAGATTTTTTACTTTGTCATACAATAATTAACTAAAATTGTGTAAGCGAATTTGGTAAAAAAAACAATTGAAGGTTTATTTTTTAATCTACAAGGTGTGTATTGTGTACTTGCACTGTTTCTGGCAAAACGATAAGGTTTGTGCTATTGTGATGACGTAATATTCGCTAGTTTGCACACCTGTTGTAATTGTAATGTTTGTTTAGGTGCGGTACAGTGGATCGTGCTCATGGACGGCAGTTTGCCCGTGGTATAATGTAACGACTCGAGGTTACTATGACACGTTGTACTACTATAGATAATAAATCTTATATATAAAATTCTCGCGTCGCAATGCTAGTTACCGTACTCCTCCGAAACGGCTTTACCGATTTTCACCAAATTTTATATGCATATTCAGTCTCAGGTCTGAGAATCGGCTACTGTCTATTTTTCATATCCCTAAGTGAAAAGGGTTGTTCATCCTTAAGATTTTTTTATTTATATGGCAACACAACGTTTGTCGGGTCAGCTAGTATTATTATATGATTATAGCTGATAATAAAATTATGCATTTAATAAATTTTAAAATGGTAGAGTTCTTCTGGTTTGCCTCTGGAGGTACCACCGCAGTCTACTTCTGCCTAATAATAGCAATGTATTGTGTTTTAAAGGTTCTTTCCACAACCTTCAAAACAGAATACAGCTACGTTTATATGAGGTCAAATTATTATCGGTTCTAACTTAGTCATAGAAAAAAGGAAAGTATTTGTGGCTAGGACTACGCTGGGCTTTTGCTAGGACTTCAATCCTATTTTGAGTTGTGATCCATGAGCGAGAGTGACCACTTACCATCAGAAGGATTCCATTCTCATTAATTGCTATACTACTGTTATAAAAAAATACTGTTTTTATTTGAGATTATCGCATGTTATTTCTTGTTTAGCAACTAATAATTGTACCTTGTACGTTATATTAGGCTTAGTACACACGATACATTATTCTGAAAAATACATGAGTAAACATTGAAGTCACAGCACGAAATAACCGGGAGCATTGTATATAGCTGCGGTTACATCACAAACAGCTGAGTAAACGCGCTAATCTCGGCGCAGACTTAAGTTAGACGCAAACGATCGATTTATTTGTTGCTAACTCGTGTTGAATGATTGTCGAGTATAGTGGCGCGGTTTTTTTTACTATGACACTCGTCATTGTCACTTTTTGCATTATAAACTTTATAGGCGGGACTACTGCCCGGAGCCTCCACATGTGAGGGGCCTCTTGGATAGATATAAAAAATCCAAATTTCGACAAGACTGAAACATTAACTTTTTTCAGGTTTTTAGTGACAAAACTTGCACTTAACTAAGTCCTAAATTCATTGTTAAATTAACTTGACTTCACGTGTTAAATTTGCATTGTATATTTTTAATTAGGTATAAAAAACCTAATTAAAAATATACACTTGTAATTTAATTGTTTCATCGGTCTAAGCGTGGTTTATAGTTTATTAACGTGTTTTTAAAATCTATTTTTACATTTTAATCATTAGTTATAACATATAATTAAAAAGTTTTGCCAACAAAGGATTCTGAAGGAATATTAACGAAAATTCCAGGTCGTTAATACATAAATAATTAAAAATTATTTAAAAATCGAAAGCCGAATGAAGGCTTTATTCGTATTTTAATGTAAGTTATCACGAGTGTGTAATCTGCCTTATCATTTGCATTGGTCAAGGTTCTTATGAAAGACAAAGGTCGGTAACAATAACACAATTAAAAGGAAACGAAGATTTCACGTCACTGTTTTTATGACGGGCTATTGCTCTACGAAGATCTTCCGTACTTCTTGTTAGTTTAAAAATACGTTTTCTACACTAACAACCCCACTCTTTAAAAGGTCGTATTTTAAGGTCTCTTTAAGGTCGTCTTTTAAGAATACGAAAATATGAGAGAAATTGAAAAGAAATTATGGGAAGGGTGAAAGAGAGTTGGTAACCTACCTAAAATGGAGCGTCTTACCCTCCGAGCACACATGTATTGCGGCATTGGCAACATAAAGTCGGTGGGCAGTTATTCGGGTCTCGAGGGTACCTTTTGCCTGGACAGACTCTTAGGTCGAACACCCCCTGACTGGATTGTAACAGTCGGAGGTTTACCGCGTACATGATACTTTTATAATGTATAAAGAAACAAATATGATCATAAATATTCTTTGTAGAGAACATGCCTAAGTCAAGGTGAGAGACGTGCCGAGCACTCCTCACTTATTTTCTTATCGTTATTCAATTGTCTCATAATTGTTGGCGAGTATAATGGTTTAAAGAGGTATAGTTATTTATGGTTTAACTAGATGTTAAGCCGTTTTTGAAGCTCCTCATTTAAAAGAGTTACATACCTTACTAACTATTAGAAGAGTTACAAAATTGATAAAGTAATGTTCAGAGCTATTTTTCCAGTAAAATATTTTTACTGGTACCTTTGGACTTGAGTGAATGTTCATTTTAGTGCAGTTTCAAAGTTAGAGTTTTAGTGATTACTTCCATTGGTTCTCAAACTTTTTGTCATTACGTTCGAGAATATAAAAGTATGTTTCGTATCGTGAATCATATTTTATCACCCGTCTTGTACTTACGCGACGATTAAGATAAAACGAACGTGTTTAAGAGTTAAATATAATTTTCTAACTTCGTAGTTTGATGTTCTATGTTTGATTATTTCAGTTTGAACTGTCAAAATGTTCGATATTGAAAATAACATGGAGACAGCACTGGTGTTATTCACAATAATATCTGAAAATATTTGAAATTTAGTGCTTTGATGAACATTCCATTTAATATAAAGCAAATTAAAATAAGTGGACTCAATAAGATCTTAATTACACAGGTGGTAAATACTCATCCGGGCAATACACGTACAAGATCTACCACTTGGCGTCGAAGGTGCCGGCTTTCATCCGCCTGCTGGCGCCGAAGGGCTCGCTCGAGGTCCACGAGGAGGCATGGAACGCCTACCCGTACTGCCGGACCGTGCTCACGGTATGAATCTGTACTTTTTATACATTTATTTTGAAGGTGTTAGAATCCTTTATGGTTCGTCTTCGACGACACTGACACATTTATTTCTCCTAGCAACGGAGTTAAGCGCTGCTGTGTTCAGGTTTGAAAGGTAGTAAGGAAGCATACTTATTCGAGTCGCTCTAACTTAGTCCTCAGGGGTAGCAACGCATATTTAGCTGAACTTGGGTAGGAATCTAATCTTTTCTGGGATTGATTACAGGTGCCTATGGGCGGCATTAGCCACTTACCATCAAGTGGATTGCTTGCTCATTTTCGCGGAGCACAAATGTAGAAGCATACATTTGTACTCCACGGTTTTACATTTAAGAACAATGTCCACTATACTCTTTCCATTCTTCGACCATACCCACTGACTAGCTGTGGTCTACTCCACTTTGATCACCTGGATAAATAATTAAAGGCGACTTCAATATGATTATTATTTTAAAAATATTCTATACCTTTCAAAATAAATATACTAAGTAACTTTTAAGTAAAAGTATTAGTACAAGTATCCGTGATAAGTATTTTAGGGCGCACCTTAATTAATTCTATAGTCTGATTCATAATTAGGTGTCCAAAATGTAAACAAACAAATGTCACTGTCAAAATTAACAAGAAACAAAAACTTTAACAAACTCAACAAAAAACGAAACCAAAATTGTAAACAATTATTCACAATTTAACGAACGGGCTATGAAAACGATAATACATTTGAGTTCGATTACAATCACGAAAATGAATAACATCAGCTACGAAACTTAAAAATGTCAGCACTAGAAATGTCTTGGGATCCGTTTGTGTTACCATTATCACATTTTAATTTTCTACCATAAGCCTTGTTTTTTATTATTATTACTGTATGGAACGAAATTGAGGTAATATAAATATTAGAAAATTTGAATTGATCTTAATTTATTAAGATTATTATTTTATTATTGTTGTATTAATTTAATATTGTCAAAAATAAGAAACTACCATTTGAAACGTATTTTCTTGATAGGACAACACCTTTGTTTACATTTTGGACACCTAATTATGAATCAGACTATATAGTGATAGTAGTGTTTATCATAACGAAAGGTAAACATTAGCCTTTCAGGGTCGCAGTACACTGATAAATTTTAAGTATAGTATAGATTAGTATAGTTAATTCTCATGCATATATTTAAAAAATGCTTATCTCATATGAGACATGAAAAGGTAGGATGACATGAAATAAATGAGTGTTAAAAAAATCATCGTCAACCTTTTACTGCCCCACTGGTAGACACGGGTTTCCTTTCAATGTGAGAAGGGTTTAAGGCACCCCGTTGCCCATGTGGGAGTTGGTAGACTTCATAGACCTTTGAGAACTTTTTTTACCACGTTTTCATTAGCTTGGGTTGTATCTATCTACGTATGTAATCTATGTACGTAACGGAATCTTTGAACTCAATTTTAACGGAATCTTTGAACGGTCCGATTAATTTAAAATTTTAATATTTTAATTTAATTTTGAACAATTATCAAAAACCGATGACAATACACGATTTTAATAATTTTAGCCCGTTCTCCTCATTAGGATCGTCAGGAATCAGGGTTAACGATTTTCCTTGTGCTAGTTTAGCGTGATATTTAGTTTTTAAACTATAATATATTAAGAACTCACGATGTGTGGCCTCGCCGTTAAAGAAAGTGATAATTCATTTGTAATATGCACATTACTTTGAAAATCACATGGTGCAATTGTAGGGTTTGATCCTCGGACCCCCGTTTTTTAGATCGAGTCTCAATCACTAGGCTATCACTACTCAAAAAAATATTAACCACTTCGTAATTGTGATACATATGTATTAAGTACCTAGTAGGATTTTATTATATGTAACTCTAAAAGTAAGGCATTTCATATAGAAAACCTTACATCTCAATATATGAGGGGTTCCAAAGTTCATCAAAATTTAATTGACCATTTACTAATATTAATTTGTCTGTATTTATGTTTTCAGAATCCGGGCTACATGAAAGACAATTTCGTTATTTGTATAGAATCCCTGCATTTACCCGACACTGGTGAACAACAGAATGTAAGTATACTTGTTATTAATATGTAGTTTACTATTATATGTATACCTCGAATTGTTTGTAAACTTTAGTTTAACTTGTTCAGTTTACTCGAATGTATATGTGGAGCAAATCTTGCAATTAAATTTTAAATCAACATGTTGCTATTAAAAAAAAAAAGAACTAATTTAGTGGGAAAGAATTTGTGTTTTTGTCTTGTCGGTTATTGAAAATGAATTGATATAGCAGTGCAGATGTCAATTTATGAACATTATTTAATACATCGACATCTGTCATTTTTTATACGACAAATTGTAAAGATCTTTGGTAAGTAAGCATTGGATAGATTGATGGCGTTATTGATGGTGAAAATGGGCGTTAGAGATTACAAAGAATAGCACTGCAATGCTAAAAGCTATTCTACAAATTTTGCTTTCACGCGAGTTCGAGGCCATAATTATCTCTACAGTCTAAATCTAGAGACGCTAGCTCGATACTATAGCTAGCTTTTACCCGCAGCTTTCCTTGATTTTACACTTTTTTATCTATCCCTCAGGAACGGTACTTTTTTAAGATAAAAGTTACCCTATGTCCTTTTCTAACGCCCTGACAATATGTACAAAATTTCATGATAATCGTTTATTTAATTAAAGCGTGAAAGTGTATCAAACCAACAAACAAAAAAACTCACATTACCATTTATAATATTAGTTAGGATTGATTATACCGGGTCATGTGCCTAAATCGATCGGAGACTGTAGGCATCTCCGTCGGCGAGACCAATTGGCCCCGAAGCGGAGGTCAAGTGGCCGTAGGGTGCAGTCTGCATCTCATTGCCCTTGGCTTTGATCGGCCGATGAAAGTAATGATGATAATCGTTCAATAAGTATACGGACCGAATAGAAAGAAAGAAACAAAAAGTATATCAAAATTAAAAGATTGCAATTAAATTTTTTATAAAAAGTTTGTTTTTTTTTTCTCACAGAAGTCACAGATTAAATATTTTCTCAGTGACAATTAGGCTTCCATCTGTCATCAAGATACGGCATATATTAAAAATAATGTAAACAAAAACAACTAAGTACATATTTTTTGTTTACATTATTTTTAATATTAATGAAATCTTTTTTTTTGTTAATTATTTAGAAAATACACGTGTTTTTCTTAAAGAAGTCACAGAGTAAGTATTTTCTCAGTGACAATTAGGCTTCCTTCTATCATCAAGATAGGGCAAGCCTTGCTTAGATTTTCAATAGAGACTTCGATAGATGAAGTGATAATTGAGAATAGTTGAAGACCTGTTTTTGACAAAAAAAAAATAATACCGTATGTAGAGGAATCATCTTCAGCCCACGTTAGTCCACTGCTGGATATAGGCCTCTCCCAAGGTACGCCACTGAGCCCGGTCTTCGGCTCTCCTCATGTAGAGGAATATGATAACAATGGTTATGCAGAATCGTCTATAAAAATGTAGTATTTATATTTTATATTCAATGATACTCATTAAAACAATACGATACAATTGCATTGATTTATGCTTCCCGGGAAAAGGTTGTACTAAATCTGAGTTCATAGCTTTGATTTTTTATGCAGTAGGTAAAAGAAGAAGAACGAAGTGTACCTAACTAGGGAGTCTCCGCCGTATTCGTCCCCGTACTCAACCCATTACTGCCCCACTGCTGGGCACGGGTCTCCTCTCATAATGAAAAGGATTAGGATGGCCTAATCTCCCGAGGAAACGCAGTAGAATATGGTTTTACCGCGTTCCCTCCATGTTAAAAGTAGAATATATATAACATCCCTATATTTATCATATTTTAAGAGTGATTACTATCGAGGAAACCTATTTTATCTTCGTAAAAAGATGTCGTGCGACCATACACCGATGTCTGAGAACAATTAAATGCAATTACAAGGCAAGAAAATGCATAAGTATTCGTTAAATGTCACGTTGCTATAGGATATACAAGAATATATAATTACTAATTAGATTACACAACAAAATTTCAACGACAAATGAACGGAACATGATGAAGGTGGTAGAACCATAAAATCGCCTAGATAATAGAGACTATTATTATTTAAACCCATTATCAAATTGGGACGTAGTTTGAAATTTAACGGCAGTACAAATCGTTTTTTAATTTGTCCTTAACTAAATACGTCCGGTAATGATTAGTGTTGCATCAATGTTTTAAAATCTCGATGGCCCTAATTGCGAAGTGAATTTTTGAATGTGATTGTTAAGTGAGCTCCATATACCGTGCATTGTTGTGCCACCTGCCTCGGTTTTTATAATTGCACCCAATTATTTTGGATGAATGATTATGATTTAGTTCCGAATAGGTAATTGAACTCCGAATATAATTCTTCTAATTATTTTCTATTAATCTCCGTTTTTTTTTTATAATATAGGAGTAGTAGACGAGCATGCAGTCCACCTGATGGTAAGTGGCTACTGCCGCCCATGGACATCTGCAATCAACCCCAGATAAGATTAGATATTCCTACCTGAGGTCGGCCACAGATGCGCCGCTACCCAAGAGGACTAAGCTGGAACGCCTCGAAAAATTATGTCTCCCTTACCAAACCCTTCAAAACGGAACACAGCAGCACTTATCACTGCTGTTATTAGGCAGAAATAGGTGTGGCGGTGGTGCCGCCGGAGTCGAACCACAAAGGGTTCTACCACCTTCAGAATTTTTTTACTGCCCTTTAGTTCCGAATAGGTAATTGAACTCCGAATATAATTATTCTAATTATTCTCCATTAAGCTCCGTTTGTTAAGACATAACATTACATTCATTATGAGGGTGGTAGTACCGTAGAGCCATCTGTGGATCGACTCCGGTGGCATCGCTGTCAAATATATTTCTGCATACCAGCAGTGTTAAACGCTGCTGTGTTCTGGTTTGAAGAGTATGATAAGGGAGACACATTCTGGCTTAGTCCTCAGGCTAACGGCGCCTTTGTGGGCGACCTTAGGTAGGAATTTAATCTTATTTGGGGTTGATTACAGTTGTACATGGGCGGCAGTAGCCACTTACCATCAGCTGGACTGCATGCTCGTCTGCTACTCCTATGTTATTAAAAAAAATCCGTGCTTACAGACAAAATGTAATGGTACATTTTTTCCTACGTTTGTGATTAAAAAATAAGGCTTTCTGCCACAGGTCCTTTGTCTATAAATAACGAGTCGTCGCGCACAGCTAGACGGGTCGTCTCTTGAATGGCCGACCTACATTTCTTTCATAACATCGCGGCTCACTTCGGTCAAGGATTTTCCCTACAGTTATTATTATCATGGCATTACGCATCCAGTCTATGATTTATGTCGTTTTTTATGATTTCCTATATAGTATTTTTTATGAAATTGACAGTTGATTGATATCCTTTATTATCTGTATTAGTAGCTAAGTACTACGGAATAGGAATATGATGATAATAATTTGCCTCACGTATATAAGATAATTTGTGTTTCTTCTCTCGTTAAGTTGTAAGAAATTTGTTATGAACAACTTTTATATACGTCTGTCTATTACGGTTTAAGAGATAAAACATACGGACAGACAGCAGAGGCTTAATTATAGGGTTCCTTTGTACGTAATACTTGATGACTCCTCTAACCAAGAAAGGTTCTACTATATAATTACAATTATACATGTTTTTGTTTCCAGGTGCACGAGCTGCCGCCGGAGAAGCTAAAAATCCGCGATATCGTCCACATCGACATCGCGAACGATCCTCTCCAGCCCGCCGACTACAAGCCGGAGACCGACCCGACCAAGTACAAGTCGGCGAAGACCGGCCGCGGCCCGCTCGTCGGCCCCAACTGGAAGAACGACGTGAAGCCGGTCATGACGTGCTACAAGCTGGTCACCGCCGAGTTCAAGTGGTTCGGGCTGCAGGTGAGTGACTAACCTTGTGTTCAACGCCCCAAAGTTGAGAACTTGAGAACGAGTTTTGCCGGAGATAGACCCTACCATGTACAAGTCGGTGAAGACCGACCTAACTGAGATAACTGTGTGAGACCACTCTAACAAACCATTATTCCAGTTGGTTTGAACTAGAAGTCCTGCAAGTCCTAATTAGAGGAACATCGTTCAGCCAGTGGTATTAATTTATTAAGACTTGTCTAAAGTAACGATTACTTAACAAGAATAACAGATAAGTAAATAATACTTAACAAGAACACAAGATTGAGATGTATATAATTCAAAGTGATACCCAGGAAACATATACCACATATTGTTTAAAACTCAATTTTGATATTAAACGTGTATACGTAGCAATATTTTCCTTTTTTTTTTCAGAGTAAAGTGGAGAATGTGATACAGAAATCGGAGCGACGATTGTTTACTATATTCCACAGGTAACGAATTTTTCGTCTTATAATTTACGTCTTATAATTCGATGGAGCCGGCTGGACGCACCAAAAAACATGACTCATGCGGCGTTACCTCGCTCTGAGGCGTTCCATTTAAGGCTTGAAGTGCAAGCGAGAGCACGGAACAAAGAGGCACAATCGGCCTCCGCGTATTTACCTCCTCTATATCCATACAAAATATCTATCAAACAAATAAAATTAAAATTTTCTTTTGAAAAATGCAACCATTCCATCAGTATTTTCTTATGAAGTTGTCACGTTCAACTATCGTCAGTAAACCGACTTTACAGACAACCAACTTTTTTTTGTCAACTTAAATGTCAGAAAAGTGGCCAGAAATATGTTTCAAGGTATATTGTTTAAGGGTTGGCGTGGTCACATTTTGACACACTACCTGAAGATGAGTGGGTATATAAAATTGGTTTACCTGAAGTCGATCACATATATGTTGCCGATTCTGAGGATAAAGATGCTCGCCTCATATTTAAATTAGCCGGTATCCACACTCACCAAAACGCAAAACAGCTTCAGGCTTGAAATATGAGTCATTCCAACTAAGTCCTCATGTGTAGCGGCATATCTGTGGTTCTTGTTCGTGGTGAGAAAGATTCTTATCTTATCAGGGGTTGACTGATGTCCATAGCTGGCAGTGGCCACATACCATCAGGTGGACTGTAATACTGTACTGTGCCCTTAGGAAACGTTCATCGTTTACGTATTCGTTACAGCGATAACGTTTTCGAGCAAACGTTAAAAATCTAAGGGTACAGTAAACCCTTAGTATGAGTTTTAACGTTTATTCTAAAACGTTCAACGTTTACGTATTCGCTTATACAGCGCCCCCGTGGAGCGTATCGGAATTAAAATTCCGCAGCATAAGTGTCAAACGGAACAAACGGAAAAACTCGTACTCAGTGTACTTACTATACTGTACCTTTACCATGAGTTTTTACGTTTTGATAAATTTGACTGTTTTGGTATTTGTTTACCACACACACATACATACACATAAACCCAAATAAATTCATTCCCTCATATTTAGTTAAGGCTTGAAATTTGTAATTTAAAAAAAAACAATAAAAAATAATGTCATGTTTGTTGAATAACACACTGTATGAAGTTCCGGTGGATGAGCGGAGTACCTGTAACACAGGTCTCGAACCAAGTACAGGGCTCTTGCGACTTGTAAATGTGACTGTGTTAAGATCAATAAAATATTTTTATTTTTATTTTATTTTATTTTTACGTATTGGCCCGTACAATTTCCAAGTTCTGACACAATCCGCTAGGGGCGCTGTTTGGAAATTGTACGGGAAAATACGTAAACAAATACTAAAACAGTCATACTTGTCAAAACGTAAAAACTCGTACCAAGTGTACTGTACTGTGCTGTAAATAAAAAAGATGCGAACGAATCCCCCCATAGACAAGTGTTCTGCTCGATGGACGACTGGTACGGCATGACGATGGCGGACATCCGCGCGATCGAGGACCGCACGAAGGAGGAGCTGGAGCGGCTGCGGCGCGAGGGCGAGGTGCGCGGCATGCGCGCCGACAACGAGTAAGCCGGGCGGCACGGTCACGATCACACTATATATTATATATACATATGATATCATATGTTGTTTGTTTATTTGTTTATGTATCATAACCGCGACACACGAAACATGTTCAGTTTGAACGAGGACAAGGGATAGAGTAGGGGGGAGGGTGGCTTGGTAGGGATTTATATAAGTTTCGATAACCGGAACACACGAAAATGTTCAATTTACATGGGGTGGGGGAGCTTCCTTTCCTTCCTAGCATTGAAGCGTTTATGAAGGAGACGGAATTTAAAAAACGCCAAAGGTAGTGTGAAAATGGAGGAGGGAGGGAGGGGAGAATGAAGTTAATAATGAAAAATACAGTTACAGTTACGTATAACAACAGTATATTTAGACACTAAAATAGGAACTGTTTTGCATTAAACGGTATCTTTAACATGAAGAATGATGAATTTTGAGTTGTGCGGCTATCCTCGCAAAACAGTCATTACATAAATGTTAATGTGTTGCCAATTTTAGATAACCAACCTATGCAAAATATATGCCAACTTTCTGTCCTATCTTAAAAGTTTTTGATGGAGCATGTGAAATAATCAACATATGGTATTTAAGACACCGGTTAATACAAAAATAATAATAATAATAATATGACACTAATTTTTTTTACGTAAACAGTTACTTTCAGAGCTCAAAGTCAAATCTTTATTCATTGGGTGCGATTTTGGAAGTTTAGACAAAGTGCCGATAAACGATGAAATTATATTATAACAATTTATTGGGACGTCTTATCAGATATAGGTTATTTCTGTAATATTTTGGTATATACTATTTTTTACATTATGTTTTCTTCTCATAACCTTATTTATAATATTGTACACTGCATTCTAAACTTGTAATCTTGTTTTATTTTCTCGCATGCATGTTTTATCTATTCTATGACTACAATTAAACATAGTTTAAAATCACACATCACGTCAAAGAATTCGCATCCTTTGACAACAATAATATAAACTAGATGGATAGAAACCAAGTTAATTGAAAGAAATTACTGACTTTTGGAATTTTGCCTCATGATTTACAATTTTGGAATACTCATTTTCGGGTTGACGTATTTGTGATTTAAACCTATGTTTACAAATTATTCAAAAATAATTTTACTTAAATTACTAAAAATACTAACCTAACAGAAGTAAAACAAGAACTATGCAGTCGATATGATTTTGTACTAACAATTTCTAAATGTAACTAATTTAAAGGTTTGATTTATTTTCTTTTCGTTGTTATTTCCATGATGAAACTATTTGACAGGTCCCGATAAATTACGCTAGGCGGCGCTAATGTAACGCACCCAGCGAATATACATCTTTATCGTAAAACAACATCGACTCCACTGCGACCGGCGGAACCAATCAGGAAGAACAACTAGATCTGAAGCTAGTCTAGCCAAAACATACACGTGAGTTAGCCGTTTTACGATAAAGATATTTTCACAATATAAGACAAATGGGAGTTACGCTTGGTTCAACGTACAGATAAAGAATCGCTTCTGACACTAAAGAGCATGAATACAATTAAATGAACGTTAAAAAAGGAGGTCATTCTCTTCGCCATATTTATTTTTATGGGTGCACCCCATTATACCTATTCATATTAAAATTGGAGAACGGTTTATAGATGCATTAGTTAATGTGCCGTTTCATTTCCTTTATTTTTGTACCTCCTTTTTTAATCGTTTTTTGCCACAAAGCAATAAATTGTAAGTTGTAATAACTGTTTTGTATTTCTACTTATTGCTGTTGTATGTAACAGTAACGGGTATAGTACAATTGGTATGGGAAGCTGTTTCTTTACTCCTCATATGTCTGCTTCAAGGCAGACTCTGAACAGATCTCTACTCCTATGGAAATAGTTGGCAGGTTTCTATTGCAATCGCTCTGGTATGGTGCCACTCGTATAGTAACTTAATTCTTTGGCTAGCTTCATATAGATGAAATTCAAAAACAATAAGTCAGCCAAAGAGTTAAGTACTTAGTGATATTGGTGGTTGATTTCCATGGGTCGCATGTTCTTTTGATATAATGTTATAGAAATACTGTATATTTATGACACGAATGCTTTTTTTTGTCAAATATTGTTAATAGAATAATTTGTAAAATATTGTGAATCGTGATCGATCTTCTCGGGGCCATTTGAGGAACGTACCATCGTACACGTGAATGAAAAGGGCAGATTCACTGTTTCGTAGTAAACTGTTGACTAAAATTACATATTTTCAACTTATAGCGTACATTTCTGTACAATGTGCATGGTAATCTTACAATGATTGAAATAATGTCATGATGTCAATAGACCATCCAGGTGAACTGTTGGAGTGAATGAAAGTGTACACGTTCCTTCATTCAGCGCTCGCCGTATTTCCATCGCCCTCGCACAGTGCCTGAGTTTCAGAATCGAGATTGCACCACTTGGCTGCTGGCAGTCATTTGCTCATTATTTATAGTAACGACACAGTTGTTGAAGGCTTATTTAAAATATTAAGGTCTTAAAAAAGAGGAATATAATAATTTACCGTCCATTATCAGTTTCGGACAATTATCGTCATCAATATGTTTCAAGAACAAAATTGTATTATTTGATTCAGAAAATATAAATAGATGTGTATAATAAATTATATTCGTTTAATCACGTTCGCTATATAATATTGTATCCTCTTAGAATGTTTTACTAGAGATGTATTGGCCTAGATGTGTATACCGCAGGCGATCTCGGTCGAAGCGAGGGCATAGATATTACTGTTAGAAAAATTGTTTCACTAAAATATGGTATAATAATAAATACTATATAAATGAATAAATAATAAGCGACGTAGCCAGTGGTTACAGGTAGTGTTGTCGTTACCTAAATATTAAATAAATAATGTATAATTCAAAATAATAGATTTGGGAAGATAATAAATAATTTGCTGGAATTACATCGGCGTTATTAGCTCCGTAATTTTGGACATGCGCTGTTAATAATACAATGTTCTTACTTTAAGTAATCCACCTGTCTAGGGCAGGCATGTTTTGGCTGTTGTGTATTATAATTATTATAATAGATTTACTATATAAACATATTGCAAGTAACTTCGCGAAATAGTCAGTTTAATTAGTCCAGGCACGAATATTGTTAAGTGGAAATTCGTTGGTGCAATAAATACATTAAAATCGGTAACCCGAGGTATAGGTAGCTCGGTAAATTAATTTATTGTAGGGATGTTGCAAGGTGAATTTGGCACACTAACTCGACATTACTGGGTATGGATGTGGGGTGAATCATGGGGGTCAGTTACATTTATACTTAACTAGGGGATATGGTTCAATTTGCAACATCTCGTTGAAACTTATGCATGTATATTTTTTTATTTAAGTTTGTCGTTTAACAAATCAGTATTTTAATATTTGTGTGACATTCCAGATTCTATGTACCGATAGAGACGTTTGTGAACTTAGTTTGAATTGTCAATTGATTGATTTTCTTTTATATGTATTGTTGTTAGCTCTCTGTCTACTTTACTGCGTACATGATATGCACGTGTTTGCATACAGATTCAGGTCCATAATATATTTTACATGATCACAGTACAATGTATTGTTACTTGGTGGAATTTCGTAACCTGTGTAATGTAGTAAGGGTTTATTTTTGATGTTCCTTTGTTTTTTTTTTTGTTAGTAAAATATTATTTTTCATACAGATTGTATAAAATGAATAATTCTTGTGAATAAAGAGATTTGTAGTTAACTGAAAGAATAGTAAGTTGTTTTAGGATCTTGAAATTGCATTTTTGTTCAACCTGTACTATGTAAATGTAAATTTGTTTCTTTTAATTACTCGCTTCTCACCTTATGATTAAATTGTTGTATTTTGTTTATATTTTGTGCGTTAGACATTGTGCATGTAAATCAATAGGTGACTTCAGTGGCCGTGTATTTTTTAACTTAGCTCAGAACTCTCGGACATAATGCAATATAGATATGAAATGATTGTTTGTTATTTGTATAAATGACCCATTGAAGTGTAATAGACATAAACTAAAACATCTTATTTCTTAACGAGAGCTCTGAACCAAGGATCTTTTTAATCTATTGCACTTTATTTTTAAATATTTTTATAACCTAAGTTGTAATAAGTTTTACATCAAATACAGCTTAATATATATATAATTGAGAGTATTCTTTTATTAGTAGAAATTAGTAAATTATTGACAACTCGCTTTTAGCATCGCATAGAGCTTATTGGTTTATTAGTTTTGTTTTTTTATTTTTCTAAAGATTCATGTGGAGTACTTAATTTTTGCGTTTAACATACAATAATAACCAATGAAATTACAGCTATTCATATTCATACATACACACAACCAATAAGTCTGGTCACGCATCATCGAAAAAAAACATTGAAATAAATTTAATTTTATTACTTTTTCTTTTTTAAATAATTTATTATTTATATTGGACGTCATTGTTTAAAGCTTCTTTTGCTTCCGATTGTTATAGCTTATCTGTTGCAGTTACCAAATAAAATTAAGTACACCTTAAAAATTCTTTTTATTTTTCGAAAACTTTTAGAATTCGAGTCTTTAGAATAGATATGTGTATAGTGCATATTTACAAATCGTCGGATTGACGTAAATTTGCTATCTGTTAAAAGTGAGTAGTATGTATGCGTTAGCCGCCACGAAACTACTACGCTTGCAGGATCCGTAATAAATGATCTGCGTTTATGGCGGCGGCTGGCGTGTTAAGACCATTTAATAAGTATTAAATTTACTTATGGGGCTATCTAAGATAAAAAGGTTACTTTAACAAGGCGCAAGATTTGTTCCTGTAATCTTACGGTTATGCCAAATAAAGATACTAAAGTTGGCAGACTTTTGATTAAATACCTATCAGTATATTTAGTCGAAACGAGCGAAAAGTAATTTTAGCACTGGAGTAACAACTTCCAACTTTAAATATACTACTGCGAGCCTCCTAGACCAAAAAAGATAGACAGCCTCTCAAACAATACCATCATATATTGACATTAGCAAATTTATTTTTACGTTATAACAGCTTCATCGTCGCACCATTCACGTCTATCCGATGCTCGGAGATGCATATATGTGCAAGTTGCATTGTAATGTTCCCGAGGCTTCATCTTTCTTTTTTGGTGTTGGGCCAAGCACGATAATAAGTTTTCCAACATGATAGAAAAAGCGTTGGATAAGACCCTAGTCTCGATATAACATTTTCCCAATACCAAGTTCGTTTGGTCAAAATTTACTGGAAATTGCGTAGTTTTCGACAAATTAATCGTATCCTAGAATCGAATCGAAGGAATACGATCGCCGGTATTGTTCAATGAAGCAATACTACTGACGTTCAGTTCAAATACAATCGATGGCCCCAACGTAGTATGTGGAGTAGTTTAGTAATATTGTGCACACTGATTATATAATACTAAAATCCGTTTGTTTGCAATAAAACATATTTGGTAAATATTGTTTGTATTTAAATGTTACTAGGTATATTCCATCTGTCAGTAGCACATGGTATTAGTTTCAATAACTTAAGTATAGAGGACAAATTGTCAATTTTAAATGTTTAGCTAATTAAAGTTTTGAAGAGTTCTCGCATTGCAATGTAAGTAAAGTAATAACATTTGTTGTAAAATGTATTATGGATATTTTGAAGGCCAACTGAAATAAAATACTTTAACCGACTCGAATTGTTTGTATTTTAGAACCACATAATATACATACAATATAATACTGTAAACAATGTTGTATAACAATTTACACATTAAAACCCAAATTTACACAAATTGACTCATTAAATATGTTAAATAGTAATTAATTCAATAAACAATAATCAAATTAAATACAACATAATATTCACACGCAATATTATGGTAATTTAGAGTCAGATAATTTCTGTTACTATTCAATTTAATTAGCATACAGGCATTCTAAAGAGCGTATCATCTGTGATTACATTAACAAAAAGAAATCATGATAATTTTTGCGCTCGTGTTACATTTTTCGTCATACATCGATATTACATTTTATGAGGCACCTAATTAGCGCCACTGCAGACTGTCACACACTCTTTGAATCTAAATGCGCTTCAATCAAATCTTATACATTTTCGACAAATGTAACGATGTAATATGGCACTGCGCACATTAAACGGAACCTTTCCTACATCGAAGGTCGATTCGGTTCGGGCAGTAAGGAACATTTGTACGAGACATTTGTGTCCACTGCATCTTGGGAACCATGCATCATCAATCTCAATTACTCTGGCCGCGAAAAATATTTTCGAACTGAATACACAAGAACAGTTGTAGCACAAAACGATTTTCTGCAGTTTATATAACAATTATGACTATTACAGAATAAGCGTTCTTAGTACCTATTTACATTTCTTGTATAAAGACCTCTTACATTATGTACACATATAAAATCTATCAAAGTTACACTTTGGAGAAGTAGGCAATTTCTCAATGTTAAAATCTCTCGGAATTTTAAATTTACAGGAATATTGATATAAATCTTTTTATTATTAATTTTGTATTTACTTGTACGTAGGAATTCAAACTAGGTAACACACCTCATTCAACTCTCATTATATTTTCAATGTACAAAAGCTTTCAAATACATAAAGGGATTATTAAAAGTTTCAAAAAAATATTATACACAAAAACAAAATTACTTGCATTTTTTCAATGCAAAGGCAGTTTTGGAGCCATGTTTTGTAGTATTTTTTTTTGTACAATATGCATTTTAAAATAAAATCCTTAGAAAAAAATATTTAGCCATGATAATGAGATCAATTCGATTATAAAATTGACATAGTACACAACATAATAAGACATAGGTACATTATCTATGGGTACATTTGATAATAACATAATTATTAACAAATTGAAGTGATAACTGATAACAAAGTAATAAAAAAATCATAGCACCCATTTTAATTTCCCTAATTTTCAGATTTGTAAAACAAAAAGGAATCTTTTTTGTCTTTTTTACGCTCCCATTACTTACATAAAATACATCAGAAAGTAAAAAAATAATGTAAATAACAGTAACATGATTGAAAGTTAACAGTTATAGGCATATGATATTTTAACCTATTCATAAGCATTCCAAAATTTCCAGCATAGCTCTTCTGCTGCTAGCTGAAGTCTTCCATGAAAAGCGCTGTGCAAATGTTATCTTAGCAACAGATATCGGAATTTCTAAATTCTAGACGCAATGTAACTCATAATAATAATTAAAGATAGTGTTTTCCAACGGCTTGAGTTACAATTCTTAAGTGTGATGTCAAAAACGTTAAAATGTTTAGTCTAATCGAACTCTTACTTAGTAACGTTGGTCGTCTTACATGGACTCCAAATTTTATCGATCCAAAACAATTAATTCGGATAGAATATGACAACAGACCTTTTTCATTTGATCACACCTTAATTATATCAACCAGGCTTATCGATACCAATAACTATGGCACAATTTGATTTGTGCGCCAAATTCATAGCTAATACCAACCAGATTTCTGATATAAAACATGTAATCTACACTAGTAGTGGCGTATGATGGCAAGACTGGAAATGCCACGGGCCGCGGCCTGACGGGACCCCCGGCACGAGAGGCTCCTAACTCAAAAGTGACAAAAAATGTGTAGAGATCAGCAAAAAATAAATTCCTAAGTAATGTTTTTAGGCATGTACATGAAAAAAAGATCGCCAGGACCAAACAATCAGTAACGTATTTGTAAGCGAAAATTTCTTAGGGCCCCATGCAATGAATTTGCCACGGGCCTCATATGTTATAGATACGCCACTGTCTTACACAAGCGTCTAGCTTCTTCACACATTTCAAAGGCATGGTCCAGTCCAATCTAGTCCGATTTAAAATGTAAATAGGCTATGGCAAAACAGTTATAACATTTTGCTATTTAGTAATTGTCGAGTTTAAGTTTAATAAAAAAAAACGGAAATTTATTATTATCGTCAAATTTCAACTAATGGACGAACATAAACAGGAAAGTCAAACCATTAAACCTTTTTATCGGTTATTTGTCAAAAATATACGAGTTATATTTTTAATTATAAATTAACGAGCATTTAATAAATTTTAACGAGCATCCTGAAATCGTATATAATGATCATGTTCTAATTTAACTTATAATAATATACCCATTAACAATATTACCTTTGATATAATTCACACATTTTACCCATTTATTGCTCATGCTGTTACGAATCTACTACTTGTAAGATTTTGTATTCAAATTAAATAAATTCAATGAAAAGCGGTTCATGTGTAAATAAATGGAAGGAACTTATAAATGTAATTTGTTTTTTTTTTTATAGTTTAACCTAACGAATAGGCAGACGTGCTGCCTGATGGAAAGTAGTCAACGCCGCCTATGGACATTTGCAACACCAGAGGAGTCGCCAATGCATCGCCGCCTATGTATGAGAGCTCTTTTTGCACCTTTTTTGAAGAGCCCCATGTCATAGCGCTCCGGGAATACCTCAGGAGGAAGCTCATTCCACATCTTACACGTTCGCGGCAAGAACGTCCGTGCAAACCGAACCGTGGAGGACCGCCACGAGTCCAGATGGTGTGGATGGAACTTCATCCTTCGGCGAACAACCTAAATATAACCTAAATGCTTTCTGAAATACTCAAATTTTTAAAATTAGGAATGATCTAAATATTAATACTTAATTGAAAAGGAATTTTGTTAATTTTATAACTTATATAATCATAATAATTTACTGAGTGAAGTTTTTGTCGTGAATTGCAACAGCTCGAGATGACACCACTAGTATTCTGAATCACGCTATCGAAGTTTTCTAAACATCTTGAACATATATCAGCTCAGAATTGAGATTAATACAATATGGTCACAAGCAATCTCTAGCTAGGTCAGAAATCTCCCTTTACCAAACTATACATATTAATGTACAATTGCATAAAAGAATATTTTTAAACATAGATTGGACTAGACGCACCTTTAATTAAACCATAAAATGATTTACACTTTTAATTTCTATCATATCCATTCTTTATTTCTATCATTTAATTTATTCATCTCTTATCAATTACCAATGATGTATCAATTTGTACTTTTGGGCTAGTAACTATACTGATTTGACTTCAGGAAATAAGAATAAAATTATTAGTCATTTTTTAGTTACAAATTGCATTGCGTGAGTGAATGAATGCATGTAAAATGGAATGAATCAATCATCAACTTCAAGCTCCAACTCAATGTCAGCCAGATTGATTTTCCGGAGGGTATTAATGACTATATACCTAGAAAACATTACATACAAATGTCTGAACCATACCATCTGTGATTTATGTCGTTTCATACCCCGTGCGACACGGCGACTTTCCGTCCATCGGAGGAAATACCTGAAAGTGTTGTTTCTATATTAGAGAATAACAAATAGACAACAGGTAAGTAACAAGTGCCCTGTATGGACATCTATAATCAACCTCAGATATGATAAGCATCTTATTTGGCACAATGCTTTGCTACTCCTTCAACATAAGGTAGTAGAACTCTTTGTGGTTCGACTCCGGCGGCACCCCCGCCACACCTATTTCTACCTAATAACAGCAGTGTTAGGCGCTGCTGTGTTCCGGTTTGAAGGGTGTGGTAAGGGAGACAGACTTTTCCGAGGCGTTCCAGCTTAGTCCTCAGGGGTAGCGGCGCATCTGTGGCCGACTTCAGGTAGGAATAACTAATCCTATCTGGGGTTGATTACAGATGTCCATGGGCGGCAGTAGCCACTTACTATCAGGTGGACTGCATGCTCGTCTGCTACTCTTATATTATAAAAAAAAAAAAAATACTCTTTAAACCAGAATACTTAGACCACACTTAGGCCTTTTATAAACTACTTACTGTTACAGAGCTCCAAAAAGTGTGGCAGTGGCGCGTCTGGGGTCAAACTAAGCAAGGTTTGCTACTGACAATGTTTATTTACAAATTCATTCAGTCACTGGGCTTTAAATTTAAAAGACTACAGTTAAAGTTGTAAAAGTGTAATTCACACTACCATACATACCTTTTAGATGATAGTACAAAACTAAGTGGTAGGTCCAAAAATCCGAAATATTTTCTTAATATATTTACAGAGTCCAATGTGTACACCGCACATTCTGTAATATTTAAAAATATGATTGTTACATTATTTATACAATAAGTTAACACATATAACTATATAAATAAAGTTGTCAAGAAAATGGAACCACATTGAAAATGATTGATTTTGGGTAAATTAAGTTTACAGTTTGAGTCTTATAAAAAGCTGAATCTTTTTATTTTTTGAGGAATGACACAAGGCCAAGACGATAAAGGTGGGAACACACTAGCACACATAACACACACTTAGTGCTCGTACACAAAACTGCGATGCGACGTCGCATCGTAAAAATCTGCGAGCTCCCTCGACGCATCGCAAGAACTTGCGAATTAATTCGCATCGCACATTCCTGCGATCTTTCGTCACACTTGTTGATACCATTTTTAGTTCGTTCTGGGACAGCGTGTGGGGAAGACGTACAGACCTGTATTTGTTGGGTGGGAAGAAGTATACTTTAATGTAAAAAAATGACAAACTACGTCGTTGACTTTTTTATATTACTGATTGAGGAGCGCCCTGTTCTTTGGGAAAGTAAATATAAAATAAATTATATATGAATTAGATAAATGGATGAACCCAAAATTTTCTTTGTTACTCTTTCCTGTATCTCTTAAGCATTAACAAAAGTGCACATTTCTTTTTACGATCTATGTCACGACCTAATTTTCAAAATACGTTTCGTACGGTTAACGGTTGTCAAAAGAATGGTCACCCTGGGAGACGCTATGCCGCACGATATCGCATCGCAGCAATTCGTGTCGCAATTTTCTGCGTTGCGCATTCGCATCGCAGTTTTGTGTAAGAGCCCTTAATGTTGATGTCCACTTTGGATATTATCAGCACACACACAGTTTCTTATTTAACAGCAGTGCAAGTGTATAATTGTGTGCTATGGTTTTGAAATGTTACAAGTGAGATGACAACTTGCTCTACACCTTGTTTTACTAACATATGCTCCACACAAGAGACAATTTCAAAACTGAATCAACTGGAAGCAATACGATAAAGGTGCCAGGAATAAAAATTACCATAAAAAATGTTTCTAATTATACCAGATTTCTTTTGCTTGTAAATGTGACACTTACTTTTAGGCATGATCTTCTCAACAAACATGTAAGCCACTGCATAGAATACAGCCGAGTGATTGGGGTGTGATGACACACCGCCCCTATCGAATGTGACTAGGGTGTCTATGTCATAAGCTTCCAGTGTATGGTGTATGAGCTTTGCTATGACGGGCGCCGGCCAATGTGCCTTAGGGTTGTCTTGCAATCTGGTATCCATGACCAGGCAGATGTTTCTGTCAGGCACTCCGAGCTCGTGGCATGCATCCCATAGCTCTTGACGACGGACATTGCCTTTGCCTTCAAAATTACCTGCAAAAAACATATGAGATTTAAAGTAAAAAAGAATTACTTGAAAAAAATACATTTATATGAGGTCCATTACAACATTTAAATAGTTCCTGAACAGGAATTTATACATGGAAGAAAAGATCTTAAAAGCTTTATACTCTTTCTAGAACTTATCCACACTACACCAACCACACTTAATATTTAAAAAAAGCAAATGATAAAATGTTATTGTAAAGTCATATTATGAACGGATATTAAATATTTAACTACATGTATAGACATAAAAATAAAATTAAAACATGCACAAAATACCACGAAATTAGAAAAACAATATAAATAGTTAAATTAGATAAGTACCATTAGATAAACATAATATATACACTTCAGCGCCTTGTTCGCAAAGTCTGAAGATAGTGGGCCCGAAGAACATGCACTCATCATCCGGGTGAGCTATCACCAACAGGACTCTCTTAGCACCCAGCGACCCGCGGGTCCTCGTCGGCAGCTTCCGAGCATACCGCCGGTACACCACACAACACACACACAAATAACCAACCACCCACAAACATATGTACAAAACAAAGTTCCGCAAATACAACAAAATCTCCGCCACGAATTTCAAGTAATAATTATAAATAAATTCAAAGTTGTGTGACGAGTCGCCAAATAACATATTTTCTGACTAGAAAGTAGGTATATTTTGCGTGGAACGGGTACTGAGTATTTCATCTGAGCGATCGCCGGTCAATTATTTACACGCTATACATTTCCAATTCAATTAAATTGGGCTAATAAATATTTTTGTTTAACTTGAAACAGACATTTTAGTAACATTTTATTAGTGACGTTTTAATAAGCAGTGTTGCTGTTACAGCCGATCCCGCTCGACTTCACTTAAAAAAATAAGTTAAATATTATACTTTATCTGTGATGCACATAGCATAGAATATCGAAATACTAGTCTGTAGTAATTGTTAGCAGTCTGTATCTTTATCCCTCCCTTTGTTTGTCAGTATGTCAAACTGTCAGTATATTTACTGTCATACAGAGTAAACTGTCATTTCATCGTAAATTTTTCTCCAGTTTTCTGTTTTGGTGTTGTGCGGGGATTTTTTCCATTATATATTTTTAATTTGATATTTTGATTAAGTACAAAAGTGCCTCGAGAGATTATGTACGTGTACATCGAAGTTTAGCAGTATTTGTAACATTTTAAAATCTTACACAATTCGTATCTTTGTGTTTGTATCGAACGTTAATTGGCGCTGTAAGGATGATTCAACCGGATTACCCTTCAGCGATGGGTCTGCTGGCCCATTTGAATTCCGATGAACTTAAAGAAATGCTTAATGATGACACGAAATTTGATACGATTCTGAAAGATGTGAATCAGGTATGTATTTATTTTTCTTTGTTATCTATTGTTAAAGAACATGTTTAATTACTATAATTGTAACATAAGGATTCATTGTATGGTGTGAAAGTTATCGCATATATAAAATGCAGTTTGCAGGATATGTTGATCCTGGGTATTAAGTAGTTTCTGTGATTTATTTTATATGCGTTATCCTTTACTGTATGATTTTTTAAATATTTATACATTTTGCACTATACAAGTACTGTCATACGAGGTAAATCTTTCAAGGCATTCTTTTTAATATACAAAATTAAACATTATTAATGTTGATATAAAATTAAACAAAGTATACTCATTAGTATAAGAAAAAAAAATAGACATACCTAAACTTGGCTAGGTACATTACAAATACAGTGTAAACTCTTTATAACGAATTTCAAGGGACCGAGCATATTTATTCGTTATAGAGAGTTTTCGTTATAGGGAGGGAGGAGAAAAAATCAACCCAAAACCAATTGCAATCATTTCTGTCACACTTTTTCGTTTCTTTAATGCTTACTGGCCATCTTGACAATTTCAAAGTTGATTTACAACTGATAATACGCGATAGGTGACCATGGTATGTATAGTAACTTAGACAGATAAATTCCTGCAGACAACGTAATCTAAGAATAATGGCACACGTGTTAAGGCAAATAACAAGAACAAAAGCGAAACGTCCGTTTATGAACCCCGTAATCTTTCTTAAAACTTTCGGCACCTCAAAAGGTTACTTTTTTAGCTGCTTATAAAACAATTCCAGTGTAAAAATATTGTTCTCGTCTAAATATGAACGTATTTCTTCGTAATAGAGAGTGACTGTTGCGTTATAAAGAGTGAATCAATGTATGGGTTTTAATGTAAACCAACCAATTGAACTTATTTCTACGTTATAGAGAGTTTTTCGTTATAGAGAATGACGTTACAAAGAGTTTACACTGTAGTTAAAGATGCCCCTGGATGTGACCACAGTGATCACTTATCACCAGGGATGGCAACATTATTTGAATGGTCTAATAAAAATTTTATTTGGCAGGTCAAAGATTGGGAAACAGAGAAAGATATGATCATAGCACGCAACAGGTCATTGGCAGAGCTGAATCTGAGCATGGAGCCCGAACTGGAGGGGCTGAAGGCACAGGTGCAAGAGAAGTCTGAGAGTGGGGAGCAATTGTGCACTCGCATACAGGAGTTACTAGAGGAGTACAGTAAGCATGTCTTCATCCATTGTGTATTATTTCATCCAAATGCTGATGTAGATATAACTCGTAATGTAATATAACTAATCATGCTTAGTGGATCTTTACTTAGAATCTTGAATTCTGGATGAATTGCCAACCAGTAACCAGTCTTAATTGAGCACAGTTGAGTTAAGTTAAGAAACTCAACCATTCTTCAATTTTTTAAAACACATGTATAAGTTGTCACTGACGTTATTAGAATTTTGATATTTGAATTGAGAAAGTAATTTCAATAATTAGTAATGGGATTCCAGCTATGAATAAAATCATACTATTTGTTTTTTAATGAACTTTTCATAGTTATTTAGTTATTTAGTTAGTTAACCAAATGAAACTCTTTCTACAATTTCTGGAAGTACAAATGTGCTTAGTATATTGAAGTATATTATGTCAAAGCTTTATTCAATTTCAGAGACCAAATCAGCTGGAATCTCACCTGACACAACGCACGCGCTACTCCAGACTGCTGCAGCGGAAACAGAAGAGCAATCAGAGAATATAGCTCAAGATTTTCTGTCGGGCAAGATTGATGTAGACAAGTTTCTCGAAGACTTCGAACCAATCCGCAAGAAAATGCACTTGCGCAAGTTTAAAGCAGAGAAAATGGGTGAGCTATTGAGAAGTGGTAACCAGGGTCCCTACGGAAATGGTTTCACAAAGCCTTACTTACCATACCCTAGCTATGGACCACCCCAAGGAGTACCTAATGTTCCGTACCCCATCGGACCTTTAAATATGCCAATGCCCGGAATGTACGGTAACCACTTTTGATTCCCAAAAATATATAGCATAAAATTTTTTTTTGTCAAATTTGCTCTAATAGTAAAAAATGAATTTATGCTAGAACAAAGTAAATGGTAAAACCAATAGCTGTTTTAAGATTAACACAATTTAAAACAGAAAATAAGAATAATATAACATACGTCTACAAATGTTGTTGCAACTACTTTGTGGAACACTGCTTGTAATGAAGAATGAAGTACAGCTGCCAATTTTCGAAGCTAGAGCGTCATCAGTTATGTGCCATATGTGTGGTAAATTTAAAGTCAAGTAATATCAATGTGATATATGTATTATTTTGTCGAACATAGATGGTAATAATAAATACAATATACATATGTTAACTACACAAGCTTTGAGCTGCTGATAATAGTTGTCGCTGTTGATGGATAGGTTGATATCTATAGCAAAGGCGTCATGACTGTTTTTAAACTAAAATTAATATAATTTATCTATGTACAACATTTTCACATATTAAGCTAGTGCACTGTAGTCAATACACTGAGTCAAAAGGAATGATTTAAGTGCAAAAAGTCTAAAAGGATGACATTCTTTGTGCCTAATTTTTAACCAATCCCATATTTAACATTGAAAATGAAAATTGTAACTCGTAACAGTTTTATAACATACGATATGGAATTTTATGCTGCCAGAGAAATGGAAAGAAAGATGAGTAAATAATCCAAACTTTACATTGTTTTTAAAAAGATCCTGTTATATTTAAAGGATAGTGTATAAATGTAAAATCTATAAAAAAAATGCACCTAGGAATGAATGATGCAGATGAATGATGGTTATAACAAATGTATGTCCAATGACTTTTTATGGAAAATGTATAAATCAATGTTATATATTAATGTTACAGAATCTTTTGATTTTCTGCCATATGTCACCAGCACGTTTGGGTTTTATTGCAGTAGCATCACTTGTGTTTTTGCCTATAGAGTGCTGTAAGGAGAATTAAAAGTAATAAAATCCTTCATAGTTTGACTGCCACGACCCCACCGGTCGTTCATTGAGCCTAATAACAAACAGTTCTTGTTTGAGGTAAGGTGAAGGATCTTGATTTTTAAAATCTAAACCAGAAATGAAAAACTTTATCCTCAGAGCAGCTATGTCTTTGATTGGCCTCAGGTGGGATTCTATTTGAAGTTGATCATGAATGGCTATGACCGTTATAATCAAGAGAACTGAATGTTCATTGAAATTTTGCAAAAGGGCATTCCAACTTTTCCCTTAAGGAAAGCAATGCAACTTTGCATAAGGTAAGTTAGAGTAATCACAGATTTATAATTAAAACCATAAATGAAATTGCAGACCGTATTTTTGGTAATTGAAAATTGGTAACATTAAATTTTCAAAGCAATTAAAAAATATAATCAAATTAGCTGATATTACCCCAACTTATTTTTACAAAATGTATTATATTTGGCCTCGTAATATATAGTTATATAAAAACGATATCAATGTCGTAAATATATGTCAATTTTATTGTTCTAATGTGTTATATGCAATGTTATATGTATATGTTTTCATATCGATTTTTTTCGTATATTTCGCCATTTGAAGTGGATTATATTTTCAATCCCATTTGGATTAATTTTAATAGTAAAACTCAATTGTCAAGTTTTAGGATAAACTCTATTATTTAATCCTTTTGTAATTAAAAAAATGAAAGAAAACATAATACTGCTACATTTCTTAGAAAAATAACCGTGTCAGTGTATCGAGATGTAACGTAACGTAGGAAAAAGGAAGGTTTAGTTCACGTAAAACTGCTAGTCCGCTCTGAATATAGAAATAAATCTCGTCGCCATAGCAAGTTGTATGACTACACCTGCTCGCAACAACTTCAGAGCGGACTAGCAGTTTGGCGCGGACTATAGGTATACATTGCAAATATTTGTCGGTGTCTTAAAAGCTAATCAATGTAAGAACTATTGCCCAATAAATTCCATGAATGAAACGAGATATATAATTAAATTGTGATCGAATCATGGTAAGTTTTACATTAATTAGCATTGGTAGAACCGACTATGACGTCATAAGTATTTCAACTGTCCGCTTGATGTTGGTGCTTGTAGATAAAATGTGATTTACGTAAAAAATAAAAGAACCTTAATAATATAAATGTAAATCGTAGATTTAAATCGATAGGGCCTCTGATTTAAAATTATGATACCATAAGCTGAATTGAAGGTGAGACTTTCTTGGTTCGACTCCGTAAGTACCGCCACCTTAATTATTTCTGCCTAATATAGCAATACTGCATTCACCAGTGTTTTGGTTTGAATGAAAGAAAGTGAGTAAGGGATACTTGCAGATATTGCTTTGCTACGAATATGTCGTTTGGTTCGACTCCGGCGGCACCACTGCTGTTATTAGGCAGAAATAGGTATTTCTGCCTAATAACAGCAGTGTTAGGCGCTGCTGTGTTCCGGTTTGAAGTGTGTGGTAAGGGAGACATACTTTTCCGAGGCGTTCCAGCTTAGTCCTCAGAGGTAGCGGCGCACCTGTAGCCGACCTCAGGTAGGAATGTCTTATCCTGTCTGGCGTTGATTACAGATGTCCATGGGCGGCTGTAGCCACTTACCATCAGGTGGACTGCATGCTCGTCTGCTACTCCTATATTATAAAAAAAAACTGGCAGACTTCAGGTAGGACGGCAAGCCTATCAATTTAAATATATGATAAAAATGTCTCTAGAAATATTGTAAACTATACTTAGACATTTTATGGGATAGATAGCGATATTGGATTGAAAATACATGAGCCTTGTCTAATAACAAAAAGGCTAAGTCAGTTCTATGATAATGAAGTAGGTATCTACAATGTACATTGAATTGAATTTTTAGACAATCTGCAGTTGTAAGGTTATAGATAATTCATACATAAATGTTATTTATCATTCAAATAATATTTCTTTTAAGTAAATAAACGTATATCGTCATTTTTAACAACTATTGTTTTATTTAGTACTCCAGTATAATTATGGAGTAGGTTTCATTTCCAAACAATTTTGTTATCCCTTCGTCTTTGGGTTAAGGAAAGACAAATGAGTATAGCTCGCGTAAAACTGCTAGTCCGCTCTGAATATAGAAATGAATCGCATCGCCATAGCAAATTCTATGACTACACTTGCTCGCGACTACTTCAGAGTGGACTAGCAGTTTGGCGATAACCATACTAAATTTCAACTCATTTGGTCCGGTAGTTTCAGGACAAAGTGGCTGTGACAGACAGACGGACACACGCACGAGTGAGATTATAAGGGTCCCGTTTTACGAATTTTCGTACGGAACCCTAAAAATATGATTTTAGTTGGAACATAAAAAGAGATGTGAGATTAACATAAAAAAAACAGCTTCCAACAAAAATATAATATATTCATTGAACATAATTTATCTATCCTACTACGGTACTATGTTATATACATTTTTACAATGCCTTCTAAAGTGATAATACCAAGTGAATATAATATCTGGCCTAAATATTGTGAATATTTACTACAGTAAATAAAAATTTAATTTAGAAATGAATTATGTATGTCGAATTTTCAAATTCAATATTTTAAGATTTCTTTTGTGCTGATTTAGCTGTCAAATATTATCACTATGTTGTTACATTCCACCAAGCAATTTGAATATTTAACACTTATCGGCGTATAAAAAGAGGAGTTTAGGGGTCCAGACAAAATTCAAAAAGAGGGCTTTTCTTTGCCGGCATACAGACTAATACCTTAACATTACTCTTGAACTATTCCCCTATACCTTCCCGCGAAGTGGGTGAACCCTCACTACGCCGCGCCTTTGACCCCTCCCCCCTAACGAGCTACAAAGCTGTAGCCACGCCCATAAGCACTTAGGGAAATGCTACATTCCTTTTAGAAAAGCTCTTAGATTTAGATCCTTATATTTCTGGAATTATTTATAATATTTATAATTTAATATTGTACAATAAATAAGTTGTATGGGACAACTTTAATGTGCTTGAAGCTACATACTACATTCAACATCACATTTTAGTATCTCACCATTGTTTTTATTCAATATTTGTATTAATGTAACATTAATAATGAATTTAGGCTACATAAAACAAACCTATATTTTTAATAAATAATGATTCACATGTATAATTGTTTCACAAGCCTATAATATTATGTTTAAAAGTCTAGTCAACTTTTCGTTTATGAGAACTGCCAATTTGCTATTCTAGATGAGTTAAAACCAGATATTTCTATAAATTTCAACTTGTCTTTACATTCTTTGTATGTGAGGCTGACTGGGGGTTTTCCTTCTTCGTAGTGTCCGTATCATATTCACTTTTACCATATGATGCAAGTGCTATAAAGCAGAAACATATAAATGCTGATATGTAAATTATAAATTCTTGTTGAACCGAATCTCGATGATCCATCTCTTTCATCCTTTTGTGTCTTATGAACTCCTTGTCACTTTTTGATTTTCTGAGTAATTCTCCATAGTGATTTTTTGCCCTGAAAATCCAAAATACAATATTATCACGTAATTCATTTTAAAGGTGGTGGAACCCTCTGTAGTTAGTCTTTGGCGGCATCACCGCCCGCCTAAAACAGCGTCTGGTAAGAAGGACATAGTTTCCTGAGGCATTCCAGCGTAGCTGACCTCTGGTAGGAATTTAATCTTATCTACAGTTGATTACAGATTTCCATGGGTGTCAGTAGCTACTTACCATCAGGCTGCATTTACCAGATCAGATCTATTTATGAAACTAAACTAATGAGTGATAAGTAAAATTTTAAAACTTCGAGGTTTCAAATATAGATCATCCTACATCAAGTGGCTATTATTTTAAGGACTTACACCCATTACTTATTATAAATCTATCTAGTTTTACTATTGTAAATTAGTAACTAAAAAAGTAAATTAAATGTATCTTTCAGTTTCTATCTGAGTCTGTAGTTTTAGCCTACCGAAGATCAAAATGAGACAATTTCTGCTTACTAAAAATCTTTGGTATTCAAAATGGCATAGATTGGTTATTAATAACCCACATTGCACCAATCGCCTCTAAACTGACCGCCTCTAATTAGGTGCAATTAAAGATACATTGATAATTTCTTGCCACTAATCGATTATTGACAGCCCTTTGCACACAAGTATTAAAAATTATAATAAAATGACAAACCATTCATCA
Organism: Epargyreus clarus clarus; assembly: GCA_014595695.2. Taxonomy (NCBI): domain Eukaryota; kingdom Metazoa; phylum Arthropoda; class Insecta; order Lepidoptera; family Hesperiidae; genus Epargyreus; species Epargyreus clarus. Next base: position 756,625 of record JACTTY020000085.1, on the reverse strand, counting down.
AAATCATATATAGGAGTTCGTCCATCCATGGTCGGTACAACATTCCGATGTGCACGAGACTTGTAGAACCTCAGCGTGGGATCGGTTGGCTCGGGGTCTGGTCTGTATTCACCGCCCATTCGAGTTTTGCTCTCACTGCCTACTAGAAGACCTAAAAAAATAAAAAGAAGTTTTACAGGTGTAGTTGTGTTTTTAAACTCTTTATGGTTCGACTCCACTGCCATACCATTTTCTAACTTAGGGCTCGAACACAAAACTGCGATGCGACGCGATGCGAATTCGCAACGCAGAAAATTGCGATGCGAATTGCTGCGATGCGATATCGTGCGGCGTAGTGTCTCTCAGGGTGACCAACAACAACAACCACTGTGCGATGCGAATCAATTCGCAAGTTCTTGCGATGCGTCGAGGGAGCTCGCAGATTTTTGCGATGCGACGTCGCATCGCAGTTTTGTGTACGAACCCTTATAGCAGCAGAGTTAAGAGTAGTTCAGATTCAAAAGATATGGTAAGGGAAACCAGGCATTCCGACTTAGTTCTCAGGGGTAGTAATGCCAACCTCACTTAGGAATCCAATTTTATCTAGGGTTGGTGACAGATGTCTGTGAGTGGCAGTAGCCACTTATCATCCGATGCATGGTAATTTGGTACTTCAATATTATAAAGGAAATCTTGAAGGAGGTCACTTAATATGCTTCAACTTAGACTGTTTATTTTTTTTATTTTTAGCTCAATGAGCAGTAGCCTGCAAGATACTGATACAAGAACTGCAAACATAGTTCGCACACATGTCTCATAATATATAGGATTTAATATTTTCAACAGAAATGTGCCAATGATAACTTCCATATCCCAGTTTGAGGATATGATCATGTTATGATGTTACTGTTATATTAATATAAATAATGTCTGTATATAGTTGTTAAAGTAACAATATGTTGCAAAACTTTATTTGGACAATGAATGACAAACACTATCTAATTATATTATGTAGTATGCATGTTAAACTTATATAATCATCTTTGTCATACCTCTGTCATACATCTTTTTTAATTGGACATTTCCTAGCACTTCGTACGCCTCCTTTATAGCTCGGAACTTTTTAGCTGATTCTTCATCCTACAAATAAAAAAAAAATAAAAAATATCAACTTCGATAAATATGTGAAACTATGAAAAAAATTCAACAATGTATTAATTTCTAGTTACCAGGAAATGATTTTATATGTCACATTTTGTAGAATGACTATTAAAGCAAGTTAAAAACGTACGCTCGACTTGTCAGGATGGTATAACTTGGACAATTTATAGTATGCGCTCTTTATATCGGCTTGCGTTGCTTTCGGAGTCACCCCGAGGACGTCGTAATGGCTCGCGCAGATCTTCGGCGTCGTACCAAATGTACGCACCATTCCGGACAACCTTGATTTTGTACGATTTAACATCTCATTGAAAATGATCATCATAACTTTTGTTGAATTTGTAATGGCACTAAAAATAGAGCTTCATTAGTCGAATAAACCTAACTCGTAAACTAATTATTATACTAGCTAGAATTTAAATTACAATTTATCCTAAAATTTATTTTTACTACTAATATTACATGTTACATTACATGTTTTTAATTCATTTCGCATTGGAAAAGAAAAGTCAAAAACGAAAGACATTGACAGTTAAAGATAGGATGACAGTTGACGTAAAGTTCAAAAGTTCCGCTTAACCATCAAGCCTATTTCGAGAATGTGACCTATCATTAAATCGAATATGCCATTGAAAAGGTTTTATATATTCGCGATAAAAATACATTCGTTTGTTTCTTTGGAATTCTAAAAACACTTAATAACTTAAACAATAGTTATTACAAAAATGTATGATAACCTTGTTTTATCTGTTCCATGATGATAACCTACACACTCAGAGCCTAAAAAATGTTAGTCTATGGAAACGTCTATATTTATAAATATTATTAACCAGAAATTAAATGTTTGGTTCAATAATAATATTTATACTTAGCAAAAATATTGAAAAAAGTTCTAAATAATTGATCTTTCAATAAATGATTTGGATTTTTATAATCTGTAATGTAATATATATATTTAGCATATATTAGTATATTGTCTGTGCACAGATTGTTGCGGTCGTTGTACCGGATAAACTACTACTTCTTCTGCTATCTCTGTTTTGTTCGTAAAGATTGAGCGAGGTTTCCAAATGAGTGTTATGTATGTGTGAGAACGTAAGTCAAATTCTTCAACAGAACCGTCACATAAATACCAAACGGGTGAAGAATTTTTAACTTTACTGGATTTTATTAGTCATCTTTGGAAACTTCTCATTCGGGTCATCTTAATTTAACTTTTTAGTCACCGTTCATTTAGTTTTCGTGAAGTTTGAAAGAAATTGTAAGTATTCGTTGTTTAATTATAGTGGAATACTTGGTATAAAGACGAGTTCTTTGCCAGGTGTGCCATTATATTTTACTCATTATGGTTTATCCTTGAGTAGACCGAGTTTGGTGTGTTGAAAACTCTGACCATATAAGGAATTCTTTATATTAAGTGATAGTGACTTGTATGTAACGTGTGCCCTACATAATTGTGAGTTTTGAAAATAGAATATAACTTATTCGTGGTGAGTCATCGTAAAATAAACGATTCTTATTTATCGCTGTAGTGCTCGTACGTGGAATAATTTGTACGATCTTAATTCGTTTTTAATTAATAGTCAGGTGATTAGTTATCTATTTTGTGTGTCTTCATTTACTGTAATATACTCTTTGTTGAATCGACGTAAGTGTATGACTAATTGGTAACTAAGTATTGTGGTTGTAAGCTGATAGAACTTTAAAATTCAATTGCGGTGTGACCACCACACCTATTTGTATCAATATCTTAGTTGCACAACTGTGACTGACCTCAGGTAGGACTTTCTTTCCAATTGGGGTCCAATAAGGCGTATTTCTTAAATATAAGTGTTTTACTATCAATGAAGGGTGTAGTTAAACATACTTAAAAGGCGTTCTGACATAGCCCACAGGCATAGCAACACACCTGTGATTTAAAAGTATGGCTACTGTTTTATTTGTAGTTATTTGGACATATTTATGGACATAATGGGTGACAGTGACCGCTCAAAATCAGTGTGGGTGCATATTATATAAAAAAAAGTGTATTGGACAGTAATTTAAAAGGTAGCACATGCATTCATATAAGGTTTCTTGTGCTGTTTCTTTTTCATAGCTAAACCTTCCAAAAAGGTTGTAGATTGTTGATGTCCTATAAGGTTCTATAGGAATTAATTTTGAATAAGTGAGATTTAATCATGAATACAACAAGTCTTTTAACTTTCTGTACCAATTAAATATTTAATTCTAAAGATTTGAAGTTCTAAAGATAAAAGTAATTGTAACACAATATTTTATCTTAAGAATCCTCTTGTAATTGCACCATTGTATTTTACGATCTTGTAATTGCATTGTTTCAGACCATGTCTTCCCGCAAAACCGCAGGCCGCCGCGGCACCAACAAGAAGCGTGCCCAGCGGGCCACCTCCAATGTGTTTGCTATGTTTGACCAGGCCCAGATAGCCGAGTTCAAAGAGGCCTTCAACATGATTGACCAGAACCGAGATGGCTTCGTGGACAAAGATGATCTTCATGACATGTTGGCATCTCTGGGTAAGTAGCAATAACATCATAACAAATGTTCAACAAGCTAATTCTAATAAAAAAGATAAGGCAATCCAAAAGCGAATATTTGTTCTTACCACAAACATGCAAGATTTGTGATTAACTTCCTCATGAGGTATTCTCGGACTGCTATAATATGGGGCTCTTAAAAAAAGGTACAAAAAGAGCTCTCATCCATAACTGGCGATGCATTGGTGACTGCTATGGTATTGCAGATGTCCATAAGGGATGGTGACTTATTTCTATCAGGCCATCAGGTAGCCTGTCTCATCTCACCTCATTGTTTACATATATGTAACTATAATAAAAATATATTATGAGAAAAATGACCATAATCTGACATTCATTATTTAGTTTTTTAGTCTATCAATGTGTCGTTTTTCAAAGATTTTATAAATCATTGGTCTATTTTATGGCCATATGGCGGGCAACATCTGGCACTGGCACTGTTAGTGTACAACCAGTCAACCATGGCCTGATCTTTTTTACATACATACACGTGTGACTGACACACAGTGGCACATATTCAGTCATATATGATTTCAAAATTGACAATTATTTAACCACAGACTATACGCCCATACATGTTTATATTCGTAAATTTCTATTAATTTGAATCCTGTATTTCTATTTAATATGACCTAATGGATATCTATTTCTAGACTTTTAAAGAAATTTATAAGAATCTTGTATATTACTGTTTTTCATTCCTTTATACAATAGCTTTTATCCAAGGCTTCACTCAGGATCAAAAGTCAAAGGTGATATTTGTTTTTATCTATCTCTTGGGAACACTACGTTTTTCAGGATAAAAAATACCCTATGTCCCCTTCTGGACCCCTGGGAATGTGTATACTAAATTAATTAACAATCAGTTTTGTAATTAAGGTGTGAAACATGCAAACAAACAAACAAACACTTTCCCACTAATAATATTAGTTAGGGTGTTATATTGTACATGGAAAATCTTCAAGCAATTATTTCCTTTGTAAACAGGTAAGAACCCAACTGAAGATTATCTGGAGGGCATGATGAATGAGGCCCCGGGTCCTATCAACTTTACTATGTTCTTGACTCTGTTTGGCGAGAGGCTGCAAGGCACAGATCCGGAAGATGTTATCAAGAATGCATTTGGGTGAGTGCCTCGTAAATAATTCATTTGTACTTTTATCAGTACATATGTATTGATAATGGTATAATTGTTTGTGATTGTGTACCACCAAGTGCAAGGCATCATTGTCATGTTTATTTCAGCCTTTTAACATCAAGTTATAAATGCTGTATTTCGGTTTGATGTGGTGAATAATCACTTATGTGATTGAGTTCCATAGTCCTCAATGATAGCAATACATATGTAACTGACTTCAGGTAACAGTAGTCTGATTCTATTTGGAGTTGACAGATGTTCATGGGCTTCAGTTGCCATTTACCTGTATATAATATATGGTTATTATTAGAGTAGAGAACTAAGATGCCTTGTGATTGTCTGTTTATCAACTGACTCATATCCTTCGTAATAGAACACATCAGTTCTCTATTTTATTGTTATAAAACTGTGTGATGATTGCGCGTTCGGAACTTTTGTAACAGGAAGCATTGATGGATGATATCTTTAAATTTCGTATTTGTCTTAAAAAATCCACCCGTCTCCAATCAGATGCTTCGACGAAGAGAACACAGGCGTGATCGCTGAGGAGCGCTTGCGCGAGTTGCTCACCACGATGGGCGATCGCTTCACGGACGACGACGTCGACGAAATGCTTCGCGAGGCTCCCATCCGCGACGGGATCTTCGACTATGTCGAGTTCACGCGCATCTTGAAGCACGGCGCCAAGGACAAGGACGAGCAGTAGACCGACGAAGTATTCGCAAAGATGTTATAATGTCAGACGTGTGACAGAAAAATGGTGGATTTGTTTTCGGTTTTTTCCCAAATTCAGCATTCTACACATTTATAATATCTTTGTATGCTAGTTGAGTGATGTACGAAGTTGTTGATTGAGTACAATTTGTTAAGCTCATCAAATAAAATTGAATGATTGAGTGAACAACACAGTAGGTAAAGGAAACATAAGACGTACCTAAATGGTATTATTTTCTGTGTAAGCGCTTGTTCATTAGTATTATACATGATTTATATTGACGATGCATATTGAGACTTTATTTACATAGAAATAAAGGTTAATATTGGATCTTAATTATATGAGAGGTGTAATGTTTTGAGCGAGAATTTCTTTGTTTGATGGGAAAACAAAATCTGGTATTAAAATTTTATTTTGTTTCAACTTTTAATTATGTACGGAATGAAAAGTAATGAAATAAGGATTTGAAAACAAATATATGAAACATGAAATTTACTTCAAGTACATTCACTCAACTGGCTTAATGTAACGCCATTTTATATGATTATGTAGTTTTATATATCATTATATGCCAAACTAATACATGTGTATAAGATTAATCTTTAGTTGTTAAGTTAGTATGTTATGGATTTCAATATATATAATCTCGAACTACACCGAGGTGCTAAATATAGATGTAAGAATATTTGCATTTTAATTTAATGAACATGCATTTCATTGAAACATATTATTCCACTTGAGACTGTCATCTGAATAAGCCTAATTTAAATTTTATATAACATACCCGGTTGAAATTTCTGAGTGTTTCAAGTAATCTTTACATACCAGCACGTCGAAACTTGAATTACTAGGTAATATAAGTTCTTACTTCTATCTTTTTATACAAAAATATAATAGTTTTTCAATATAATTCATTGTTACGGCCAGATAAGCCCACACGCAAGTTAATACGAGTAAAATATTTTTCAGAATCCCTCATTACTGACTACTTACTGGACTTGTAGCCGATAATATTATGTAAAATGTCTTAGTAAAAAGTGAAATACATAAAATAAAAACTAATAAAGTATAATTTGTAATATTTTTTGCGTATTATGCGACGCAGCTATCAGAAACTTATTCAAAGTTCCTCAATTCTATTACGTTTTACAGATATTTCAACTGGGTAACATGGTATGATCGTATGATTTAAATGAAAATCTTAATTTATGTTTAAATTATTATAACCATTCCCAAAATTGCGTGTTGAAAGATTACAAAATTGTTTGATTTATGAAATGTCTTTTAAAATGTGTTTTGTTTTGTTTTTAGTTATGAATTAGTGTAGGGGCCACGTATTACTTATTATTTTAGCACTACTAATCACATTTATCATTTTTGTTTATTTATGTAACAATCATAATTATTATGTATTTATCCAAATAAAAATGTTTTAAAAAGTTATTTGCTTTTACTTTTTTAGATGCCTATAAGCCTTTTGATGTTAAATGGTCTTTATTGTAAGTACGTGAACAGAATTTTAAAAGAGAAAATTGTATAGGAAAATATGATTTCTGCCTTATAACAGCAGTGTTAAGCGCTGCTGTGTCCTGGTTTGAAGGGTGTGGTAAGGGAGACATACTTTTACGAGGCATTCCAGCTTTGCCCTCTGGGATAGCGCCGCATCTGTGGCCGACCTCCGGCACGAATATCTAATCCTATTTGGAGTCGATTACAGATGTCCATGGGCGGCAGTAGCCACTTACCATCAGGTCGACTGCATGCTCGTCTGCTACTCCATATTTAAAAAAATGATTGTGTCCGTCATGGCTTCATATAAATAAATCCTGCATTTTGGATGATTGCTACGCTCCATGTTAAAATGTAACCCGTCACACAGGGTTTTTTTCCTGTCGTGCAGTTTTCGCACGCACTAGTGCCACAGGCACGCGGTTCGTAGTTGATCAATTCACGCGTGTGAGCATACACAACGTGGCAGGAAAACTCCCAAGAATTAATATTCCGTTTTCATTTACAATGTAAACCTGTGGTCCGCGGACCCCTGGGGGTTGGGAACCACAGGTTGGGAAACGCGGATTTACATAGTTGTACAAACAATAAAACACAAATCGTTACGCACGCAGTTTAGTCACACGCACTTAAAAATGCAGTTCATATAAAAGTAACAGGTACATGTACAATGTCTTCAGAAATAATTTTGGGAAGTAATGTGTTGAAAGTTAATTAAAAATGTAATTATGAGACTGTGTTGAAAGATAGATGGCAAGATAACAACATGTCCAATTATTTTTAGCTTTAAAATGCGGCCATGTAAAAATGTCGTATGTCAACACATAAATGTTTTTAAAAAGAAAACCTAACTATTGATAGATCTGTTGACCTGTTTCAGTTGTAAAAATATACCTAAATTTATAAATAATCTACTTAGGCGCTACTAACTATTTGTTTCTCCAACAGCGATTTTTTACTAACAGTGCTGTAGTTAGCAGTCGCATAATAGACTTGCGATTTCTGATGTTGTTTCACATTATAATCATATTTTAACGATATCAGATATTAGTTATTTGTACCTTTAATTGCACAGACATTGTATTTGGTTCATTGATATTATTTGAAGTTTATTGATTGTTGTTACACAATAAAATAAAATAGTTGTGACGTCATTAGTGTTATATATTTATATAACCAATAGTTAAATGTTTACTAAGTAATTAAATAAGTAGGAAATAAAGACGTTCGAACTAGGAAGGAATACGTTTACGTACGTACTAAACGTACTATACGTACTAAACGTATTATAAATAATAAAAATCTTGCTCGGAAACTGTTCAATAATATAATTAATAAGTTAAATACGTGTAATCATTTTTGGGCGCTTTAGTCGATAATTATGGTCTCTAAGATGACCAATCTTTCTTGATAAAATCTGCGCCTCGCTCTGCCACCATCATAATAGCCCCCTGTGGATTGCCGGTAGGCGCTGTCGGCATTGATGAGGCGTCGATTACACGTAGATCTGTAAATTAAGCAGATATAATGTACAGGTACCTATCATAATAAAAAAGGCTTTAAAATAATATTTAAATATTATTTGCAATATTCAATTTAAAATTCTACTTCACAAGTTTCATCTTTGGGCGTACCGTAAGAGCGCCGTAACGTAACGGAAATTACAGAGATACCGAATCGTCGTAAAATTTAAAATACATATTTCCTCATAGTGATTAAATGCCCGATCAATTCGTTCGATAAAGACTGAACTTTCCGGAGTTCCGAAACTACTAGAAAAATAAAAGCGTATTAAAAAATTAAGGAAATTGTTTACCTATGTCTAAAAGCTTATCTTATTATGTTAGGGGGTGTAGTCTTTACTTTCTGGTCAAAAAGCAATATAATTATACTTGTACAATTGTATTTTTCCTAAGTTGAAGTCACCATCTGTCATTTAGCGAAGCCACTTGAGAAATTCGAGAATTGCTCTACGATCACGGCTGTAAAAATTAGAAAAATAATTTACTGTTAACGCCATAGACTCTGAGCTGAGGGTCTACGACGAGTCCGATGGCGGCGGTGCCGAGCTGGTGGTTCTGCGGGTCGGTGTGCTCGCGCGCCATGCACTGCAGCCACGCGTCCGACCACGCTGAGCTGGTGTCGCACTTCGCCGTCGATGACGGGTCCAGCTTCACTCCATACTTGTTTTTCATTACCTAGATAGCCCAATGGGATGATTTTTGTATGTTACATTTAGATTATTTGTCAGGATACATTATTAACATCTCGGAAAAATAAAAACTTTCTTGTTCCGTGAGCGACCCATTACCGTTCCACTGCGGTGCACGGGTAGGAGACCCTCAGAATGAAAATGATTAGATACCATAGTCCACCGTGCTGGCAAAGAATGTTCTTACGATGTTTCCTTCAACGTTAAATCAAGTGATAATTAATTTGTACTAAGCCCATAACCTTTGAAAATCTGAGGAGGGACGCTGTAGGAGATACCTTAATGCCTTTATTTTCTTGTTGTCGATTTTATTGATATAACTATATGAGCTGAAAATGCTCTTTAATGTGTTAGCAATATATTCAAATTATTTAATTATAGTATTGTTTTAATTAATTATTTTGTGTCATACCTCATTATGTGTTATTTTTATAATAATAAGTGCCCATTTATATAGTCATTGGCTGTATGGGTTTTACGATTGTGTGCATTAGCATAAAACAAGAAAAAGAACGCGCTTGGCGCGAGACTTGTATTTTTCGCGGGAATGATAAAAAAGTTGTAAATTGGATCAAGAAAATAGTTTGTGTTATTAATTGGAATCATGGATTGTTGATTTATGTACATTCAATACTTACATCGGTGTCAAAGATCCCTTGCAGATATCTGGCAGCATCCTTAATCATGATCATGTCATCGGGATGGTCAAAATAATTCGGGTAAAATAGAGGAGGGTCGAATGGATTGGCAGAGTTCAAGGTAAGATAGCCGACGCTTCTAGGGAGAAGGGCTACTCCGTTTGCCCTAAAAATAAGGATAACATATATCTATATTATCAAAATTAGATATTTACATTCCTTTTGCAATCTAAATTAACATAAATAGGTACTTAAATGAAAATAAAAATAACAAAAAACGCTGAAAAAATAATCAAGGTCTCAAATTATATTATTAAACTAGATAACGATAATTGTGCTATAATTAATAATTTTATTAACCTTCATACCAGGGTTTTATATAATAAATTATTCATGTGTTTATGACTCCGTCTTGACGTCATGCATAAAATAGAATTTCAAAATAATGACTTAGATATAGGTAGGTACTCGTATTTATTTTAACTTTGTTTAAATTTAACTCTTACCTGCGGCTTCGCTTGTGTTCAGAGGTTTTAACTAACCCTTGGGAACGGTACTTTTTTCGGGATAAAGTATAGGTACCATATGTCCTTTTCTGAACCCTTGGCAACGTGTGTCCAAACTATGTACTTAGTTAAGGCTTGCAAGTTTAGCAAACAAACTCCCATTATAGTCCCTTTTCAGTTGCTACGGCAGACTTACCAATCTTGCCATATGTTACCGATCTAACAGAACAATGACTTACGATATAGTTCTCCCGCTGGCAGAGTTGTTGCCAATTTTTTCCCCAACTTGTCCAGTCTCGGAGCATTCAGCATAAAACCCGTTGAAGAAGAACTGCAGGTCTGTCTGGTTGCGCTCTCTATCGGCTAAACTCGAGTACAAGAGACCGGTGACCTGTGTATATCGATATCGGCTCATTATATTTATATATAGCATCTTAATATGTATATACAAAAAAAAATACAGAAACAGATTACAAGTAGAATCTGATTTGAGATTACAGCTAAGTAGCAACATCAACCCGAATATCCCTGATTTAGTTGCAAAAAAGCAACACCAACCTTCACATTATTTTAATAAGTAAAGAGTTTTAATTACCTTTATGTATTTGTTTTTTTTTTGTATCTGTAATAACTAAAATAAATACGTAATCCGTTTTTTGCTGTTCATTTTATTAAGCGGGGTCCGTGAAAACTGTGCTTGATTTCCTAAGGGTCCGTGGACTGAAAAAGGCTGGGAAACGCTGGTCTACGCCCTTGATCACCTTCAATATCCTTTTGTCCACATACTCACATATAATGTTTCTCACGTTACAAATGGCTACATTTATAATACGTATAATATGTTTTCAATTGTTAGTTAGTAACTAAGTGATGTGTATTGTAATGTAGGTATTTGCACTTTTGCATTTGCACCATAATTTACATGCGAATAATGTGAATGGCGATATAATAGGTAAGTCTGATATGTAATATGCATTTCCTGTTTGTTAATAAGAATGAATTGTAACATCTGCTCGACATTGCATCTTATTAAATACTCGTTAGTTACGATGGCTTTCGGATACATTTTTTTTTTACGAAAATGTCAAAAGAACGATAGGTACTTAAGTATTTAAAAGTTGCAATTTTATTAATTACGATCACAACACAATGTGTAGAATTGAGTATTCCCTGTGATATTTATGTGAAAGTTCCAAAGAAGTAGAATAGTTGGAAAATATATTAGATAAAGGTGTATCTAGTAAAAGCGGGCCTGATAGCGGCTGCCAGGGGGTCATCTTTGAGGGGGTGCATTTTACTGAACCAGATAAGAAACATAAATTTTTATGAATCAGCAAATATAAATAACAGATAACTAAATTATTTCTACGAAACCTTGGAGGGCGCAATCTTTAAATCTTGGCAGGAGCCAGGATTATAGTTACGAGGCTGTCCAGGGGCTTGAAGTCATTAGAACAGGTCAGTCGCAGCATATTCATCCTTTAATAATATGGAACAAACCTGTGTAATACCAGTTGAACTCATAGGTCCATCCCTCGTCAACAAATACTGCGTCAGGGCGCTCCAATCTAACACCCTTGTGTTGTCCACCGCCGTCATGATAAAGCTTAACGTAATCCCATAATGGTTCCTTAAATTCTGACCAACGGGCAAATCTTTGACCACGGGGATGCCAAAATTTTGTAAAGTCTGGTTCGGTCCTATTCCAGATAGCATCAGTATTTGAGGACTGTTTAAGGCTCCAGCGGATAGAATAACCTGCAATGATATTTGGATATTTATTATGTTATATTTCTGTTTCATCCAACAGATGGCCGCAAAATACTGAAATGATTCAGTCTATTATTCAAGGCACAAGTACTTTTAACTGCACCTCTTTTTCTCCACTAAGAGGTCGCCATCAGATGAAGGTTTTGGAGTCCCCGAGGACTAAAGCCAGAAAGGGTGTTTAGTGAGTGGGCATCCCTTAAGGATGTTCCATACTACCACGCAACCGTCGCGGCGTTGGTGTGAGTGCATGTGCATTCACCCCCTCCCTGTTTGCAGGGTAGCCCTTTTATTGTCTGGGCGCAAAAAGAAAACTTTTAACTTTTAATAGACATCAGAGTTATCCAAGTGATTATTATTACTTTCTCAAACGGCCCAGTGATATTATTAGCAAAAGGAAAACTGCGGGCATGCATATTCCTGTGTGTATGCATTAATATACACAATTTAATATATATATGTACATTTGCATAATACTCAATGTCGTGTCAAAACTTCTGACACACGCTTGGTTTGAATAGGGAACCGTGACTCTCAGATGTTCCCACTCAATAAAGAAACGTGGGTACACGAGTCGGAAATAGGGCTCATTTAAGTACATGGACAATCGTAGAGCGTGCCAGACAAGTGCCTTAGCAGACAAAATAACAAGACTTGCCTGTCAAGATATTTTACAGAAAAATATGTTTTTGTGCGCCATGGCCCTCGTTCAAGCGCTCATTTTTGTACTGTTAATTTCCGCAAAATTACAATTTTAGAAAAAAAAAACGTTGAAATACCTCTTTAGAAGCGTAAACAGTATTCAGCAGCCCTGATTCGTTGTAGAACTGTACACCGATGGCTCGTGTCTCGCCGTCAACCGTGCTCGTCAGAACTTTGCTGACGTGAGCGTTGAGAGCGACATGCAGATTGGATTTCCGTGACAAATATGCTCTCGCTGTTGTGTAACGTTGTCCATCTCTAAAATATACACCTCGATAATAAACCTCTACTGGTTAAAAAGCATTTAACTTACTTAAACCTGATAGAATAATTTGTATCGACCATGTTAAGTACAAATTATATATACAAAAAATAGAACTTTGAAAATAACAGGTTATGTCATAATCACGCACAAACTGAGTAACAAATCGATTAAAAAGTAACACGTAAAAATAATTCCATTACATTATTTTGGATATCGGAGAAATAATCAACATTTTACACGGTGCAAGGAAAAAACTTGAGTAGACATGTGTTTTCTCAACTTCTGCTATGTATTTTTAAGTCTCATTTAGCCAGCTATATTTCCTCATTCTTAGAGGAAACACAAAGTAACTTTCTAATGAGGTATTCCCTGAGCGTTATGACATAGGTGAAGGTGAAGGTCAAGAAAGGTGCAAATTGAGCTCTCCTTCAAATCCGGCGATCCATTGGCGACTACTCTGGTGTTGCAATTGTCCATAGGCGACGGTGACTTCTTTTCGCCGTAGCTTATGTACCCAATAATAATAATATGACAGTAATAGGTCAAGTTAATGATGACAATCAAATACTCACAAATTAAACGTTTGCGCGATGTTAAATCCGTCAGAAGTTGCGGGGTCAGTCATATCCTGAATAACGGGCAGGCCTGCCTCATTGATTGCTTCGAACAGGTCGTATACGAATGGTGGTTGGTGGTTAAACTGCAAGTGGTCAAATTGTTCTGTTTATTAGAGTAGTGATAAACCGTTAATGACATTTTGAAACAATGTCTCAAGGTATACTCCTATTTATATTACAAAGATGAACCTGCTGATCAGCTTATGAAATCTTAAGTAAGATAGACCAAGTAGGTAAGTCTTCATACTCGTAGTTAGCTTAGTTTTTTTTACATCTTTGCCGATTTTTTTGTTTCTTTTTTTCTATAATTTAATGCTTTTAAAACTTGCTTTTGCTTGTTGAAAAACAACAACATTTAGAAAAATTTAATATATTGAAATGACGTTAATGTTTTCAAAAGTGCTGAAAAACCTAGAAACTAGTGTTGATGTCGATGTGTACTTGTTACTCATATCATTAAACCTTAATATCCCATCCTTAGAAAAAAAAAACGGGATTACTATTACAATCCAAAATATTTCGTTAGCCTAAAAAACCGCACCCGTTTAACTGGCAATGGTCCTTGATCTGAATGATAACTGCCGTTGACAACGGTACCAATTTCCTTGTTGCCTTCCGTCATATCAAAGTACGGTAGATTCTCTTCCCAGGACCAGCCCTCAGCGCCTGCATTCACCCAATCTTCATAATCAGCCTTATGGCCGCGGTGGTACATCATACCATTTAATAGAGCTGTTCCACCTATACAAATACAAAATAATATTTCGTAAATCCTTTATTGTATACCAAAAAATAAATATACGTAACAAAATAAGCGACACGCCATTTTGGTAAACATGGCCGATTTTATTAAAAAAATAGCGATCCTTGACAAATAACAACAGATGTAGAGTTAGACACTGTTTTTGTTATACGAGATAAAAATATATATAAAACGATACTTATCTTGAATTACAATATAAATAACTATGCGTCAAGAGTGGAATAGAAAGTACTTGGTGGAAAAAGACAAAACTTGGAAAAGGAAAGATTAGAACAAATAAAAATTTTTTGGATAAATAAAGCAACCTACGTATTAGGTTAGGTTAGGTTAGAGAAGTCTTTTTGGTTTAAAATGTTGTTACCAAGTGCTTTTCCTCTCGGCCACTGGCATCCTTGTCCCTCTTGGTCCAGGCAGTAGTTGGCAGGCACTGTGCGATACTTCCAGTCAACGTCCTGTTGCGACCAGAAATTACGGTAGAACGACGGTGGCCGAACGCCTATAGGTTCTGGACCCCCAGCTTCTAGCAGCAAGACCTAGATGTCAGGACAAGAAAATTGCCTATTGACACATTTATCTTTTTTGAAACCCCCTCTAACAATTTTAATGAAAATCGCTGACTTTGGACCAAAACCAAGAAATGCACTGTAAATATTGAAAATCTTATATGTTATTAGCTGACCCGGCAAATGTTAAGGGTGAACAACCCTTATCATTTAAGGGTATGAAAAATAGATAGTAGCCGATTCTCAGACCTACTGAATATGCATGTAAAATTCGGTGAAAATTAGTACGGTTTCGGAGTTTCGGAGGACTACGGTAACTATCATTGGTACACGAGAATTTTATATATAAGATAATAGACGTTGGTTTGTCATATTTGTTGATGTAAGCTTTTATTATTACTTATACAAAATTGTCATTATATTTTTGATAGTCGTAAGAAACTCACCTTATTGTTACCATCTTCACTCAATCGACCAGCCACAATCGAGCCCGCAGTACCTGCGCCGACTACAATGAAGTCGTACTGCTCGTCAACACTTGAAACAGGTTCAATCCTCTTGCAAGGCGTCGAGATAGAGCAACGCCCTTTCAGGAAGCCCTCCAGGAGAGCCATGAACAATATCACACCGCTGCATACTGGCGTGTTCACTAGTGACGCTCCTTCGTCTACTAACGGACAGCTACAAGTCTAGAAAATCAATCTATCTATGTTTTGTCTGACAAAAAATAGTTTGACAATTTTAGAAGGCAAATTTTTAAGGCAAGATTTTCAAATTTGAGCGTAAGTGTATCAAGAGCAAAACGTAAGCGTATCCAAAATCAACATAAAACAAATTATTTACAATTCAAAAACAGTAAAAAATAAAACCATGTAGACGAACTTAGAATCACAATTGGTTTCCGCTACTAGTATATTTCATTAGTACTTAAGTAAGTAAGTAAAATAATAAGTACGCTAGCTAGTGTACGATATCATAGTACTTAGAATAATTATAATAATTCACATACTTATGAATGTAGAGTTCTTACCTCTGGTGACAAAATCATGTTTTGGCCAGATTACTCTAGAAAAGAGAAAATATTATTGATATGATAATATTTTTGGTGTGATATCTAAAGTTTGTCATCTATGACTAAGAGTTTTATTTAAATTTCTTATGTACTCGTAGGTACCTACATACTATGGAAAATCCATTATAAGAACACTGAAACACTGATAAATTTATACTTAAACAAATAACTTGAATAATTCTGAGTCAGATTTTTTTTATATAGTTGTAGTCACTGTAGCCCAGCCTGCCTGTAGACAGCTGTAACCCACTTCATGTAGGCCAAGGGCTGTACATGAAGTCGATCACAGATGACATTGCTACACCTGAACACTACATCTTGAACTAAATCTTGATCTTGAACGGCGCGATAAAATTCGTTAAATCGTTAGATTTTATAATTAAAAAGATGTTTACTAACGTTATTTTCTATTCCGACCTACCTTGAGTGAAAGACTCAATTGATTTAAAGGCAAATGTAGTATATTATACACTTATATATTATTTATATTATAATTTCAAAGTAATCTGCAATACTATGTCCTATTGATATTGATAACATTGATCATGAAAATGAAACGATGAATAAACGTTAATGAAAGGACTCATAGTCTTCCTTGTAAGTTATAGACTAGCTTTTACCCAGGACTTGCGCCCGTGCTTATTAATTAAATCGATCGGTTTATTAAATCGATCTATCCTAGTTTTGCCTACTACATTGGCCAAATTGATTATCCTACTACTTAATCCTTCTAATAATTGTATTGGCTAAGGGTTGTGATTGTGAAGATTTATAAATTGATGTTTGTACCTTTATGGAGCAATCTCCTATTAATAGGATTTGGATGGAACTTTACAACAATACAAATAAAACTCAGAATAACATTTAAACAATATAATTAAATATATTATTTATTATTTTAAATTATTATAAATAATTATTATTTGAAATAATATGCAGTATTTATCATTGAATAATTAGATGACTTACATACCAACCTACATTTCAATTTAATGAACACAGTGATGTTTACAGGACAACCGAGGTCCGAGGTCATTGTTTATTGACACAATAGGCAAGTCAATAATAATATTTAAATAGGAAACCACCAAATTACCATAAATATTAATAATAAAAACAAATTTTGCTCAACAAACTTTATTAGGGGATCATTATCTAGCAGTTGCATCGGCATAAAATAATGTACCTATGTAGGGGAAGGTTGCTTTAGTCGTACCACCGCTTAAATCTTACCACAGCAATATCTAGTCTCCTATGTACAAAAAGCGATCTCTGGTGCTTCAAAGGTATGCTAATTAGTTGTGCGACTAAACAAAAATAACAGGGCACCATGTCAGCACCACTGATTTAAAAATATTAAAAAAAAACAAGTCTTTTCACATACACACAAGTATTTTCAAGTTCATTCGTAAGCAATTTCAAGGAAAGTGCGATTGTTAAGTTAATTTTTGTGATTATTTTATATTTTGACATATTCTACTATTAATTTTGTCACTTAAAATGGTAAAAAAATTAAAGGTTATGTCAGTAATATTATTTTCAAAGTTTGATGTGTTGTTGCTTAAGTCGTACCAATAAGGAATTCGACGTATCTTGTACAGCTTAGACATTGTTAGACATTATTCACATTTTTGTCTTTGAGCTAAACATTTTCTCAAAATAATATAATATATACTTTGTTGCAAGCAGGAGGTTAGGAATGAAGAAAAGCTTTATTGAAACTTAGAAATGTGAAATTGGGATTTGATATACAAGTATGAAGTAAATACATGCATCCGCAAATTTCGGCACCCGTTCAATCAATCCCGATCAAAATACGATGTAAGCGGTTTACAAATGGTTTTGAAATCTTTTAAAGTTATCGCACAAAAAGGAAAACACCAAATGGGTGTAATAACCAGTGTATTTCTTTATGTACGACTTAGGGTCCGTTCACACAGACCGGCTCGGAGGGCATCGGTCCGCATATTTCTTTTCGCACAAACCGGATAGTATACGCTTGGAATTGACGGGAGCGAAGCTGCTAACTATTTCACATAGACCGGCTGGTAAAGACCTGAAAGTGGATGCACTCGCAATCGGAGCCGATCGGATGCGTGAGGGAAAATGAGCACTCAGTCAAGAGCCGGTCGGCTCCTCTCATTATTTCACACGAAGCGCGTTCAAGCATTCTTAGTGACAAAAGAAGTGCACATGCAAAAATAAACCTTAATACAATTAGGTACTCAAAACTCTGTTTCCAACGTGATCCTGCTCTCCTCTCCGAGCCGGTCTGTGTGAACGGACCCTTAGGCGCCTGGTCGCCTAAGTCGTACTACTTATAGGTGGTAGTGGAAGGTACTTTTTGGAATTTTTTTTTATTTGTTTTAAATTCTATATGATACTTTAATAACTAAGGATTAAATTTACGCACAAGATTTTGCTTATTTTAAATTACACAAAATATTGCAGCATTTTTCCCTTAAGGGGTACGACTTACGCAACCTTACCCTATCAACTTATAAGAAATAACCATTACTATAAAAACTTACTTATACCTATTTAATTTTGCTTACGCATGTAGGTTGAAGGTGGTAGAACCCTTTGTGGTTCGATTTCTGCCTAATAACAGCAGTTTTGAAGGGTGTGGTAAGGGAGACATACTTTTCTGAGGCGTTCCAGCTTAGTCCTCAGGGGTAGCGGCGCATCTGTGGCCGACCTCAGGTAGGAATATCTAATCCTATCTGGGGTTGATTACAGATGTCCATGGTCGGTAGGAGACACATACCATCAGGTGGACTGCATACTCGTCTGCTACTCCTATATTCATACTCATATATGCCAAAGTGTTATCGCGCCCTTCTTTGGCACTTTATGCTGACCGACCACGGGCTGTCGTTTGTCGTTTGATTTACGTAGGCACGTCTGTTATGAAATAAAATCAACCTATCTTATCATCCTTACCTAAGATTAAAATTTGAAAATTTCTAGCCTGCAGATATATTACATAAATTAATTATTTATTAATAATGAGCCATGTACGTGTAGGGTATATTGTCTAATCAATAATGCAAATACACGTGTGAAAAGTTGCTCAACGGTTGTTTAGTATTCAAACTATATTTATATTTAAACTTTATATATGTATATTTAACTAGATTTGGTAGAATCGACCGATGTGAGATATTTCTAATAAAATAAAACATCTACCACTAATCCGTTTATTAAACAACAAATTGGACGTTCGAGCAGCAACGGCGTAGGAAACTGAGTAGCTTCGTCAACGAAATAGTAGCCTATGAAAGTATCGTTCACGAAGAAGTTGCCAATGGTCGGTCAGGCTTACTATCAGTAATTTTTGATATAGTTATTAAATTATATAAAAGCATTCATGACCAGTCTTTCTTTATAAAATCTGCGCCGCGCTCTGCCACCATCATAATAGCTCCCTGCGGATTGCCTGTGGGTACCCTTGGCATTGCCGAGGCGTCGATAACGCGTAGATCTGTAAGTTAAATAAGTATAGCAGGTATAGAATAGAATAGAATACACTTTATTGCACACTTACAGTAGAATTTAACAGTAGTATTAATTAAGGTTAAAACAGTATGCAATAGGCGGCCTTATCGCTAAGCAGCGATCTCTTCCAGACAACCTATGCATGGAAGAGAGAAAAGGACAAATAAGGAAAGCAGGATAGGGTGTGCGAAGTTAGAGGTGGAGCAGACTACAAGGAATAGAATTTCAGTAAAATAATAACATAAGATGATCCGATAAAATATGAAAGACAAGAAAACAAAAAAAAAAGAAAGAACAAAAGTACATCAGATAAAATTGCAATAATAATAGACTGAATATAAGATATAATAATAATAATAATTAAGAAGATGAATAAAACTAAAATTTGGAAATGACAAGAGCAGGGGAGGAAAAAAACAAATTTATAAATAAAGTTTCCTCAGTTGATTTTTAAATTCGTCAAGCGATTTAGCGCGTCGTATGGATTTATTCCACAGGCAAACAGCAACAGAGGAAAAGGATTTTTTGTAGAAGGCCGTAGTGTGAGTGGGAGTTTGGAGAGAGAGATTAATAGAGGAGCGAAGACAGATACTAATCTATGAGCAGGTATTATAAAGATCTTCCATCCATCAGCCCTTTAAAGTTCACTGCTGGACTTGGACCTAATTGACATCTCTTAGTCGGTAACGTACATTTAATTCAGCGGTTTTCGACATTTAATTCGCATTCTTCTTAAAAAACTTACTAACACAATTATTGATCACATGAAATCGTGACCATCATTTCTAAGATACCGCATCGGATATGTCTAATATTGGCTACAAAACAAATACAGCTCTGTGGTCTAGCAGATGCAGATGATATTTTATTTTAAATAAAATTTTCGGGTGCGCAAACGCGTCATACACTAGAAAAATTACTTCCAAGTCTAAATTGTAATAACTTTACATATCAAGGATACAATACATAAATAATGTTAAGTCAAAATACGGACTGTGGATATAGTTAAAATATTCCATGTAATGTAGTAGTTTGAGTTTGGTGCAATTTCAAACACAGACAAATTGACAGACATAAAATCTTACTTTTGATCCCGTAGACTCTCAGCTGAGGGTCTACGACGAGTCCGATGGCGGCGGTGCCGAGCTGGTGGTTCTGCGGGTCGGTGTGCTCGCGCGCCATGCACTGCAGCCACGCGTCCGACCACGCTGAGCTGGTGTCGCACTTCACCGTAGTCGACGGGTCCAGCCGGACGCCGTATTTATTCTTCATTATCTGCGAATTGGTATGACCGACCGATGCAATTTATTACTTTCCTTTTGGTTTAGATTTAGAGGAAATTAAACTTTGTAGTCCTCGATCGATGGTTACATTTTAGTAAAGGATAGTGGTTTTTATACCTTTTTTTTTTTTTTGTTGACGAGGGGGAAACCTTCAAAAGGTACCCGACGCCATGGGAGTGACGCCGGGTTATGTGGGATTTTTACCACACTAAAACCCCCCCCGGTGGCCGTCCTCAGCGTTTGGTGGAGAACTCCGGGATCTCCAACCGAACACAACCGGAGTCCTCCTAACTATAAGGATAGAAGGTCAAAAGAGTCTGGAAAAAACGTAAAAGTTTCTGACTCGTCCAAAATTTGGATTTTTTTTTTCTATCTGTATTGTAGGGCTCCCTGGTGATAGACCTGGCGTGCTTAAAATCTGGTCCTGGCAATGTTATACACATTAAAAGGAAAAAGAAATAAAAGAAGGAAGAATAACCATTAACCCAAACGGTCTTTTCTATACTCTAAGATGCATTTCTGATCGGTCCAAAGTTATCCGTTACAATACCGTCATCAAATAAGAAATCACAGTGCGATGAAAAAACTCTCAAATTAAATTCATTTTTAATTCTTTCACTGAATACTTACATCGGTATCAAAGATTTGTTGAAGATATCTAGCAGCTTCCTTTACCATCATCATATCATCAGGGTGGTCAAAATAATTAGGGTAAAATAGAGGAGGGTCGAAAGGATTGGCAGAGTGCAAGGTGAGATAGCCGACGCTTTTAGGTAGAAGGGCTATCCCGTTCGCACTGGAAACAAAGGTTATAAATTTACATTTTGCTTGGGGTCCGCTGCACCCAGCGCGCTTACCTAGTACTTAAAAGTTATTTAATATTTAATTCGCTATTATTATTACTTAGCTGTTGTATTTGTGGAATATATTGTTTTAATGTGCTGCGTTAATAAAATAATAATGAAGGTTTCTTCATGGTTCGATCCCGGCGCCACACATATTTCTACATAATAATAACAGTGCTTAGCGCTATTATGTGCTGGTTTGAAGGGTGTGTTAAGGGAGACATACGTTTCTGCGGCGCACCTCAGGCTGGAATCTAATTCTATCTGGGTTTGATTACAGATGACTGTGGGCGGCAGTAGCCATCGGGTGGACTGCATGCTCGTACAATCACAAAAATAAGTGTTTGAGTTTATGTATATGTCAGTGTGTATAACTGGCTGATGTCGCGTGCATGTGTGAGTATGCTGTATACGTATGCGTTTGTGTGATTGCCTATGTGATACTTACGAGATATTTCGTCCAGTTTCTGAGCATAAGCCATTTGTTTCGCCCACTTGTCCAGTCTTAGAGCAATCGGCGTAGAACCCATTGAAGAAGAACTGCAGATCTGTTTGATTGCGCTCTCTATCGGCTAGACTCGAGTACAGGAAGCCTGTAAGCTGTGCAAGTCAATGTCAGTTCATTACAATAAGATTAAATTTTGTAGTTAGTATATTTTTTTAAAACACGCCTGAATAATGTTTATTATTGAGTGTAACATTCCTCTATAAGAAACAACACGCTCTTCGATGAAGCGCACAGCAACAAAATGGATTTAGATTTTGCTAAATTCACAGAGGCCGAAAATGCAAACACTTTCGAAATAAAACTTTGTTTTACGTAAGTATAAAAGAAAAAATGCTTAATTGTCCCATAATGTTAAAAGTTAGTCATATTATAAGATAAGCAATTTTAAATAACAGATGTGTCTGCTTAGATTGATATTTAAAAATTAAGAGACTAAACTTCGCGTTGTCATTATCTGCCCGTAAAAATGAATGATGAAGGAAATGATATTTAGCAGAAAATTACTTATATATAGTATATATACTAGTAGTAGTAGTAGTTATATAATACTAGAAAGGTGAAGGTACTCAGTTTTTTACAAGTGGATTTTCTTACAAGAGTGTCTAATATGTATGCACAAACCTGTGTAATACCAGTTGAACTCATTGGTCCGTTCCTATTCAGTAAATACTGAGTCAGGGTATTCCAATCCAATGCTTCTCTATTTTCCATCGTCGTTATGATGAAATATAACGTGATCCCAATATGGTTCCTCAAGTTGTATCCAACTGGAAGATCCTTAACTAAGGAGATATTGAATTTTTGTAACGTTTGCTTCGGTCCTATTCCAGATAACATTAGAATTTGAGGACTGTTCAGAGCACCAGCGGATAGAATTACCTGTAATGATGGATATTCAGTTTTTAATTATTTTCAGCTCAAAATACTAGTTCACACTACTTTTTTTCGTTGAAATAATCTTAATTTGCACACGGTTTTACTTTTTATATAACTGTACAGTTTTTTGACCTCCTCACTTCAACATGCAAAAGATTTATTCACACATCAAATGATAAAACTTTCCAAATAATGTAAATAAAATATAGGACTCCCAGAATAAATGTTAATTTGTATATTACACATCATGGCGAAAAAATCAAAAAATGTTATATTCTTATGTTCATGGAATCTGATAGATACAGAAAAGACGAGGAAAAAGCAAAATATAATTATTTATTGTGAATTGTAGATGAGGCAGAATATACTATGCACTTATTATAAACCTATAGTTATACTTTTCAAGAAACCAATCTATATACCTACTTCTTTAGAAGCGTATACGGTCCTTTGTTTCCCCGACTGATCGAAGAACTTTACTCCCACGGCACGTGTCTCTCCATTACACGTGTCCGTCAAAACTTTGCTGACGTGTGCGTTTAGAGCGATGTCGAGATTGGGTCTCTGTGACAAATATGCTCTTGCTGTTGTGTAACGTTGTCCATCCCTAAAAATACAAAGGGGTCTTGAAATTTTCCCATTATCAAATGTTTACAGTGTAGCAACCCTCTGCCTTCGTTCTGAGAAGTAGGTATACTCGGCTTAAGCATACCCGTGGACCCGACAAAGAGTGCCCAAAGGCACACCGTAAGGTTTTAGCTAGTAAGAGTCCAGCATATCCTCTTCCCTGTTCCGCAGCTGGGAGGAACCCATGAAGAGTTTCCCCACGAAAAAAAGTACACTCAGCTATGGACTAGTGATGAATCAAAACAATTTTTTTTTTTATAATTAACGAGTACCATTAGGTATCCATTAGGTCCATGGATATCTATAATCAATCCCAGATACGATTAGCAATCACGTGCTACCCTTGACTTCCTTGAGGAGTTAATTGGAACGTGTCGGACAAGTGCGTCCTTACCATCATAAAATCGGACCATAGCAGCGCTTAATACTAGTGTTATAACACAGACAGACAGACATAAATAAGTGTGGCCGTGGGGTGTGCCTTTAGAATCGAAACTGAATGAATTCTTACTTGATAGACTTAAAGATGATGAAAATGTAAGAATGAGAACTTACAATGTAAACATTTGTGCGATGTTAAATCCATCAGGCGTCGCTGGATCATTCATATCTTTGATAACGGGTAGACCTGCCTCATCGACTGCTTTGAGCAATTCGAACAGGAACGGTGGTTGATAATTGAACTGTAAGAGATGAAATTAGTTTTTACTTATTATACTCGTAGTGTAGTGACTTATCGCAACTTGTTAAGAGATGGCACTACAGGTTTCTGAATCACGCTATCGAAGTTTTCACATGACATGACATGCTGTCACTGTTGGAACTCGGCCCCTTTCCGAACATGATCGCCTAGCCCGGCGAGAGATCTCCCTTTAACAAACGCGTATGAATGATCAAATTTTACTATCAAACAATTTCCCGAAATCGCTTACGAGTGGTTATGTTATAAGTCGGTCGAAAAAATAAGGCCGGCGGAAAAATGGTCGCCATAACAATGTTGTTGCCATATTATATTGACTCAAGTCAATAGTAATAATAGTAAGAGTAAGAAATACATTTTTTTTTCAACAAAATGGTGGCAACCCTACTCTCGCCCTATTCTTCGGTACTTTACCGCATGGCTACGATGACCTTGAGAAAACCTACAATAATATGCCTTGTCGATATCGTGGCACGGTCGGTTGTCAAGTCACGAGAATATTATAACTGTAATCACAGGTAGTCTAGAGAAATGTATACAAACTGTAAATTCATCATCATCGTCAACCTATCACTGCCGGGCACGGGTCTCCTCTCAGAATTAGAAGGATTAGGTCACAGACAATTGCGTAAGCTAAATATGAATTGGTAGACTTCACATACCTTTGAAAACTGAAAATTTCAAATTTTAGATATGCAGATTTCCTCATGATGTTTTCCTTCACCGTTGAAACAAGTTAAAAGTAATTTCTAACTATAGATATGAGATTTTTATTAAACAGATTAATACTTCGCCTGTTATTAATAATTAATCTATCTCTACTAAAGATTACAGTAATTACAGACGGCAGAAATTGTAAAATATCGACCGATTGTAGGCAAAAAATTGGATAGAACGATTAGTATGATATCAACATAAAAAGTCTGGATAACGATAATGCTGATAAGTTGCTAATACCAATCCAAGAATTTCACTGCCAAAAACAAGATCGCCCAACCTACCCATTTTTGTACGCCTAAAGTCGTCATTCGTTCCTAAATTACTTTTAGCTACCTGTATTTGGTTATTTCATGTATGTCTCTCTATATTATTTAAAGTCGTTATTTTATAATGACCAAGACGCGAAATTAGCAAGACTAGTTTTAGCAGTAGCTATAAATAAGTCTGTATTTTTGAACTGACAGACAGACTTTAAAATCAAACAAATTAATTTAATTATACCATCTTGAACGTACAATTGTTACCGTGATTCAGGAAAATGAACAACGCCATCTAGTCACATATCTATATATTAATATTAATACACAGCATTAGTAGTTGTCGTGTCGTATATATAGCGTTCACTTGTAGTTTTTAGACGTTATTTCTAAATATTACATTGTAGGTTTCTAACATGTACATTTTATCGCGCAGGTCACAGTCGTTTGAATAAGAAGGTGGTTTTCAATTACGGTTATCAATGAAATAATATTAAATATACATATAATGATTATTATCGACAGCAACAACGCTATTAACTCTTTCTATTTATATTTCTTACTCTGATGTTAAAACAAATCAAATAATTCAGAGTCTTACCCGTTGTATAGGCATTGGTCCAGTGTCTGAGTGGCAACTTTCGCTGACAACAGTCCCGATTTCTCTGTTGCCTTCCGACATGGCAAAATATGGAAGATTCTCTTCCCAAGACCAGCCTACAGCTCCCAATTTCACCCAATCATCATAGTCCGCCTTATGGCCGCGGTGATACATCATACCGTTTAGCAGAGATGATCCACCTGCAAATATATTTCGATAAAGTCTTAACTTAGCAAATATTTTCCTGGAAATCAGAAAAAACAGGACGATTTAAGCAAAAAAATACCACGCTTATTTCTCACACCAAACACAGATGGTAGCTAAAAAAATTAAGGCTAGCTAAGAAAAGGGTAGTCAGAACCAAAACAACCTGTATAATGTGCATAAATCAGCGAAAAAAAAAACACCGCCGAATACGTCTATGACACATTTGTAATTTTGTAAAATCAAATCAACTTTTACTAGGGCCTCCATTCATATCCCTATAGTTCCGGGACAAGAATAGGGCTACGGTATCCCCTGCCTGTCGTAAGAGGCGACTAAAAGGGGACTTCTGGGGTCGTGGGTGGCAAGAGTGGGAGCTCTAACCGCCCAGCCAACGGCCCCGGGAAGGACGGCGGTATGTGTGGTCGCATACCGTCGTACGCACCAGACGGTGTGGCGAGCGATAAGCTCACCTGGGCGGAGCCCGACGGGGCAATGCGCTAAGAGGACTCCGGTTGCGTTCCTTTGGAGATTCCGGAGTCCTCTACGCAGCGCTGAGGACGGCCACCGGGGGGGTTTTAGTGCGGTAAGAGTCCCACATAACCCTGTGTCGCTCCCAAGGCATCGGGTACCTTTTGAAGGTTTCCCCCTCGTCAACAAAAAAAAAAAAAAAGGCCTCCATTCAACTGTCCGCCCCAGGCCTCCGACGACCTTAGTCCGTCACTACATCTTAGTCTTCACGAGTAACATCGCATGTATGATAAGCGCAGGTCCAACCTCTGTTTTTTATTATTATGAAGTCAATCGCCCATAGACGGTAATGACTTTATCATCAGGTGGATTGTAAGCTCGTTTGTTACTTGTAGAGAACTGGTAGAGACTGGTAGAGAACGCCATTAGGCATTAAGTTTACCCATTTGTACCATAACTTTATGTAAGAGGTCTACAATGTAAACTAATATTATAAAGAGGTAAAGTTTGTAACTTTGATTGTTTATTTGTTTGTAAGGGCTAATCTTCGGAAATACATCATAAAAATTCTTTCACAATCAGAAAGTTACACTATTTAGGACTGCTATAGGCTATATTTTATTATGATTGAAGAAAAAGCAGGCGAAGCCGCGGGTACTGCTAGTACATAAATAAAAAAAACATACGATTTGTTATTCGCGCAAAATTTACAATAAGTATTTATTTTTTGGTGGTTTCCAATAAATATTCCAAGTCTTGACTTGCACACTTACCGAGTCCCTTTCCTCTCGACCATGTGCAGCCTTGTCCCTCTTGGTTCAGACAGTAGTTGTCAGGCACCGTCTGATATGACCAGTCAAGTTCCTTGTTTAACCAGAATGTACGGTAGAACGACGGTGGCCGAACACCAATAGGTTCTGGTCCACCAGCTTCTAACAGCAAGACCTGGGTGCCAAGACAAGACCACATCTCGTTTTATTATAATCTCTTATATTTGAACACCCGATTTTAATAACAATTTTTGCAGCTTCGATTTTTCCAATAGTCAGAAATTGTCAAATCTGTATTTTTCTAATAGTTAGAAATTGTAAATTTCGATTTTGGTAGACAAAACAAAGAACAAATAATAACTGAGTAAATTAATAATGGACTAATAAATTAATAGCGGAGGTTATAATGCTTTCGGATCGTCATCGAGTATACATACATAGGTTATGTTTTGAGAATAATATTTCAATTGTTATGTGAACGTTATTTTTCTTCTGTGACGCAGTTTTTGCATTTCAGTGAAAGAGTAGGGATGCCGGCTGGCTTATGATGGCTGGATGAAGATATTGAGTTGCAAAGATTTGTGCTTCCAATACGTACAAACAATATGATTAAATAAGTAATGTAATTATTGATACATTCCTCAACGTTTGCGTTATAAAAACTATATAGTTAAGATCGCTACTTTACAATCGTAGATTAGAGTAACGACCTCACATAAGTAGTTTTTTATTTGCATTTAAGTAAGCGCTTATTTGACAGTATAAAACATATCTTAGTGGCCAATGACGTTTTATACTATTGGCGAAGTAAACCGTTATAACTGCTATTTAAGATCAATTAATTGTGGTTCGAAACCCTTCGTATGTGAATCCAACTCACACTAGGTCAACATTTTATGTATGGACAAGTTAGGATACTTATGTATTTATTTTTTTATTTGAGATTTGAGTTCGATCCCCGGCCAAACAGATGTCTGAATTATGAATTTAGATGCTATGGGTCTGGGTGTTTGTGTATTCGTCTGTGTCACTCTCGATACACGAAATAGTGTGGGGCTGTGAGTGTAGAAAGTGTTTATTTATTAACGTTTATCTTACATTATACTTCCCACCTTCACTCAACCGACCAGCTACGATCGAGCCCGCAGTGCCTGCACCGACCACAATAAAGTCGTACTGCTCGCGAATCTTCCTCACAGGCTGTATCCTCTTGCAGGGCGTGGAGATGTCGCATCGGCCTTTCAGGTAGCCCTCCAGGAGAGTCATGAAGAGGATCACACCGCTGCATATTGGCGAGTTCACTAGCGACACTCCTTCGTCTATTATTGGACAACCGCACGCCTGGAATGATATTTAATGTTATTTATCTTAGCTTACATTATTAAATCATGAGTAAGTGATACGTAGCTAGTAACTTATTGAAATTAATGTAAATTTGACTCGCCAATAATTCGGTACCAACTGATAACCTACTTAACTCTTTCAATAGAAATTAAGCGATTCTTGCTTTTCTCTTCTATGCGCTTTACGCTATTGTTACAAGGCATAAATGTGACGGTAGTTCCCACAGACCTGTATTTGTTTTGTCAGGGTTACTACCATCTCTTAAAACAATTTTATTTTAATCATACTTTTACTTTATTTGCAGGAAATTTAACTTTTAAAGCAAAATATGACAACATCAGTGGTTTAATACAATAGATGCGCGAAAAATTAATAAGGGTTTAAGTTTGTTCAACTGTGTATGACGGAATATTTTACTGCTTTAAGGAGGATATAAAACTTTCCTAAACTATGATGGTTTTTAAAAGATGGTGGGACGTCCCCAGGTCTGTGGTAATACCTACCGCTACACTCGTAGAGTTCTACCATACTTACAACACATATGTACGATTATATAAAATAGCAAGTTAAAATAACTATAGAGTGGGAATAAAATTGTTTCATATACACGTGCCACGGTCGCAAAGTGTGGAGGAGGCCTAAATAAACTTTTTACTGTATTTAACGTCCGAATTGTTTGTTGATTTATGTAACGTATCGTAAGGCTATCTGAGCACCAGACACATTATAAGCAATTAAGCAATCATTTAATTACTTACATGTGAATTAATCAGTGCTTAGAAATGCGTAAGAAGTTTTTGTTTTTAAACGAATGTTAATAAAACTTCGAACTACATTCACCTAACTGCATTTTTACAGGACAAGCTCGTAATTGACACAAGTAATTTGCAAGTGCATTGATACTTCCGACATTATAAATCAATACTAGGAATAATAAGAAAAAAATAAAAAAGATAACTGACAAGTGAAATGAAATGTTATACCTAAATATAAGTAGTTGAATAGCATAGTTTAGCAGGTATTAAAAGATTTCATAAATGTATAAAAAGCGTTTGATACGTTCAATCACCCCCTTTTATGGACTAAAGCAGAAAAACAGGAATAATTTTTAAATCACTTTTAAGGCACAGATAGTAACAACTGAAAAAATATTTTCAGTTATAATAAAGCACCGGGGTGTCTCAAGGATCCATCCTAAGTCCTAAGCTTTTGACAATACATATATAGCGGTAGTTGTATTGACTTCAAAAAGTGCTCTGTAAAGAACCTATTTTTAATAAAAAATGTTGATTTGATTTCATTTATACACATGTAGTTATAATATGTATAAATTGCCACATATGCCTTTATGCGTTTTAAGTTCCAAGATTAATTTATTATTTTAATTCACATACATGCGTTAAGGAATAATAAAAGTTCTTACCTCAGGCGCTAAGATCATGGCTGCGAATAAGTGGATACTCTAAAAAAAGAAAAAGAAAAGAAAAGAAATTATACCATTGGCATATTAATTTTAGGTAGACCTTGTCATGTCTCATTTAGGTTTTTTAAATGCAAAACTCATTATAGGAACCCTGTACCATTAATCTATGGGTAATCTATAGGTAATCATAGAAATAATTAATTTCGTATCAACTACTTAGAATTTTTACTCTATTACGATGAAGTAATAAGGAAAGTTTTCAGAGGTATATGTGTGAGAAAACTCTCATGATGGAACAGATGAACTTACGTACACACGTATGTTCATCTGTTCCATCATAACTTCTAAAGTTATACTTATCACACATTTCCCTCCGCAGTCGTATAAAAACTGAAGCCGGAGTACCTATGTATAAATAGCTTTCCAAAGAGTATGAACCAAGAAAATGATTACCTATGTCATGTTCAGAGAATAGGTCGGATGCTATCTTGCCCCACGTAAGAATAAACTCTTAGGTTTAAGTGATTCGGATACGATTACGACTATACTCTGCATAAGCTTATAATATATTGTTACGATATAAATACATAAAACACAGTTTTTAGGATTCCGTACCCAAAGGGTATAAAAGAAACCCTATGACTAAACCTCTGCTGTCCGTGTCTCTTAAACCGTCATAGATAGAGGTTTTATTTTTTTACAGAATATGTATTGGAGTACCCTTACATGAAACTTTTGAACTATAATAGGAAGATATTATAACAAATACATACAATGAAAACTCCGTGTGCGAGTTGTACTCACACTTGGCGAATTATTTAAATTTCTTATTTGTTTCTATCTGTATAAACTAATCTTGGAAATTACTAACTACATAAAAAAGAAACAAAAAATAATAAATTACAATGATTATAGAAAAAAAGACAAACCCACTGAGTTTCTTGCCGGTTCTACTCAGTTGAAGTCGTGTTCCGATCCGATAATATGTAGTAGAAGAAAAAATCTAGCTGACAATTTGTAAAAAAAACAAATCTAAGTGCTTCCGCAGGCCTACATAGAATAAATGTATTTCATTATAATTTAAAACTGGGTTTTAAATACGGTTAATCTAAATATATATAACTCAAACGTGACTGACTGACATAGTGATCTATCAACGCACAGCCCAAACCACTGGACGGATCGGGATGAAATTTGCCATGCAGGTAGATGTTATGATGTAGGCATCCGCTAAGAAAGGATTTTGATCAATTCTACCCCCAAGGGGATAAAATAGGGGATGAAAATATTACTTCGTAAAGCGAGCGAAGCCGCGGGCAAAAGTTCGAAAAGGATAAAATTACAATTTGCTGTTGCGACTCGACTCGTTTCTATATTCATACCGGACAAGTAGTTTAGCGGGGATCTACCTGAGCGGCGAAGCTCGTTAAAAGTATAATAATTAACTATCTACGTACCTTGCGTGCTGGGTCTGAATTAAATAAATAGCGCGTGCATTATCTTATATATTACAATTGTTGCTAGGGGAAACATATTATTCATATTCTAATTTAAAAGTATCTTATAAAAACAATATATAATTAGTTTTATTGCAAATATACAATCTATTGATATAATGTGTTGTGTAAATAAGCGGGTTGTATAAAGCAAATAATAGTTTCATTGTTTCAGCAATTCGTACTTCTTCGAACGAGTAAGTAGTTTGATGTTCGTATTTTGATAAAGCAGTGATAGCCTAGTGGTTAAGGAACTCGGCCACTTGATCGAGGAGTCCGAGGTTCAAATCCCAGGCACGCTCCTCTGATTTTTAAAGTTATGTGCGTATTAGAAATTATCACTTGCTCAAACGGTGAAGGAAAACATCGTGAGGAAACCTTTATCTGAGAAATCATTAAAAAAGTTTTCAAAGGTATGTAAAGTACCAATTCGCACTTGGCCAGCGCGGTGGACTATGGCCTAATCCTTCTCATTATGAGGAGAGACCTGTGCCCAGCAGTGGACCAGTAATGGGGTGGTGACAACTCGCGACAAATTAAAATAATTATTCTTATAAAAAAATGTGAGATTGAGAAAAATAAGGAGTACCTACGAATTGAAAGATTAAGTCTTGCCGGGCAGCTACGAAACGCCGCGTCTAACATATGACTATTTTAAATGGTTTATTTTATTTAACATTTTTTCTTTTTTTCGTTCTGGGTGGCAGGTAGCTATGGTTAAAAGGTAAATTAGAGATAATTTTTATTATCCCAATTATTTACTTAAAGTAATTGACTAAATTTATTATTATTATTTTATAATTTATCATATCAGGATTACGTAAAACTAAGTGTTTTTTGTGTTTGTTATTGTTTATTTCCGAAACGGCTGAATCGATTTTGATGCGACCTTCAATGAAAATTGGCCGATATGTAAAGAGTTTATTTGTTTTAAAAAAATCAGAGTTCCACGCAAAAAAGTTAAAATTCACAAAATCGACGCGAATATTTATACTCGTATGTACTGTCAAACTTGAGTGAAACCGCAGGGTTAACTCGTCGGTAATATAACTGCAGACCTAAAGAAAAACCTTTGAAAATATTGTCAAAAACTCATAAACTAAAATAAAATATAGGATATATACATACCGTGATATAAGATGGAAGAGACGTGGATCAAAAAATACCATAGTAAAAAAATCCACAAAGGGAAAAAGTTACAAAAAACCCACATAAGAAGGGAAAACAACGTAATTCTCGCTAACTATAAGGAGCACATAATCATGCCGCTAAATCAACTTATAATATAATGGGGATTTACAGAATAATAAAAAGAAAATTTCATTACGTGCTCACTATTTTAGAAATACGCTACAATTACTAAGTAGAAGTAGCAAAACTGCAATTCGTATTTAATTTACGAGAACAAAACTTTTTTAATTACGTACATCATTTCCGTACAAAAATATGCATGAGGTAATGACCTCGCTCTGTCATTCTAGCACAGGAAGGCGGTAATCTTCTAGTGTGGTAATACTGCAACGCATTGTTCTTCCCGTCGCTTGTAATCTACTTAAATCGTAAGTAAATGGTCTACAAAGCCAAGCAACGTTGAGCGCGCACCGGACTTGGGTTCTTCTTGTGGCTCAATAAGCACAATTCCGCGTTAAACCTTCGGTCCCGTTGGACTTTGGTCTTTTTTAATAGTCATTGATAAGCCTGACTGGAGGACTGATAGCTTGAAAAGACTCGACACGTATAAGTCACTAACAAAGTCCCTGCAGTTCCGTGATCAGAATAGGGCTACGGGATCTCCTGTCTGTCGGCCTGTCGTAAGAGGCGACTAAAGGGGGCGCTCCAGAGTGGCGGGCAGCGAGAGTGAGAGCTTTAACTGCCCGGCCAGCGACCCCGGGAAGGACGGCGATATGTATGGTCGCCGTCGTACATACTGGACTGTGGTGAGCGTCATTCTCACCTGAGCGGACGTCGAAGGTAGCTAGGAGGACTCCGATTGTGTTCCTTTGTAGATCCCGTAGTCCTTTATGCTGAGGACGACCACCGAGGGGTTATTAGTGCGGTAAGACTCCCACAATCCTGTGTCGCTCCCATGGTACCTTTTTAAGGGCCCACCCTCGTTAACGATTGAAAAATGCCACTAACAGAAATTTCACCAATCACGAATACACATTGACCTCTTCAAAACCTTCCCAATGGTGAGGAAAGTTCTGTGTCCATTACCCAGCTGTGGGATATGAAAGGCAAACAAGAAGACACTAGGAATACACGACATACTGTTGTCCGAGGGAAACTGAACTACTTCTGAACTTAATATCATCTGATTTAAATAATGAATACATTTTAATACGACATTTAAATGCATACCTATAATTTTTTTTTCTTGATATCGCCTTATTATTCGTAATTGCGTTTCTTATAAAAAAATAATGGTTATAAAAATATCATATTTTATTCGCCGTGAGATTTTGATTACACTATAATTGTTTTCGTGATGCTTAATTAATATCGTAAATTTAAGAATTATGAAAACAAAAACCCGACTGCTAAAAATATAGCCTATGTCACACAATTCAGATGATGATTATGTGACAATATAATTAAATATATTTGATATACAGACATAGTTCTATTCAAGTAGAATTTTTCAAGTAGACAAGAAAACTGGTAGAAAAAAGATACCGAATATGACTTGAAACTTTTTATATTTCTATTTAATAATTTCCTATTAAACCAAAAAAATGATGCAAAAAGAAAAATATATACTGAAAGAAATTAAAAAATATTTATAACATGATACTTTAGAAAAAAGGCAGTTTTTTAAAGTAAAGTTGATTTTGTTATTGTAATAATATTTTTATATGAAATACATTATTGTCAGTAATAAAAATGTGGAAACATGTGAACGGACTGTCCGAAAATGTGAATAGAGTTTCCAGTTGAATAAAAAAAAACGGTTCTAAGCATGTTCAAAGTTATCATAATTAAACTTTTTATTATTTACTTTACAATCTAAACTATTCTTCAAGAAATGAAGCGAAAAAAATTTTTCGATCGTAAAGCACTCTCTGATGCTTCGCATCACGAGTCGTGCAATAGTTGGTAATTTTTTTATAGATGTTTCTCATAATACATATAATAAGAGAGATAGACAAAGTCTAAAAGAGAGGGCATAATGCTGTTTCCTTACATGACGAGTTCTATGTTTCATTTCCTCCCAGATTCAATATGAAGTTGTTGCTTGTGGTGCGTTATGAAACTTTAGACCATAAAAATATTAAAAAGGGTCAGTAGCATGAGTGATGTTTTCCTAGGAACTATAATTGCCGATTTCCCAAAGAAAAGAGTTTATCGTCGCGTAAATATTCGTCGCGTAAATATATATTTTTAACCCATAGATTAGTAAAGATACTTCGCCGCCTTGAAATTGAATGAAGCCACAAACGGCTTATTAGTAAGTTCTATTTTTTAATTCTTGACAAATAAAAACATTTTTAGAGAAAATTTACGAATAAATAACTAATACTGCGTAATTTACATAATAAATATATAATTATTTCAAATATTTTAGGGAAATTTTAGCACGGAGACGTGGCAAAACTTTTTTACGCAACTATTTCAATTCTCAAAACTGGGTACATTTTCATACATTTTCATTTGTTAGGAGTGAGTAATCTTTACTTATCTATGTTTTAACCTAATATAGGTATGTACTATTTAAATTTATTCAACTATTCTGCAAGCCCTATATCGACACAATTTTAAATGTTAATTAAAATGAGAAAATGGATAGAGAGTAATTATTCCCACTTACTTTAAAATTGCATTGTTCTATCGGTTTCAAAATGGAATGAAGACGTCACGATATCAACTTGTTTTTTTTTAATTGTTCTACTTCAAATTACGAAATTTGCGTAAAGTGCATCAAACAATAAAGTAACTCTTAATTTTATCCTCTATATAAGCTAAATGTTATCTGTTTGCCTTGGTTGTTTTATTTCGTTAATAAAATTATACAGTGGGATTAAACATTGAATTGCATACATTATTTATATATTTGTGCAATTACAGTCTACAGTTTTTCTGAAGTTAGGTGGCCAACCTATGTCTGGTTTTTGTAAGCATCGTCCTTTCAGAAACTATGATATTGGAATACATATTATTTACATTTATTTTTTTAATCCGTTTTATATCATTAGACACTTAGTGTCTAATGCTGTCGAGTCTCCTATCAGCAGAATAAGAAGGATTAGGCCATTTATAGTCCAGTAGTACTGTAATCTCCCGCGCTGTCTAAGTGTTAATTGATGGGTACTTTTTTAAACAACTCTCAAGGATTTCTTTTTTTTTTTTTTTTTTTTATAATATAGGAGTAGCAGACGAGCATGCAGTCCACCTGATGGTAAGTGGCTACTGCCGCCCATGGACATCTGTAATCAACCCCAGATAGGATTAGATATTCCTACCTGAGGTCGGCCACAGATGCGCCGCTACCCCTGAGGACTAAGCTGGAACACCTCGGATAAGTATGTCTCCCTTACCACACCCTTCAAACCGGAACACAGCAGCGCTTAACACTGCTGTTATTAGGCAGAAATAGATGTGGCGGTGGTGCCGCCGGAGTCGAACCACAAAGGGTTCTACCACCTTTACAAGCGTCGAATTTCATTATAATGTTATCGTTAATAATTATGTGTAGCCACCACATAATTATTAACGATAACATTTAAAAATACGCGCAAAACTTTTAAAAATAAGAAGCCTTTTGACCATCAGCCCCTCAACGTTACGAAGCCAAGTTGCAACCACTCGGCTATCACGGCTTCTTTTTGTCAGAACGCATTTTTATAATTATCAATAATAATTGTAATTAACAAAATATACGGTAGGTACCTTTCTATTTCGCATGTATTATCCAGTTTAGATATATCATCTATTAGGTAGGTAGGTATAACCAAAATAATGCAAATATTTGTTCAAGTTTGCGCAATTGATTAATATTATATATGTAATATAAAGGATTAGAATATTATTTTTTGTTACCTTTTCTAAGGAAAAATCATAAGTTTATTATACATACCTAAAACCTATCACATGTTTAAAATATAATGAAGTATAGGTAGGTACCTACTCGTATAGTATTACTGAGAGAAAAAATAGCAATTAATTCATGATTTCATTAATGATAATGAAATGTAATGTAACTAAAAGCCCTTAATAAAATTCTAAAGGGATATTTTGTAACTTAAACAAACTACCTACTTTAAATTATGAAACAGATACTTAATTTCAACCATGCGGGCGATTTATAGTGTACCAACTTATTTACACTATCTATATGACTAAATGATCTAAATAGGGTCTGTTTGGTAAATTGATGCATAATTTAAAAATATTTAAATTGACAAATATTTTATTAACCGACTTTAAAAAAGGAGGTTTCTCAATTCGACCGTATATATGTGTTTTTTTTATGTTTGTTCGGAGATAACTTCGTCGTTTATGAACCGATTTTGATGATTTTTTTTGTTTGAAAGAAGATATGTTCAAGGTGGTCCCATAAGGAAATTAGGGTCTGATGATGGCAGACCAGAGAAATCGAGGGGAAATTTCCAAAATCGTAGGGGCAACTAGAGCGTTTGTAAGTTTTTTATGAATTATTTTTATTTATTGTATATTATATTAGTATAAACGTTAGTATATCATCACTAAAACGGATGAAAAAAAAATTAACAAAAAAATACAACCGACTTCTATGTCATATGACATGCGCTCATATTGGACACACTGTTTACGCCGTTATCCAATGAAATATATTGATCGCCGTCTTCAGAAATATATACTAAGCCAATATTTATTTCAATTATTTTTTTACTTTGTAGTGACATAGAAGTCGTTTGTATTTTTTTTATTATTTTTTATATTTTCATCTGTCCGCGTATTGTGACCAACATATTCCAAAAAAATTCTGAATCAATGTTGACGGTAGTTTCAGCCCAGTACAGAGCTAGAGCTAGAGAAGAGTAGAGTAGAGAGCTAGTTTCACGCTATTAATATCTAAGTTTCTATGAAAAATAAATAAATTGCGTAAACCTGGGATATTAAGGTTGTATCTTAATATCACTAAACCGGGTGGATCTAGCCTTGAAAATGACAATTTCTTGTTGTGTCGTATATAAATGGTGATGGCAAATTAAAACAATATGCTATTGTTAGAATGTAACATGTCTAATATTTCTTAATTTATTCATTTTTATAATGGTTGCTCTGGAAAAAATTGTAGTTTGTACAAGTGTGCAAGATTGAAAATATCTGCGATAAGTACAAATAAAAAAATATACACAAATTTTACAATAGGAATTAATGTGACTTGTGTTGTAGGAATGTAAGATAAATTTAGAAATTAGGACTCCTTCAGACGGACCGCATATTTGAAATTGATATGTTAACTGTTTGCGGTAAGTTGTAGACTGCATGAAGTCGCGACCACAACTGCACACTGTTGCAGCAAGAACTGCATGAATCCGATCCTTCACGTTGTTCATATACCTACATCTACTCTAAACAGGTTTGAAGGTGGTAGAACCCTTTGTGGTTCGACTCCGGCAGCACCACCGCGACACCTATTTCTACCTAATAACAGCAGTGTAAGGCGCTGCTGTGTTCCGGTTTGAAGGGTCGGAAAAGTCTGTCTTTCCGAAGCGTTCCAGCTTAGTCCTCGGGGGTAGCGGCGCGTCTGTGGCCGAAGAATAAGTAACTATAAGCGCGGACACATGCAATCGGTTTCAACCGCACACAACTGCACACAAATCGAACGTATCCACATGCCACTTCACTCGTGCGGTTCGTTTGTAATGTAACCTATTACAAGGTCTGTCTGAAGAACTCTTAAACAGGTACCTAATTTATCATTACTAATCTATATTCTATTCCAATATTAATATAGAATCGTAAAGAAACATCACCTTCACCTCTGTACTTCGGAAATTTCGCAAATAAGTACCTCCGCCCCTAAATCTACCACCACAAGATTGTTTGCGGAGTTACATTGGACGCTTAAGTTGATATACTCGGAGAGTCACTCACAGAACAATGCAGAGCAACGCGGCTTCTCGGTGAAATATAATAATGAAAACTAACCCCAACTAAATCCTTTATTGTGGATAATTATAACAATAAATATAATGTTTTTGCTCCTATTGTTAGCACTTACTTATTAGCGCCATCCAGTTCAGTGCCAAGTTACCAATTATTTATTTAATGTTTAACTGGTTTAATTTATACAACTCTTTTTTTGTTTACGAGGGCGAAACCTTCAAAAGGTACCTGACGTTGAGGTACCCGACGACGAGGGAGCGATGCCGCGTTATGTGGGATTTTTACCATACTAAAACCCCCCCGGTGGCCATACTCAACGCTTGTTGGAGAACTCCGGGATCTTCGACGGAACACAACCGGAGTCCTCCAAGCGTGATGCTCCGATCGGGCTCTGCCCTGGGGGAGCATTCCCTCCCCCCACAACATCTGGTGTTAACGACGGTATGCGACCACACACAGCGCTGTCCTTCCCGGGGTTGCTTACTGGATGGTGCAAGATCCCATTCTTGTCGCCCGCAGCCCCGAAAGCCCCCTTTTAGTCACCTCTTACGACAGGCAGGGGATACCGTAGCCCTATTCTAGTCCCGGAACTTCAGGGACAAATTTATGAAATCCTAAAAATAGTTTGGAGTGCAATAATGTCTCAATACGGACTTTTCTTCTTGATTTTCATTATTTATTTGTATAAAAAGCTGTATAGGTACCTATTTGGATCTTTTAGGTGTTTCTTTTACTTCAATAC
The DNA here is from genome assembly GCA_014595695.2 of Epargyreus clarus clarus. Classification (NCBI taxonomy): domain Eukaryota; kingdom Metazoa; phylum Arthropoda; class Insecta; order Lepidoptera; family Hesperiidae; genus Epargyreus; species Epargyreus clarus. The sequence continues at coordinate 717,065 of JACTTY020000085.1, read as the reverse complement.
TTAAATCAAATCTCACCGTCGCCTCTATGAGCTTCCGCATCCACCTTCGCTAAGAAGGCCTTTACAACCCCTATTTTGTCGTCAGATTAAAGAAATTAAATGGTAATTTGTCCCAACGTATTTTCATAACTGATCTCACACGAAAATTAACTACTTAAACTACATAAAAATAAAATACTTTAAAAGGAATTGTGTTTTATTAATCACATAGACTAGGTTTTCCTTCGCTAAGAAGTACAGCCCATTCGAGAATATTATGGATTCGCATGTGTGGGTTTTCGTTTTTAACTGAAACAAATAGAATTATGTATAATCCGAGAAAATAGTATACACCTTAAATCATTACCAACCTTTATAATCATTACAAACCTTTTTTTTAAATAAAAATAAAAAACGAACATGCAGTCGACGTGATGGTAAGTTATTTCCACCCATTAATGTCTGTAATCAATTCCGTATAGAACAGAGGTTTCTACTTGAAGCCGATCACCTATCACCTATATATAAATCAGCCGGTTACCACACCGAAACACGAGAATTGGTTCACGCGAGACATAGATGTGGCAGTGGTACCTCCCAAGTCAAAACATACTAGTCCTACGACCTTTCACCATGCAGCCCACCTGATGGTAAGTGGCTACTGCCCCCCATGGACATCTGTAATCAACCCCAGATAGGATTAGATATTCCTACCTGAGGTCGGCCACAGATGCGCCGCTACCCCTGAGGACTAAGCTGGAACGCCTCGGAAAATTCTGTCTCCCTTACCACACCCTTCTAAACGGAATACAGCAGCGCCTGACACTGGTGTTATTAGGTAGAAATAGGTGTGGCGGTGGTGCCGAGGGAGTCGACCCACAAAAGGTTCTACCACCTTCAAATAGCTAGCATTATATAACTAGAGACTTAACAAATAAAGAAAAAAGTGGTAACACAAGGAAAATCTCAATGTATAATAGTGGAAACTCTGAATACAATCTCTCATTTACGTTTTTCTGATACTCTTTTAATTCACTATCCCTTTCAAAGGACCAGTTTATATGGCCATACATATTACCTATGTAACTGTAATCTTCTAAATATATATAACTTGAAGGTGACTGACTGACATAGTGATCTATCAACGCACAGCCAAACCACTGGACGGATCGGGCTGAAATTTGGCATGCAAGTAGATGTTGTGACGTCGGCATCCGCTAAGAAAGGATTTTGATCAATTCTACCCTCAAGGGGATAAAATAGGGGATGAAAGTTTGTATAAATCTTTATGGTAAATAATGTTACTTCGTAACGCGAGCGAAGCCGCGGGCAAAAGCTCGTCTACTTATATATCTACTCTTCGAAAAAAAATACCAACCTTGTACTCTAACAAACTGCTTCGTTGGAACATCAGCAATACGCCATTTAGGCCTCCCCAGTTGAAAATGTGTGGTCGATGGAATCCCTTTGTGAAGCTCCTTTAATAAGTACATTATATTCACAATATTACTTACTTTTATATATAACTAGCTGACCCGGCAAACGTTGTGTTGCCATATAAATAAAAAAAATGTTAAGGGAGAACCACCCTTATCACTTAGGGGTAAGAAAAATAGATAGTAGCCGATTCTCAGATCTAATGAATCTGCATATAAAATTTGGTGAACATCAGTAAAGCCGTTTCGGAGGAGTACGGTAACTAACATTGTAACACGAGAATTTTATATATAAGATAATAATATTCGTAGGTACCTCTGAGGAGGACTAAGAACGAACCTATAGATGTCCGTTAATTGAGTAATGAAATTTCTACGATTGGAATTGCAATAGTAACTACTTATACCTATGATATCTAATTATAGTTACCGTAACTATTAGAAATTATTTGACGAGCTTTTATTTAACTAGCATTGTTAGTTTGTATACCTTCAGCTACAGTATATGATGGTCATCTTACAACTGTATTAAAATTTGTTCGAGCTCGGAGAGAGGTGAGGGGGTGGAGGGGGGTTGTTACCAACCACACTTGAATGAAAAACACACTTGTATGTTCCACTGAATATATAATAATAAATTTACAAGGGGCCTCTTATAGTATCTAGGAAAGGTTCTCAACAGCGTGATTCAACGGCTGTTTTAGCAGCGCCATCTAGTTTAATATTACGGAACTATCATATACAAATTATTTGGATATTGAACACAAATTTGAATATTGAACAGTATTTAAAAACAGTTAACTCCAACCTTTAGAACTGCAATTATGCATACACGTTCGTTTAGACGACAATACATGATTATAGCTCACTCTCATTTTAATGTGACCGACGCCCTAAATTGCCTAAATAGAGGAGCACTTTTTGCACCTCCATGATATGGGTATAAAAGTAAAGGGTTTTATTTATTTATTTACATGCCAACAGCAACACACACAATACATTATATAGTACTTAGAAGTACACTATAGTAGTATTAATAATAATAAGGTTCGTATGAGTGCCAATTATAGGCATGAACAACGTTTATATATTAGTCTGTATTTTTAATTTGTATGGAACAAATCGAACCATACGCAACCATTATAATGCTAACTGAGCATGTTAATAATGAAACAACCGCAACTGTTGCCCACTAGTTTCGATCTGTGCCATTTAACTATGATGAAGTGCTACTGATATAAGCAGTAATGGGTTGCTGATGATGATGATAAGTGCTACTTATGTGCTAATTTTTTTTTTTGTTTTCTGAGAAGAATTCAAAAACACAATAAGTATATTTTTTATTTATTCTTACTTGTTCCCATATATTTCGTCTTATAATCTTTGGTTCTTGGCGGTCAGATCTGGCTGATTTTGGGTTGTAATCAGGGGGATGGTACAACATGTCGTATGCACATAACGGCATATCCTTTGGTTTCCATTTCGTATTAAAGAAAGTTTCTTTGGACACCGGTATTACCATTTGGGTCATTAGCCTATCTTCTAACACCAGCGACATTTTTAGAAGATTTTACGTAAAATTTTGTATCATATAGTATCATAATAGATTATTTTATGACATTTATAATATTTTGACTTGATAGGTAAAATATAAAATATAATATAATAGGTAGGTACCTACTTAAATGTTTAAATAATTATGTAAATATTTTTTCAATGACTTCCTTAAATATAATTTTCTTAACTATTAACGACCGGCCCAATCTTAATTATAATTGAAATTTAAGTGAATAATTACATATTATTGTTACATATAATTTATTATTTCCACTAATAATAGACGAATAGAGACTAAGAAAAATATTAAAAATAAAATGATAAGCATAGAGCATAGATATTATTTATATAATATTTGACAATAATGACGTGCAATTTCAAATGCGTGTTTACATTATAACTAATAAATGACATCAAAATTAGAGATATGTATAATTACGGTGTGATTTAAGTTCATATATACATACATTTTATTTCTTCCTTGTTTTCTTTTTGTTTTATTTATATTTTTATTTTTGTCTGTAGATACATTGGATTACCTTATTCCACCGGTAAAAAGTAGACACAAAAACATAACAAGTGGTTTTCTGAGGAAAATTAGTAAGGAATCTGATGATGATAATGATACACTGCGACTTCGGCCGAGGAGTTTAAGCAGCAAACTTGCTAAACGTGTCAGAGAAGCATCCATAGGGTTGAGCGCTGATGTTCGGACATCCTCATCTTTAGTACTGAAGACAATTACGAATAAGGTTGTGATATATTTAATTTGTTTCAAGCAGCAACCCCTTGGAAATAATCCCCTGGGCACGCAAAGAATTGCGTGGGGAGATGCCTTCTCCAAGCATGGGGATTCTCCCCATGCTTGGAGATAAATAAGCAACACGTCACACAGTACATGTACGTACACAACAAGAAGGCATAAATAAGCAACACGTACAAAATAGGAAATTTCACTCAAATATACAATTTTAATTTTAACTCTCTCGGTTTTAGCTCCTTCTTGAAAATTTTTCTATATTAAATCAGTCACAGAAGAAAAATCCGTTTCGGACAAAAGTAAAAAATCAGAAGATCCCAAAAAATAATCCTGTAATAAAAATAACCGTGGTGCCAACAACAGCTGAAACTCAGACTTCGAAAGCGTTTCTGAAACGCAAACGAATTGCAAAACAGATACAGGAAACAATTTCAAATACAGACAATTGTAGACAAGACAACAATATATGTATGATTCGGAATCATCAAGGTATTCACGATATAAGAGAAACGAGCAGCGCAGATTTATTTAAACCTACAAATATTAAAAATACTAAACATGAGAAATCTGTAAGTCATATTACGTACACAAAACGCATATTAAACTCTCTAAACATGGAGCGAAAAAGTAGAAAGGAAAATCTTAATTGGGTTAATAATGGGCAAGTCTCACCAAAGGGTGCTAAAAAAAATAACACTGTAGGACAAGGATGTACTTGTGACAGCACTGTGAATACAGTATTAAATGACATGAATTCTCGAAAAAATCGCGTAACTATTGTTGGTCGTCTTGGTATTGATAATAATGACCAATATGTTTTAAACTGCGCAGCAACCGTTAATAATAAACCAAGTAAGTCGTAGCATATAATAAGGAAACTTAATCAAATTAAATAATTATTATAATAGGTACCTAATTTAATTTTCGTTTTAGTCGAAACTCAGCTTAGACGAAAAAGTATAGCCGCCGCTTCCATTGAACAGTTTGAAAATAATAATGGAAATATGTAAGTGTATATATATGCATATATTTATGTGAAGGGTAGTACAGTTGAATCGGTATCGAAGACAATTAATCGATATTTAAAATACATTCCTATATTTTTTAGAAGTTTATTTCTTGGACATAATTTTACTTATAAAAATAAAGTGTTTAAGACACTTAATTTTATCCAAATAGTAAACATATATATTATGATCTATTGTTGTAGCAAATTAACAAAAGCAACCCAAGCAAACTTCACTACGAGTTTAGAGAGAGATGCTGTAAATAGCACAACAATCAGTAATAAAACCGTTCAATGCAACTGTAACAACGTTACGGACGCTGCAACTACATTTAGTCGATGTGAAATTGATGAATCAATAGAACGAAAAAATCCTTTAATCGTTATATCTGTTTATCCAACAAAAGATAAAATGGATGATGTAAAGTATTTAGATGACCTCATCCAAATTAAACGAATTGAATCGTCTAAAAATACTAAGCCTGATGCTCGAAATAATATCAGCAAAACACCATCTAATAGACAGAAAATGGAAACTACAAACGTCAACACGAATACGATTAAGTCCCTCGGAAGTAGATCGCCCTCTCCTGCACGCAAGGTCATTAGCAAAGATAAAAGCGACAATAAATTAATAAACCAAAAAGGTCATAAAACAGCTAAAAAGGAAAGTCCTAACAGTAAAATGTCGCTCAATAAACTAATTCCCCAAAAGAACAAAGCAAATCGAAATTCAATTATTGTAAACGCTGCACACACATCTAAAGTAGATCCATTCAAAATTTGTCAAGAAAGGACTAATACTGATAAAAGAAAAATCAAGAAAGCTATAGTTGACAATTACACGAGAAAATTTCTTTCTCCTGTAACTGGAAAGGATTTAATTAAAAAACTGGGACATAAACCAAGGAATGATGCTTCTAAGGTGACGATTAACATCGACGGTGACACCGAAAGATATCGTGTGTTATTTCTTCAAGATAAATTAAATACTGATTTAAGTGTGCAAAGATTGGTCAAACCACAAACTAAAATGCCATCTGACTTGAAAAGTAAGGAGTACAATTACAATAGTGGAGATTCTGTGGATAATTTTCTCATGTTACCAAAAATTACAAAACCTAGGAAGCAAACAATGTGTAATAACAAAAAGCACGATAAGGTAAACAAAGTCTTAAATTACTTTCGTACTTGTTTATTTGAATAAATATGAGTTATTATCTCAAATGCATAATTATGTTTGCAGCAATTGAATAACTCCGAGGCTCTAGATAAAAAATCATCACGATTAAAAATACGAGACAGTCTGGAAATAAATCATTGGTATATAAATATTTTATAATTATTTATCCTAATATACATATGTATATTCAATACACATAAAACTGAAATATTTTCGTTTATGAAATTTTTTTTAAAGAATAAAAATATTTTTACATGTTATTATGTAATCCTCGTAGGACAACCTATTTTTTACGCTGACTATACAAATTGCATAGATATTTTTTTTACGTGGTCGTCAAAATGCGCCCCCCTGAACGTCGCAGCACTGGAAGGCACATCTCCGGTCAGTCTCTAGCTAAGACGCTGACAACTTATAATATATCCTATTTTTTGTTTTAAATACTCACCTATTTCATGTATGTAAAATAACGTGTGCTTTAGTAGTTCAAATGGTTTACTTTCAACTAATATTAACCATAAAATTATATCATCATATTGTTATAATCATAACTTAGGTAACGTTTGTTTAATTAAGATAATGGATAATACTCTTAATTACAGGCGAGAAGGAGGTAATTCCCCACGCAAACAAAGTATTCAACCGGCTAATAAAATTATACTTAAATCGAAAAAAGCGGATGGAGACGACAATGATATTTTTGGTGGGTAATATTACCAAAATTAAATTATATAAATATATATGATATATAATAAATAAACGACCCTAATTTAAGTAGATAATGGTTTTCGTAATGTGAACCTCCTCTGTTTTATATTGTACTAGTAAAACATTATCGTGGAGATAAATGCTGCGTTCCAAACCCTGCTGAACGAGACCAACAAATAAGAGAATTGCTTGGCATTGAACATCTTCGAGAGAAAATCACCCAGGTAAAAAGAAATGTACATTGTAACTTACTTACTAACAAAATTTTATTATGAGAATTACTTTGGAGTGCATTTTACTTTCTGCCCATTGAAGAACATTCTTTTATTTTACTTTTTTGTAAATTTGTTTTTTTTTAGGATATTTTCTCCGAATTCATCGACCAAGAACTACGGAGTGACTTTTACCCTAAGAATCGGTTATTTTTTTTATTACTTAAGTGTTATATAATTGCGATATTTCATAATACAATATTTGTGTCTCTTTAAGAAACAGATTAGTCCAACTTTCTATGATGGTAAAAATCACTTACCATGCTTGCAATTAACCCAAATAATTGGTTTAATAGATTCTGGTATTCTAATTACAAATCGATAACGTTATTATTTATTTATAAAACCCACAAAGTAGCTACAAAAATCAATTAATTATTAATGTTTCTAATTCAATATTTATCATAAAAAGTAAACGATACATCAGAAGATTATTTTTACCAATAGAAACAGATATATACATAAACCTATTAAGATTATACGTTAGTAGTTCAAGTTATCTACATCATTATATTTTTTTCTAGCGGAGAAAGTAGAACATCAGTATCACATCAATATAATTACCTAGTTAATGACGCTACAGATAAGAAAAAAATAGCTGAAAAACCAAAATTAGTAACGACATCCACTCAATATGATCAGAGCACTGTGTTTTCGTATCAGCAGATGGTACTTAATCGCAACATCCAGGTGTTCTTGCAAGTAGATCAATTCACAAATCAAAAACCCATTATGTTGTCCCGGAAACAATATGACAAAGTTAAGAAAACTATTCAGAAAAAAGTCTCCAACAAAAGCAACCAAGAAAGACGTAAAGTTTATAACTCAAAAAAATGTAGCGTTATATCAATTGGAGAAGTCCGTAAGACGAGGAAACAACAAATCTCTAGCGAAAAGACCCATAAATTTGTACAAGCAAAACATGATTTGCACCATGAAAGTGTGGACAAGGGTGTTGAAAAAGAAAAAGAACCGTTAGTCGTATTATATTCTGTCGAAAAGGACATGAAAGGCGAAGATAATGTGAAGACTTTTGTAAAACCAAGTCCAAGACAGGTAGTATCCTCCACGGAGGTTCGCTACGGCAGTATGGCGCACATGAAACATGTCACGTTTTCATCCAGTAATTTGGGAAGTCGTGCGCCTGAATCCCTTTTATACAGCCCCAGAAAAAAAGATTGTCATTCCATTCATACTATTTTTAAAGGTATTAGATTAATCTTGCTTGTAATTTTAGAATACATCCCATTTTAGTAGTTAGTCTTAACCAATTCTTGTTTACCAAAGTTCTACATTTGACAATTTTTGTCTACATAAAATTGTAAAATTTGAACTTGACTGATGGGTGATGGACCTGATGGATAACTGAATTTATCATAATTCATATTATGACAAAATAATGAAAAAATATCATAGACATCGAGATTTACTCCACTTTGTCCAATAAACCCTGATTGATTTAGCCATAAACAACCCTTAACATTCGTCTTAAGTCTCCTTGTTTCGCACGTTACAACGTCCAATGATACTTATGGTAGCCATAAATTCAACAGTAATAAAACCTTGTAAATACTAATTTGTGAAAATATATGCACGTGCCTATTATAATGTAGCAGCAGCAAAATTATCAATTTATATGAAATCAACTTATGTTAATATTAGCTTTACGCATCTATGACTGACATCAGGTAGGACTCAAATGTTATCTGACGTTGATTACAGATGTCGGTGAGCGGTATTAGCCACATACATAATGGACTGCTTCCTCGTTTACTACTTCTATATTATCTAACACCACCCTATTTGAAACATTCCAGGTCATAAAAAATCCCCTACGCCGAATCTAGGCACGTCCGCATTTTCGCTTTACTCTGATGCAGACAACCGTTCAGAAAACAAGTACACTGTACACCCGCATGATGAAAAGCCGAAGAAGCCATTTTTCAGAAGACTCATGTCATGTTTGGTCATGAGGACGGACAAAATATCGGAGGGAATTTTGCCATCCGCCCGCCGTTACGAACCCAGCGTGATGAGTTCATTTGACTCGTACCATATAAGCACATCTCTTGCCGTAAGAAATATTGATCATTCATAAGTATATAACACCTTTAAAATAAAAGTGACAGAATTAAGAATTATAATTTATGTAATAAAATAATGTAATCCTTGATAAAAAATATGTCTTCTATCACTTGTATTCTAAAGTTGCATTATGGTTTTAGTATTAAACCAATAGATCATTTTGGTGTATTGGATTTCTCTGACAAATATGATAAACGCTAATATGTCTCAAAACAATAATATCACTATTACAAGGTACTAGGTAGAATTAGGTGTAGATATTCTGCAAATAAATAAATTAAGTCTTAAATTATCGGGGGTCATTTTTCAGGCTATAGATATAACATCTTCTCTGTACGATACTTCGGCATCCTTCTATAGCAACCACACCATATACCCAGTTGCAAGAATGAAGAGAGGGTTCTTTAGTTCTGTGAGAGGATTTCTCACGAATTTCAAAGGTCGATAAGAAAAATATCTTTTGTAAAGTGTATGTTTTGTGTATTTACTTAATATGTTTTTATTAAAATTATTGTTTTGATTTAGTTTTTTTTATTTTAAAATAGAATTTTAGTAATATAGTGGTCATTTCTGCTATCATTATAACTTCTTTTATTCGTTTTTTAAGGTTGCATCAAATTATCATTTTTCTTATAAAATCTTATATTTATGTTCGTATGCTCTCAACATGGCAAAACAAACAAATTAGTCGCTTAAACCATCTATCAACTGCGTTCGATCCCGCCGCGATTGTCATAAAATTCATAAAAACGATTAGTCCTTAAAAATATGATTTTAAGCGGTAATTATTTCAAAGATCCAAATCACAATCAAAATATAATAAATACAAATAGAGAGTAACGGCTGCATATAAAGATTGTTTTTGATTTCATTAAAAAACTTAATATAACCTCAATTTTTTGACAACTGTCATTTGTCATATGAATGAAAATGTTATGTTTAGTTTTGTGCATTTAATCTATTTTATTAAATAAAATGGCATTTTTCAGACGTTGTGTCCCTATTTTTTCAAAAATTGTTACTAATGTGTCCCTTACTTCACAAAGTATGTATTTCCTTGGATACTTTACTATCCTTAATCAGTACTTAAACTACATTATGAAATGTTTTTTCAGGCCAAAAGATACACCGATGGGTTGCGCCTACATTAAAGGAATTCAAAAGACGAGAAGACAAACTCGGCGGGAAGAAAACAAACCCAAGGAATACATTTTTAGAATGGAATTTGGAAGCAGAGCTATACGCGTTTGGGATGCGTCTTCACGAAGAGTTTGATTCGGATTTGCTTTTACAAGCATTTACAGATCGATCGTATGTCATCAAAGAGGAGTTGAAGCAAAAGGAAATGGAGTTCGATATCAAAATGAAAGATAACAGAGATCTTGCTGTAGAAGGTAGGTCTTAAGAAAATTTAAAGGAAGTTTTATTTTATTATATAAATGTTGCACAATTTAGCATGCAATCTATGAATGTAACTGGCTTTTAACGTTCATGGACATCTGTACTCAATCCCAGATAAGATCAGATTCCTACCCTCAGTTATGTCGGCCCGTCTCCTTTTGGCCTCAGATGTTTTACTACCCTTGAGAACTATCCTATAATGCTTCAGAAAATGTCTCTTAGTTTTCTTACCACATCCTGCTACAGACTGCTTAACTAAAATAGGTGTGAAATAATTCTCTTATGATTTTTCTTTTTTTTTGTTTGTGTAAAGTACCAAGTGAGTAATAGGTACTTTATATTAATTACGATCTAGCCTAATTTAAGACTAATGAGTAATTCTACGCTAACTTAAACTGCTAAATAATCATATATCGAAGGTGGCATCCTCTGACACTGCACTTCTTTGTTTTAACACATAAGGGAGTAGACACATTGTTCTTGTGTTCTATAAAATTCCCCTAAAAATGATTTGTCTAATCATTTTATTATTGACATCCTTTTTGGGCAAAGTTAGTAAAACATGTAAAAGAAACTTTTTTAAACAGGAGAGAAGTTTATGGAAGAGTACATACAAAGGTACTTGGAAGCAGTGCTACCAAAGTTCCCACTTGAGGGCATCCGGGGTGTACGAAATCATCTTATGAGTGAAGAAATCTTGAGCCATGTTAGCTTACACCTTGGAACTAAGGATATTATTCTAGCTTCGGTAAGTTCTAGTTTAAACTTATATAAAAAAAAATAGCCAAATGCGAGTTTGTTTGCACAAGGAGAGTTCTATACAACCAAAATTCAATTTATTTTTTATGTTTTTTAATAGATAACATAACAGGCATAGAAGTAAAGAAATTGTTAAAATTTAAACTACGTATGATGTTTATAGAAACCAGGAAAAATGCTAAAAAATTGCATTTTTTTGTACAGTGACTTCCACTTATTTGTTATGTATTTTAGTTTTGTAGTACTTGTTGTTGACCCACCACTGTTATACGTACTGTGTGTGTAAAAAATTCAAGTGTCTAACTATTACGGTTTAGGAGATGAGCCCTGTGACAGACGGACAGACAGTTTTGGATATAGAACCTTAAAAATATACAATAGGTAATAATTATATCCCTTATATTTCAGGAATACCCCGTGGATAACTATATTTTAGCAAACACATTCAAAGCAGTAGTAGGATGCCTGATACAATCATCGGGGGAAGAGAGGGCGGCTCATTTCGTCAGGGACTTCCTTATAACACAGCTGCAAGGTGAGATTTTTTAGATATAGTCAGAAGATAGCTAATACTTTGTTATATAATTTATAATAATTGATGTTTTACCAAGTACTTGTTGCATATTCATAAAATTGTTGATTAACCTTCAATTCAATAATTTCATTAGTAGGATGTAACTATTTTCGTATGTAAATATAGCATTGTAGTTGCTTACTTAGCTGATAACATAATGGTGGACGTACAAGTAATATTTAAATTCCTTTACACTATGTGAAAACTGAGCTTTTTAGTACCTGAATGGTTGTTGTGAACTGTTCATTAATAAGGCAGTCCAAGGTCAACATCCCAGGTATGTACCCATGCACCTCTGATTTTTGAAAGTTATGTGCATATTAGAAATTAATTATCACTTGCTTAAACAGTAAAGGAATACATTGTGAGGAATCCTGCAAACATACAAAAAAAAAGTTTTCAAAGGTATGTCTACCAATTCACACTTGGCCAGCGTGGTGCACTAAGGCCTAATCCTTCTGATTCTGAGATTGATGATATTCATTAATAATATTACATCAGTGCACTATTGGTAATGTTGAAGACTGATGGTTGACAAGGGACAAAACTTATATTGTCTTAAATTCTCATAGTTTTTTTTATACTTCCAGGAAAAGACGTAAATGAATACTGGAATATTGAAGACCCATGGACAATGCTCACAGGACTGTTGTCTAAGGACAACACAGTGATAGAGCCACGGTTGATAGGCGAAGTTGGGAAGAACACAATACTGGCTTGTTATAGAGTTGGCCTCTATATAGACAAGAAAATGTTGTCATCAGGTTACTATTTTTCCATTAGTAATATATTCACTATTCTGTAACCATGTAGAAAATGGATTTTGTTTTTTACTATGCCTCCTGCTTTACTGAAATTAAAAAGATGTGCAGTGGAGTGCAGGAATAGCGATCGTAGTCGTCACACTGAAGTATCTCACCTTAACATACAAGAAATATAATTGTAGACCTTAATAGATTTTTTTTAACAATAATGTCAATGAACACTAAACAGAGCATTCTTTGGCTCCCCATTTGGTACTCAGAATACCTGGCTACTGGCTTTATATCCTATAACTAGACACATTGATTAGTCCACATAACTAAAGGTCAGGAGCAACTCCACAATACTGTTACAATACAGATTAATACAAAAACACATTTGTGGCCAACTTTCCTATTCTCAAGGGAAACGGGCACTTCCTGTTTCGAGAACATCTTTGATCAATCAATCAAACCCATGATTATATCATTACTTGTTACAGGTTTTGGTGAATCAGTAGCAACTGCAAAGGAAATGGCGGCAAGAGAAGCTCTTAAAAAGATTTTCGGTACTGAAGATCACATGGCTCCTATTAATTTTAAATTACAAGGAATACCCAAAGCGACTTCAGATGCCAGATATCAAATTTCAGCAAGCTGAACATTTCTGTAGTAAAATAAGAACCATATTAGTTTGTAATTACCTTTATTAAATAATGATTGAGACATATCTTTTACTTAATTCATATATAATAACAAGACACAATAATAGAACTTATTAAAAATAAAATAATTAATGAAATATACATAATTTTTACAATATTACAAACAAACTGGAAGTATTTTGAATATATAAACTTAACAATAAATAAATCAAAGTAATTTACTTAAAATTTACGTAAAACAAAACAGAGGGGCAAGAAAAGGAAAGTTTATTGTCAATTTGCCTGTATAAGAAACTTGTAAAAGTTAACATAGTTTCTTTTAAGTTATAAAGTTTGTTATTTCTTCTCTTTTATTTCTAAAAAAAGGAGAAAAATCTTTAACCTCGCAGGCAGTTACAATATAAAAATGGTTTGTGGTCAAATGAGTCCTAATATAAACATCTATAATTTAATGTTACAAGTAGTAGGAAAATATATGTAAGGCACTTAAATAATCACAGATGGAATACCCAGTAATAAATTCATAATTACGATCCTATTTTGTCTAACAATAGATCACCATTAGCGTTTTTAATTCGCACTCTTCCCGACGCATATCGTGTCTCTGAAGTACCGTCGTTATATACTATCTTCACTGTGCCATCTGGAAATTCACGATACTGAAACAAAATAAATCCATTACTCGATTTATTAAATTAAAAATAAAATTATCATAAATATCATATTTTCGATTACAACATAAGTTGAGATGTAACTAATATTCGGTTATATTTTATTTTAGGTATCGATTTTTCGATTTAATGGAATTCAAAATTCGGAATAACTAAAAAGAGTGAGTTAGACTCGTGGAATAAGTTACATTACATATTTTTGTTATTTATGTATACATACTCAGTTTAGTTCTTAAATGTGAGCCTGAGTCATTTATAGCAATTGGACTTTTGAAATCACTTTAAATGAAAAAGAACGGCAGTCCTAACTATAGTCAATTAAATTACTTGCTACTTTTGAGGACTGAGCACTACTATAAGGTAAGGTATGGCCTTTGATAAGTAGGTATGACAGTTAAGTCACGAAAAATTCTATTTTGAAAGTGCATAATATATAGCTCATAGGTATCAAGTGTGTTACCTTGCGGTCCTTAGCATGCACCTCAACCTGTCCGTTACTGAAGGCGATGCGTTGTTCACCGTCCGCGGACACGGTGAGCACGGCGCCGTCGGGGAACCGCCACTCCTCGCGAACGTGCTCGTTCTTCGGGTCGTAGTAACGCACGCTGCCGTTCGGGAGACGAATCTCTGATGAACCGTCCTTGTAACGTTTTTCTACTTGCCCACTACATATAAAAAATAATGATATAATACAAAAAAAGGTAATTGCAGGATATAAATCATCAATGTAATAGTGTGCTATTCTTAAACTAATGTATTCTTAAGTTAAATTAGGATCTTAAGCGTTATTTTTCCATTTTGTTTCTAATGTTTGTAGAATCTTATGTATTTTGGCTCCGGAGAAACGGGCGCCAAAAATTTTTTTTTGATAAAACAACAGTGTCGAATCTTGGAAGATGTATGATAAGTAAAATATTTTACTTATCAAATTAATAAGCCAAACACACATTGCTTCTAATAGTCCTTAGGGGTAGCAACGTATAATTATGTGATTGAATTCAGGCCACAATTAAACCCTATTTCATTACTGATGTCTATATGCGTCAATGACTTTACCATCTGTTATATTACATGCTTGTTCAGTTACAAAAAAATAGACAACTTACTCAGAGAACTCCAATACTTCTAACCCATCTGGATGTGTTGTATGATAAGTCTTTGTTTCAGCATAATAATACTTAATCCTGCCCTCATCATAGAAATTCTCCTTAACATCGCCATTGTAATAAATAAACTTAGAGTACTTTCCATCAGCCGATATATGTTTAACATTGCCATTCGGGAATCGTAGCTCTCTCGAACCATCAAGTTTCCTAATTTCAGTTGGATTCAACTTTGTTTTTGATATACTACTTCTACTTGAAGATGGTTCTGGACTAGGTATCATCCTTTTATCACAATACAATTCTTTGTTTAACCCTGTCACTGACCTCTGACTAGTAGAAGACCGATTACTAAGAATTGAAATTGGGGATTTAACTCTATTATTTCCATATGGGTTGTCATTCATATTATTTACAACATTTTCTTCAGCATCATTGCCTAAATTTAACGGTGACTTAGAACTATGATGGGATCTATGACTCAGGATGGAAACAGGAGATTTAGAGGTATTTACGCTTGATTCGCTGGAGTTTGCTTGATAAGGAGATAAAGAAGTTTTACTTAATGATTTTGAAGATGTGACAGAATTAGATTTTTGAATGAAAAATCCATCATAATGCCTGGGACTGATTTTGGAAGTTTCCTGGTTACCAGATGTTCTATTTACTGTAGGAACTGACTGAAATCTTTCATTATAAATCTTTTCTAGATTATTTTCATCTTCACTAACATTTTCGTTACTTAAATCAGAACCATTTAGACTTTCATTGTCGTCTTCCTTCTGTAAATTCATATCTTCATTATCAGAATCGACCATTGCTTCCACATGCTTGAATTTATTGTTATCTTTATCACTAACAGAATCTTTCTGACTGAAATACTTAGCATATCGAGAAGTCACATTTAAATTGGGTACACTTTTTGCTCTTCGCCTTGTATTAGATAAAGGTTGGATTTTCTTACTTCTACTCTGTCTTCCAATTTCAAAAGCTTTATATTTTACATTATTGTCTAAATCAGCTTCAGAATGTACTTCCTTAGAGGATATGTGGGCTAGCTTTTTATTTATTTGCTCCAGATATTTTAGATTAGTTAATCTTCGTGTTATATCATTACTGTGTTGAATCCTTCTGTTTTCTTTCTTTAGCTTTTCAACTTCCTCCTGTAACGATTTTTTCTCTTTCTCCATAATTTTGAGTTGGTTACGAAGTCTTGCAGTTATAGTGGTTGATTTTGCATCTTTGTCTCTTATTTCCTCTTTAAGATCTGATATTTCTTTCTTCAAACTAATAACTTCATCTTTGTCTTTTTTACTAAGTCTTCCTCTCATTTCTCTGACATATCTATCATACACCTGTTTTTGTTTGTTGAGCTTCTCTTTTTCTTCAGCTAAATAATACTCCGATAAGATTTTTTCTTCATTGTATTTTTGTTCAAAAGATGTTTTCTCTTCGTAAAATTTCTGTCTCTCTACATCAAGTTCTTCACGCATTTTAGTTAAATTTCCATTCTCTTTTCTGAAAGTTTCTATTTCATCTTCTAATTCCCTGAGCCTATCTTTTAAAAGCTCACTTGTAGCAATTAATTTTGCATTCATTTCTGCCATTTCAGCAGTGTTAACATCACTACATTTGACATTGTCATCTGGACTTTTTTCATTTTGTTTTAATTTCTTTCCCTCCATTACTTCAACTGACTTATTTTTAACATTTTGTCCTCCTCTTTTATTATGTGGGCTTTGACTTTCATTTACATGTGATGTCTCATTTCCTTTACATGAACAACAAGTTGAAACAGAAGCGCAGGATTCACTACATTCTGTATAATCACTGCAAGTTTCAGCATCACTGCAAGAATTGTCATTCCTCTTTCTATTAGGACCTTCAGGATGTAAATGTAATAAATCAGGATTATCATATAGACACCTCTGAAATACCAAAGGTGTACTTTCTCCAGAACATTCCAAATTGTTCTTTTTCAGAAAACGGTTGAAGAATGAATTGTCTAAGCTAAAACTTTCATGTGTTACTTTATTTTCCAGCAGTTCAAACATGTTCTGCTCAGCTGCTTCTCGGTTCTGTCTCAGTTTAGAAAGTGTTTCATTACAACTAGTATCAGAAACAGAGCTCTTTGCTGGAGATATAAAATTCTTGTAATATTCTGTCTGTTTGAGTTGTCTAAGAAAATTATCTTGTTCTTTTGTTAGAACAGAGGCCCATGTTTGACCCCTTGTAGCTTTCAAAGGATGTGTTGCTTTTGAAGTACTTTGGGCAGTAAAAGTTGGTTTATTAATTGAACCCTTACTGTTACTTAATACTTTATTATTATTTACTTCCGATGAATTGGAGCTAGTTGTTTGATTACAACTATGCTTACACTGTTCTTTTATTGGTTTGTCTACTTCTTGTGGTTGGGTATTTATATTTTTAGGTTCCTTCTCTTGAGGTGGTGACTTTTCTTTAGGTTTAGTTACAACAATTTGTACATCCACTTGTTTATTAATTTTATTTGTATTTACAACAGGATTTTTAACATCCTTTTTTGTTGTTTGTTCTTTTACTGTCTTGCTGGATTTTTTCCACGGTAAAGCTTTTGTGTTTTGAATAACTAAATCATTTTTCCGAATACCAAAGCGCATCATGCCTTCACCTCGTTTTAAAAATGGCTTCTTCGTTTTGGAAAGGTTCTGCTGGATTTTGGGAACTTGATTCTTACTACTTTTATCAGTTTTCAGTTTTTCTATAATGAGCTCTTCAAAGTCTTTTCTGGGTGACAATATCGGCATTTCATCTAAAGATATTTGTTTTTTAACAACAGACAATTTATTTTGTCCATTAGGTACAGAATTATCAGATTTATCTGTCACGGGACCGCTTCTGGTTTGAGTTGAAACAACACTTCTGGACGAGACCGGAGAATTAGTAATAAACTCTGATTCCTGAGACAGGTTCAATACAGACACACCTTCAATGTAGTCTTGAACATGTTTTCGTGTCGAAATATCTCCTTCAAGACATGAATTTTGATCAGTAGCTTGCGAGGACTGGAGCAAGCTACGAAATGTGTTATAACTGGTACTATTACTGAAATGGCTCACGATTTCTGTCACACTCGAACTTTCGGGCGAGTCCTGATATTGTAGCCGGTGTTTCTGTAGCTTCCCGCGCTGCATTATTTGTAGCTGTCGTAACATTTGTAAGCGTTCGAATATCTTTGATGGAGATAAAGAAACATCACTCTCAGAATACGATTGATCCATTGCAGGTAATTCCACTATTCACATCAGCACATTTATATAAATAAAGTAAATAAAAGTTATAAAAACTGCAAAGTAGTAACGAAGTTTACTTGAATGTTTTGAAATTTGAATTTGACACATTGATTGACATAATGCGACGACGGACTTGACACTAGGGATGTATGGATCTAAAATAATTTAACCGAAGATTCGATTTCTTTCACTAAAACATTTTTATCGATATTTTTAGGAAAAAAACGCAGTTTCGTATTATTTTGACACTAGTATGTGTATGTGTGTATTGTATAATTTGTTAATAATCATTGTTACATAGGACGATAATAAGTTAAAAAAAAAACATATTAAGGCAATGATACACAAGTAATAATCTTTCAATATTAGATTACATCATAATTTTTTCTTAAACCGATCCGAGAATATAACTACCTATTCGAGAATACCTGACTTTATTTCGTCTCTGACACCAGACATTTTGCCCATCACCCAGGAATTCTATGTAAATTATGTTGCCAGCTTCCTATACATTATTATATTCCCAACTTCAAGACAAAAACCTAAACAGCTTATCATATTTTTTAGGTAGTTTAAAAATTTCCACCAACGTTCGTTAAATATATTATTATGAATGAAATACATCATCAAATACATGATATTAACGAGGGGGTCTACGAAAATCGTCTTCCTATTACCAACCTTACAATGGGACTTAATGTAATTACTAATTAAACTTTCGTAATGTATCGAATCATTTTATCATTACTATGTAGACAATAAAAAAAAAATCTGTTTTGTTATTTTCCTTGTTTTTTATATTTTTATAGAACTTGAATGCGGTAGATTACTAGCTGTTAATAAAGTAAACTTAGTACCATTTTAATAAGTACTGATAATACACCTACACCACACCTACACCTATTTCTACCTAATAACAGCAGTGTTAGGCGCTGCTGTGTTCTGGTTTGAAGGGTGTGTTAAGGGAGACAGACTTTTCCGAGGCGTTCCAGCTTAGTCCTCAGGGGTAGCGGCGCATCTATGGCCGATATCTAATTCTAACTAGGGTTGATTACAGATGTCCATGAGCGGCAGTAGTCAGTTACCATCAGGTGGACTGCATGCTCGTCTGCTACGCCTATATAATAAAAAAAACATAGTGTCCATTTTTTCACTATCTAAAGATTTTAAGTACGTATTATAAAATATACATATAGTATAGTGGGAAAAATTAATGAAATACTGGCAACCCCAGATACTCCGTATTTATAAATGTCAAAATTTTTGTCCAGCCTTGTTCAAAAAACATCTTTTCCTCTGCAGGTTACAAGCACAAAAGCTATAATGTCTAAGAGAAGTTTTCATAAAGCCCCTAAATTTAAACCAGAGGTGAAAATAGTTAATAAACCCAGGCAGTTAGTATCTGTGGCGAGCAGGAAGGAGAAAGTTGAGGTTTTACCTGAACCTATAAAATCTATATCTGATAAAAAACATTATAAGTAAGTATTCATTATGATTTTGAAGTTGATTTGTGATTAAGAATTATAAATAAAATATTTAAAGTCAATATCGATAATCTTATTTATAGTTTTTATTCAAATTATAAATTGGCCATTTAAAACTGCATTAAAGCATTGGTGATAGTTTGACTCTTAATTAAAAAATAAAATAAAAGTATTTGATGAGATAAGAAAGCTAGAAGCTAATAAGTGAACGATAAACATATTTGTAATATTTGTTTCTTTTTATTACACGCTTTTTATTAGCTTCACCTGTATGTTTGTATGTTTGTTTGTATGTTTGTAACCGACTTCTTTGGGCGCGATTTTGACCCACTTTAAACGGCCAGATTTCGTTCAAACTTTGTAGATTTATTTCACAATTATACTATTTACTGTTCCTTAATTGATTCCTAGATTCATTTAGATTTTCTACTTTTTAGTTAATTTTATCATAAAAGCGTGTTTTTTAGTTTTTTGAACTATATTTATTAAATTTTATTTTATAAGTAATTGTCTGGCATATATTGTCAGTAAAAAGTGTAATTATTTAAAAAGTCTGTAATACTCAAAAACAACTTAATTTTAAATTTCAACATGTACCATATACCAGTGGTCGGATAACCGCAGGTTGTGGCTAGTGGCTGCAAGGTGCGGCAAGTGGCTATTTGAATACTTACCTGCAGCTTTTTCATGTAATCCTAAGTAATAAAAATTGAAAGCTTAAAAGAAACAAGTAAACTTTTTGAAATTCAAAATAGGTACATTTTTTAGAATGCATCATAAATAGTGTGAGTAGTTACTTGCAAATGTGTATATCATTATTTTCATTGAATAACTGCATGATAAAAAATATTTGGACATTTTGTAGTTTTGGTCAGCATTTCTTTTAATAGTAACTATTTCCACAACAACTAAACTAAAGCCATACTCAAGTTTGAAAAACACACCTAATTGTTCTTTAGAAATTAATTCTCAAATGTGTGTAACATCCATCTATATTCATTTGACTAACATGCTGGTGGGGACATAGCCTAAATCTAAGGAAGACCTGTGTGCAGCATTAGAGAGATTAGGGTTTACAAGTCTGTCATCCCATATTTCAATACAACAGGCATATTTACTTTATAAAGCCTGAGACTTACATATTTTGATATATTTGAATATTTCTAGTGTGGAAGTGTTCTTAAGTTTATGTATTAGGGGATAGATGCTACCTGATGTACAAATGAGGTGCCCATCACAGTTCTCAAGTGTGGCGATATATCTGTGATCGGTTTCAGGTAGAATCCCTGTCCTATATATGGTTGGTTGTACTTGTCCATGGGTGGCAGTACAATTTATAAAATAAGTATTCAAGTCAAAATGTATTGTTTACAGAACTATAAGACTAGAGAATGGCCTAACGGCTCTATTAATATCTGACCCGAGTCGCATCACATTGCCAGAAGAGGAATCCTCAAGTGAAGAGGAGACAAGTGGCTCTGAAGAGGGCACTGACCCCGAGAGTGAAGGTGGACAGTCTGCGAAGTCGGCTGCCAGTGACCAACATGGGATTAAGAGACGCAGCGAATTTGACGAGGAGAAACTTGTAAGTTTGATTATATTATTTTATTTCACGTTTCATTATATGTAGTTATATGGGAGACACTTATATGAGGCACTCCAAATTTGGATTGATTATAGATGTCCATAGGCAATAAGTTTGCAGTGTCAAGTAGACTCTAGGCATGTTTGCCACTTTGATAATTAATGTTAATAAAAAAATGTATTTTCTTTTTAGTTACTATTTTTTTTATGAGTTAAGTGATGCACTAGTCACCTTTTCTATCTGGTTCTTAGAGGAGTCCTAGGTTCAATCCCAACTCAAAGTACTTCTAAATTTTTGGTTTCAATTCTAGGACTGAGTTTCTTGTAGCCGTCTTATTGCAAATCTTTATTTAGTGCAAATGCACTACATATCACTATCTATAGTGTGTTTCACATGGTAAGTTTTTGTATTTGTTGTGTCTCTCTATTAGACTCTTGAAATATGAGGCAACTGTGCACAATCTATGTCATTACTGTTGTGTGGTCATCGGCCATGATACAACCTTCACCTAAGACCTTCAATCACTATATTGTTATAATAACAATAACAGTTGCATGTCTCTATAAAATTTCTACCTGTGCCATTGTTAAATTATTATAATGTCATACATATATAACATTATGTAACATTTAAATACTAGTAATCTTATATTTATGTCCATTTGTTTCTGTAATCGGTGATTGGACAAAAGCCACATTACATTTATGACATTAGATTTATGTGGTCAAATTTCTTGAAGGCAGTAAATATTTGATTACGAAAATACTTTTCGTTTGGCGCATGATATGTATTTTTGGATGTTAACAAAGATCAGACATCAAAACAGGAAAACGGATATTATTATGTAACCAGGATAATTATATAGGCAGGTTATACAGAAGTATTATGACAATGTGTGGAAAAAATATTTTTTTTACTTAAAATAGCCTTTTTCTTAATTGGTCATATATAATTATTTTCCCGAAAATGATACTTGTAAACAGCACTATCCAATAGTGGAATAGTAGAGGCGTGTTTTTTTTTTTCAAGATTAACTCGTTTGATTCCCGGCTAGAGAAACAAAAATAAAAAAAAAAGATTTAGCTTTTATCTAAATCGGTCCTGTAACTACTTTCAACATTTTTCTCCATAGTTTTAGTTTCGTTTTTGGCCCTGAAGGACCATTTGAAAAATTCACCCTGTATATACGAGTGATATATAACGAGCTTCCTAATTGCGACTGCAGCCAAAATCAATATCGGAAAATGTTTGCATTGTAACAATGGCTGCAAGTTATATAAGTTAGCTATTTCAGGCATAGAAATATAGCTTGGAATAGTAAACCATTTCACCCGTTACTATTCTAGAGACTATATTTACATTATTTGTTTCATATGTAGGTAAAATTTCTAAATCAAACATTAGATCATATAACATAAGTTGTTATGTAAATTAGAGAATCGAGTAAGCTATTACTAATTAACACATACATGCGATGAGCCAGAGTAAATATAAGTTATAGTACTTTTATTTTCTATGGCACTTACACCTAATAATTATACTCAACTACGCGTGTCTACTTTTAATAGATCAAACTGTTTCCTATTTTTGACGTTATTCTACTTTTGGCGCGTTTGGAAAATAGATGTATTTTTAGTATTCAGACAAAGCTGCCCGCGTAGATGTACTCGTAACACATAATTTTAGTGTTGGACACATAGATTAGTAAAGATTACTCACTCCTAACAATAAAATGTACCCAGTTTTGACAATGTGAAATAGTTGCCTAAAAAAGTTTTGCCACGTCTCCGTGCTAAAATGTCCCTAAAATATTTATTATGTAAATTACGCAGTATTAGTTATTTAGTCGTAAATTTTCTCAAAAAATGTTTTTATTTGTCAAGAATTCAAAAAAAGAACTTACTAATAAGCCATTTGTGGCTTCATTCAATTTCAAGGCAGCGAAGTATCTCTACTAATCTATGGTTGGACACTATGGTTGGATATATATACAGGGTGAATTTTTAAAACGGGCCTTCAGGGCCAAATCCGAAACTATAAGGATTAGCGAAAAATGCTGAAAGGAGTTACGAGGCCGATTTTGATAAAAACTAAAACTGCATCATTAGTTTTTTAAAATATCTTTTTCCCTAGCCGGGAATCGAACGAGTTCATTTTTAAAAAAATTACACCCTCTATATTATTCCACCATCTGATAGTGTCGCTTATAAGGATCAAATGGAATGGAATGAAAAGGAAGTAATGTTATGTGACAAATTAACATACACATACATATATATATATATATATATATATATATATATATATATATATATACTCTATTTTTTTTAAACGCTTCTGTGGTTAAAACATCATTTTATAATCGGTTTATGAAGGGAATTGGGATGTGTGTGTCGAAAAAAAATAAACCTTTATAGGTATTTTTAAATTTTTTAACACGCTTCCAATTTTATTTTGAGGCGATTCATTATGATTGATTGATTTATTTTCTAGTTTTTAATTCCATTAGCAATAAAAGCGTGTTTTTTTAGTTTTTTTTAAACTATTATTTATTTCACCTAAAATCATAGGAAATACTACTAAACTAGACGAAATATTCTTGGGTGACATTAGTTATTGAGGATTTATACGTTCAGGGTTACTCATTTAAATGTTACCCAGAATATCTCCCTTTATGTCTCGATCGTTTCTGTCCTTTGTGACATCGAATATAGGTCAACTATTATATGGCACGATTGAATCACAGTACAAGTGGCATTGAACTCAACTACATAATAAATCCCCAGATCCCTTTATACAAGTTTTGTTATTTTTCGATATATTTTGGAAGGTTTATGATGTTTATACAATAATGATTTTAAGTTTTGAGTTTGTGGCACTATATCAGTCTTGCTTAGTAAGAAAAACAGTAATATAACTAATTATAGAACATTAGTAGAACCCTCTGTGGTGCGACTCTCGGGACAATACAGCCATTCCTATTTCTGCCTAATAATAGCAGTGTTGCTGATTTCTGGTTGGAAGAGTGTAGTAATAAAGGGGGACAATATTTTTCCGAGGCACTACAATTCCTTAGGGATAGCGATGCATCTGTGCCCAACCTCAGGTAGGAATCTGATCTTACCAGGGTGGATTATAGATGACTGCATGCAAGTTTGCTAATTATAAAATTAATATTTATTTTAATTAACATTTCAAGTTTTTTTATAATATAAATTATAAAAAAAAAACTTGAAATGTTAATTCCTACTAAGTATTACTCTTTACTTAACTCAATCCTTGAAACTGTAGATACAGCTTGTTCAATCCGCTGCATTTTTGGAGGTCAATGTCTCTTACCATCTACGATATTCATCTATAATAATTATTCATTACTAAGTCAAATAGTTGATAGCCGGAACGGATAGAATACGATAAATTAAGTAAGTCTCTGTAATTTTCGTAAGATTTGTTTTTCAAAATGTAAAATCGATATTTTCAACATCCATCATCGGTCATGATATTACAACACACTTGTAATTCGTAAATACGAAACGTTATGCTCGTTGCAAACGTTAAACAAAATGATGTTTTTAGATCGCTAAAGAAATAGACCGAGGTGATTGTTTAATAGCTATTGTGAGTGACGAAATATGAAGTTTTTGCTGCTAATAACAAGAATTGTAGTGGACTATCAAATTGTACACGGCTATTTTATTAACTACGAGTACATGAAATTAATAATAAAATACGTTAGATTTTTTATTGAAAAGTGAATGGGTGGATGGGTGGGTGTCTACTGTCTAACTGTAAACGTTAAATTATGACAAATATTTTGCAAAATATAGCAGCTTAAAACTTGTTATTTGCATTTATTTAAAAGATAGAACCAACCAGTATTGTTTGAACAGGGAGATACCACCGCTACACCATTTCTAGAATGAAGTCCTTGCGCTTTAGAAGGGTGTGAATGCTGGCTGACTTACATACTTATGAAGTAACCATCGTAGTAATCTGGCAGTCTGCGATCGGCATCAGGAAGAACTTGTTCTATCATATACAAACTATACAAACATCCATGGGAGGCGGTAGCCACTGACCATCAGAAGATCTGCATGCTCTAGCCATAGATTAGTAAAGATACATCGCCGCCTTGAAATTGAATGAAGCCACAAACAGCTTATTAGTGAGTTCTTTTTTGAATTATTGACAAATATAAACATTTTTAGAGAAAATTTACGAATAAATAACAAATACTGCGTAATTTACATAATAAATAAATAAATAAGTATTTAAAATATTTTAGGGACATTTTAGCACGGAGACGTGGCAAAACTTTTTTACGCAACTATTTCAATTCTCAAAACTGGGTACATTTTCTTGTTAGGAGTGAGTAATCTTTACTAATCTATGGCTCTAGCAAACGAGCATGCAGATCGTTTCAATCTTCAATCATACAATAAAAAGAATCTGAAATCTAAAACGTGTATTAGTCTAAGAGAACTTCTAAAAATACAAAGTAATTACGTACGTAGTGTGTAGTAATAAAGTACGGCAATTTACGCTAATGCTAAAAATCCTGTGCGGAAATAATGATAGCCAAGCGTATCATTATTACTCTATTAACATAACTGCAATCACGCAATGGCCAAGCATGTGTATAATTTAGATACAGATCAATTCATAAAACACTTGACAAATTAACGTAAAGAGACTGAGATCTATCGTTCTGTTAGGGTTCCGTACTCAAAGGGTAAAAACGGAAACCTATTACTATTTACTAAGACTCCGCTTCTGTCCGTCGGTTACAGGGTTTTACCTCGTGAACCGTATTGAGTTCCATATCCGCCTCTCAGTTCTGACACCAATTAAGATTGGTGGTGGTATGGCGTTATTAATTGTGTACGATACTGTAGCTTTCTAATTAAGAAAGACTCATAACAATCACTTCGGTTTCCCTTTATAAAATTGCGAGCTTTCAATCCTTATTCAACCCCTTTAGGAATTTATTTTCCCAAAAACAGTAAAGCAATCTCTCTCGGTTTCCCTATTTGTAATGACAAAGACATATACACTCTAATTTTCAAATTGTTTAATTCAAAATCAACTGGTGTTCAAACAAACTCATGTATGCATGAAATGTCAAAAAAATGTCTTTACTCTTCAATGCGCACGTCATGGAAAGCACCATAAGGGTCATAGGCCACTATCTAAAAGTCTTAAGTAGCTCTATCATGACAAATCAATTAATCAGGACAATTTTATATCTAAGCATAGATTAGTATAGAAATATAGATGATGAACATATAATTAATTCCGCATGCCTTCGACAGGTGTTTCGCATGAGACGAAACTTGCTTAGATTTATGAAGAACACGTATGACAGGATATCTAGAAAGCGGTGCAAGATATTATTCGTTAAAGAACTTTCACTTGACACGGTATGAATACAACCAGTTTTTCATGTTTCAAACTCGAAAGATTCGCAAAATAATTTCGTTGAAAATGTTATGTATTTAGTATGTAGCTATGTAGTTATTTTGAATCAGTTTATTCGGGTCATTGTCAATGTTATTATACTCTCTTTTACCTTGATCATAACGAAACTAGTATCTATTAACTAGTTTTGTTGTTTATTTTAAATATTATTAATATTTTGTTTATACAATGGCATAATGAACAGTAAATCTATCTCATGCTTGTCATGCTTACCTTGTCTATTGCGAACTACCCTACGAAGTGATAGTACAAAAACAATTACACAATACGAATACAATTAAATAGTACCTACTGAGCATTAAGTCCGCCTATTGTAGCACAATAATCGATAAAGAGTTAATAAATACCTAAATAACACATTTGATTTCACTATTGTTTTATTAGAATTTTTAATCATTTATTATATCAAGCTTCATTATAATCATTGGGTGCGAGCTCTTGGAGATTTTCGCCCGCGCCTAGTATAAATTGGTTTTTGTTCATCATTTTTTATCCAGGATTTATAAAAT
This sequence comes from Epargyreus clarus clarus, assembly GCA_014595695.2. Lineage (NCBI taxonomy): Eukaryota > Metazoa > Arthropoda > Insecta > Lepidoptera > Hesperiidae > Epargyreus > Epargyreus clarus. Next base: position 689,838 of record JACTTY020000085.1, on the reverse strand, counting down.
ATGTTCGGAGTTCATAGTAGTCTATGTACCCTCTCTCTCTCTTTACAAAATAAACATTACAAATATTTATTTGATCTCTTTAAAATATTGTTAGTTAATAATTTGTTACTATTTGACCGCGTTAGATATAGCGGAGTCCTATACAAATGAGGCAAATGATCTGGAGCTTAAAAAAATCTATAAAACAGTGCATGGGTATTGGGCCTATATAAGGGGTAGTGACATTTTTCAGACCCTCCACTTAGTATAGACGGAAAAAGGAAAAAAAAACCATCAGGAGAATATTTTTTTGTCTGCAAAGTTTAGAGATTTATTCTGGTCCCCCACTTAACCATAGGATAATGTCGACAAGGAAAAATCTAATCAAATCGGACAACCTTATTTTTCTCCGCCGCCGATTAGGTACGCTAATCCTTCGAACCCTCTTAACAAAGCTGTAGCTACGCTCATCAAAACGTGTGTTACATTTTGATCTTTTGATGATACCTGAGGACTATACTATGGAAGATTATGACCACTTGTCGAAGGCATAGTAACGGTTAACCTCAATTGATATATCCGCGATTCCGCGCCGAACTTATTTACAATGCGGTTCATTGAATATAGAAGCATCTAGATCAATTTATTTTCACACAACTCTTATTTTTTAATTACTATAAAAATAAATATATCACGTTAGCTGCCTTTGTATAGTCGTAAGTACGCGTTTGACAATAAATACCTACCTATTATTATGTCTTGTATTGTAATCATTGTCGCGAATCGCGATTGATTTTATCTGCTTTGTGGGATCACTTCGCCATGTTTGTTTACATATTTTACTGATCTTTACGTACGATTTTTTTCTATTTTATCCACCAAGTCGATCTTTGCTTATGAATCCATTTGAAATTCACTGTTTCACGTAATATAGATATAGGTACGCCCGATGTGCGTCGTATCTAGGGTTGCCACCCGTACTTTATAATAAAGTATTGTACGTTATTTCAGGTAATTGTACTCTATACTTTATGAGAACAATACAGTACACGAAAATACTTTATTTCGCATGATTTGATTTAAAAGTTTAGCCGTAATATTTTTTCTTTAAACGAAATTTATCGATTGGTGCTGAATCGATGTCGTCACTCGCCAGCGCGACATCCCATAACTTAAATATATTTATAGAGAAATACACATTATGTACTTTATTTTGATCCTATGTACTTTTTTTTCTTACCTATAATAATCAATATACTTTATCTGTAGAAAAAAAAGGTGGCATCCCTAGTCGTATCTCAATGTGTGCCACTTCATATGCTATCGTTTCATGCTCATTGCAACGACTAATGCATGTGAAAGGAAAAAGTAAAAGTTTAGCGTATATTATTAAATGTTCTTATATATTGACATTGAAAAGTAATTGTATAAAATATCTATAAGTACCAATTTTCTGATTTTCACTCTTTACCACGCTTTTATTAGCTTGACCTGTATTTATATATGAATGTAACGGAATCATTGAACTCAATTTTTACCCACTTTGAACAGTCCAATTAATTTAAAACTTTGAACACTTATAAAGAACCGATGACATTACACGATTTTAATAATTTTTTCCCATTCTCCTCATCGGGTTCGTCAGGATTAACGGTTTTTATGTGTGATTTTACTGTGGTTTTTAGTTTTTTAACTATAATTATGTTTTATTTTGTTACAGGCTGCGTGCGCACTGTCCGTCAATGTGGGAAGCTACAGCGATCCCCCCGACATCCAGGGGTTGGCGCACTTCGTCGAGCACATGGTGTTTATGGGCAGCGAGAAGTACCCCAAGGAGAATGAGTTTGACGCGTTCATCAAGGTAATTTTTAGTATTCGAAGTATTATGTGTAACGATATAAACGATATGACCGAAGTTATCCGCATTCTAGTCTGAGTTGTCACAGTCAGACACAGTCGTTTGTCACAAGATTATTCTGACGGTCGACGCTCTGTAGGGAGCTTTTGGATTAGGATTTAAGATCCCCTAACAACCAAGGGGATGACCGTTTATTCAAACGGCGGAAACAATCACCGGAGGCAGTACACCCCTTAAAAATCCCGAGTAGAAAGAGACACCTCGAAGCTCCCAATCATTTCAGCCGCGGCCTAGGAGCCACGGTACTGGATAACTTTCTTACCTTCTTAATAGATCTATAAGGGAAAGTAACATGGCTGAAGTCGGAAGTCTGGTATCTAACTGCTAGTTGACAAACGTGTGTGCTTCCATGCTTCAGTGCGTTTTACAGTCCTCAAATCTTGTCTAAGTCAAACGCGGTATTAATAGTCAAATACTAATAGTAATAATGGGTTATCGATGAAAATATTATCGTAGGACCGCGTGGTGTAGCGGTCATCATACTGATCAGACTCACACAATTCCGCGTTCCATTCCCGGTCAAGCAAATAGCATGAATTTAGATTTCGGTTCTTAGTTTGGGTATCTATGGGACCTATGATAATTATAGTGAATATAAACAATGATAAGTTTTACACATTATGATAAGTAGTCACAGATGCAGTTCTCATTCTTGCCACGCACCTCAAACTAGAATGCTTGACTGACAATGTCATTATAATACAGCAATCGGTATGACAGTGTTTAAGTCGAAACACGAAAGGTTCTTTAAATGTACATATGGTTTGTTTAGAAAAAAGGCGGTTCAGACAACGCATCGACTGACTGCGAGGTGACGACGTTCTACTTCGAGATCCAGGAGCGGTACCTTCCGCACGCGATGGACATGTTCAGCCAGTTCTTCGTCAGCCCGCTCATGCTCAAGGAGGCGATGCAACGGGAGCGGGAGTCTATTGAATCAGGTGAGACCATATAGAATATATGTATATTTAGATTAACACTTAGGGTACAATTTGATGTTATTTCAAACAGTCGCAAGGAGGTGCTAAGAAAATACTCGTACTATAGTTTTACCGGTCGCGTTTCTTAGTTCACAACTCTATACAATTAGATCATTTCAGATAATTATTATATAAACATAAAGCCGACTGCTTAAAAGTATAACCTAGATGTACGAGGGTACGTTTTTAAGTTCGCGGAATGAGGGACAAGGAGCGAAAATAAAATGTCAAAATTATTTTTCTTTTTCTACATATTCTCCTGCAAGACGAATGCATTTTTCAGATCTTTGTATTAACTTATTTAAACCCTCATAAAAAAATGTTTTGTCCTTGTCGGAAAAATACGAGGAAATTGCGTCCTTTACTTCTTCGTCTGTAGAAAATTTCTTTCCACGAAGCTCTTTTTTCATTTTTGGAAAGAGATAATAATCGCTGGGAGCCAGGTCTGGACTATAGGGTGGGTGATTTAAAATATCAAAGCCCACCTTATGCAGGGCAGCCAGTGCAATACGGCTCTTGTGTACGGGCGCATTGTCGTGCAACAGCAAGACACCTCTGGATAATTTTCCTCGTCTTTTTTCTTTGATGGCTTCTTTTAACCGCTCCAAGATTGTTGCGTAATATTCTCCGGTTATAGAGACACCTTTATCTTTGTAATCTATTAACAAAATTCCTTCTGCATCCCAAAAGACTGTCGCCATGAGTTTGCCGGCCGATTGTGACACCTTAAACTTTTTAGGAGGTGCTGTACCCTTTTTATGCCACTGCATGGAGTCTTGTTTAGACTCAGGTTCATAATGGTGAACCCAAGTTTCATCTCCAGTAACAATTCGATTCAGTACAATATCCTTATCTTCTCAACAGAGGTTCAAAAACGCACGGGAACATTCAACGCGCTGTTGTTTCTGAGGCGGCGTGAGCATTCTCGGCACCCACCGCGCGCTGACCTTAGTCATGCCAAGATGGTCATGCAGAATTTTAAAAATGGTTGTATCCGATACTCCAACCATTTCTGCTAGCTGTTTCTTCTTTAGCCGAGCATCTTCCAGTACTAATTTTTCGACTTCCGCTATCGTTTCCGGAATGGTCACCTTAACAGACCGTCCTGGTCGTGGGTCGTCTTCAAGTGAATCCCTGCCTTGCTTAAAAAGGTTGTTCCACTTGTAAACCATCCTTTTTCCAAGAGTCCCCGTAAACCGATGACATCTCTTCCATTATGATTTGCACAGACTTTCCTTGCTTGGTGAGGAACTTTATAACGGCGCGATGCTCGATTTTCTCCATACTTCCAATTTTCTTCCGGATTGAGTTGTTTAATTGTCGATAGTTTTAAAACTAATGATGCAATTGTGATAAAACTTTATATTTATACTATTTATGAGTCACTTAACACATACCGCCCTTAACGAGCCCGCTATCCCCCCTCCAACCCTGCCATTCCGCGGACTTAAAAACGCACCCTCGTAACTCCCACAACTTAGACGAATCCAACGACACCTCAAATGTTAAATTCCGTCATGCTTTTTTAACATCGAAAAACATTACTTGCCCTAGTTGGGGAAAAAACTAGCTTACCTGCCCTAGGTAAGTTAAAATCCTATTGTTAAAATAATATTGGTGGATTTGATACATATTCGTAGTTTAGCAACCTCGTACATTTCTAGTGGAAAGGTGTCCTTATAATCATACATCTAAGAGCACTATTAACTTTTTGTTACGGAAATAACAACTTTCAACTGGACCCGCGTGACGGAGCGGTCGCCATACTGGTCTGACGGGCAAAGGGTTCCGGGTTCAATCCCCGGCCAGACAGAAATCTGAATGACGCATTCGGATATCTCTTCTAGGTCTGGGTGTTTGTGTATGTCCATAGCACACATGACACAGGGAATCGTAGTTTTGTAAGTGTAGATATGGTATTATTTCTAAACTTAGCATAATTTCAGAGTTCGCCATAGCAGCACCTTCGGATTCGAACCGCAAGGACCAGTTGCTCTGCAGCCTGTTCCCTGAAGGCCACCCCGCGCGGACCTTCACCTGGGGGAACATCCGCAGCCTCAAGGACGATATACAGGACGACGAGAAGCTGTATAAGGCTGCGCATGAGTTCAGGAAACGGCACTACAGCGCGAATAGGATGACGCTCGCTGTTCAGGTTTGTTATATAAAATAATGAATTATATCAATGAATAAAAAAGTATCTATATTAGTGAAGCAAAAACTTTGTACCCCTTTTTACGAAATATACGCGGACGGACGAGTATGAACTTTGCCACAGTTACAATTTATATAGAGAAGAAGTGCAGAATACTAATATTTTTAAAAATAATTGTTAGAAAGTACAGAAAATCAATAAAAAAAACACATTACACTTATTACCACGCATTTGACACAAACATACATATTTACTCTTTTGTCAATGGCAGTGCTTGCAGATGCACTGTGATTACAGTAGATCAACGGGAAAAGAATTTCCCTCTTTCCTATAAAAGTTGCTTAGAAACCGAGCATGTAGTGTCTAATCATAGTAACTAGGCCCCTAAAAGTAATTTTCATATAATTACTAGCTGACTCGGCAAATGTTGTGTTGTCATATAAATAAAAAAATGTTATGGGTGAATAACCCTTATAACTTAGGGGTATGAAAAATAGAAAGTAGCCGGTTCTCAGACCTACTGAATATGCATGTAAAATTTGGAGAAACTCGGTAAAGCCGTTTCGGAGGAGTACGGTAACTAACATTGTGACACGAGAATTTTATATATAAGATGCTCGAATTTCGACCACTGGGCGACCACAAGTTTTGTTTGTTGGGTGGCAAATTTAACTAAATCTCGAATACATCGTGTTTATATCCAGGCTCGCATGGAACTGCCAGCTCTAGAACAGCACGTGATAAACACGTTCGGTCAGATCCCCACGAACAAGCTGCCCCCGGACGACTTCAAGCGGTTCTCATTCAAGCCGGACAACGTCACGCCGGAGTTCACCAGCATATACTACGTGAAACCTGTCAGTGATACCACTGAGGTGAGTTTTGTGTTGAGGAAATAAGCTTACCCCCTATTTAGCCTAAGATAATGTCTTATTGTTTTACTTCTAATCCTATATGTATACTTTCTTGTTAAAAAAAACGAGATCCGCATCCGCGGTTGTGGGCGGTCAAAAGTCCGCATCGTCATATGCAGATATGAAAAAATCTGTATCAGCAACATCCAGAGTTCAGAAATATTTATTGATTATCCAAGTTCTATAATAAATAGGCATCTATTTAAACTGCGTTTATTGCAGTTAGCATAAAAGTAAAATGAGGTAAATTTATATATAATTTATATAATACCGTGTAAGAAGACGAGCCGATTTACACAATAATACAGCCATTTTAACAAAAAAATTTAACCCATCATCAGATATACAATGGAGCTTTACACTGAAATCCCATACAGCTAATCAACGGGTATTGCATTTAAAATGATAGAACTTTGAAATGGAATTATGTAATTAATTTAGTATCTATTATCTGCTATGTATTATGAACTATGTCTATGTATTTGTGTACTTAGAAAACGCAGTATATTTTAAATAATCCAAAGCATTTTTTCAGCTGAATCTAAACTGGTGCATGCGATCTCTAATATCGGAATATGAATCTAAACCACATCAATACATATCGTATCTACTGGGCCACGAAGGAAAGGGTAGTCTTCTATCGTATCTTAAGAAAAAGTAAGTATATAGCATATATTACTGGAGTTTTATTAAATATGAAAGTGCTTGAGTATGGATGGAAGGATTATTGTTACAATTTTATGTAAAAACTACTGATCAGATTTAAATAAAAATGAGATTATGGATAGTTTATGATGAAGCATAAGTCATATGATAGGAAGTAGTCTTAATTGCTGTCTAGGTAGGTAGCGTCCTGTCCCTGTAGTTCCGGGACCAGAATAGGGCTACGGTATCCCTGCCTGTCGTAGGAGGTGACTAAAAGGGGGCTTCCGGGGTTGTGGGCGGCAAGAGTGGAAGCTCGAATCGCCCGGCCAGCGTCCCCGGGAAGGACGGCGGTATGTGTGGTCGCATACCGTCGTGAACACCAGATGGTGTGGTGAGTTTCAAGCTCACCTGGGCGGAGCCCGACGGGGCAACGCGCCAAGTGGACTCCGGTTGCGTTCCCTTGGAGATCCCGGAGTCTTCTACGCAGCGCCGAGGACGGCCACCGGGGGGGTTTTAGTGCGGTAAAAATCCCACATAACCCCGTGCCACTCCCACGGCATAGGGTACCTTTTGAAGGTTTCCCCCTCGTCAAAAAAAAAAAAAAAGATAGGTAGCGTCCTATCTGAGGTTGGCCATACATGCCTTGCTATCTCAAAAAAGTATGTTGTAAAGACATTTCTCTTATCACGTGTTAGTAGTAAAAAGCTTGGCTACATTTCTAAATTGAAATGAAATTTTTCAGAGTCTGGGCGCTAGGTATATACACGGGTAACTCGGAAAGTGGTATAGACTATACGTCAATGTACAGTCTATTCTCCACTCAGGTCATCCTCACTAAGGATGGCTTAGACCATATTGATGAGGTAAATATAATATATTTGATAATATTATTGTCAACGTCTTGATCAAATGCCATTTTGTTAACGATAATGCTGTTTTGACCATTTATTATGTCCTATCGCTGTGGAAAGATATTGTCTCGAATTCATGAGAAAAACTTCCAAAAATTATATGTTTAAAACTTCTATTATGTTTCAATTAAATAATCTTTTTCAGCTAAACCAAAGACATATTTATATATAATATGATTTTTATTTTCTTTTTAGGTTTTAGAAGCAATATTCTCTTACTTAAATATGTTAAGGAAAATTGGACCTTCTGAAAGGATATATCAGGAGATTAAGGTACGTTAATTATATGATATTAATTAAAATTATTAAATTATGACTATTTTTTATACATATGATTATTAAATAGAAAACTACAAAAGTCCTTCAAGTTTAATTTTGATTCAGAAGCATGACTGTAACACATACAAATAATATGTGTTACATTACATAACAAATTATTATTAACAGTAAGATTAACATGGCATAATGGTATCGTAGACGATAGAAGAGACTAGTTTCCGGTACGACGAAGAGTCTCAACCAGCGGAGTACGTGGAGACACTAGCGGACAATATGCACTACTTCCCGCCGGAGCACTACATCACCGGTGACAAGTTGTACTACAAGTATGATCCTGAGGTAATGTTACGAAAACATTATTTATTTCATACACATTTTCCTTTTTATGTACAATTATGTATATTATTTTTTTATTAATGTTACTTTTAATTGTTCGTTTTGGAACCATTTGTGTAAATGATTTTGTTATTAGAGCTCTTAATAAAAAAAAGGAAAATTAGGAAAAGTACTAATGTACATAGGAAAATGAAAGATAACACTATTTATTATTTGCAAAAATTAAGTAATGATAAAGAAAAGTAAATCAATTAATTCAAAACGTTTGTATGACGTATATCAATAATTATTATAATCCAAAATGGCATTTCTCTCATTCATCATACTCTGTCAATGAGAAACATACACAAAAGCCAATTTAGATTACATTTTTGTTGAAACAGGTTATATGTGTTTGTTTCATTGTACCAGGGCATCACAGAGCTGTTGAATTGTATGCGTGCGGACACCGTGAACATAATGATACTGTCGAATAAGTACTCTCAGCCGATAGAGTACGACGCTAAGGAGAAGTGGTTCTTCACAGACTACAAGAGAGAAGGTCAGTTTGAATACGTGATAATTTATTTTGAAATTATAGATATACATAGCTTACTATATAAACATAAACAGGCTGCTTAAAAATATAGTCTATGGCACTCCCACACTTGAAACGAATGTGACATGGGGTGAAGTGTGTGTCAAAGAATGAAACATACATTATATATTGTTGATAATGCTTGAAAATCTTACTAATTTAGTCAGGTAAAAATAAAAAACATACGTGCGCAGTTAAGGGACCTACTATAAATAGAAATAAAAATTTATTTATTCCAAGAATGTAGTACACAAAAATAGTTACAGTAAGAGAAATTTGCACATTCTACAATTACGATAGTACGAAATCATGTCAAATGCAAAAAAAAATAATCAATTAACATATTAAATATTAAGTCTTATTTCATTATAACATACTATGATCGTTATTCTGATCCCTGAGGACTAGGCTGGAATGCCACGAAATAATATGTCGCTTACAACACCCTTCGAACCATAACACAGCCGCGCTTAACATTGCTGTTATTAGGCCGAATTCGCTGTGGCGGTGGTGCCGCCGGAGTCGACCACAGCTGCATAACGGCCACACTAAACTTAATGTTTAATTACAGCAATCCCTCCAAAATGGCTGGAACGGTGGCTAACAGTGGAACCATACCAGCAGTTCCACTTGCCGGACAAGAACATCTACATCACCACCAACTTCGACCTGGTACCCCCCGCTCAGCCATACATCGACGAGGCGGACAGACTTGGAGTTGACCTCGCCACCAACTCGGGCAAGGATATCCATAGGAAGGTGACTGCTGGAGGTGCCGGCAAGCAGTTCCTGAAGGAGGGGGATCTGATGGCGACGATCAACGATTTTAGGTGAGATTTTGGTGGAGACTGAGGATGGAACGACATTGAAGATATTGCTTCGATACCGTGAGTTTTTTTTTGAGAACCCTAGTACAGAGGATGGAACGACCACGAAGGTACTGCCGCGATAGTGCCGCTTTCATTAGCGTAAAGCGTGTTTTGTGTTTTGGTAGAAGCGCGTCGATTCCGGCTAACTTATGAAACAACTGTTATCAATAATCATATAATCAATAATATAATAATAATTAAATTATTAATACTTAGATGTATTAATAATTGCCTATGAAATGCCGTAATTTGACAATCGCTAGTGTTTTCGATCTTTGACAAATTTCGATTTTGGGTAGGCTAAACATGGAATATACTAATTTGTTAACAACAGACATTAATTCTCAGAGGTGGCAACCCTGTGATCGACTTTAGGTAGAACGTCTTTTATACGTGGATTTGATTACAGATTCTTGTGGGTTGTATATTTGCTACTTCGATTTGAAAAAGAACATGTACAGTGTAGACAAGTCTGAGCGCTATGGTACTTATTATACCACGCTACTACCACTAGATAAATACAATTCTGTTGCAGACTGGACCAGCCGAACTTACTGCGCAAGAACCGCCACATGGAGCTGTGGTACAAGCCGGACTTCAAGTTCCGCTTCCCCACCGCGCTGCTGTATTTCTACTTCATCACGCCGCTCAGCCTCAAGTCGCCTAGAGAGTGAGTTATCCACATCTATTCTCTATCTTTTTTTTAGTCTGTATCCCCTTTTCAAATTACGTGTATTTTCTCCAGTACTAATTACAGCTATATTTCTCCACAGAGCTTGCCTAATAGATCTTTGGACGGATGTACTACAACAAGGTCTTAAGGTATGTATATTTGGCGTTATATAAATCTAGTCAGGAAATTAAACATTTCCTAACAATCCTTTAATTATCTACTAATAAATATGTATTTTTTCATAAACAAAATAAAAACCTTACGATATATTGTATATTTTAGTCCAAGTACAAATAAATTGTTTAAGGCCAACAAAAAAATGTTCATTTAAACTATGTTTTTTTTTAAACTTTAATGACGTTAATCCCTAATAAAGTTGAAAGTATTAAATGAATTAAGTATTCATATATCACTAGTATTAATCTGTCATCAGTTTTTTATTATATGTTGGGCAATATAATATTTAACTAACCTAACCTAACCAATATCACATCTAAATTAATTTATTTGATTTTAATAGGAAGAAATTTATCCGGCGAATATGGCGGATTTGAAACATTCTCTGTACGTTTCCGACAAAGGGATAACGTTGAAAGTGAGCGGGTACAGTCAAAACTTGCACGTGAGTATATCACAGTTACAATTATTCAAGTATTTGGTGAATAAAAAACCGTATTTATGTTTTATGTTCGCACGTTAGGAGCTGTTTCTTAGGCGTATTTCATTTTTTTTATATATATAATATAGGAGTAGCAGACGAGCATGCAGTCCACCTGATGGTAAGTGGCTACGGCCGTTCATGGACTACTGTAATCAACCCCAGATAAGATTATTTCTTTTTGGGGTTGGTCATAGAGGCGTGACCTTTAGGACTAAGGCGGAACACCTGATAAAAGTATATATCGCCCTTACCACAACCTTCAAACCGGAACATAGCAGCATAGAACCTATTTCTACCTCATAACACTGCTGTTATGAGGTAGAAATAGGTGTGGCGATGGTGCCGCTGGAATCGAACCAAACAGGTTTCTACCACCTGGGCGTTGGTGTACTCGTGTTTGTGTGTGTCCATGACACCTTTTTATGCCGCCGGGTTATGTGGGATTTTAACCGCACTAAACCCCCCCAACCGAGGTGGCCGTCCTCAGCGCTTGGTGGAAAACTCCGGGATCTCCGATGGAGCATAACCGGCGTCCTCCGCGCTATCGGGCTCTGCCCTGAAGGGAGCAGTTTACGCTCCTCCCGTATACCTGGTGTTTACGATGCCACACACACCGCTGTCCTTCCCGGGGTGCTTGCTGGACGGTTTGAGCTCCCACTCTTGCCGCCCGCAACCCCGGAAGCCCCCTTTTAGTCGCCTTTCACGATAGGCAGGGCCTTCTTCTTCTGGGCTTCTGGGGTCGTGGGTGGCAAGAATGGGAGCTCGAACCGCCCGGCCAACGACCCTGGGAAGGACGGCGGTATGCGTGGTCGCATACCGTCGTACGCACCAGACGGTGCGGTGAGCGATAAGCTCAACTGGGCGGAGCTCGACGGGGCAATGCGCTAAGAGGACTCCGGTTGTGTTCCTTTGGAGATCCCGGAGTCCTCTACGCAGCGTTGAGGACGGCCACCGGAGGGGTTTTAGTGCGGTAAGAATCCCACACAACCCTGTGTCGCTCCCACGACATCGGGTACCTTTTGAAGGTTTCCCCCTCGTGAACAAAAAAAAGGGAGATACCGTAGCCCTATTTTAGACCCGGAACTACAGGGACATGTTTTTGCCTCCTGTGCTCCTTTTGAACGTTGACGTGTGATCAGCTAACATTGTGTTCGTGCAGTTGCTGGTGGAGCTGGTGTCGCGCGAGATGCGCGCGGCGACGCGTGATCTGCGCGCGGGGCTGTTCGAGGCGGTGCGCGACGTGCGCGTGCGCGGCTACCACAACCTGCTCATCAAGCCGCACAAGCTCGCCAAGTGAGGCGTTGTTGTTTGTTGTTAGGCGCGCGGGGCTGTTCGAGGCGGTGCGCGACGTGCGCGTGCGCGGCTACCACAACCTGCTCATCAAGCCGCACAAGCTCGCCAAGTGAGGCGTTGTTGTTTGTTGTTAGGCGCGCGGGGCTGTTCGAGGCGGTGCGCGACGTGCGCGTGCGCGGCTACCACAACCTGCTCATCAAGCCGCACAAGCTCGCCAAGTGAGGCGTTGTTGTTTGTTGATGTTTGTTGTTTGATAGGCGCGTGGGGAGTGGAAGGTCGAGTAGTACTGCGAACGTGAGATATGTGGAATGAATTTCCTTTTGCATATTCTCGGAGCGCTATAATAGAATAGGTGCAAAAATAGCGCTCAAAAGCTGGCGATGTGTCAGCTAGTGTTAGCGGTTCCTCTGATTTTGCGAAATGTCCATTAGCAACGGTGCTAACCTAACTGAATAAAAAAAAGATAATTATATACAAGATACATACGTGCCACTTATAGTTTAATTATACGACTTTTATTTAATTATATGACTATGTCATTTCGATAAATGTATAAAAAAAAATCCAATTTCTTTAATTTTTTTATGTTTTTTTCTTAAAATGTTATTATAACATAGAATATTTATTTATTTCATATCAAAGCATAAAGTACATCACCATATTATATAGTACCAAGGACAATCACTAATGAAATTTAAATTGTTTCCAGAGATATCCGGATGCAAGTACTGTTAGAGCCGTACATATCGCCGCGCGACAAGGCCAAGGAAATCCAAAATATAACCTTAGCCGACTTGGAGCAGTTTAGCGAACGATTCCTCGACAAATTGTATGTGCAGGTGTGTATCATTTCATGAGAACTTTTTTAATGTTCCAAAAATGTAATTGGCCATGTGAAAATCGAACTCTCACACGGAGGTGTGAGAGTTCGATTTTCAATTTTATTTTTTAATTTTGGAGTTTACTCCTTAAGAAACGATTTGAGTTATAAGGCCCGGTACGGAAATTTTATGAGGAGTAAAATCAAGTGTAACACGAAAAGTTGAGGCGTAACGTAGAAAGAGACAAACATATATATCTGTAGGATTGAACGTGTAAAAGAATGAGATGGAATACATTACACAGCGTATCTCATTCTCGGGGTCTCCTCTTTGCGCGATACTTCGTAGTCTCACTGTATAGTTCACTACCTCCAGTCTGAGAGTTGAATGTGTGCGTATGTTTGTACGTGTGTGTTGCGCGCCTGCGTATTACGAAGTTCTGCCACAACTTGTATACTGCTGCCGAGTACAGGGTATGCATGCTGTATAATAAATGCATATAGTCATAATTATCGTTCGTAAGGAGTAAACTCCAATCGTGCGTCGTAGCTGACACACACACACTTTTTTTTAATTTGGTATCATACAACCATAAAACATGCATACTTATATTTAAACTGTCTATGTATTATGATGCCGAAGAATAGCGGTTTACGGAATCTATATTTTATTACACTTTTTGTTAAAAAATATAGTAAAGTTATTTATGGACTCATGTAGTAGATTATTAGTATTTGGAATTAAATTTTGACAGGCATTTTGCATTAATATTGAGAAGGTTAATTCATTTATTTGTATTTTATTTCTACAAAAATTGCTTATGTTCTTTTATTTTCAGATGTTAGTCCAGGGTAACTTGGCGTGGTACGACGCCATCAAAATATCGGAGAATGTTCTCAACAATATCAGATGGAATGCACTTTCTGAAGACGAAATGCCTAATGTAAGTTTTTTTTTGTGTATATTTTATGGTCATGACAACACCTCAACACATTGGTAAATGTGAAAACATTTTTTTTTAAGATGTGTGTTATGGAGTTTCTTTCGCCGCTTCTTCTCCATAACGAACCTTGTGAAGTGGTGGTAGATGTAATAATTCGCTCAAGTACGAGTCGAACTCGCACATAGAGGCTTCCGTACCACCAAATATTCATTTACTCACTTATTTTTATTCTTTTTTCATTTTCAACAATACTTAGTTATATGACACAACAAAAGATGGCGTTGGGGTGATGATGAACGATACGTAAACAACGTATAATAAAATTAAAATATGTTTAATGGATCTTATTTGTGTTAATTATAATTAATACCAGTTACAGTAGTAAACGGATTGTAAAAATTTCAACCGTCTTTCTAATACGGTTTAACAGTTAGATCGAAAAATGCTGAAAAATACTGGCTTGTTGTCATACAACAAGCCAGTATTTTTCCATACCCCCTTTAATATTCAACTTTATTTTTATCTGTAAAAAAAAACATGTATCTATGTATTACGGTTTCGAAGATATAGCTCTGTGACAGATGGACAGATAGTGAAATCTTAGTAACAGGGTTCCGTTTTTACTACTTTTTACTGGGTACGGATAAATTGCTCTGTAAAGAACCTATTTTGAATAAAGAAATTAGATTTGATTTGATATTCCAGTTGCGCGTGCACCAGCTGCCGCCGGGCGCGCACACGCTGCGCGTGCGCAACCTCAACCCGCTGTCCAGCAACAGCATCGTCACCAACTACTACCAGGGCGAGCTGCACACGCCGCGAGACACCGCCGCGCTCGAGGTGCTCATGGTGAGTGAGACAACTTGCAATACTTGTGTCTTTAAAGGTCGCCTCTTTACACTCACAGCTAGGTGGATACCCTGTGTCGTGGTCGCTATAAAGTTATAAACGAATACATAAATAAAATACCTTCACCATTAAAGCAAGTGATATTTGATATCTAAAACGCACATAACTTAGAAAAATCAGAGGCTCCGATCGATAGGGTGGGTTTTAACAACTGGGCAGGCACTGTTTTTTAATATAAATTCATCATTTGGATATGTTTCTGGCCGAAGATTAGACTTGGGATCCCCTGCGCGTTTGACCCGTATGGTAAGCGCACCACGCGGGTCATCTTGGATGATATCATATTACATAAGCTGTGACCGTCATATTACATAGAAAGTATTGTCGTCGTAGTACGTAGAAAGAGACAGTCATAGTACTCAAGAGTGGCGATGAATGTGATCGAATTCAGATAGAACCCCTCTTCTAAATATAATTAGTTACAAATTTCCATAGGCGGTAGCGACCACTTACAACCGGGCAGATAGACTGCAAGCCCTTTCCTGAAAAATATTTCATTAAATATATATGTAATACTTGTGATGCTAAATACAATCTGTTCAAATTTTAAAACATCCATTTTAAATTTTTCTAAAAGCTGTGTCTATAAGTCTACCTTTCAAAATATAAAAGTACAATTATTTTTTGTTGTGTGAAAGCACTTGATTTAGGGTTTTAAATTAGCATCAGTAATTTTTAATTTCATTTTTCGATCGTTTCGTTACAGATGCTGATGGAGGAGCCGGTGTTCGACGTGCTCCGCACTAAGGAGCAGCTCGGCTACAGCGTGTTCAGCATGATGCGGTACACCTTCGGCGTCCTCGGCTTCTCTGTCACCGTTAACTCGCAGGAGGAGAAGTTCAGGTAACCCTCCTTAACGTATATTGAGTAATTTATGGATGACTAGTTGACGATCTAAATTGTTAGATGAAAAGTAAAAATGTTTTAATTATAATATTGCAATTGTCATTCGTTTGAGACATAGGGTGGACATTAAGAATGACGCTTTGTGTGAGAAAATTACGTAAAAGTATCTTTACAATATTAAAAAAAATATGGTGCGTGACATGACGATAGAAACATAACCGTAGTCCTGTTAAGAAATCTCCATGTGTAAACATGTAATTTTCTAGTATGTTTTTCATTTTTTTTTCAAGACTCCGCAATGTATGCAGTTCATTATGAAACGGAAACGATGATGTAATATATTCCAAACTTGTATTCATAAGGATCATAATTCACAGTAGCATTTCCATTTACATCTAGTTTAAATAGTATTTGCTTTGTAATAGAAAAAAAAACATGTATTGCTCTTCCTATGGAAACAAGTTGTACGTGACTGTAATGAACTCGTGTAACGTGTACCATGCAGCGTGCGCCACGTGGAGCGCCGCGTGGAGGCGTTCCTGCGTCAGTTCGCGCGCACCGTGCGCCGCCTGCGCGAGCGCGCCCTGGCCGCCGCGCGCGCCGCGCTCGCGCAGCTCAAGCACACCACCGACTACGAGCTGCAGGAGGAGGTGCGCACACACAGAGATGCGCACATGCATGCGGGCGCCCGCTCACACACACACACCCACACTGACAGACGCGCACGCATTCATGCATACTCTGTCACACAGGCACGCACACACATTCCATCGTATACGCACGCGCGCTTACACTTCCTCACATAATCTCGGACGCACCAACTCACGCACTACCTCACATACCCGCACGCGCACACACACACACACACACACACACATATACGCGCGCAGCCACGCACTCACACCCCCACACATACGTACTCTTTCGTACTCAGACTCTCATACACGGGCACACGTGCCCGCTCACACTCGGTCGAACACACAAACTCTTTCACATATGTACTTTCTCAAAAGGTATTTGAACCCTGGAAGCCCCTTTTTAGACGCCTCTTACGACTGGCAGGGGATACCGTAACTCTATTCTGGTCCCGGAACTACAGGGACACTTTCATATACCTCCATATTGATTTACATACGATTACCATACATTAACACTTATATTTTTATCTTTTGCGTAAAATTACACATATTGCATAAAAAACCAACGAATTTCCTTAAATTATTTATTTTCAGGTGGAAAGAAACTGGAGGGAAATTGTAAGCGGAGAGTATCAATTCCAACGATTGTTCATGGAGGTGAGGAAAACATTGTTATTTAACCACTCCAGTGATACAAGTCTTGAATCAATCCATTGTTATTTAGATAAATGTGTTTGTTTTATTTGGTAGTGTGAGTAAAAATAACAATATCTTATATAATCTACAATATGAGCTTAAATAGAATTTCTAAACTATTGTCTCAGGTATAATACATGACACGTTGATAAATAAATTGTATGTATTTATTCATCTCTGATTTCAGGCTGATGCTATAGAAAAAATTAAGATGAGTGACATAAGAACTTGGGTCGAAAACCACTTCCCCTCAGGGAACAAATCTCAATTCAGGAAACTTTCTATCCAGGTAAGGATTTCGATACATATCATATACATATCTCAGTACTAAATCGCACATGTAGTACATTTTATCTATCCATTGCTACGTCAATTGAAGATTTTCGTAAAGGCGATTTTGCTAATTTCCTTTATAAACACTCAGGTAATGGGCTATAAGCAGACCGAAGAAAAGGACTTAATAGCCAAGGTGGACCCTAAGAACTACTCGCTGACGTACTTAGACTCGTCGAGCCCCGTCGGCGACTCCGACGAGAACGACGCGGACTTCATAACGGACATAGAGTCCTTCACGAAGGACCTGCCCATCATCCACGTGCCGAAGGTGGAGTTAGGGCAATGCTGACACCACACCGTCCTCTACGCCGGTGTCTTCCTGACCTTCGCGGTTGGCATGGGTTACTCGATGCTTCAATAAAATTTACACTGTTTGTCCACCGCCATCGTCACCGAGCCGATACCAATAATTAATGACGGCGCCGAAGTAGCGTACATACATGTACTATTGCCCCTTGTCCACCGCACGTCCGTTACCCGAGCACCGACATCCCGGCCGCCGATATTTAGAGTACATTGGCGTGACCGCTAGATCCGCACCGAGATTTTGACGGGCCGATGTGTCGGCAATATAAAACACATTTGAACTTGTCCATACATTGCCGTCACACGCCTGACAACTGGAACAAAATAAACCACCGATATCGGTCGCGGTGGACAAATTATCGCCGTCACGATTTATTAAAATCGGCCCGAAATAATCTCGTTCTCGGTATCGGCTCGGTGACGGTGCGGTGGATAAACGACCTTAGACAGTTTATACATTAATCATTGCAATAAATCAGTTTTTCAAATTTTGCGCTACAAGTAGGATGTTTTTTAATTTTCAATATGATGATACTCGAGGTCCCAAGTGATGCGGCTATATAAAGGACATTAACAAATTTAAAAGTTTTGCTTTGCTAAGTGTAAAAAAATATTATATAAAAATTGAATAAAGTGCTATTAATCTTAATGTACCGAGAACTGCGAAAGTTATAAGAAAGACGTTTCGTAAGTTTTAAGTCGAATTATGAGTTGCGGGTATAATATTATTGTGTATTCAAAATAGCGTAAAATAAATGAACTAAACGTAAAAATAACAACAATGTTTACTTATTATTAATTATATATAAAAGTATATTGTAATATTATAATTGTAAATGGTGCATAAGTAATAGAACAATCTACATTATGTTTATTATTACATAAACATTACGTTGTGCTAGGCTGTCGACTTTAACTTAATTGTTAAAAAACATAATATACACTGAAAATGAAAACTTAAAATATATGCCCTTTTGCAATGTTATTCTCAATTCTTTAAATTTGCTGTACAAATTCATGAATACTCGAGTGTTCCTATGTTAATTAGTATGAACGATCTATTAATGGCGCTATGAATTTATATAAATAGTTTTATTATTTTTATAAAGTAACTTTTTATGACGTTAAATTTATTAAAATATAATTATTGTTCCTAATTTTAATATCGGAAGTGCTATGTTCTGGTCTAAAAGTTTAAGTAAGCCGTTTTACTTTGAGGTAGCAACTCGTTTATTTTACAAGGATGTATACATAAAACCTTCCTATGGGTTAAGTTACTATGCTTGGATGCCCATGTGTTAAAATATAACAAAAGTGAATTTATCTATACGCTTTATTACAATTTATATGACAATTTGAAACACATGTTGTCAATATTGTAACCTACTGTATTTTATTAACTCTGTACATTGTGTACGAAATACTTTATAAATATTTTGCAAAATTATTATAATATATAATTTAGCACCGAGACATTGTAAATATTTATATGATTAAAGAAATGTCTTCACAACTACCTACGAGTGTCTTATGCTAATTTTAGCAAAACATATAACATATAAAGTAAATACGTTTTAGTTATTTCTCAAACTTTAATTGGAATTTGACGATGTATATATTATTTAAAATAAATGATAAAACAAATTATCGTTGTTATTTTTTCCGTCTTTGAAGGAAACGGATATAATTAAAAAATAATGAATAGATGTAAAAACAATATCTGTTTCCTGTGATTACCTTTTTCCTACCCTTTTTTCCTGTTTATATGGCAAGTATATTTTGTATATCGATGTAAGAAGATTTTGAACATATACTTTTCTTGATTTTAAGTAATTGTGGTTTACTTAACAACGCATTCGTGAGTCATGTCCGCAGAATGTTTTGCCTATAAACTTGTAATTTAGTGAAGTATTAGAAAATTTAAACTGTATAATGTGTACATCTTAGGTATACTATATAGAGAGATATAAAGATAGATAAATATAGAAAATAGAAATGGGTCTCTTTATGCATACTTTAGGAATATATGAGATACACTTTATTGCGCTGTTCCGTCATATTACCATGACAGATAAATTTCAATTAAGAAAATGTTCAAAACTCAGAACAATGTGAGGTTCAAAAGAGCTTATATAGTGTGTTACTTATAGATAACAGAAAAAATATAAATGTTAAATAAATAAGTTTTCTATACATTTATATATATTAAATAAATAAAGTATGTACAGTGTACATATTTAAGTAAAATCAATATACGATCTGTATCCGTCCGTCGAGGCCGTTCACGACGGTTTGCTGCCGTCGCATGTAGCGCTGCAGCATCGTGTAGTCCACCTCCAGGTTTACCAAGTTCTCTCTGTTGTTTGATAACATCTGGAATATATAACACATTTGAGTTTGCACACTTAATTCACTACTTGCCGGAACTCAAAAGATAAGGGGACGCTACACAAACATTTGAAAATATTAGAGAAATCTTGCATGCACATTTTATTACATTGTCAATAATTTTAAATTGATATTTTTCGGAAGTTATTCACGAGTCTATTGGAGAGCTACGAATGGATATAACGTTCAAATAATTTCAACAGATATAATTTCAAACTCCTAAAAGACCAAGATAGATGAGAAAAGACAAGCAGAAATATCTACCTTATCTTTACGTAAATATATTACACCTGCTGGTAAGTGGCTACTGCCGCGCATGTATATCTGTAATCAACCCCAAATAAAATTAGATTGCTACCTGCCCGCTCCACATGTGCCCCCCTGAGGAACTAACTAGCTAATAACCTGGGTTGCCTCTGAAAAGTAGGTTTATTTCCCTTTCACCCTTCAAACCAAAACAGCAATGCTAACACTGCTGTTATTAGGCAGAAATACAAAGAATAGTGGGAGGAGGTTCTCACCGTGTACCCGCCGCCACCGTCCCCGATGTAGTCCTGCGTGACGACACGATACACTGCGTCGGGGTCGAGCGGCGCGAACCGCGGCACGTCGCACGCCGCGCAGCGCACCGCCGCCGACGCCACGCGCGAGCCCGCCGGCGCGGACGCGTTGTATACTGCGCGCATACCTGCCGCCGTAGGTGTGGCTATGTTAAGCTTTGCTTTGTAAGAGACGGTCGAAAAGGCTACATTGACGTAGCGTGACGTAGTTTGGGGCTCGGAAAAGTTCCTTTTTGAATTTCAGGGGTATGGAATAATGTAAAATTTTCGTTGAAAAATAAAAGTTACTGTATAACTGTGTATATACGGCCATATAGAAAAAAGTGTAAAGACACTTTATATACATATAACATGCTCTTAGGTTGGGTGGTTCGCACTGATGGCATTTTTCCGTTTTTTATAGGTAAGTATTTCCTACAGAAAAAAATATGTTACTGATCATTGCTGCGCAGTAGGGATCACCAAATCTCAAATCTACATATTCTATATAGGTTTGAGACATCGAGTGTTCCTATTTTTTTGCTTACTCACGTTCATATTACTCGAGACTACCTTGAAGTATTGACTATAGGTATGTGTAAAACATTACCTCCTATCTGCAACATGCGACCGCTGTTAAAGGACTGAGGGTTGGTCTGCGCGACGCCCACTGAGAACTCCAGCGCTTCTAGCAAGTACCGCCCCTTCAGGTCATACACCTGCACGTAGTTCTCGAACGGAATAGCCATCAACAGTGCCTCGGTTGTTACTTCTGCAACATCGTGTAACTACATGTTTGTATAAAGCTTCTAAACGTATCTAGTGATATACCTACTTATTTCTCTATATTATATCTAGCACACTAGTCGGCTCTGGCACCGTGTAGCGCAATTTGATAAACTCAATAGGTTTGGAATAAAAAGTATTAAAAAGAGTCTCAAAACTAAAACGTTTTGAATATTTTGAGTTAGTTCATTAGCTACTTTTTAAGTCTTGCGGACATAAAAATACAAAAGTTGAAGTAAGTTGCACCACTTTGTAATCTGGTGGCACGGCAGAGCCTCCGCCAACTCAGCCAAAAAGCGGCACGGCCGTACCATACTTTTCTCGAAGCAATTCAGGCTATTTTTGACGCCTTGTAACTTCGTTGTATTTGTAAATCTTAAGTAGCTATCTTTTTTAACAGAAATGTTAGCATAAAGTCTGTACAATTCCAAGCGACATCGACTATCAAAATCGTAAATAAATTAATTTAAACTAAAGCTTATATATAATTACCTCCTGGATTGATTTGTGCTCGGAGTCCGCCAGCATTTATCAAGCATACCTGCCCATCATTCCACTGAGTGCTGTTCGCGCGGGGCATTAGCTAAGGCACGGAAAATGTACATTATATTATAATACATAACATCGCCATATCAGTTGAATGTAGCAGTATTTCAGGTCATAGATTTAAATTCAGTCATTCTTGCGTTATTAGGAAATACACATGTGTTAATTTTATCAAATGACCTCGTTTATGTAACGCATTAAAATAATGGCGTAACTTGCTTATTAACTTTTTTTTCCGATTTTATTTTAACGAAGTATCCAACGCACATGGACATCGGTAATCAAACTCAGATATCCCCACCACGATCAGTCAATACCTAAGATTTCAGGTATAAATCCAAGGTTAGAAATAAGTTATTACCTCTGAGAAGTAACATAGAACGCCTTATAAGTATCTCCCTTTACTAAAGTCTTCAAAATAGAACTCCTTATAAAAATTATGAATGTCACCTACAGCACACGTTTCTAATTAGTACACAACAGCGTTTAACGGTGTTGTTAAGCTTATTGTATATCTATGGCTGTGATACCTCCAGAGTTAAAACAGTGTGTTATCTTCAAAATTACGTTTTGTTGCCTTGTAATAAGTTTGTCTTCAAAATTACATTTTGTTGCCTTGTAATAAAAACAGTGATAGTGGTTAAGAAACTCGGCCTCTCGATCGAGGGGTCCGAGGTTCAAATCCCAGACGCACCTCTGGCTTTTCGAAAAATTATGTGTGTATTAGAAATCAAATATCACTTGCTTAAACGGTGAAGGAAAACATAGTGAGGAAATCTGCATACCTGAAAGATTATATAAAAAAAAAAATGTGAGTCGTCACGGGACGCCTGGCAGATGTGAAACATCGACATTATTTTGTAAAAGTAATATGCAGAAAAGAACATATTGTGATAGGAACTAAATATGTCATAATGATAAAATAAAATATTACGATTTTTTTCCAGATAACGATGACTATTTATTGAATTCGATTGCGCATGGCGACGCGTCGCCACACCGTACACACTACTGCATATAGACTGTATATATATACCATCGTATAGCGTGTCCACGGCATGCGTCGCCACGCCAGAAATCGGTTTTACGTGCGGCTATAGATGTTTCACATTAAAAATCTCAAGGGTGTATGAAGTCTACCAATACGCACTTGGCCAGCGCGGTGGACTATAGCCTAAACCTTCGAGAGGAGACCCGTGCCCAGCAGTAGGACAATAATGGGTTGATGATGATAATGATATAATGAGTTTATAAAAGTGACTGCGGTGTACTTGCCTCTTCGAGGAAGCCGTCGCAGGCCCAGCTGCCGATGCTGCACTCGCCGCGGTAGCAGCCGCGCGCCAGCGTGACGGCGGAGCGGCCCAGCACCTCCTTGCCTATCGCGTCCACTTGCTCCCGCCATGGTTCCAGCTCACGTAACATGCCCGGATCTAAAAGTATTTTGCCGTATGGAAAACTATACATTTACTAGCTGACCGGCAAACGTTGTGTTGCCATATAAATAAAAAAATGTTAAGGGTGAACAACCCTTATCACTTAGGGGTATGAAAAATAGATAGTAGCCGATTCTCAGACCTACTGAATATGTATGTAAAATTGGTGTAAATCGGTAAAGCCGTTTCGGAGGAGTACGGTAACTAACATTGTGACACGAGAATTTTATATGTAAGATTATGACTGGAAAGCTTATGTCATTTACAAGATTGATTTATTCACATCATATTATTCTACGTTTACTTTATCTATAAATTAAATCTACACCTAAACAAAATTATCTATATTTGTCTCATCGGTAAGTAGACATTAAAATAAAGGACATTTATAAAATTAACAAAATAGAAATTGGAAGGCATGGTTGGTATTTGAATCTGAATCGCTAACATGGGAAGTTAAAAATAATGCAGTTGGTGTTATAACTATGAATAATTTGAATGATTTTGAATAATTAGTATAAATATATAATATTCACGCTGTATTGCAACTATTGTTTTTTAAAAGTGTTCGTGTATTTTGTTTCGTATCGTTACCTTGGACGATAGAAGTTCCTAGGTAAATGGGTGTACCCTCCCATTTTTCAATTATTCCATCGTCATTTATATACAACTTAATGTCTCCCAAGTATCTTGTGCAACATGAGGCTTGTACCACCAAAATCTGTGCAAAATAAATAAATTAATTATACAACATTAATTAATATTTATAATTGCGGTAGAGACTCTGGGTCCGTGGGGGCCAGAAGCACGACGGTTCTTCAAAGAAATATCGTCGCGTCTGGTTGACGTTTCTGGAGACCCAAGAGCTGGTGCGTACTTTGGCCAAAGAATAAGTTTGGCCATACAACGCGGCAACGCAGCCAGCATTCTTGGGACTCTACCGGGAGGCAGTGATTTGGACTCATTCTTTTATATTTAATTATTTAAGTTTTAATATTTCTTTTTTTGTTTAAATTATATTTTTTGTGTATATTGTATATAGATTTTAAGTTTGTAAATAGATAGATATAACTATGTTGTTGTAAATTATATTTATCATTGTAAAAAAAATAGCAATTATAATAAATATTTCATTAATATTTTATTATTTATTTTTATATGTAATATATATTTTATCAAATCGAATATAGGAGTAACAGACGAGAATGCAGTCCACTTAATGGTAAGTAGGTACTGCCACCAATGGACATCTATAAATCAACCCCAGATAATATTAAGAAGACTAAGCTAGAATGCCTCGCAAAAGTGTCTCTCCTACCACTCTCTTCAAACCAGAATACAGTAGCAATTATTGCTGGTGTTATTAGGCAGAAATATAGAATATTTTATACGAATTTCTTTTTTTTGCTAATTATAAAAAAATATTTTCATCTAACCCTGTGTCCATTAGCCTGTGTAACGACGGTGGGGTAATCACCACCGGGAGTGGAGCCATCTGGTGCTTCGCCGTTGAAAAGCAGAGTGTGGGAGTGGGCGCCCACTATTATGTCCACTTCTGGGGGCATGCGAGCTGCTAGGTTCCTGTGTTAATGTTATTCATTGTTACATTTAGTTTTACACCAAGGTTGTTTTGGTAAATCGTTAAGTTTTGTGTTAAACTACAGGCTACCAAATCAAAACCCAAATAAATGTTGGGTGGGTAGATATGCTTCCTTAAATATTATTTTTTTAATCTATAATATTAAGTAAATCTGCCAAAAAATTATCGACTTTCAAGATAATATTTCGCTCTAATTCGATGACATCATGACTTCACATAACTTTTGGATACTAAGTACTTAATTTTACTACTTAAGCACTTAAATATTTTTATATCACGGCGTGCGTAAATTGACGTTTTACGCACGCTTCGCGTGCGCAAAACCCCCATTTCCGACCCCGTAATATAAAATTTTATACAACACGCGGACGAAAAATGTTTTTCTGACTCGTGTGATTGCAAAATTTTTCGTCCTCGTATTGTAATGTACTAATATATTTCTAATAATCGACTCAGCTAATATTATTTAATAAATATTTATTATTTAATGCATATTCACACACCGTTACAGCCTAGCAAGCTAATCGACTAAATACAAGTACCTATAGGTACTCACAAATCCGAAGTGTATCCGATGTGCGACAGTACTATTATGATGTCGACCCCCTGTTCAGTGAGGATGGCTGCTTCCCGATGTACCGCCTCCAACTCATCTTCCATTATCACTTCGCCGGTAGGCGCTGAAAACTAAACTTTACACGTGAACTTCAAAATCAAAATCATTTTAATGCGGACATAATTCTGATCCACAATATTATCCATATTATCTACACCCAAGACTTCTTCAACTAAATGATACAGTAGGTACCCACTTTGAGTTTAGACAAAAAGTTGGGTAGGCACAAAAATACCTTGTGGGTAGATAAGTGTTCCATTCTATATTTAATATATTTATTTATTAAATATAGAATAAACGTTTTGGAATATAAATTAGTAAATTATCTTCTTGTACCATTAAAGCAAGTATTAATTCATTTGTAATAATGTCACTTACAACCCGCAACAGAATTCCAATGATTCCAATCTTTCTTCCTTTCTTCTCGACCACAACATGGTTCTTAACATACTGGCCCAACTCCTCTTCGAAAGTTGTGTTCACGTTTGCTCCGAGCATAGGAGACTCCAAATGGTGCAAATATGGGATAAGACCTTCCACTCCATGGTCAAACTCGTGATTTCCTAAAACCTAACGTTAATAAAAATATACTATAGGTTCTGCATACAATATTGTTAAAATCTTTTGTAACACGATTTCAACACTATAGCAATAGATGGCGTAGTTAGCACTTCAATGGCTCTTCAAGCATATTAAATTCGGACAAGAAAATGTGAAATAACTGCTCCATAAAATTTAATTTTAAGAAACCTGAACATACAGTATCACTGTTTTGGACTTTGTTATATTATTTAACTAGAAATATCAAATAGATATTTATATATGTGAAGTTACTGTATAGCTAAATAAATAGTTATTGCACCTTCTACTATATCTTGTAACCAAAACCCTCATAAAATTTAAATCTTGATGCCAATTAGGTATATGCTACTAAAATACTTTAAAACTCACACAAAAACAACGTGTTGTGATAAATGTACGCGTAGAAACCTACATGAGCGTCATGTGGCAACTTGTTCATGAAATACTGGGTAACGTTCCACCTAAGGAAGTTGTACCAGATGGTTCCCTGGAAGGTGTCCCCGCCGTTGAGCAACAAGGAGTCGGGCTCCGCGTCCATGGCTTGTTTGATGGCTGTGTACAGCCGCGCAAAGCCGCCGATGCAAGCCGCCTCCGCTGGGTTGCAAATACCACCCGTTGGGCTGATCTCGTCGAAGCTTTATTTGAAAATTAATAACAATTCTTAATTGCTTAATTATAATTAATATTTAGTTATAATAACTAAATACAAATAAACTTAAATTGTAACTTATTAATATAATAAAATGAACCATGAAAGAATTACATTATATTACGTAAATAAACACTATTATATTTCATACAATTTAAAATTTCAAAAAAGTGGGTACGTACTTTCTTGTTTTATGTAATATAAAAAAAAACGTTATAAAGTATTTTATTTATTTTAATCCGTAAATTATGCCGAAGTGACGCTTATCGTAAATACTCATTAAATGCAAAATTGTAATATAGAAAAATATTCTTAATCATAATTAACATACGTTTTTAATTATAAGGAAAAAATAAGCATTTTATATTTGATTACAACCGCTGCGTTTATTAAAAATACTGACCTACTATTATTAGTTAAGAAGTTTGTTATTAAGGAAAAAATACAAATTATACAAAACAACCTGTGAAGGCACATGGCTCTAAATCTTAAACATAAATAAGTAAATGATTAAAAACGGGAATCAAAATAGAATCTAAATTTATATTTATTTTATTATTACTGTTTATGTTTATACCTACCACATGCTATCGCCATCACCCAGGGTCGACTGGCAGAGAATTCCATTAGGCATTAAGTTTACCCTAAACTAAGGGTGTACAAAAAATAAATAAATAAATAAATTCTTATTTTAATTTTTCATCGGAATAACCTCCAGGACCTAGCGTGATTGCCATGCACTATGCATGCATCGGAATTTAAAGTTTACGTAGTTTATAGAAAATAAATTACGCACAAGACTATATGACTCATCCTTCTACGAACTCTTGTTACCCATATGTTTCTATGATAGACTTATAAATGTGATGTACTTACTGTGCATGAAAATCATTGTAATGTATAATGTTCAGTTCAAAAAGTTCCTCTTCACTCGTCACTGTTACTGCTAACCATAAAACAGTTAAGATTACTCCCCTCATCTTAACTGTAATAGATGGGGACCTAGAAATCGTGCCTGGACGGATATATTGATTAAAGAGTCTAACATCAGACTGAGTTCGATAAAATTATTTGAAAGATTTACTTATCTTGAAGCTTTGATCATAAATTGATAGGTATAGGTACATGATTGACATTCTGCTCGTTCGTGGACTGAATTTAAGTAATTAGATTATCAGGTACTTATCAAATTAATATTTTATTAGATTTATATGCAAATGATCTATAACCTGTTCACTCAGAATATTTCTAAAATGGTAATTGAACTATTTAAGAAAAAAAACGAATTCTAGTAATTTTATTTCAACATGCATTTTTCGAATGTGTTCAAAGTAATAATCAATCAAAAGTTGTAATTTTTTTGTATGTATCAGGTCAATCATGACTTAATGTAATAATATTTTAACAAATTCTTTGTAAAATCTGTTATTTTACAAACTACTATTAATTATAATCTTTCAGCAAAATGTAATCTAATCGTGAAACGTAAACTGCATATCATTATCCTAATCTTCTCATATCTAAATTGCGTATAGGATTATTCTAATTCTCGTTGAATTTCCGATTTTGATAGCAATCTTGTATTAAATTATAATTTGATAAAATATAAGTTGAAACTTTTTACAGTCTAACCTTTTCACAAAACAACGGTTTGTTTTGTTAAAAATGCAACTTATTTTAATATTTTATTTAACTATCGAAGATTATAAATTAATTGAGAATTTAGATTAAAAGTAAATATAAGGTTTAAATAATAAAAACACGGATATAACTAAAACATTTATTGCATACAACAACTCACATAATAGAATATTTATTATAATATTAATTAAAAAAGCGAATGATTTATTCAAAAATTTAAATGCATTACATGTCTACTTCAAACGACAACATCAAGAAGCAAATTTCTCTTATTACAATCATTTTAAATACTACATTGTCGAGAAAAGTAAGTACAAAACTTAGTCCACATTTTCGATACAATTAAAGATGGCAAAATAAACAATAAATGTATTTTTAAACTGTATCAATCTTGTTTATAGTTATTTTGAAATGGTGCCTAGAGTAATGTTAAAAAGTCGCTACCCACGAGACAAAGCAACGAGCGAATAGGTACGCCACCTGTTATGCTCTCATTAACACTTATTTGGTACTTCATGAATGCCTGTTTAATGCTCCCTAAAGTATTCAAACAGACTTGGCAGTAAGCTGAGTCATGAGTGAAATAAGTAAGTGCACTAAAATTTTATTAATACGGTCTGCAACTCTTCTGTAACGTCATTTCGAATTGAAATTCCGGCAACTTCAGTAAATTTCGTAGCCTTATAAGATTATTTCATTTATTTTTTACGCTCGACGCTAAAGCTTGCAGAAATTGCCCCGCGGGGGTTGCCTTTTTAACATAACTTTCATAAGACCTCTGCAACACATTATCATTATAAAAAAATCCACGATGACCTTAATAATTAATAATTTAACGACAATAACATAAATTACAGTTACAATAATATGTCTAAAGAAGCAACTATGTATTACTAATTATATCTTACTAGAAGGCACTTTTGATTATTTTAATATGATTAGGATGTATTTTCTTACTGTGTATTTTCTTACTATACCTAAAATATTTTGTAACAAATTTAAGCATAAAAACACAGAGATATTTAATTTATCCTTAAATCTTAGTATTACTAAGTTTAGCAAGTTTTTTATTTGTATTTTCCAGTACTATAGAAGTACAATAATAACATTTAAACATTAAACGTAAGTAATACTTGACATTGTTGCGAATAATAATTTATTTGAAGTTATACTTTTTCTGGTACGTTTGGTAAAGTAATTAATAGGACATAGGACGAAGTTGCACGCCCCGATGTAACACATACTTTACTTTTGTTATCTATCAATGATGTGCTAAATTGAATTTCGTTTTAAAGGGGTAAATCTTATCAATAAGACTTAAGAAGTGTAACTTCTTACGTGTGTATTCAAATACTTATGTATACGGTAATGGTTTAATGTGTGTAATTTTCATTAATCTAAGTCGATATAGAGGAAATCGACTAACGTGAGTTATTTCAAAATTTCGGCAATTTCCCAATACAAAAATGATATATTATTCGCAACAATCACTAAACAACAACAAACAATAATAAATAGAAACACTATCACAATATTTTTTTACTAAACCAACTAACAATACCTTTTTTTAATAAGTGCCTTAATCCGTTTACTTTGTTGATTCTTTTTCTTTTGAGATAAATCTTGCTCATTGTTACGCCTTCCATTAGTGGTAAATGGTCATTACATCATCAACAAACCATTACTGTCCCACTGCTGGGCACGGGTCTCCTCAGAATGAGAAGGATTAGGTCATAGTCCACCGCGCTGGCCAAGTGCGTATTGGTAGACTTCACATACCTTTGAGATTTTTTAATAACTCTCTCAGGTATGCAGGTTTCCTAGTTGGTAACATACAAAACATTTGGTACATGTAAAACTTTATTTCACATTGAAACTTTTGTGAGATACTGAATAGGATTCTCAAGAGGTTCTCAATTCGCCTATATTTTTTACCAGTCAATATATGTTAAATGATAAAACTTGTGGCTAGTGTAAGCTAAACAAACTACATAAATCTAATCCTATAAGAGGACTAAAGTAGAATGCCTCGTGACCTTGTGCCGATTTGCTATGTGCCACAAACTTTAATTTTTTAAAACAATACAATATTAAAGTGAATACTTATTTAATAAAATTAAAAAATACCCAGTTGATATTTTTAAGGATTACACACAAACTTATTTACGATTTTCTTTATAGTTTCAATGTCATTAATAGTTTTTAAAACAAATATTATTCCATTTAAAATAATCTCACTACAAACGAAACCTTCGTCGTCGTTTCTTTAATAATATACAACTATGTTATTACTGTTCTTCTACTAGAGTTATTTCCTTAACGTAAAATGAAAAATGATATAACTAAAATATTGCTATTCATCGAAATTACAAAAACAATATAAAGGTGTTCGCAGGGCCGGATTTAAGGGAGGGCAGCAGCTGCCTCCACAAAAGAGGGACAATAGAGACAATAGAGACGTCGGATTTTTTTATAATTCCGACTAATAAACACTAGAAAAAAATCTTTTCCATTGATATTTTTTTTCACTGTTTTACCTTTATCTACAGTACTTTGTACAAACATGAATACTAGAAGAATCTACCTGCGTTTCACAATAAAATATTTATTGAAAAACTCAACTGAAAAAATTGATCATTTTATTCGGAAAATAATTTGGGGCCAGAGGGCCTCCACTCCTTTGTTGCCCCAGGGCCTCTAGACCTCTAAATCTGGCCCTGGGTGTTCGTAAGTGTTTTTAGGAATCAAACATATTATATCCATCAATTGCTATTCTCACCATTGTCCACTTCAAAAGCAAAAGTAAATGAGCATATGAAATAATTGTAAGATTTGCACCAGTATAACTAAAAAAACAGTAATGATTTATTTAGTGTAGAGTTAAAAACAAAAGCAGTGAAAGCTAATACCTTTACCCTTAGTATGAGTTTTTACGTTTGCTTGAAAACGTACCACGTTTACGAATTCGCTCACACAGCGCTCCCGTGGACCTTATCGGAACTAAAATTTCGCATTATGAGTCTTAAAAAAGTGAATAGTCAATTGTTGACATTTAATTTTACAAATATAATTTTACAAATATAAATATCATCATCATCATCATCAGCAACCCATTACTGTCCCACTGCTGGGCATGGGTCTCTTCTCATAATGAGAAGGATTAGGCCATAGTCCACCGCGCTGGCCAAGTGCGTCTTGGTAGACATCACATACCTTTGAGATTTTTTTTTATAAATCTCTCAGCTATGCAGGTTTCGTCACGATGTTTTCCTTCACCGTTTTAGCAAGTGATAATTAATTTCTAATACGCACATAACTTTGAAAAATCAGAGGTGCGTGCCTGGGATTTGAACCTCGGACCAATCGATCGAGAGGCCGAGTTTCTTAACCACTAGGCCCAAAGATAAATAGAATGCATTTATTTTTACATTTTTAATTTAATTTTAATAGCGTTGTAATTCCGTTTTTTAAACTTTTACTGCGTAATTTTAGTTCCGATACGGATTATCAGATTGTACATAACCATAGCAGAGTCGCCAACGTCATCAAATAGTAAGTAGTAGGCGACAGGGCCTATGATATTGCATAACCTTTCATCATGGTACCTACTTAAGAATAAGGTGTGCGTGGGTTCACGTTGATCATCTCCGTTGTGCTGAAACAAATAACATTATTATTGCTATTGCATTACACATGTATTTTTTATGTAAATTGTAACGCCCAACTTTAAGTAAACGTTATTAAATACTATTTAAAATTGAACCATTTATTCATCAAGGAGAGCAAAACGCTATAAAAAGGCAAAAACTATACAAACTTATTAATAAATCAAACAATCTAACGTTTTACCCCCACAGATCAAATTTTGGCAATATCTTGTATAATTATATAAATAAATTATAAAATTTTAATCTTTGCTAGGCAAAACTAGCGGGGGTATATTTATTACTATTGTTACGAGTTATATCAGATACAGACATCTACGGGCGTCAGTGACGTCTCGCAAATTACAAATAAATACAATTCTTTACAATTTAAGACCTAACAAAGTATGTTTATATAGTAAGAAGTAGTTAAACTATAGTCTGATTCATAATTAGGTGTCCAAAATGTAAACAAAGAAATGTCATTGTCAAAATTTCATTACAGGTATTGCAAACCTTAACAAATTAACAAGAAACGAAAAATTTCACAAAATTCAACATAAAACAAAAACTTAATAACTGCACAAAATTAAAAAAAAAACGCGCTAAAAAAACTAGAAAAAATTCGAGTTCGATCACGATCACGAAAATTAATAATATCAACTACGAAACTTAAAAATGGCGGCACAAAAAATGTTTTGGATGCCGATTGTGTGACCATTATCACAATTTAATTTTCTCTCATAAATCTTGTTTTTTATTATTATTACTGTATGATATGAAATTGAGTTAATATAAATATTGGAAAATGTGAATTGATTTTAATTTATTTAGATTATTATTTTATTATCGATGTAATAATTTAATATTGTCAAAAATAAGAAACCGCCATTTGACACATATTTTCTTGATAGGTTACCTTTGTTTACATTTTGGACACCTAATTATGGATCGGACTATACAATAATTTTAGTAATTAACGATAAAACAACGCTATCCTAAGATCTATATAAAGCTGTTAACACGTATTTAAAACAGAACACACATAATTAATTATTTTTCTATTAATGACACTAGCATTTTTGTAGCTTGATTTTTATGATTTTTGTAATATGCAAATTACTGTAATTCATACTGGTTGAGTTAGTAAGAAGGACTGAAATACTAATAAAGATAATTTAATGGAAACTTTTCTAAATAGGTTTTTGGGACTCTGACTATTCTTTAGTATTTATAATTTTTAAATTAAAAATGGGTATAAAATTAAATAGTAAGTACACAAACTACTAAAATTGAACGATTATTAAGAAGTTAAAAGTTTCTTTTATATCGAATGTTTTTTTTTTTCAAAATTACTTTTATCAACATTTTGACAAAAATTTTAGCTACAGTGGCATAATATTTTACGATGTAATATAGAAAAACATATTGAGTAATAATACTTTGAAATGAACTGATACTGAAGTACCTACATACATACTAAACTATAAATAGTTTAGTCAATTTAAAAATGAATTTTCTAACCTAGCGCTACCTATCAGCAAATGGAAAATACCTTTTTCTAAATTTAATACTACTTCAAAAATTATCATTTCATTCTATTAGAATGCGACGTCTACGTATATTATTACATTTTACACATTTTTCAAAAATATACTACAAAATAATAACGTACATACAAATTTTACAATGAAATGTAACCTAGCATACTGTATTATTCCTGTAAATAAGACAATTACTATACTATGACTTTTCTTACATAAACTACCACTCTCTAAGATGCTACTACGAAAACATACTATGCTCTGTCCACTATATTATTTTCTATTAAACGTTCATGCCATATCAAGACCTGTTTCTTTTAATAGCACGATGTATCAAGTATATAACACTTTTTAGTATTTCATATTTAATACATTCGAAATAGAATTACCTTTATTAACCTAATTACACGAATATTTACTAACAAAAAGATATACGTAAATAATGCTGTAAGATATTTATTATATTAAATGCCATTCTTATAGTAAAATAACTCACCGATTTTTATAAGCGGTAATAGGCCATAATCGATATTATATTGACAACATAAATTCCATACAACTTAAATATTATTAATTTAATTTAACTTTAATTAGAATCTATATTACTTGTGACATATTTGCATACCCTTTGGGTTAGGATAGGAGCACAAAAATAATGTATTCCACCTTATCCTGCAATAAATGTATTGAATTGAACATAACCAATCAATTTAACAATCAGCACGTTGTAACAAAGCTGTCGAATAGAAAATAATATAACGGACAGAGCATATAAACACATAGGCACACACAAAACTAATACAGCAAATGCAAAAGGAACACACCGAGTCACTACCGAACTTACGAAGTCATTGGAGCGTTCTGTGTGGTCGGTTCGTCGTCCACAAAGTAGGATTGGGAGATGGGAGAGGTATATCTATCACAACATTACACATTCATGTACAAATCAAATAGAAATAAATAAAAGATACAATAGAAAGACAAATGAAAAGAAGTAAAATAAGTGGGATTAAATAAGCGATTGTGACAACAGCCATCGAAATCAGGCGGTCTACTTTGTATAAAATTTGAAAATTTCCTATTCCGGTGCATTTACGTGTGTACCAGGCTGTTTTTTATGAAGAAACAATTCATTAATTAAAAACTAAACGTTCCTAAATATAGGATTATGTCCAAGTAAAAAAACAATGATGAGATTTGTTTCATAATCGTAAAATGACAGACAACTGTTGGGCGGATCGGAAAGACCGTTGACGGTGTACAGAGTAGACCTCCTGACATAATAGACCTGATTCTTACTGAAGTTATACTTCTTTAGGCGCTTTAGGAAAATAAGAAAATTATTGTTTTTTATTCGCCTATGCATGTAAACAATAAAATAGTTTAATAAATTTTAAATAATGATTTTATTCTCAATATTACACATGTTGTAGAATTGGGGTGTTTGATAATACAAATAAAGACCGATAAAATGAAGATTTTTGAGTAAAATTATTGGTAATAAAATAATAATTATAAATTTTACTTCTCAAAAACACTAAAGAAGTACAACTTCTAAAGCACACATTTCGTGTACACGTTTTTTTTTAACTTTAATGCTTATCAGTAGATCCCTTTTATTATATTATCTTGATTCTCTTGGGTGTACACTTATACTGTTATTATAGAAGTACCAAAATACTTTTAACGCCAGAGGTATGCTTTTAAAGTCTTCAAACCCACACTTGCCCAGCTTAGTAGATTATTCCGTTACCCTCATACAAGAAAAGACAATTTCTCGAAAAAATCGTCTTATACTGTACGGAAATATACGTTGATATTCAAAGGGGTCCAAATTGAGCACACATACCTCTTAGAGCACCTAACGTGTATAGTTTATACTATGCGCAAATGTTTAAAGGGGTGAAATGAAACATTCACATGAATGACACATTTGAAGGCGGTAGAACCCTATGTGGTTCGACTCCGGCGGCACCACCGCCACACCTATTTCTACCTAATAACAGCAGTGTTAGGCGCTGCTGTGTTCCGGTTTGAAGGGTGTGGTAAAGGAGACAGACTTTTCCGAGGCGTTCCAGCTTAGTCCTCAGGGGTAGCGGCGCATTTGTGGCCGACCTCAGGTAGGAATATCTAATCCTATCTGGGGTTGATTACAGATGTCCATGAGCGGCAGTAGCCATTTACCATCAGATGGACTGTATGGTCGTCTGCTACTCCTATATTATAAAAAATCATATTACGGTCTAGGGGTTTCAATAATCGATCCCACATACCTCTTGGAGCACCGCACGTGTATGACGAGCAGCACGATGCCGAGCAGCAGGCAGAGCGTGCCGACCACGACGTACGCGACGCCGAGGAAGGGGTTCTTGCCGCCGAGCAGCGACGTCGTCGATATTATGAACGACTTGGTGCCGTCGAAGTCCGTCACCGGATAGTCTGGTGAAATATGTAATAAGTCATACATCTATACAAACATATAAATACAATTGGAGTGTCTGTTGTAAGTATTGAAAAAAACCGCTTTTTACTACATTCCTATGAATAAACATACGGTACATACACCAAAATAATATTTTTTACAATATTTGTCTGTCTGTCTGTTTGTTCTGGCTAATCTCTAAAATGACTGATCCGATTTTGACGGAACTTTTATTGGGAGGTAGCTGATGTAATAAGGAGTAACTTAGGCTACTTATATTTTAGAACTAGCTGTGTCCCGCGGCTTCATCCGCGTTATTTCATTTTAACGCGGGTGAAACTGCGGGGCACAATATAAAAGGCGGACGGCATGTCCGTTAAATTTAAAAATCTAAAAAGGATAGGAGTGTTAAATGACATTGATCGTAGATGCTCCCTTGAGACCTTTGTTGGTACGCCATATTTAAGTACATACATATATCTGTAAATACAGGCGCTCGAAATGTCTCCAGAATCGTATAGAATCCAACAAACAAGTTTTCGGCTTTACTATGGTGAGTGTCCTGAGGAACTCATCACACCACTCGCCGAAGGATGAGGTTCCATCCACATCAACTTGATCAGTGGCGGTCCTCGACGGTTCGGTTTGCACGGTCATTTTTGCTGCGTACGTGAAAATTGTGGAATAAACTTCCTCCTGAGGTATTCCCTCAGGACTAAGACATAAGGCTCTTCACGAGGGGTGTAAAAATAAATCTTCAAAGCCGGCGATGCATTGGCGACTCCTTTGGTGTTGCAAATGTCATAGGCGACGGTGACTGCTTTACAGTAGGTAGCCAGGCTAATTTATCGTTATTAACTCATTATTGACCATGTTAAAAACAGTGTGGTGCAAAAGGCGGACTTAATGCTAAATAGCATTTCGCGGTGTAAGAGTCAGATGAACGTATGTACAAAAAATAAAAAATGATTTCTTTTTCACAAAACGGTCCACAATGTAGTCTTTTATGAAATGACAAAACGACGTAACGCTATATTCAATATTTTTATTTCAACTACTGTATATTATCTCTATTAATAACCTGGTAAAGTTTTACGTGGCGAATTTTCACACTATTTTTGCTCTCCTGTAAAATTGACAAAATGTAGATACGTTCATCTGATCTGACTCTTACACCGCGATTTTCTCCCTGTCAACCTTAGGGATGTGTCGTTAGGTTAAATATAAAAATAAAACAAAAAAAACAATGGCTCACTGTAGTTAATATGCAGCAGGTAGGTGCCCTGCAGCAGGCCGCTATTGAAGCCGCTCTGCGAGTGGTCCACGCGCCGGTACAGCTTGCGGAACGTTGGCAGAGCCGCTGTCCGCATCCACACTATCAGGTCCTCATTCTGGACATAGATTAGTAAGGATTACTCACTCCTAACAAGAAAATGTAACCTTTAAAATCTTAATGTTAGGTAAAGAAAGTTTCGACAATTGAAATTGTCACTGTCATCTATTTTCGTGTTTGAAAAATATAAAAAAAAGTAGTTTTTAGAGTACGATACAATACAATACAAAAACTCTTTATTGTACACCAAATTTATAGTAACAAATACAAAATATTTACAATAATTAAAGGTACAAGTGGCGGCCTTATCACTAAATAGTGATTTCTTCCAGGCAACCATTTACTTATTGCAAGAAAGAGAGAATTATATAAAAGAGATCCAGGGTAGGGGTGTACATGAGAGTCATATTTTAAGTATATCAGCAGCTAGAGTTCTTAAGAATAGAAGAAAAAGGAGAAAAAGAGGAGAATACATAAAGTAGGAAATAATAGAATAGTATAAAAATAAAAGGGTAGCTAGGAAGCAGATTACAATGATAGATAAAATTCTTTTACTTGATTTTTAAAAGAATCCAGTGACTGCGCACGTCGGATAGCAACCGGTAAGGCATTCCTTAGGCGCACAGCCACTGCAGTAAAAGATTTGCTAAAGAATGATGAAGAAGAAGAAGAAGGAGTTAATAGGGAAAGGTTTTTATTGGAGCGCAGTAAATGCGTATCGTGAGACAGATGCAAGTAATGAAAACGCTCTTTTAAATAATTAGGTGTGTTAGGGTTAAACAAGATGCAGTATAAAGCAGAAAGTATATGAGTATTCCGACGAAGACGAATTGGGAGCCACTTGAGTTTTTTACGATACTCAGAGACGTGATCATATTTACGAATTCCAAATATGAATCGGATAAATAAGTTTTGGATACACTCAAGCTTATTTAATTGCTCCTCGGTTAGATCTAGATAGCAAATATCTGCATAGTCAAGGATAGGATGCAGTAGACATAATGAAAGTGAGATTTTGGTCGCAATTGGTAGGAAGTTGCGAAGCCTCCGGAGGGATCCCATGGCCGAAAACACTTTCCTGCTTACCTCGTTGACCTGAGGGACCCATGACAGATAGCAATCCATCTGGATACCTAAGTTTTTTACTTTTTCACTTAGAGGCACATGGACGCCATCGAAGAAAATTAAGGGTAGGTGAGCAAAATCAACCTTATGCACTAATCTTGAGCTACCAATTATAATGGCCTGGGTTTTTTGAGGATTTACTTTTAATCCATGCGACTGGCACCAGTTTGAGATACAAGTCAGATCAGTATTTATAATACCGATGGCTTTTGGTAAGTCCTCAAGTGTGGATTTATAATATATCTGTAAGTCATCGGTATAAAGGTGGTAGAGTGAAGTTAAATTATGAGATATTGAATCGATATAAATAGAAAAGAGAAGAGGAGACAACACGCCACCTTGCGGTACGCCAGCAGCAATGTCTGACCAAATTGAATAAGTGTCATTAACCATTACTCGCTGTCGGCGCCCATACAAGTAACTCTGAAACCAGTCAATCACAGTCGGAGATATGTTAAGGGACCGTAAGGTAGCAAGTAAGATGTCAAAATCAACTGTATTAAATGCATTGCTGAAATCGAGCAATGTTAACACAGTTACCTCCCTCTTGTCCATTCCCAAGCGGATGTCGTCCGTAACTTTTAGCAAAGCAGTCGTCGTACTATGACCAGGTCTGAAGCCGGATTGGTAAGGATTTAAAAGATTATGCAAGGAAAGAAAGGAACTAAGCTGATTGTATACAAGACGCTCAAAAACTTTTGAGAGGAATGGAAGGATGGATATTGGGCGGAAATCGGAAGAACAATCAGGGCTAGTCTTTTTAGGTAAAGGAATAATTTGAGAGTCTTTCCACACTGAGGGAAATGAACTATGGGAAATAGAAAAATTAAGGATAAATGTGTTGACGGGTGCTACAAGATCTAGAATGGGAATGATCATATTACGACTGATGCCATCACAGCCAACGGAATCCGAATGGATTGAGAGGATACATCTCTTAACATCACGACAGTCGAATTGACTAAATGAAAAGGCGAAATAGTCAGGAGTGGGACATGTAGAAAGAGTGTTTAAAGTAGTTTGTTTCAGGCTGCCATCAATGCAAGAAACGGTTGAGAAAAACTTGTTAAGACAGTTAAGGCTAATATTACTAGGGAAAGAATTGTTACGCGGTTTCCCAACTCCTAGCGATCTAAGAAACTTCCAGACTTTTGCCGGTTCTATATCTTGAATAGAATTGTGGATATGGCGTCGTTGTGCAACTCTACACACCTTATTGCAACGGTTCCTGATGATCTTGTATTTTAGGTGATTTTTATTACTGGGATCTGACTTGTACCTCGATTTAGCTAAGTTTTTCTTGGCGATTATTGCTTTAATCTCCTCGGTCAA
Organism: Epargyreus clarus clarus; assembly: GCA_014595695.2. Taxonomy (NCBI): domain Eukaryota; kingdom Metazoa; phylum Arthropoda; class Insecta; order Lepidoptera; family Hesperiidae; genus Epargyreus; species Epargyreus clarus. The sequence goes on along the minus strand of JACTTY020000085.1, from coordinate 649,973 downwards.
CCAAGGAGCAGGAAGATGACGGACACGAACAGGACGAACAGGACGAACAGGGGCATGCAAAACCAGAATTTGCACTAGAAGGGAGTTAAAAATAGCCACCTGTTCGTCAATGTTGTCAACACTATAAATAGAGCTCCAATCAGCTTTGGCAACATCAGAACGAAAAGCATCGATATCCATGTTGTTAAAATTGCGCCGAAGAAGTATCCTTGACTTAGCTTTGGGAGGTTTTAATTTATATGACAGAAAAATGAGATCATGATATACGAAAAAGCGTCAGCAGCACATTGACCATGCTTAGAAACATGGTCAGTGGAGGATACAAATATCAAGTCAAGAAGTGACGGAATAGAATTGGGAAATGTGTGAGTTGCAGAAAGAGGAAGAATGTGTAAGTTGGCTGCATCTGCTAAGGATTTCAAACGAGTAGCTCTTATGTCATTCTTAAGAAGGCATGTATTAAAGTCACCCATTAGTATGGAGTGAGAATAAATAGGACAGAGATCTTCAAAAATTTTTTCCAAAGAGGAGAAGTAGTCTACGTTTAAAGAGGGACTATAAAAAACTCCTAAGAGTAACTTTGCACTTGAGAATAATACTTCGACAAAGAGATACTCCGCTTCACTTCCAGGTTGAGTTAGTGTTGACATCTGTATAATGGAAAAGGGAATGTGTGAACGTAAATAAATAGCAACACCGCCACCGCCCCGGCCAGTGCGATCATTGCGAATCAGATGAAATCCTGGAAGTGAGAAAGATGTAGATGGGAGGCATGGTTTCAACCATGACTCTGAAACGAGAACTACATGAACGTTTTTGCTATCAAAAGTACTAACGAGATCGGGGTAATGTGCCGGAATACTCTGTGCATTAATGTACAAATGTAGAGTATTTACGAATGAAACAATATTTCTGCGCACTTTCTGTTTGATTTCGTGTCTTAACTGCGCATGTCGGCATTGTTCCGCGTAAATTACACCATGACAGCCGTTAAATGGCTAACAAAATTGTCAGCCGTTTAAGCCATTTAATGCCTTCCTTCAATTACAAGGCGGTGAGATATCTATACTTATCTATGACTTATATATATTATTCTGGAATAGTTGCTTTCGTCATATACGAGTAGCAAACGATCGTGCAGTCCAGGGAGTATTCACATTGAGAATTTGCCCGAGCAAAGAGTGTAACCTCGAGGCCCGAATATCCCTACCCACCCCCCACATTGCAAATGCAGACGCGGCATATGAGACAACAGGTGGGTATGAAGTCCCATCGTTAGGTTACATGCTGTCCAACTGACGGTGCTACTAAGATGAATAAGGTACTGCTGCTCTTGGAGATTTAATAAATTTTAGGTATCACATAAGAAATCGATCACAGATTTTGATACAAGATCCGACACCATACCGTTTCATATTAGAACACAATAGCGTTTGATACTGCAGGCAGGATAGATTGGCTTTAGAAACAGTCGAAAATCAAAATTCATTCAATTTTCCTTATTATAAGATATTTTGTTTATACACACTGTACAGAATAATGATTTGGTTTTGCCATGTGTGGGCTGGATCGCAAGCAGAGGTGGACTGGACCTGGCAAGCAAAGCACATACCCAAACCCTCCTTATTCACATTGGAGCGAAACAAATAGGCTAATGCTTATTATACTTTGACATTTATCTCCCCTCATATTTGGCGCCCGTCATAAATAATTTACAAAAAGACACTATAGAATAACTCACACCTACACCAGGCACTATTTACGGATATATAAAAAAATACAACAACGTGAACATTATTATGGAATGTAAACAAACAAACGTAATTTTTATAATTACCTGGAAGCCATTATTTTCCGTGTTATTCAAGTCCAACATCCACACCGGCACCCGCCAATTGACCGGCTTCGTGAAGTTCGCAAACGCTGCAGATAAAATAAATGAAATTAACATGGTAATTTTCTGACTTTTTTAATAATATATCATAATTGTATTCGTAGACTAAGAGTTATTACGAACTCTACTCTCCATCATCACTAATAAGCTAGAAACTTTACACTAATAAACTAGATACTTTTTTCAATGAGTGTGAGTATGATGAATAAAATCATCATCTGCTGTAATAAACTGTATTATGTATCTGTACGAGTATTATTAGGTTTTTTTACCTACTACCTTTAAAAGTAAATGGAATATATTAATCGAAGTACATTATAGGTACCTACTATCAGTTAAAACGGGTCATTAATCTATCGTCGGATATTTTCGATTTTGAGGTTATGTTACATTTCGGTAAATAACTTCAGAACCCGGGTGCTGATCTAAAAAATAATTATTGGTGGTAGTATTTGGTTAATTATACATCGTCCACAGCAAGTTTCAATTTGATGCAACTCTGGACGGCGGTCCATACTTTCATGGGCATTGTCCTTTAAAATAGGACCTTTCTCGATTTTCACCAACAACATTTATTGACTACTTATTCCTTGGCAATCCCTTAGCATAGTTCTTTTCACAGTACTCGACAACGCCACTTCTTGAGCTATATACACCTACAGCCACATACACATATTCTTCAAGAAAGCAATAAATATATACAATTTCGGAGGAGGACTAAACTACTCACCAGTTTTAAGATCACCAGGGGGATTGCGGAATTTGATTTCTTTATCCGATGTCCAAGCGATGCCCGTTCTCAACACCGGCACCAAAGTATGCATGTCAACTGAGTAAACTGACAACGTGTCTGTAACAAATTTTATGATAATTAGTTTAACAGAAATAAAATCATATACATTATACACTTAAAGGTGGTAGAAACCTCTATGGTTCGATTCCGACGGCATCACCGCCACACGTATTTCTGCCTCATAACATCAGTGTTAAGCGCTGCTGTATTCTGGAGAGAAGGGTGGGGTAAAGGAGACATACTTTTCTGAGGCGTTCCAGCTTGGCCCTCAGAGGTAGCGGCGCATCTGTGGCCGACCTCAAGTACGAATCGGCAGTAGGCACTAAACATCAGGTGGATTGTATGCTCGTCTGCAACTCTTATATTATAAAAAAAAACTTAGTTTCTACACTCAGCCCCACACTAGGATTCCCTGTGTACTGAGTGCCATGGAGACACACAAAGACGAATACATAAACAGAACCCAGAACAGATGTCCAAATTCATGATACAGATATATCCTGCAAGGGAATCCAACTGGGAACATGTTGCGATTCAGACCGGTATGGCAACCGCTCCGCCACGAAAGTAATCTTGTTGTCATTATGGCAGAATTATGAATAAATTATAATTTAAGGTTATTTATTTTTTATAAAATAAAAAGCGTATCATCATAATAATATTCATCATTTTATTTTCTTTTTTTTATTCAAATTAAAATTTCATTTATTTAAAATAGATTCATATAGAATTCTTTTCGAACATCACAAACTACTACCGCTTTGGAAGGAGGTCTGTTATGGAGAGGAAGTGGCGAAAGAAACTCCGTATGTGCGCAATTTGAAATCTTTTATAAAGTAAATATGAGTATTATACAATTTTATGGGATGAATAGATTGTTTTATATTGTTTGTACGAGATGATATGCGAAAAAAATCTCACTGGAAATTAAAATAAATAGACAATAAATAATCCATCATTTTCTCATACTCCTCGCCATTGTTAAAAAAATAAGGGAATTATCTTTATGTGATAGACATAACTTTTAAATTTTTTGCTACAATTATACTTACCATTGAAAAGGGAGTTAGCGATCGCTCCACACGGCGCCACGGGCTTCCTGCCGTCCTTGTCCTCAGCATATGCAAACGGCTCGCAATCCGACGACGGTGTTAACGAAAGTTGACCGAGGAGCTGACTATCATCCCTGTTGACATAGCACATTACAAGTATATATTAAAAGCTGTCTGCCTTCCCAAAATTTATTCAAATTTAAGTTTGGTAAAAATTTGCCCACATTACCTATTCCTGCTTTACAACTGCTGTATGCCAGTTTAAAAGGTATGACTATGAAAAGGCTTTTATGACATACAACACATCTGTGATTAAATTGGAGTGTCCTAACCCTTCTCCTCAATTTATTTCCTTTACTTTGTGTTTTAGATGATCATTTATCAATTTCCTAAACAGTGAAGGAAAATATTGTGAAGAACCTTCATAGCTGAGAGATTTTAAAACGAAAGTTCTCAAGGGTATGTGAAGTATACCAACACACTTGGCCATAGTGGCGGAATATGGCCTTCTTATTCTGAGAGGAAACCCATGCCCAGCAGTGGTACAGTAATGGGTTGATGACAACGATCATGAAAATCATATTTACCTTGATTTGACATATCTACGATGGTTCTGGTAGTAGTTGCTCAGTCCGTAGTAAAAGTAAACTTCCTTCTTGAAATCCTCCTTAAGGGTAAATTCTATTTCACAAGTGCAAGGTTCCATATTATAATCCTTAATATACTGCGCACATGTCATGTTCTCACCCTCCTTCAAGCAATGTGTGTAATTTATTACATGTTCTTTCACCTGCAATTAAATAGGTAATAAGGTTGACTATATTTTTGTGAAGAAAACTGTAGAATAAAATTTCAATTTACTGAGTCATTTTGATTACATTTTATCAATCTGTTGTTCTGACTTGTTTTTCTTATTAATATGAGGAAACTTATAAATGGCTATTGTATTATTATTTTATGTTGTAGTATGTACTAGCTGTATGTTTTCCTAAATAAAATAAAATAAATTCCTCAGTTGTCCAACCATGGAAGAACCATCACAATACCTAATTTTGTCTAACAAAAAAGTGTTAATTATTGCATTCCTCTGATTTGTACAAAACCCTACTTCTACCATTAAGTTTTCAAAAGTTTGTTTGCATGGTAGATCATCATCATTATATTCATATATTCATGATATTCATCTATATTGACTATAGAAGTAATATTAATTAATATTTATTTGTTTATTTATTTTTATTAATAAATATTAAGTAGTATTAATTAATAATAGACGACCCGCGTGGCAGAGAGGTCACCATACCGGTCTGACGCGCAAAGGGTCCCGGGTTCGAATCCCGGCCAGACAGATATCTAAATGATGAATTTAGCTTTCTGTTTCTTGCTCTGGGTGTTTGTGTATTTGTCTATGTGTGTGTCCATGGCACCCAAGGCACAGGGAATCCTAGTGTGGGGCTGTGAGTGTAGAAAGCGTTTATTTAAGCGTTTCTATTACTTATATAGTCAGAAACAGAATTCCAGATCAAAAATGTCGACATTTTAAAATGATAATCATAATCTTAATTGTAGTTTGTCAAAAAAATAAATTTGCAATAACATTTACTTTGTATGTTCAATGTGATCCATTGAATCATGTAGCTTTTACTCTTCAATTATTTAACAATGACTCAAGTCAATAAGGAAGATGGAATAACAAAATATATTGTTAATGTACCATGTTATTAAGTATAATTGATTGATGGCGTTGATCATTATAAGTACTAAAAAACTAAAAAAATCTAAACTTGATAAAAACGAAAGATTACTTTCCGCAAGAATTCAGCCAGAAGCACCTTTAATAACGATACAAGCCATCAATCCAGAGTCCAGACTACCATATTGTAAACAAATAAATGCTTCTTTTTAATCCAGAAATACTTACATTTAAGTTTACATAAAATATATTGTTTACATCATTATCTTTTGATCGTCAAATCAATCTATTTACGATGCTTACCTCATCAGAGAAGTAGAGTAACCCAACTCCAACGGGAATGAACGCGATGCCTATGACGAAGAAGGTTGGGAGAACCGTTCCCGCGGTAAGGATCGGTTGCCAGGCTGGCAAACGCTGCTGTTTGAACGCTGACTCTGAGGGAACATCGAGGGACATAAGACATTTAAACAGACAATCGATATTACAAGGCCATTACCGTACTAATATCCTCAACACATTCTTACCAGCAGGACGCCTAGATTTCACATTCTGATCGGATGTATCACTAGAAGTCGCCATTTGTATGTTATAACAGTTTATTCTTGGAACAAAACTAAATTACTTTTATTGATCGATAAAATCTGCAAACTTACATACTATGACACAAACAAGTAGCCAAGTAGGTACATTGTCAAATTGATGAATGAAGTTATTAAACGTCATTATGACAGCGATAAGGCACAGACTATAATATAAGATGTTGCTTATGACGGTTTATGGTCATGATTACAAATTATAGTCTGTGAGGAAACAAACACGAATGTAGAAAAGGAAATAGTTCAGGTGATCTTCAGAACGAGTATTTTCGTTTGATCAATGTATAAATCTTCGATATAGCGTTCTCCTTAGTATCTCCATTCGAATCGAAGCGATTAGAATGATCGATTTAAAACCTATACTTATCGAAGCGATTGGAATGATCGATTTAAAACCTACTAAAGGTTGAGATGGTATAGTAGGTGTCGTAGGTGAGCTCACAGAACACCTATCCTAACGGAAAATGAGCTGAGAACCACTTCTTAGGGGTTGAGTAAGCCTTGCTACTCACCTAGTTCTCAGCTTGCCTCAAATACCTACCGAAAAAATTGTGCCAGTTCTCGGACCAATAGACAGTAAGTTAAAAAAAACGCAAATAATATTAAACTCTTTAATGCAATATGTCAATTATGTTACATAAGCAATGTATTAAAAAATACAAAAATAACATTTACCACTCCTAAAACTCACTTACGAAGCTTATTAATTATATAAACTGTTTTAATAAAAAATGTAATACATAATGGCAGTCATTTTACGTAAAACAAATACACCATTCTTCTAAAGTTCTGGTGCAAGTATCTATTGCGGAAAATACCTTTAAATAACTGAGTTGTTTAGAATAATTATTTGTGACACGGCGATACTAATTTACAGAGTATTATTATTATAAATGCATCAATAAGGGGCAGCTTCTAGATTAAAAAAAAAAACGTTTTACACATTGGATTTACAGCGTTTGCCTGAGAGACTTCGCAACCGCCAACCAAGAAATGCAAATACCGTCGTTTCATGCACCAATTGCCCTGGATGATCAGCTTGCTGACACCAGTCAGTTATATTATAACTTATAAGCAATATAAAGTGTTTTTACCCACAATCGATCAGCTCAGAAAACAGTTTTTACCTCAGGCTTGGTTTTTCTTTGAGATTTCTACCCATTGACACTGACTTATTATAACAGCACAACTTTATTTACTTATTTTGATTACAACAAAGCATTAAGCTATAAAAACACTTACATTTAAAGCATTACATACAAAATATATTTTTATACGAAAAGCATGTGTGTACTTATTTAAATACGTAAGAAGTTTCACTTCTTTAGCATAATTAATAAAAATAGTTTTCGCCTGGCAGCCAATTTCAACCATTTTATTTATAGAAAATTTTAAGATTTAAACGAATTTAAATTTAACGATTTTTAAATAGACTAAACTACATATCGTCCATTGAAATTACATATTTTGGTGTTTAGCGTACAAGTCAGAGGATACACAGGTTAAAAAAAACTTATTCTATGTCACAAATGTCACGTTATCAGAGTCCGCGCCAAACTTCTAGTCCGCCCTGAATATAGAAACGAGTCGCGTCATTTTATTTTATAGCCTCGGTAATCAGCATTACAATAAAACAGTAGTATGTAAATACATGTCTATAAAAAGAGTTTTCTAATGTCTATTTCTATTACAACTAGGTGTATATAAGTATATTGTTTTCAAATGCGTGTGAGGTAGATATTACTTATAACATGTATATTTTATTAAATGGCGTACAAAAATATAAGATATACAGAATATATATACAGGGGTTCTCTCTCACATTCTAACAAATTGATTTAATCTACAAACTTTTAACACTTTTTAAGGGGACTTGTAAACATTTGGAGACCCCCGCACCAGTGGCACCAGTTCTACTATTTATTCGTCTGTCCCTATCATGATACTAATAGTATAACATTAACAATTTTTTAAATAATATATCATGAAGAACAAAAATACTGTGCATAAATATTTTCTTATAATATACAATGACATGTAACAAACAAATTGGCAATACACCAAATGGTAGTGGCATCTGTGATTAACCCCAGATAGGATTGAAATCCTGAGGTAGCTGAGGTCGACCCTTGATTAAGGCAGTTGACCCTGTAAGTCAGAAACAAGCATGGCTGTGGTGCCTTAAAAAGTCGACCTAAGAAGGGTTTAACCATATTCACATAATATGTACAGAATACAATAATTATGTATGTAGTTTCTTTTGCTTAACTCAGAAAAAACATGCATTAAAAAAATCAATAATAATTTCTTAATGTTCCAAATATTGTTATTGTAACTTAATATATGTTTTATATATTTAAATTTATGTAAAATATTATTAATGAATATCTGACAGTATCATAGTGATACTGTGTCATAGGTCACAACAACAAAAATATTAGGAAAATTGATGATTGATAAATACAGTCTTGCACTGGCTACTCTGTGAACACTTAATATTTAGGTATCCGTACCCAAAGGCTAAATACGGAACCCTATTATAAACCCTCTGCTGTTTGTCCATGTCACGTGACTTTACCGCTTAAACCCTAGTAGACACAAAACCGGTTGGAGTGGCGCAGATTAGGGGAGGCCTATGTCCAGTAGTGGGCTCTTAAAGGATGCTGGATGGATGGTATATAGTACTTAAACGGCCGAGTCTTTGTTTGCATCGGTTGTCGCACGAGCAGTGGTTAAGAGGCGCGATGCTGATGGTTCGCTGGGCTTCGGCTGACTCGGGTTCGCAACCGCTCCATTCGCGCGAGACGCCTTTATATCTGTGAAAATAACGAACTAAATGATTCAAAAAGTAACCGAGTTATGTATGGAAAAATGCGTAGCAGGTTTTTTGACCTTGTAGTTCCCGGACATGAATAGGGCTACGGTATGCCCTGCCTATCGTAGAGGCGATTAAAAGGGGGCTTCTGGGGTCGCGGGAGGCAAGAGTGGGAACGAACTGCCCGGCTAACGGTCCCGGGAAGGACGGCGGTATGTGTGGTTGCATACCGTACCGGGAGATCCCGGAGTCCTCTACGCAGCGTCGAGGACGGCCACAGGGGAAGGGTTTTAGTGCGGTAAGAGTCCCACATAACCCTGTGTCGCTCCCAGGGCATCGGGTAGCTTTTGAAAGTTTCCCCCTCGTGAGCAAAAAAAAACAAAGCTTGTTTATTTAAGGTCGCAAAGGAACATGCAATCCTCCAATGGCAAGTGGTCTCTGAATACTGCATACATAGTAAGAATATGGACGTCTGACTTCATCCTTTAAAGCGACTAACGCTGCTGTTATTAGGCAAAAAAAGGAGTGGCGGTGGTGCCGCCGGAGCTGGACCACAAAAGGTTCTACCATCTAAATAATATTTGGTGGCCTTTGAAGGTGGTAGAACCCTTTGTGGTTCGACTCTGGCGGCACCACCGCCACACCTATTTCTACCTCATAACAGCAGTGTTAAGCACTGCTCTGTTCTGGTTGTTTGCTGTTCTGGTTTAAAGGGTGTGGTAAGGGAGACATACTTTTCCGAGGCGTTCCAGCTTACTTCTCAAGGGTAGCGGCGCATCTGTGGCCGACCTCAGATATGAATATCTAATTCTATATGTAGTTGCTTACGGTGGGTCATGGGCGGCAGTAGCCACTTACCATCAGGTGGACTGCATGCTTGTCTGCTACCCCTATATTATAAAAAAAACTCACCATCATATTTTTTATGCAGGGCTTCTAAAATCCTCGTGCCGTATACCAATGCGCCTACAACAATGATCAACAACCAGCCTATGGGCACCAATACCGCCCCCGATACGAACGGCCCGGGCACCACTGTTGTTTGAGTTGCCACAAAGATAATTTTCCGTGGTCCTTTGTAATGGTTGTATTTTTCTGGAACAAATTTATTACATGATATACATTTAGGTATAAAATCTTAGATTTTTTTTAAAAAATTTTTTTCAGATATGCAGGTTTCCTCACGATGTTTCCCTTCACCGTTTTAAACAAGTGATAATTAATTTCTAATATGCACATAACTTTGCAAAATCAGAAGTCTATCGTGCCTAGGATTTGAACCTCGGACCCCTCGTTCGAGAGACCGAGTTTCTAAACTATAAGGCTATATATATATATAACAAAGGTTACTTACTGTAATTAACAGACAATGAGTAATTTCCCGCCGGCAGTCCATTTTTATATGTACCGTGATTGCTAAATCGGCCGTAAGGTTTGCGCTTCCAATCTGTCCTCATCCAGGCTATAAAACGTTCGTTCTGTAAGAACCAAAAAATATATAATATATAACGGCGCGAGCTATTATTTTCAATTAATTTTAGTTAATTTTGAGTTGAAGCTATTTAATCTTATTTTATGGTTTCCATTCAAATTACTTCATTAACAATTATTTTAGTAGACTATATTTTTGGAGCGGGTAACTCCGGATGGGGTTGCAAGTGTCGCCTTTTTGCTATAAGAACTATGATTATTGTTTCGTTCTTGAGAGTCGGTTGACAATTGACGTTGATGGCGTGTGGACTTGTAAATCCATCGGCTCCGAATTTATTATTTTCTTGTGTGCTTCTTTGTTGGAACCGAAAGCAGTCGGTGCGCTATGAAGGAACGCCATCTGGCATTTCCATATCGGTCAGACGCGAGGCTCGGCGATCTGACATTTATATTGAACTATCTATCTATTCCGATTCAATAGATACAGCAAAAACGTCGAAAAATAGCAGTTTCTTGCATGGCGACCACTTATTTTTAATATTTTTATAATTTGTTGTTATAGCGACCACTCTTATGCATACTCTGTGAAAATTTCGACTTTATATCTTTTACGGTTCACGAGATTAAGCCGCCTGACAGACGGACAGACAGCGGAGGCTTAGTAATAGAGTTCCGTTGGAACCGAAGGGTTAAGGGTTTTTTAAGAAGCCAATGTCAATATTTTTGATAATATAGTCCACGGCAATGCCACAGCACAGGAGCGCACCCTAGCGCGGTGCGTGCGGTGTGAGCGCATCGGACCCTTTCATAAGTGGAGCTTGAATGGCTACTTAACTTATATATTAATGGTGTAACTTAAAAAAGGTCAGAGAGAAGTTCTGATAATAAATAATAGTAGAAGATCCGAAGCTAAATCGAACTGGACCGAGCTGATAATAGAATGAAAGTCATTTTATAACGAAATTAGTACATTGGGTAATACATTAAAAATGGGTTTGCTAAAAAAATCCTGGACAGGATAATTTTAATTATTTTTTGAAAAATTAATTTTCATTTTGCAGACAACCCTATATCAACGTGTTCACAATAAAACAGCGCTTCTACTGATATAAAATTTTATCTATTATCATCATGAGTGAAAGTAGTTGCCAGCGAAATACCTGTTTATACCTGACAACCCAGTAGTTCGTCCACGTAAATAATAGGCAACCCAAAGCCTGCACATTCTGTATGTTTTTAACATTCACTCAGAATAGAATTTTCTTATTATCTTGATGTTGCAAAATTTAATTTTCAATTTAATTTTAATTTTTCAAATAATACTTAAAATTATCCTGTCCAGGATTTTTTTAGCAAACCCATTTTTAATGTATTACCCAATGTACTAATTTCATTATAAAATGAGTTTCATTCTATTATCAGCTCGGTCCAGTTCGATTTAGCTTCGGATCTTAGACTATAATAGTTTAAAAAAAAACATGCTCTTAATGCTAATCGAACAAAAACTAAAAAATAATTTAAGTTATTAAGATAATAATTCAATTTAGAGTAAAAAGCATGGGGTGCTTGATATTTTAAATGTTACAAACATTCTATTGGCAATTATCTATGACAGTATGAACAGTTATGAACCGCAGTAAAATGCACGCTTTTCACTCTGGATTGAATTATTATCTTATTAACTTAAATTATTTTTTAGTTTTTAGTTCGATTAGCAATAAAAGCGTGTTTTGTTTAGTTTTTTAAACTATTATTTATTTTTATATTTTTAGTCTGTGACAAACTCATAAATTGGGGAATTAATTAATCTATTAAGGATAATGGGAAACTGTTATCAAATTATTGCATCGTCATCGGTCCTTGATACGTGTGCAAAGTTTAAAATTAATCTGAGTATGAAGTTGATAAAAATTGAGGTTAAAGATTCCGTTACATACATAGATACAACCCAAGCTAATAAAAGCGTGGTAATAAGGTCCGAGAAAAGTCCTGCATAACAAGAAGTCGCCAGGACCAGGGCGCTAACATTACATGACGCACCGCAAAATTTTTGCTACGGCCGCCGCTGCTACAGCATAATAGCGCTAACTACGTTTAAGCCATTATAATCCGCGTAAAACTGCTAGTCCGCTCTGAATATAGAAATGAATCGAGTCGCCATAGCAAATTGTATAACTACACCTACTCGCAACAACTTCACAGCGGACTAGCAGCTTGGCGCAAAGTATACCTGTAAGCCATTATTATCTGGATGTGTCGTGTCCAACTCGTCTAGGGATTTTGTCCAACTTGCTGGCCTACTGAATGATATTAGGGAATCTGTGAAAAAATAAAAAATGTGAGCCGTCACGGGACGCCTGGCAGACGTGAAACATCGACATTATTTTGTAAAAGTAATATGCAGAAAAGAACATATTGTGATAGGAACTAAATATGTCATAATGATAAAATAAAATATTACGATTTTTTTCCAGATAACGATGACTATTTATTGAATAAACATTTATTTTCATTAAATACAAAAAATAACGAATTTATTTCAAATCGTGACTACTTAATTATCGCACAGTCGATTGCGCATAGCGACGCGTCGCCACACCGTACACACTACTGCATATAGACTGTATATATATACCATCGTATAGCGTGGCCATCGTATAGCGCCACGGCATGCGTCGCCACGCCAGAAATCGGTTTTACGTGCGGCTATAGATGTTTCACATCAATAAAATCCCTTATAATGCGCATCAAAACTTATTATTTTATTACTTTGGGCAAAATTACTTAGGTAATCCAACAGCGATATGTAGAATACTTTCACAATATATACAATACGTTGTAAATTATACCAAAACAGAAAATTAACGATGTGTGTTTGTGTGTTCGTTCGTGGACATGACTGTGTGTTTGGGTGACTTGCCTTTGTTTGAAGAGCATATATTCTTGTAAGTGTAATTAATTATCATACACAACATAAAAATAATGGAAATTATTATAACACTTTTAAAATGTCACAACCCTTAGTGATTGGATTCCGAAGGCACCGCCTCTAGCGGCTTAGTTGGGGTTGCGCCCCGGGCCTCCAATCTTGGGGTCTCCAAACACTTGCTAAAAAAGGGTCGTCAGAACCAAACACACTGTGAAATGTGTATCAGTCAGCGAAAAAAAAGGTCACCGAATCACAGGCGAATAATTCTATGACACATTTGTAATTTTGTGGGGGCTTCCGACGAAAGGTAGTGGTCGCGGACTAAGGAGTCCGCCACTGACCACCGCCACACCTATTTATCATATAACAGTAGCGTTGCTGTTTTCTGGTTTGAAGAGCGTGGTAAAGGAGAGATCTAGTCTTCAGGGGTAGCAACTACAGCCAATCTCAGATATGATGCCAATCTTATTATAGATATTATACTTAGTAGTAGTATTGTTGTATGGGATTAATTGTGTGTGTTTTAGTAAAATGTGTATTACTAACATTAGTCTTTTAAGTACAAATTGTTACTAAGCAAAATATGGATGTCCGAAATAAATTATTATTATTATTATTATACTTACTTCAAAGGACTGCATTAAATACTAACTTTAACAGTAATAAAAAATAATCACCGAAGGTTTCCGGATTTTGAAATCCAATTTTATCACTATCTGATAACATGCCATATGCAAATATGGGCACCCGTGTAAATTTTGCAGAACGCGTTATATTAATATCATCTGAAAATTTAAATAAAATCAGTCACACCCACACTATAACATTAATAGCAAACAAACTCAAGACCAGATGTAAAGATTGTGTACAAATAATTATTGAAATAACAATTAACATGTCATTTCTATCTATCATTTTCACAATTATTCTCTATTTCTATCACTGAACTACGTATTTGCGAATTCTATGAGACATTTGTAATTTTGTAAAATCAAATCAACTTTTTACACTGGGGACCTCATTCAACTTTCCGCCCCGAGCCTCCGACGACCTTAGTCCACTACTAAGAAGGACCGCTGACAAAAAAAAATATTTATTCCAGACGCACCTTGGCAAAGGCAAGTAAAAATATATATAGGAGGACCTTTTTTCGCCAAAGAATACACCTACGCCCATGTTCTTACAATTAGATGTCGATGACGCGAACCCACAAAATTTTTACTCTACGAAAAAGTCTAACGCGCCTATATTAATTTCATTTCAAAAACATAGATAAGTTTAGATATATCACCGCCTTGTAATTGAAGTAAGCCATTATATGGCTTAAACGGCTGACAATTCTGTCAGCCATTTAATGGCTGTCATGCGCGGAACAATGCCGATATGTGCAGTGAAGTGGTGCAAAAACACGAAATCGAAGAAATAGTGCGAAGAAATATCGTTTCATTCGTAAATGATCTAAAAACTACATTTTTTAAATATTTTTCAAACACGAATTTTCCTTGTTAGGAGTAATCTTTACTAATCTGTGTTCAAAAATAGAATACCGTTAAACATGGTGTTTGCTATTGACCCGCACGGCAGTATTGGTTTCGATGCAGCATCGTATCGGAACGGCGCGCAATTCTCTGAGGGTACTTCGGTCCAGTTTCCCTTCAGTTGATTATCATCCCTGAAAATAGTCATGAAAATGTACTCACTTATGATTTAATAAAAACAAATAAGTTTTAATGAAATTTTACGAATTACTGTAAGTACCATGGTATAGGTCGGATACCTACAGTAATCAGGTTACCTACAACCACAACCGGCCCCGCACAATGCTTGCTGCTCGCACGCATATATCTATACTTCTATACTAATATTATAAAGAGGAAAACTTTGTTTATTTCTTTGATTGTAATGAATAGGCTCAAAAAGTACTGGACCGATTTTAAAAATTCAACATAGGCTATATTTTATATGAAATATATTTGATAAATAGATTTTGAGGTGGTACAAAGTTTGCCGGGTCAGCTAGTACTCATATATAATAGAAAGAGACAGAAAGAGTGCGCTCGAAAGGTGCATGGATGGGGGTGCGTATCAAAAATTACCTTAAAAATATTTTGCACAGTATTCAGACTTACAGTTTATAAATTTGGTAACGTAGAAACGCAAAAAAATATAAAAAAACACATAGTGTATTTATGTATTTAATTAGCGTACTTATATTGTATTGTATTAGTTTATTTAAAATAGCCTTAATAATGTCCCAGCACCTTATAAGCAATGACAAAATATTTTTCAATGTTTTTTTATTTTTCGACTGATTTTAGGTATTGACTAATATTATTATAGTGTGTATGAATTTGCTTACACAAAATTACCTTGAATTGATGTAATCCGGAGAAGTTTGGTCAAAATTGGTTAATTCATAGTAGACGATAACTTTACCAATAAGTGGTTTAGTGACTGTGAATGATGTCACGCATACGCTGCAGTTTGTTGCATCCTTCTCTTCCAAATGTTTCGGACATAATTTACCCCTCACAGTATCGTCTAGAGAGGTACAATCGGTGTAGTCAACTACTAGTTCGTCTGTCGTAGTTGTCTGAAAATGAAAAAATATGCTTTATTTCATAGCACATAAACAATTTAAAAATATATCGATAATAATTCATAGGAGTCGGAGAAATTCACTTTTATTATTTTAATAATATTTAAATGATTATTACTTTTATTATTATTAACGGCACTTTTCGGCATATTTGTGACGACGCACAATGCACAAACAAATAACGTTATTGTCTCACTTTTTACAATATTGCAAAATTTTTCTGTTTCTTTTTTTTTTCTTCCGATTGAAAATCATTAAAGTTGGATTACCTTTCACTGTGCTACTTGAAAAATATAATTTAGTGAAAATTAGTTAAATAAATAATAAGCGCGCAGTATAAAAGAGATCCTACGTTGCTAATATTTTTTAAGTCTTTGCCAAATCGAAGTTTGGAGTAAGAAAGAAGTTGAATAAGGAAGAAGCCATGAGAGCTATTCTCAGCAATGAGAACTCATGAAAAATATTATAGTAACGTGATCTAAATTATACTCAAATCCGTCGTTCAAAGATGTAGACATGGGGATGCTTTCAATGCTACATTTGGGTTAAAATAAAAATAAAAAATGTACTTAGTTAGGATTTCCATACGTTATAATTTTTTTCTTAATGTTTTACTACTCAAATAACAGTTATCTAAATTTATAAAACATTAAGAAAAAAAATATATTTTATTTTTCTTACGCAAACATTCAATATTTAATATATAATACATATAATAATTTGAATGATGTATTTTTTACAGTGTTAGTATATGTATTAGGTATATATTTTTATCGGTTAGAGGGACATCGGAAAGGAAGGAAGTGTAACGTAACACAAAGTGCTTTAAACATTATTATAATTACCTCGGAATCTGATGACGTCATTAGACAATATCCGATTAATATAAACAATAATCCAACAGCAATTAGAAACCAATGGATAATAGTCTTCTTCATGATTTGTCCTGGAAGTTAAACAGAACTAATTTTATAAAAATGTTATAATTTTTAACATTCGTTTACTTAATAAATTTGTTATGAATTTTGTACTTGCACTACCGCACCACGTTGCTAGTAACTTCCTTTTAGTAGTTATTGATTAAAGATTGTATTTATAATTACCTACCATTAATTATAAATATATGATAAGAGACCGGATGTGGATACATAAGGGACCGTTCCTTATAAAAATTAAATATACAAAAGACGGTGCTGCAAGTAAATATCATCTTATTTTGGGGAAAGGGGGTCTCAACTCAAATCTCACGACATCTGTCCAGGGGGGGCGGAGGGGTAGAAAAATATTAAAAACGTGTCACGTACAGGACTGCAACCACGCTGCAGGAGCAGTGTTTTCTTCAAAATCGTATCGTAATCGTAATCGTATCGTAAAGTGAAATTGAATAAAAGAACACTACCACTCTCAAATCGAGAAAGGTATACGGCACGAGAAAGTTGCAGCGCTAGGCAACAAAGCTGCTTACAACGGCTAATAACCTGAAATAATGTCATTTGCCGTAGTCGCGGGAAAAAGCTAGTATATAATGTAGTATGTAAAAAACATTTTCCTCGTAAAAAAAATACATATCTACAGGAAACAACGATGCATATACTTAATGAATTCGGGAATATTAAATGTTACATGATTAATATTTTTTTAGGTAATTAGTGTTTAAAGCAGCGTTTCTCAGCCTTTTTCAGAACCCGGACCATTAGGAAATCAAGCACAGTTTTCACGGACCCCCTTAATAAAATAAACAGCTTTAATTTAGTTATTACAGATACAAAAGAAACAAATACAGAAGATAATTATAACTGTTTATTATGAAAAATATGAAAAAAAAAACAATATGAAGGTTGGTGTTGCTTTTTTGCAACTAAATCAGGGATATTCGGGTTGATGTTGCTACTAAGCTGTAATCTCAAATCAGATTCTACTTGTATTTTTTTGTTTCTGTATTTGTTTTTTGTATAAGCAAGAGCAGAGAATGCCGTTTCACATAGGTATGTGGTTGAAAAGGCAGTAAAGCGGCCCTTTTGCATTATTGAGCGATTTATGTATGGTCTAGAGATGACACCGCGGACCCCCATACATATACTCGCGGACCCCCAGGGACCGCGGACCACAGGTTGGGAAACGCGGGTTTAAAGTAGGCGTGTGCGTTACAATGTCAGGCACGAAGTCCTACGTTTAATTGCAAAATTACAATAATATGACAATATAATTATATAATTACGTACCAACGATTTGAAACAACAAAATAAATTAGTTTTAACGAAGTTTTTATGGGTTTAATGTTGACAATATACAACCGTGCACGATGCTTATCTATTCGTGTCTCAATAGTCGCACATATTATGAGTTATAAATGTTATGACATCTCTATAAAGTTGGTATTTCACTCGTCAAATACCTTTCCTATCCAATTTCAGTGTCCAACATTTGATGAAATTTCTTTAACAGATGCCCATTCCACTCGATTAATTTCTATGTCCAAGATTTCTGTATAATTTGCGTAATTGATAAAATGGAAGAACTTAGACCGACTGTTTTTGGCGATTGCTTTTGGCCTGGAAACGTTATTCTAGTTGGAAAAACCTTTGATTATATATCAGTGTTGCTAGGAAATTGGATGACTTCATCTAATGTATATTGGACAAAAATATTTGATAAATGGAATATCACCCTAACACATTTCTTTGTGTGGCGAATAGTTTGCCTCAAAGTTCGCGAAAAACTTTTATTTTCTCTTTTTTTTCTCAAGATGGCAGCCGAGGAACAAGAGTAGTAACCCCACAAATTAGTATTTACTTATTTAGGTTTGCCTGACACCGAAAAAATAAAATAGCGTCCTCTGACAATTGCAACCCAAATGGAACACATCAATGGACTCTATAATTTTAAAGTACTGTAAAATAATTATTATAATACCAATAAACTAAATTGGGTGTTTCTCTAATTAGTCATTTAACTAGTCGCCCATCGCATCGGTCGAAATATTAACGTGACTTGCAATCGCTATTAAAATTATACTCGAGAAATAGACAATCTTTTACCTTCGGTTCTCTGATTTCTTTTATTTCTCGTGGATTGCAGTCCGGTGTGCGTGCGATGCGACGTCGGTACCACTAAGAATATGCATGTATGCAAAACGCTGGACCGACACCCCTGTGAAGCCGCGCCGGTGCCGCATCGCGATATGTGCGTGACCACACATAAGTATCAGTATTACACAATATGTAATAATTTTTCCTTGTTTTCGACAGTGACATGCAAAGTTGCGAATTCAGAAGTATCTACTAATGTCTCTTAAAATTTTCCAACCTGAGTATGTGACCGATGTAAACATCATTTCGGTAAATACGTATATTTTTAGGCAAACAATTTTTTACCTTATTATCCTGTTATTCACTGGCTGCCCATTAATGTTATATGGATGGAATATATGTATTATTATATCGGAGTAGCAGACGAGCATGCAGTCCACCTGATGGTAAGTGGCTACTACCGCCCATGGACATCTGTAATCAACCCCACATAGATATTCCTACTTAGTCGGCCACACATGCGCCGCCTGAGGACTAAAATGGAACGCCTCGGAAAAGTATTTCTCCCTTACCAAAACACATCAGCGGTTAACACTGCTAGTAGGTAGAAATAGGTGTGGTAGTGGAATTGTCATATGTTTTTTTAATTTGGTAAATAAAACAAGCATAGACTAAATAAAAAGCGTGGATCCAACTATTACTACCAGATAAAACTATAAATATAATAAAACCTATCAAAAGTTGACAAACATTTTTTTAATAATAATATAATGCTTTCTATACTCACAGCCCCATACTAGGATTCCCAAATACCCTTACAACCAGACCCAGAAACAGTAACCTACATTCATCATTTAGATATCTGTCTGGCCGGGAATCAAACACAGCACCCTTTGCGTGTCCAACTAGTATGGTGACCGCTTCTTTAGGAAATCCTCCTTTTGTCATTCATGAGAAGAATCACTACAAACACACACACATAATAACAAATGCGTATCTATATTGTTAATATATGTATGTATCATTATGTATAATATGTATCATTTGATGAAAATAAAGCAATGTACATCAGTTTTTTTTTCCTTGAAATCAATGAAAATTATGACAATAAATGATCCCATAAATATCAAACTTCAGAAACACCGCCACCAAATAGACAAACACTTATGTAGTCAAGCAATTTTATCAAACAACACTTTTTACCCTAGTGGGGTTAAGTATTACTTTATTAAGAATATCTATGGCTCAGTTTGAAATTTCCTTTTCATTTGACGGTACATGTGGAGGAGCGACCACCAAACCGGTCTTCAATTCAATTCAATTCATTTATTTATTGCAGGATAAGGTGAAATACATTATATATGGAATACATTAGTTTTGTGCTCCTATCCTAACCCAAAGGGTATGCAAATATGTCATAGGTTCTAAGGTCAATAAATCTAATTAAAATTACATTAAATTAATAATATTGAATTAGAAAAGGATACAATAATAAAATTAATAGAAATCATCATATTAAATTAATAATTAAACAACAAAATAGCATGTCAGTACAAATAAAAATATTTTATTATAAAATAATGGCTCATACTTAAAACAGACAAGATATAATAGAAAAATAATTGTTTCAGTTAATGTCATTATAAAAATCATTAATGTGGTAGTAGGACTTGTCAATGAGATATTCGTGTAATTTATTTTTAAAGTTTTGATTGTCGCTTATATGCCGTATTGTTTTTGGTATTTTATTGTATATCACTGGTGCTTTGGAAAATAAGCTTTGTTTAAATATATGTGTGTTACATTTCACAGTTCTTATGTGCAAAGGGTTCCGAGTTCGATCTCCGGCTAGACAAATATCTAAATGATGTATTTAGGTTTCTGTGTCTGGGTCCGAGCGTTCGTGTATATGTCTGTGTGTCTGTGGGGCTGTGAGTGTAGAAAGCGTTTTATTTTATTTTACTCTCCATTACACATTGTATCACTTATGATTTTTGGAAATATAAAAATATGGGCATATTTGTGTTATTATGTTCTATCCACAATCCAGTCTCAGAGAAAACGTAGCAAGAATGTATTTATGATCCCATACAAAGATATGGAATCAACAAATAATTCAACATATTACCAAGATAGCAAAAACAACATACCTTCTTCTGCCATCTTGCTTGATGTATGAACCACAGGGTATTATGATAGACTTAACAGGATTTTTTGATTACACTTCACCAATAACATTTCAGTTCTGAGGACAAACAAATAAATATGACTGATTGTTATTGTTACTTACAGGCCCTTTTCTGTTTAGCTGGAGGCAGGCGCGGTCCCAGGAGGGGGGGGGAGGGGTGGTCACAGGAGTCATGACCCCCTCCCCCCTCAAAACCATTGAGTCCGACTCACTTGGTCAGTTTCTTTTGGGGAAACCCTCTCTGCCAATGGGGTAGCGGAGAGGATATGCTGGACGAAGGTGGTAGAACCCTTTGTGGTTCGACTCCGGCGGCACCACCGCCACACCTATTTGTACCTAATAACAGCAGTGTTAAGCGCTGCTGTGTTCCGGTTTGAAGGGTGTGGTAAGGGAGACAGACTTTTCCGAGGCGTTCCAGCTTAGTCCTCAGGGGTAGCGGCGCATCTGTGGCCGACCTCAGGTAGGAATATCTAATCCTATCTGGGGTTGATTACAGATGTCCATGGGCGGCAGTAGCCACTTACCATCAGGTGGACTGCATGCTCGTCTGCTACTTCTATATTATAAAAAAAAATAAGGGAGTGCTAGAGGCAATTTCGGGAGTTACTCGAGCGCGGCATATTAACATTTGAGGGACACTCTGTAGAGTGTCTTCATCATGTAAGCACAATTGCTGAAAGATATCAATTTTCAATATACAAATCATCAGATTAAAAAATTCAACATCAGAGATATGTGGGGTATACACATTCAAGTATTTCCATGTGACACATTCCTTTAAATTCAGAAATGCTGAAGATGCTCATTTTTTCAGTTGAGTTTTTCAATAAATATTTTTTTGTGAAATGCAGGTAGATTTTTCTAGTATTACTACGTTTCTTTATATACTATTTGAACTTAGGACAGTAGTATAGTAGCGTACATAAAGTTAGCAGAACTTTACCTGCTCGTTTGGTGTCCATCACATTCTATTTGCCACTCCCACTCGCGATTATTTAACTGTTAGTTTACTTTGTAACTTTTTAATAAAAACCCGTACCCTGTGGCGTGGTGCGGGTGATATTTACCCACATATTATAACTGTAAATTGTAATGTAAGATGCACTATTCAGCGATATTAATCCTGTTCACAGAACATTCAACATACTACTCTCTTGATTCTGTTTTCTTATCAAAGTAATACTAAGTATTATAATAATATAAATAATTTAAATTGACACTTGTCAATTTGACACCACTAATAAGCTCAGAGATGACCATAGAGTATTATTATATACATGTTAGAGATGACAGAGAACCCAAAGAATAAATATACTCTCTACCGAGAGCAGGGAACTCCTGCTACTGACTACTACTGAGCAAAAAGTATAGTAACCTGAGTATAGTAACCTATTTAGTCCTAATATCCCATCAAAAAATATAGTAACCTATATATTCAGGCTACAATTGATTATTGAATTGTAACTACAGATTATTTAGAAATGCTATGTTATCTGTACCAAAAACTGTAACTGACATTAAAATATGAACTGACAATTGATATAGCTGACCAAAGATTATAGATAGAAAGCATAAATAAAATAAATGATTTAACCACTTTGTAGTTGTGCTGTGATAATGACGATAGGATTGTAATTTGTAAGTTTAAATTAGTTAGAGAGAGTAGAATTTTGTTAGCCGGCAGCCCGGCACATTACTAAGAGAGTTGAATATTACCAAGCATACTGTAAAACTTTATCTTCATACTTTTGACAAAAACCGTGAATAGAACCGCAACCTGTAAGGAAGTTTGGCTTTGGACAAGAATGTCTAACGAAACGAATAAAAACGTAAGTTTTCTGTAATTACTATCCCTGTTTATTACATTTTAGTGTACACTTTATCTCTTCCTAAACTGTAAACATTGGAATAGCTATAATTAGCGATAAAAATCGTGGAAAGTTTAGTGACTCACTGGGTCATTTGCTTACATACTTACATAGCATACATACTGTGGATCATTGTTACGCATGCCAATGGTGAAATGGATCTCGATACAGTTAACAGCGGATGTGTGTCAATGTGTATGCGTGCTGGAATAAATGAATGTACGCGATTGTGTCTCGTCTATCATTCCAATACGTTTACGTCTCTATAGTAACAGTTCAACGTACTCAAAAGTTTGTTAGACCTTTGTTTATCTGTTCTATAATGAGCTCTGGTTGCTAACGCTTACAAATACATTGATCTACATTAAGTACATACAACTAAAATGTACAGGATGTTTTAATAGGATGTAATATAAAGAAATTATGAGTTTAACATACAAAAGTTTCAAGCTGTTTAATTCAAAATTTTATCTCACTGCTTTAGTAAGTGCAAAAAAACCTGCAATTTAATGTAGTTATATTTAGCTTATTATTTAACCGGCATTAGAAAAGTACATTTGGCTTATGATACGTTAGTAGTTTTTGAATATGGCATATCTAGGGGTCCCTAGCCCGAATCCCATGCATGCAACTCTGGCAAGTTCTTAGATCTATAAAGTTCTGTATAGTCTACCAGTTTGCAACTAGCCAGCCTGGTTGCTTAACGTCTAAACCCTTCTATTCCATTCCATTCTAAAAAAAGATCTATGCCCAGTAGTTAGAGAATATGAGTTGATGGAGACTATTGTAAACTACCTACTGGTAGTATTTAACAAGGAAGGGACCCCTTATGAGCTTATTCTGGCATAGGCATTTAACAACTTCATTAATATGAATCAATATAAAGGCAATATAAAAGGTATAGCTTGAAAATATGTGATTATAAAAAAAAATTCAGGCTATGCAGATAATATTGTACCTATTCCTGTGGGGGGCATGATAACTATTACTCTACATTTCTTGAGTGTATCACAATAAAATAAACATTTAGAGGATGATGATATATTTTAATAAATATTTTATAAATTAATTCAATTTTCTTTCTTAAGGATTAATGTGATATACAGGGTGAATTTTTAAAACGGGCCTTCAGGGCCAAATCCGAAACTATAAGGATTAGCGAAAAATGCTGAAAGGAGTTACGAGGCCGATTTTGATAAAAACTAAAACTGCATCATTACTTTTTTAAAATAACTTTTTCCCTAGCCGGGAATCGAACGAGTTCATTTTGAAAAAAAATGCACCCTCTATATTATTCCACTATCTGATAGTGTTGCTTATAAGGATCAAAATCTGGAAAGTAATGATAAATGACAAACTAAAGGAAAAGCCTCAATTTTAAGAAAATACATATTTTTTCATATTAATTTGGCAGTTAAGTTCCCGCCATTCATCAATTTAAACATTTTGTGTATTAACATTTTTTTTGGCTCAATGTTTCTAATCATTCGAAATGGACGTTTTGTTTCCCAATAATTTATATTTTTACGTCCGACTTAGCTAAGGTTATTTTTAGGACCATTAAAATAGATTTACTTGCTATGGGCGGAGTTTCGTTTAATACAGATGTAAAATTGACAATTAGCGAGAATGTCTTTTTCGAGTCAAATCCGAGTGATAACTAAACAAAGAGATATAGAAAATTATATTTACTGTAGAAACGTAGTTATAAACAACAAACAATAACAATTTACTATTTAATCACTTATCTATTTTCATTAAAAAATAAATCCTAAAAACGGCAGTAACTTATTTGCCAAACTATTACTTTCTCATACTAAGCCGTATGTCATAGTCATAACATCGAATAATTAGTTGATTAACCAATAAATTCTTCAATGGTATGACTTATGTCTGTTTCTAAAGAATTATACATAAATTATTTGTTATGTATAATCCTTAAGGATTAGTATGCCAATGTATGGAAAAATACGTATTTTCTTCAAAATTTTCCTTTTCCTTTAATTTGTCACATAACATTACTTCCCAGAATTTGATCCTTATAAGCGACACTATCAGATAGTGGAATAATATAGAGGTGTAATTTTTTTCAAAATGAACTCGTTCGATTCCCGGCTAAGGAAAAAAATATTTTAAAAAACTAATGATGCAGTTTTAGTTTTTATCAAAATCGGCCTCGTAACTCCTTTCAGCATTTTTCGCTAATCCTTATAGTTTCGGATTTGGCCCTGAAGGCCCGTTTTAAAAATTCACCCTGTATATTAGCATATGCCAGAAAATTGCTCATTAGCACTTTTTTTCTATGAACCAGTTTATCACTATCTCAATCTGTGAACTTATTTTATAACTGTAGGAAAATATAATTCTATTATTATTCTCTCTTCTGAGTTTATTAATAACAAACAAATCTTTCCTGAGGACTATGTTGCAATGGCTAAGGAAAATATGTCTCCAATATAGCTATAAGTTTTATTTAAATGTCATTTAAAACACCAGTTTTACTAAATATATTTGTGATAATCATATAATAAATTATTTATTTATATTATGCATCTTGTTACAGTTTTCCAACTTGGAGACTCCAGGTTATGTGGGTTTCGCAAATTTGCCGAATCAAGTGCACCGGAAATCTGTGAAGAAAGGTTTCGAGTTCACGTTGATGGTGGTAGGGGAGAGTGGCCTTGGGAAGTCCACGCTCGTCAACTCCCTGTTCCTGACTGACCTATACCCTGAACGGGTCATACCTGATGCTACTGGTAACCATGATATGATATTTTTATCATGCTTTTATTAGTTGTATCTTTATATGTACGTAACGGATTTTTTGAGCTCGATTTTTACTCACATTGAAGGGTCCGATTAATTTAAAAATTTGAACAATTATCAAAAATCGATGACAATACCTGATTTTAATAATTTTATCTCATTCTCCTCGTCAGGAATCAGGATTAACAATTTTAGCGTGGCTTTTAGTTTTTAAACTATAATTATTTTTTCTTTTTTTAACTGACTTTCAAAAGGAAGAGCTTCTATGTTCAACTGTATTTTATTTATTGTTGTATTTAATTATGGTATATTTGTGTATAGTGCAAAATATGATATTTATAAGGAAAAGTAATCAATTTATTTGGTCTCATTTATTGTTTATATATCCTTTTTCCTTGTATAATTTATTGTTAATATGTATCAATACTCATAAATAATTTTAATTTGAGAATTGTAATTTGTATATAGAACCCCAAATATGGTTTGGGTATATTTCATCTATATATACAACAAAGCCTAATATAGGCCCAGCCGGTATTTATTTATTTTGATTTTATCATCACAAAACATCAATTTTGTTTAATTAGATTGAATATAATATGTAAACAGTTCAGGTCTATGTATGATATATATAATGATGCCTTATATTTACTTACTATTGTCACAGCTACTGTAATTACTGTGATTAAAATACACATTTTTTACATACTTGTAGATAACTGTATTAGAATGAGTCAGTCACGATTCATAAATTTAACACATGGTTAATATTATAAAGTTTAAAAGATAAAAAGATCACATTGTATAAGATCCATTTGTTATATCTATGACTAAGACACACAGGAAATGCTATTATAACAGATGTGAATTTATCAACTACAGGATATTTGATATAATGTATTGGCAATAATATAGTAGTCTTATAAAAATACTTCATACAAGTAAAATTTATAGTATGTACCATCATAAGTTTTTCTTTGACAGAAAAGACAAATCAAACAGTGAAACTTGATGCATCAACTGTTGAAATTGAGGAGAGGGGTGTGAAGCTGCGTTTGACGGTTGTGGACACCCCTGGATATGGGGATGCTATTGATAACACTGACTGCTTTAAGGTAAGCACCATTTATTTATATTCCAAAATTGGATTATGTGTTTAAAATGATTTTAGTCTCGAATCTTAACTAATATTATAAATGTTAGTCACATCTTAACTATAACTATAACTGATTATCGTGTACATACATACACACATTGTCAATGGTTCAAAAAAGGATGTACAGTATGTTTTATCCAGAAATAGGTCCCACTCCCGAGGGTTAGATAAAAACGTCTGACTGGGCCTAAAAGTTACTAAGCCATTATATTTCTAAGGCCAAAATTACCGTATGTCACTATAAAATCCTGTACCATAAATACAAAATTCCATCTATACATCTATACATAAAACCAAAAATTTTATTTTATTATTTATTAAATTAAATTTTGTATTAGAAGTTGTGAACCCCGAAATTTTAAAACACATCAATATTATTTATTTGCATTCATTTACTTCATATTCCCACTTATTCAATAACATTTGCTTACACTATAGACAAAGTAAATGTTTTCCCAATACTAATTAGGTTGTAATTAATCCCTAATCACAGAAGAAATACTTATCTATTGTAAACAAGGACTTTGGTAGTTACAAATTATTCATGTTCAATAAACTCATATATGGTAGGGGAGCTCATGATGCTATATGTGTAGTAACTCGAGCGTCATTGGGACCTATACGATTGTGTAGATTAGACGTTAGAATGAACTGAATGTTATATGATATTTTTCGATTTAGCGGGGTGTTTTCTTATTCTGACGATTTGAAAAAAAAATAGTATGAGAACCTTCTCATACATATGACAATAATGTATTTTCCTAAGAAATAGCCTTTTCCTTTAGTCATTATTTCCCAGGGATTCATGCTAATAAGTGACACTATCAGATAGCATAATAATACAGGATGTTTTTTTTTCAAAATGACTATTTTTTTTACTACTTCGACTTGTGGTAATCGCCAGATTATGATGTTTCCCGTTTTCTACCCCATATCTCAGTCTGACGCGCTCGAGATACTTCCGAAATCTCCTCTTGGGCACCCCAAGTAATACCTGCAACAATCAGTGATTTGCATTGAACTATTTATTTCATGCTAAACAAATATTAATTATGCATTAACAACTTTAATCAATACTCTCATGTGTTTGTACATTTTTATTTATATTTATTGTTCAATTTATAAACATCCTACATGACTGCATGACTGACCCAAGTGTAATTGTGAATGTTATTATCATACAGCTAAAAATATCCTACCACAGTTAAGCTCTTCCATGCTGAGGACACTTAATTGGTTTGTTATCTTCTAGTCTCGAAATTATAAATGGTACATATGGTCGGGCAATCGTGTTAACCAATTCAGGGTTTAATTCCCATGCAGGCATTTCTGATTTATTACCTATATTGTGATAATTACAGCTTTATTATCACTACCATAGTGGAACTTACTATTGGAGAGAGGCATTATAAAGAAACTTATTGGCACTGTACAATATAATTGATTGTATTCAAAGTTTAGACTAAAAATTGCAGCTTTATTTGCAAATAATATTTTTAATTGTTTTTCGTTTTTGTTATATTTATACTAGCTGACCCGGCAAATGTTGTGTTGCCATATAAATAAAAAAATGTTAAGGGTGAACAACCCTTATCACTTAGGAGTATGAAAAATAGATAGTAGCCGATTCTCAGACCTACTGAATATGCATATAAAATTTAGTGAAAATCGGTAACCGTGTTGATACTAATGATTAGTTTATTTTCAGTCCATAATACAATACATAGACGAGCAATTCGAGCGATTCCTGCGCGACGAGAGCGGTCTCAACCGACGTAACATCGTCGACAACCGGATCCACTGCTGTTTCTACTTCATATCGCCGTTCGGACATGGGTATGTAACTACGTGGTTTTTAAGGTTCTGCACCCAAAAGGTTAAAAACCAAACCCTGCTACTAAGCTGTTACTCTTCTGTCTGTCTGTCTGTCACGGGGTTCTATTTCTTGAATCCTTAATAGACAGTTCAAATTTTCCCAATGTATTATTACTTTTATGGCTGCTATGATTACAAATACTGAACATAAAAAATAAATGAAAATTTGGTGGTACGGAACCCTCCGTGAGCGGGTTCGACTTGTACTTTGCCAGTTTCTTTTATTATTTGTGAATAGGAAAAGAGTTGTTGCATTTAAAACTAACCTAATCAGTATGTAACTTTTTGTGATAATTTCTTCATTTCAGATTGAAGCCTCTGGATATAGAGTTCATGAAGCAATTACACAATAAAGTTAACATCGTGCCTGTCATCGCTAAGGCTGATTGTTTGACGAAGAAAGAAGTGCAGAGGCTTAAAACTAGGGTGAGGTGTAGCACAATATTATCTAAGTATATAATATTATTATAATCACTATGTTAATAAAATCGTAATTTTTCTGCCTAGGGGTAGACCATAAGTTACGTCACATGTTCGGGGGGAGGGACGGAGTCGATAAAGTGTGATAAGGGGTGGAGAGGAATCACAAATTTCGTGATGTAATTTCAAAATTACATTCAATATGTAAAATATCTACAATTTTTTTTTGTATGGATAATTTAAATGGTAATCATTTGGGAACTGCTGTTAGATTTTTTAATTTCAAAATGTAAAATTGCAAAAGATGTGACGTCACAGTACGAGGGAGTCGCGTGAAATGTGACCAACTGTGACAAGGACGGGGATGAAACAAATGTAATGAAACTAAGGTACTATTTTTTGTTAAATGATTTTCAGGTAATGGAGGAGATTGAAAGGGAAGGAATAAAGATATATCCTTTGCCCGACTGCGACAGCGATGAAGACGAGGACTATAAAGAACAGGTAATGAATTCTTCCTGAACAATATTTATTATTTTTCTTCAAAATTAGTCTTTTCATTTAATTTTTCGTAAATCAATACTTCCAAGAATTTGATCCTTGTAAGCTACACTATCCCATAGTGGAACAAGGTAGGGTCCTTATTTTCAAAATGAATTCGTTTAATTCCCGGCTAGGGAAAACAATATTTTAAAAACTAATGACGCAGTTTTAGTTTTTATCACAATCGGCCTTAGTTCCTTTAAGCATTGAAATATTCACCTGTATATTATTAATTATTTCTGTTTATAATTTAATTACTCTGTTTATAAGTACGACTGCGAGTATTCGACGTTCTATTCCCGTGTTAATCGTAATATAGTCCGCGCCAAACTGCTAGTCCGCTGTGAAGTTGTTGCGCGTACCTTCAGACAGCCGTTGACCACACCTGTCAGACAGCCGATGCTGGGATGGGAACAATACCTGCGCTACGTACCCGCAGGCGAGAGCGGGCGCGCTGTCTTCTTCCCGCTAATATCTAAAATTTGCTATTGCGACGCGACTCTTTTCTATATTCGGAGCGGACTAGCAGTGTGGCGCGGTCGGTAAAACTTCCGAAAAGCGCATACCGCCGATCAATCTGAAATTTGGTAGACTAACGTATTTTGACCTACTGAACACGAATATCATAACGAAAATTGGCGCAAACGCCATTTTGATTTTGATTTATGTACTACAGCGGAAAATCATCAAAAATTTGAAATCGCATAGCGGGAAAACTTCACAAAATTCAAATGCTATAGCGGAAAGTATTCAGAGTTCGCGTGATTGGTAAATGAAAAAAATACGAATATTCGACAAATCGGTTCAACAATTTAATTTCAACGAATTGTTTTGACGAATTTTACACACATACACACACACACCCTTTCTGGAAAACGCTAAAAAAATAGTCTAAATCGGTTAAGAATGCGCGATCATGCACACCGAACGAAAAGAGGTTCTCCTTCATTTTTCTTATTTAAAATGGCGTTTGCGCCAATTTTCGTTATGATATTCGTGGTCAGAAGGTCAAAATACGTTAGTCTACCAAATCTTAGGTCGATCGGCGGTTGTCCCTGTAGTTCCGGGACTAGAATAGGGCTACGGTATCCCCTGCCTGTCGTAGGAGGCGACTAAAAGGGGGCTTCCGGGGTTGCGGACGGCAAGAGTGGGAGCTCGAACCGTCCAGCAAGTGACCCCGGGAAGGACGGCGGTATGTGTGGTCGCATACCGTCGTAAACATACATGGTGTGGGAGGAGCGAAAACTGCTCCCCCAGGGTAGAGCCCGTTGGGCATCGCGCTTGGAGGGCTCCGGTTGTGTTCCGTTGGAGATCCCGGAGTTCTCCAACAAGTGTTGAGGACGGCCACCGGGGGGGTTTTAGTGCGGTAAAAATCCCACATAACCCGGCGTCGCTCCCACGTCGTCGGGTACCTTTTGAAGGTTTCCCCCTCGAGAAAAAAAAAAAAAAAAAGGTCGATCGGCGGTATGCGCTTTTCGGAAGTACACCCGCGCGGTCCCTACAAGGTTAATTATTTGTGTGTGTTTTTGTTTAATGTGTATTACTAACATTAGTCTTTTAAGTACAAATTGTTACTAACCATAATATGGATTTACGTCCGAAATAAATTATTATGTAAGAAAGAATCTTTTTCTACTCGGGTTTTACACCAGTATTTTAGAGTCCAAGTACGGGCAACAGCCAAGTATCTTGCTACTCTGACGAATTTATTTAAGTACTGTAATTTGTTAATTGCTTACTAACGTTGACATATTTAAAAATCGCCGAACAATAGATGCTGTGTCTAAGACTTATTATAATTATTATATTATTATTATAATTCAAAAATTTTTATTGACGATGACGTCCAAACAAGGTTGTTATATAGCGTCGTGTTGCAGGTGCGTCAGCTGAAGGCGGCGGTGCCGTTCGCGGTGTGCGGCGCGGGGCAGCAGCTGGAGGTGCGCGGGCGGCGCGTGCGCGGCCGCCTCTACCCCTGGGGCGTCGTCGAGGTCGAGAACCCCGACCACTGCGACTTCATCAAGCTGAGGACTATGCTCATGTTAGTATACTCGCGTATCTCTCAAGGAAACTATTGTTTTTAACACGCTCTTATTAGCTTGACCTGTATGTATGTAACGGAATCTTTGAACTCTATTTTTACCCTCTTTGAACAGTCCGATTAATTTAAAATTTTGAATACTTATTAAGAACCGATGACGATGATAATTTTGTTCAATTCTCCTCATCAGGATCGTCAGGATTAACGATTTTCCTTGTACTATATATAGAGTAGCACACGAAAATGCAGACATGTAATCAACCCCAGATAGGATTAGATATTCTTACCCGAGGTCGGTCACAGATGCGCCGCTAACCCTGAGGATTAAGCTGGAACGTATCGGACAAGTATGTGTCCCTTACCACACCCTTCAAACAAGAACACAGCAGCGTTTAACACAACTGTATATAAGTATAGTTTGAACGGTGATATTCCTCCACATTTGAAGGTGGTAGAACCGTCTGTGGTTCGACTAACTGGCACCAATGCCAATGGGACGTCAGAGATTCAAACCCCAAGCTTGTACCTCTGATTTTCCAAATTAATAGAAATAATTATCACTTGTTGTAATAAAGAAAATTGTGGTAAGATGGTCTACTCGCTTGGAAGTTCTTTAAAAAAATCTCAAAGATTTATGAAGTCAATTCGCACTTGGCCAGCGCGGTGGACTAAGGCCTACTTCTAAAAAACCCGCCTAAATATATAACAGACCTAACAGGTCTCCTCGCGCCCCCATACTCATTATTCATTACTGTTACTTATGACAGACTTTTTTGTTTTTTAGCACGCATATGCAGGACCTGCAGGAGGTCACTCAAGAAGTGCACTATGAGAACTACAGATCGGAGAGACTTGCAAGGAATGGCCAAGTGCCGAAACGACACACGTAAGTGATTAAGAATTTTTACATACATAAATATTTTTATTTCTTTTACTACATAGAAATAGTAAACTAGCATGTAGTCCATCTGACTGTATGTAGTAGACATTGCCGGCATAAAGATGCATTGTTAGATATTAGGATTATAAATGTTCTTATACGAGTCCTTAAATATTATTAATACTTTATTATCCTACGGCTAGGCAGAAGTATTGCCAAAGTCCGCGATGATTGCGAAGATCACTCAACTTTACATAGAAGTTATTAAGCAGAAATAAGTATAGCGTTTGAAGCACTACATTCAAACGACATATCTTCTACCATACTACACAATAGGAATATCAAGAAGTTTTTTTTTTATTGTTACTTTACGTGAATGTTACATGTTATTATTTTGTCACATAGATCAACGGAAAGCGGTCTCAGCGAGGCGGACACTAATGGCCTCGCGAATGGTTCCAACGAGGACTCCACTGAACGTGAGCGAGCATTGCGAGAAAAGGTACTAGTTTGATACATAAATTACTGTGTGGCGACTATCAGCAACTCGTCAAGAAATAACTGTAAACACATGAATGACAGTAGACTGAAATGACAAAAAATATCTAAATGATGAATTTAGATTTATTTTCTCGGTTTGGGTGTTTGTGTATTCGTCTTTGTATGTATTTATAGGACTTTTACAACACAGGGAACCCTCGTGTCGGTCTGCGAGTGTAGAAAGGGTCTTTTTTCATTTCTGCTTCCAACTTCTGTTATAATGAGCTACAGAGGGACTTGCAACCTTCTAACCGTCGAAAACATTCACCAGGAGACGGATTCTAACCGATGAAATTGTTCGCATTTGTCCCCAGGAGGCGGAGCTGCGTCGCATGCAGGAGATGCTGGAGCAGATGCAGCGCCAGATGCAGCTGCAGGCCGCCGCCAACACCACCACCGCATAGTGCACGACTCGCCAGCAGGTATAGTCCGCGCCCAACTGCTAGTCCGCTCTGAATACATAGATTAGTAAAGTTTACTCGCTCCTAACAAGATAATGTAACCAGTTTTGACAATTGAAATTGTCACTGTCATCTATTTTCGTGTTTGAAAAATAAAAGAAAAAAAAAATAGTTTTTAGATCATTTACGAATGAAACGATATTTCTCCGCACTTTTTCTTCGATTTCGTGTTTTTGCACCACTTACCTGCACATGTCGGCATTGTTCCGCGTAAATTACACCATGACGGCCATTAAATGGCTGACACATTTGTGAGCCGTTTAAGCCATTTAATGGCTTCCTTCAATAACAAGGCGGTGAGATATCTAAACTTATATATGCAGTCAGAGTACAGAAATAGTCAAATAAATTAATTTTCGTTTCAGTTGGACAGTTTGCCCTCTGTCCAGCTGCCGGGCTGCGGCGTGCTGGGCTCCATCCTGCGCGCCATCCCCTACTGCGACGCCCAGCTCCCTTGAAAACTACGGCTAAGATCTATGAGGGTACCGCATCTCAACATTGTGAGCACTTCACGTAATTGTAATGATACAAAAAATGTTGATGTTTAATGATACAAAAATTATGTCTCAATTGGGATGAAAATTAGTTCTATTACCATTCGGTTTGGGATCATTCTTAAACCATATATATGTCTAGTTGAAATTCAAACTCACCCCCGTGAAATTCTTAAGGCCTACAGCACATAAGAACACCAGTGTACTGTGTTATACATTCAGTGTAATATAGAGCTCTAGCGGACTAAGGGGAAGCGGTGGTAAGGGCGGTCCGCCTCGGGCCCTCGAAGAAACGGTCGTCAGAATCAAACAATCTGTAAAATATGAGCGAAAAACAAAGAAATACGTCGCCGGAATCATACGTATTTGTCTAAGACACATTGGTAAAATCAAATCAACTTTTGACAATGAGGGCCTTCATTCAACTTTCCGCCCCCAGTCCCTTTCCGCCCTTAGTCCGCCACTGCTATAGAGTCGTTATACGAAACGCACGACTGTTTCCCCAGTCGTTGGTTAATAGTCTTCCGCACGTTTGACTCTCAGCGATAAAAGTAATCGAGCTTCGTGTAAGGTTGTAAACAAACGGAACCCCGTGTAAACGAGATGTGCTTTTTGTAAACGTATAGGTTGTAAACGAAATGATTTATTTCTTTAAAATATTTCAGGATCGCAAATCACAGAATTTTGCTAATCGTATAAAGCTTATTACAGATATTATGTTAAATAAATATTATTATATTCATTAACTGATTTATGTCTTAAGTTTATAAAATATTATATCCACCAGATAATTATAGGAACTTTTCTTTTTAATGTTTGAGAGATATATCGCTAAGAGTCTACTCTATTCGCCGTATAAAAATAACTGCTATAACAGTTTCCATATAACAGTTAATATCATAAAAAAAAACGTGCTACACTTTTGTACTTTAAATATTAGAAATAGCGATAACGGTAGGTGTCGATGTAGATGTCTAAATTAATAATAATGTTTATAAAACTAGTTTAGTGGAAACTAAACGAATAGGACGAAATATGTTGAATAAATAATTAGAAAAGTATAGCTCTCCGACAACCTACAATGTGTCGAAATATGATAGTTTTTTAAAATATTATAACATGATAAAAAAAATAGAAATCTTTACTTTATTATATATTTGGTAAGTGATATGACTTTAATAGAAATGGGCAGGTGCTCGTTGAGATCTAATCATTTACAATAAACGGCATTATTTATTGTCCGAGATGAAGTCTGACATGAGAAGAAGACCTGCAAACCGCACAAACAAATTTACATAGAAAGTTTTCATGTACAAATAAATGTTATTATTTATAGTGTACTGTCTAACAATATTAAACAGGAAATTAAAAATTATGTCCATATTAAAAAGAAAGAAATAGTGGTAGAAATAGTATATAATATGTCGTATTGTAGCATGTCGTATTTGTGATGTTTGTTCAATTTCAAAGATTTGAATAACTGTTAAATAGATATATCCTATTTACAGTCAATTTTTCATCATCATCAAATCATATTTTGACATTTTGTAGGTGAATTAGCTCGTATGTGAAATATCGATAATATTGTTGGTATTAAATAAATTCCTACTCCAATTCATTAGATATAGTAACGCTAGATCGTGTAATGAGGATTACCAATCTCAGTAAATTTATTACATAATTGAATCTGGATTGATTATGTATGTCTTTAGATATCACAAAATATATAATAGCTATTGTAATGTGTTACGATAGACGATATATTAGACGATATAGTTCTCTATTAGTGTTAAGGTTATGCAATATAATATCTGCAATAATATGGTTTTTCATGTTTATTGTAATATTGTGGAGTTACTGTTAATTAAATTATTAGTAGTTTCTATACATCAAAAATCAATACTTCTTTTTATTTAAAATAGGTTTTTTACAGAGCACCTTTTGAATATGATTACATCTACCACCACTTCACAAGGTTAGGTTTCGTTATGGAGATTAAGCGGCGAAAGTCTAGTCTGTGAATGTCCAATTGGGCTCCGAATACGTTGTTAACTTTTTTGATTCTATTCCGCTTCAAGAATACAAGCCTTTGAAGGTAGGACAGAGGAAGGTACGGATGGCGTAGACTTAATAGTAAGATTTTTGTCTATACTGATGCCTAAGAGTAAAGAGACATCACATATATGTATGTGTGATGCGATCAATAATTTAACCGTTACGCCTCCTACCTTTTCTCAAACTATTGTGGAATCAATCTAAAGCCTGTTTAATTTAGTCCTAAGGGACTAGCCACGCATTTGCAATTTGTTTTAAACAGCACTCCTCTCTAGGGATAACCATTGTGCATTGATAATTTTGTTTTATTTAATACAATATGACACATTCTCTCACATGGGTCATGTGTGTGTGTTTGCGCGAAATGAATCAATATAATATTGCAATAAACATGAAAATATCCAACATTATAGGTAAAGTATTCCTATCATTAATTTTTGTAGCAATAACAATTTATATTGCGCAAATAACTTACTGTATTAGGGTTCTTGTTGACGTCAATTTCTTCTGAATAAATATGTAATGAAGTCCATTGTATTATAAAATTGAATAATAATGTTATGTAAATGCGATTTTTTATAATAAATGTGCTGATATCCGATTTATAACACTAAGGAAAGTCGAAACACTATCTATGTATTATTTTGGCCTATTTAAAACTACTGTCCAGTTTTAACTGGTTTTACGCGCCACTCAAAGGTGAGACCGAATAATGAATGAAGGGAGGGCTAAGGTTCTAGGCTGATATTATAATGAAATATCTAAAATACTCGAATATATTTATAAACTGTTTTATATCGTAATACGGTATATAATCAGGCTAAACTTCTGTTTATAAGTGGGGCAGTAATATCAGAATGTAGCTTTACGAAATTAAAGAGTTATAGACAAGATTTTCGTCGCAGTAACCGTATCCATTTGCGGTACTACAATGCAATAATAAACTCTTATGTTAAAAATATCTAAGTATCCAGTAGTGGCGCCTCTATCGGTCAAAATTGGCATGCTCTCTTCCAGGATTATTCACATTGATATCATAAATGTGTGATATAGAAGATTTTTAGGTATGAAATCATCTAATTAGCGTTTAATCCTTAGTGTAGTCGATCTGGACGAGAGCGTAAACGCAGGCAGTACATCGCCGGCCTAATTTTATCAATCTGATGTGGTAATATGTATTAACTTGTGCCATCTTCAACACTATTACTTTTATGAATCGTCAAGAAGTCACGTTGTTGTGACATTGTAAGGATAAGTAACGTAAATATGATTATTATAATACTGATTATGTAATTGACTAAATATTGTGTACTTTTATATAAATATGTAAAATTTATTATAATTATATTTTAATGGCATTTAATTTTGTCAAGTCAAGTAATGTATGTACTATTGATTTAAGATTATTATTAATGTTTCAATAATGGTATTTTCATTGGTATTTCTTTGTTCGTTCGTTTATTTGTGTCTGTTTTCCAAGTATTAATGAACGTGGGTATGAGATTAACAAAAGAGTATCATGAGATGATGATGAGATGGTGATTGGAGCTGAACTATGGGATAAAGGATTAATGGAATGTATCCTCAAAGGTAGTAACGCGTCTGTTGTTATATTACTTACAACACAATATCTTGTTACAGTATTTATTATGTAAACCAATAACATTTATGCCTGATATCCGATCTAACAGGCTGAAATAAATTTTCAGCCTGTTAGAAGTTTGTTAATAACGTGCGTTAGTGCATCTGATGTCAATTGGACTATATGTGTGCTTGTTAATCCACGTTCATAAATAGTCACATCGAACTTATAATGTGTATTGTTTTTGTATTCGTTGCCAGTATTGAAAATTATACATATCCAGCGTTCCACTCACTACTAAGTGGCGTTAATAGACCGTTTCAATTGGGACATGTACTAACTATGGGCTATAAAGATGCTTTTCCATTAAGATATGCGAGGTAGACAAGGAATGATTATGTGTCAAATCCACTAATAAATTCTCTTTATCTTCATTGAATTATGTTTCATTACATGAGAGTAAAGCAATTATCAAACAGCATAGCATAGCTCGCCAGTCGACGGTGGAAAGGCACCTAAATAGCAGGTTGAAATTACATCGACAAAGACAATTAATTGTGTGAATAATGTCGTAGTGAGAATAACGTCTATAATACTATCTATATTGTAGTCAGTTGAACGCAGCCATTAAGATGTCACGACGACGTGATAATTATGATTTTTGACGGACCATGCTTTGAGTGTTGTTATAATTGATATGTATAATTTTAAGATAATATAAACATAAATTGATACTCTATATTACCATTGAGTTAATACTCTTGTTAAAATGAATTAATAAAAGTAACGGAGTCTGTAATTTAAGAATGATGCGCACAGATACGGACATTTACTATATTTTACGTAAAAACACACAACCATAAATGTAGCTGGGTAAGATGCTGTTTTAATCATCTTAGTGCCTTCTCCTTTTTCGAAGACCGTTAAAGAGGTAAGAGGAATGAATAAAAGTGAAAATATTAGTGTTCACGTTAAAAGTTTAAAAGTAAATTTCGTAACTTCCCCTGCTATTTACAGATACAGTCAGTATAAATTAAAATATATTGGTGTACGCGATTGTGCCAACCATTTAATAATTTCCATATAATATGTATCCGTGTAATCAAGTGACGCAAACTACATGACTGATTATTTTTCTTCCACAAGTATTTACGAAGTATTTGTACGTCATATTATTTTCTTAGATGTAAGAATTGTAACCATTATGTTTATTACAATATATTATGATTTTATTTCATTTGTGACATGTGCAAAGATGGAGTAATTAGAAGGCTGATAACTCGTGATTGGATATGGTATTGACTGCATTATTAAACAGATAAGAAACTTGTAAACTGTTAATTTTAGTACTTAAAGGCTCTTTAACATGAAGGTTATTCAGAATTTGCGTTTAAATGGGGCAATGTTTATATCTGCAAACATTTATTGTCTCAGGCACGGGACGTGGTATATGTATAGGAGAAAGTTTTTTGTCAACCACGACACGTGTCTGACACGCTCTTTGTCTGTAGATGCATAAAGTATCTTTTCCGAAAACTCTTCATTGGGTAAATACGTTTTAAAACATATATTATTTTTAATTGTTTCTTTACTCGAAAAAAAATTGATTGTATCCAATAACTTGTTTACCGAAAGTAGGTTTAT
Source organism: Epargyreus clarus clarus (assembly GCA_014595695.2). Taxonomy (NCBI): domain Eukaryota; kingdom Metazoa; phylum Arthropoda; class Insecta; order Lepidoptera; family Hesperiidae; genus Epargyreus; species Epargyreus clarus. Next base: position 610,626 of record JACTTY020000085.1, on the reverse strand, counting down.
TATTTATATAAATTGTATATGAACATGAATTATACTGTGTAGCTGATTGTTATTTCCTTGGAGGTAAAGAAAAATAATATTACGATAGTATTTTGACGTATTCTTTGATACGAAATACTAATATTTTTCATATGATACGCAACTTGATGGAAGCATCATCTAAAATTCCTATTGAAATGTTCGAAATATTGAGTTCTCTATATTGCAAGCTTTTATTTTTTTCAATATTGCGTATTCTGATTCTGAATGACTTTCATTATGTTAAAGAGTTTCAAATATATTCCCACATTGGTGCATTTATTATTATAGAGATTTATCGAACCTTATTCTAAAATAATTTAATCGAATGAATTCTAAAACCTATTAAACTTTGGTTAGTATATCATATTGGTAAATTGAGATTTTGTATTGGTGCCAAAGTTATGAATAACATTTTTGGTTTTAAATTAATATGTCAACGAAATATATTATGATTATTTTCATGTTTGTAATTACCAAATAATTAACACGTATTGGAATACTTATGTAATCATATTTTTTATAATAAAATATAAAATTATAAAATCATTTTCGGTGTTTTAATTACAAATATTACTGAAGCATTTAATGAGCTTGCAGTTTTTGTTGACTGGTGTACAAGTGCTACATCAGTCTCTCTTAAGATACCCATTAAAGTAAGAGTATCCGGCTATATAATTAAAATTAAAATTAGAATATAATACAGATTTCCTTTAAATATTTCGGCATGGAATTTGATGGAATTAGATTTTTTTCTGTTTATAGCCCTATTACCCGATTTACTTGAGTTGTTAGCATCCCAATTAAAAAGTATAGTAACTAATCCTTAAGTTATTTGTGGACTAATTGATTACCAAGTTATTTTTGGACCATTAATAATGTGCCACAATATTGGGTTATATATAGGCTAAATTCCTAACAGGTATTCTGTATTGTTAAATAAATGATTCCGATCTTATTTTTTGATATAGGTGGTTACAGTTGGCTGTTTGGCACATATGTTATTATCCTGTTTGGTTCGGCACAACTCTAGTATGTGTAGAGACATGGTCCGTGGTAGAGACTGTATAGAAAAGTCAGAAAACAGCTTCACCACTCGGAACAATATGTTAGTCATCGTTCCGAGCTGCTCTTTATTATTATTGTTCTGAGGAGCTGCATCACTTATTGTTAAAATTAACAAAAAACCAGAATGGTAAAACATATTTTATCACCTGGCAATGTGATTATCATAAACAACAATTTATACTTTTTATCGAGGTGAGGTTTGGGTAAGTTGGTTCAGTGTCTATGATATATGTCACCTACATACTTTTATAATCTATGTTGACAGTTCCGCCCGCCATAGCGTTTATGTTGTGTGTTATCAAACAGGGGATTTTAATAAAAATTGTAGATTTCTAATTGTGGTATACTATGGCTATCGTGGAAGATGGTGTGCGGCACGAGTCCGAAGAAGAAAATGAAGTAGTGCTTGAAGAAGATCACGAGGAAGACGGAGAACAGGACTCCGACAGCTCGGACGTAAGCTTTTTTAACATTTCATATTTTCAAGGTATTCGCAAATAAATTCGTTAAGCTAATTATACAATTTAAGTGCTGACTGCGCTTTGATTTTTCGACTTTTTTTAATGTAATCATGATTTATTTTAGAGGCGTGGTAAGTTTTTGTTCTCTAATATGACATTACTATAAATTGATCCCTTGGGTTTCCCTTGTATGGATTTGTATGGATTTACATTTTGTAATAATTTTTTATTCGTAATTTATCGTATTTGGTTATTTCTATGTTAAGTTTCTTTGTTTACAGAATAGTTATAATTTTTGATTAAAATATCTTACAAAAAATTGTATTTGCGTGCTAATTGGGAACAATTATCATTATTTATAAAATTTTGTTCCTTATTAGTTACCAATATTATGTGCTTTCGTCTCCGGCGATACCACATAGCAGTGTACTACTCCGGTCACACCCTTTTCTGCTGTGAAGTTTCTTGTATTTTGATGGTAGGATGTTGATGCTGGCTCTATTTGTGTAGCTCAGGTATCTGAGGTTGCCTTTAGATAAAACCTTTGTTCTATAGATTTGGCTATAGATGTCTATAGGTAGCAGTGGCCATATGCTACATGATGTACAGCATGGTTGTTTCCTACTTCAGTCTTTCAAAAAATGGTCAATTTCAATCATAATATTGTGTTTACTTCTTCACATTAATGGATTAATAAAAAACTGACCGATAACACCACATTCAAGCAATCTTAATTTTTACTTTATGACAATAATACCCTAGCAATGACAGTGTTACTAACTATTTATTGGTAATTAACTATGCTTAGCAAAATGCTGTAAATGTACAATGTGTCTAAATATACTTTGTAGTCTTTGTGCATTGCATACTACCAAGTGCAAGTATCACTGCCACGCCTTTTTAAAATGAAATTGGGTTATATGTTTTATTACTTATAGTTATTGTTACTATTACTGTCCCATTGCTGGGTAAAGGTCTCCTTGATTCAAAATGAAAATGATTAACCCAGTCCACTGTGCTACTAATATTTTTTTTTTGTTAATACCTTTTATTTTAAAGATCTTTTTTTTAAAGATCTCTGGTATGCAGGTTTATGCATGATGTTTCCCTTCACTGAAAAGTGTGGGATATTTTTTTCTAATATGCACATAACTTTGAAAAATTTGAGGTGCATGCTTGGGATCAAACCTTGGATCATACGATGAAGTGGCCGAGCTGCACCCACTAGGCTATCACTGCTATATGATCATTCAGATATGACCCTCAACTATTATATTAGCAAACAAACTACTTGGAAAACCAAATGTGATAATATAGCGTCACTTTATCATGCCTTACCACGCAATAATGTGAGAAAATGGGACTTCCAAATTCTATTCATTCTATTTCCCTTTTTTTTATAATATAAGAATAGCAGACTAGCATGCAATCCACCTGATGGTAGGTGGCCATTGTCACCCACGGACATCTGCAATCAATTCCAGAACTGGAGTACAATAGCACCGTACTGATATTAGGCAAAAGTAGGTGGTGAAGGTGCCGCTGGCGACCAACCACGGGGCATTCTTCCATTTCTATTTCCGAACCGACATCTTTGTGTTTATTCGCCAGGATATGGTACTGATCCAGGAATACAGTCACAGATATTCTTATAGCTAGCTTATGCCTCTTGAATTATGCTTTACATAGTCCTTAAATCACTATCCTGCAAGTATGCTAATTAATTGAACAACAACTAATTAGACACTATCAAAAAAGAGACTGCTTGTAGTCGCGCGCGCGTCACCTTTACTCGTTAGCTCTCAATTCGATCTGTATGTGTTGGCCCCATACAACCACTGCACCCCACCCCCAAGCCCCACCAAGTGTTTTAGGTGTTACTTGTGTTCTGAAGTACTAGTTTGATGACAAGGATCACCACTCCGTTAACTATATATTTAAATGCCAATATTTTTTATTTCACAGGACGAAGATGACGATGATGTGTTAGTGGAGACCAAAATATCACTCCTGGAACAACAGATCACCCAGGATCCTTACAGCTATGATGATCACATTGAACTCATTCAAATTTTATGGTAAGATATATTAACGATGATTATAGATTAATAACAAGCTCCATTTATTTATTACTTGAATGTATGATTCTTAGATGCAATTTTAATGCAAATAATCAACTATGATGAAATAAAGAAGTTGGAAAGTCACCTTCAAACAACAAAATAGTAATCTGTGGTAGGAAAGTATGAGGAGGGTAATAGTGCAATTATGAATTTTATCTCTCAAGACTTGTATATTTATTTAATACAAAAATAATTGTCAATGCTAAACACATCCAGATACAACATGTATGAGTATAGAATGAAGAGAATTGTTCATCATAGACCATCATTCGGCCATAACTTTGAAAGAGAATTGACCCCTCGATCAAGAGGCTGAATTTCCTAATCACTAAGCTATCACTGCTTTCATTAAGCATACTTACAAGAAATTACTTTTGTATTTATGTTAAAGTTTACAAAATTTGTGTGGTCCCCAGGTCAGTGTCAGACCTGGAACGTTGGCGCGGCGCGTTCGACCGGCTGCAGCAGGTGTGCCTGCTGCGGCCGGAGCACTGGCTGCTGCGGCTGCAGACCGAGATGACGCTGGCCCACTCCGCACAGTCCCGCGAGCACATGGCCGAGCTGTTCCAACAGGCCTCGCTTGACTGTTACTGTGAGTTTGTTATATGAAAGTAGGAGAGGAACTAAATTTTAGTGTAGGTATATAGGTAACATAGACTGTAATCAAAGAAAAGAGGGTAATATATTTCTTATAGCTGTCAAAAGTGTTGCTTTACAAATGTTTGTACTAGTTTTTTTTATATATAATAAGAGTTGCAGATAAGCATGCAGTTCATCTGGATGGTAAGTAGCTACTAACACGTATGGACATCTGTAAAATTAGTCTTCTATCTGAAGTTAGCAACTGATATGTTGCTACTCTTGAGAACTAAGTGGGAACACCTCAGATAAGTATGTCTCTCTTACAACACTCTTCAAACCAGAAAACAGCAGTGCTTACTAATAGGTGTGGTGGTGGTGCTGCCGGAATTGCGAACTACAGAGGTGTCTACTACCTTTATGGTAGTTACTCAAAACCTGTTTTTTTATTATGTTTGTCTATGATCTATTGAAACACCACGCTAGCAGATGCAACGCGACGCGTTTGGCCAAATCAAATCTATTACCAGAGTCACATAATATCACATATACAATACATTATCATCACATCTTGTCAAATGTTCATAATATGAGCTTCATAGTATGGTCCCCTCTGTGTCATTCATGAAGTTATAAATACATTGAGTCGATCACTCAAGAATCATTTCCGCCCCTAGCGATCCCAATCCTGAGCGAGTGGTGTTCGTGGTCGCTGAGCACGGGCGACCCGGTGCTGGCGCGCGCTCAGCTCAGCGAGGTGGTGCGGCGCGCGGGCGCGGACCCCTTCTCCGGGAAGCTCTTCTGGGACGCGAAGCTCGAGCTGGAGAAGGCGCAGATGGATAGCATGAAGTGAGTGTTTGTTCGTCGCATTTTAGTTCATATGCTGTAGTGTATAAGATGTGTAGTTTGTAGCGTGATGTAGTGTTTTTTTATTTTATTTTTTATAATATAGGAGTAGCAGCCGAGCATGCAGTCCATCTGATGGTAAGTGGCTACTGCCGCCCATGGACATCTGTATTCAACCCCAGATACGATTAGATATGCCTACCTAGAGTCTGCCATAGATGCGCTGCGACCCCAGAGGACTAAGCTGGAACGCCTCGGAAAAATATGTCTCTTACCACGCCCTTCTAACCATAACATAACAGCGCTTAACACTGCTGTTATTAGACAGAAATATGTGTGGCGGTGGTGCCGCCGAACTCGAACCATAAAGAGTTCTACCACGTTTAGATGTAACGTTTTTATTTTGTAACACAATGTGGTGAATCTAAGTGTTAGGAGTTTGTCTTGAGTGTACACGATATGGGGTTAGAGCAGTCTGTGAGCTTTCAGTGTTAGAGCATCAATTTGCTTGGCCACGAAATTGCCTTGTAACTGATAATGCAATTCCGACATTAAGTCGGAAACACTGCAGATACGACAGATGGTCTGAATCTTTTTGAGTAATAGTATCTATCCTAAATGTGTGCTGGGCCTTCTAGTTCCAGAAACTTTATGTTTATCACTAGTGCAGAAGTCACTGGTTCAGAAATACTATTCTAGTTTATCATTAGCCTATTTCTATGTCAATACTGGGCAAAGGTCTACGCTTATAGTTAGAAGAGCTTAGTTCATATTATGTCATACTGGTGAGGTGTAAATTGGTAGTCTTTGAAATGTGTGAAACTTTTTGTTTCTATAAAATTCATAAGCATGTCCTTTCTCATGCTATTTAAGTAAATGCTTATTTATTTCTCAGATGCCATAATTTAAACAATATCCTATGTAGTTAAATGACAAAATGAATATAAAAAAATGTAAACAAGTTGTAATCAAATATTATATCCTCCCAACAGTGTTGAGGATCCGCAGTACAAAGAGCAGAGGCAGAGAGTGCTCTGGTGCTTGGAGGAGGCCTTCACCAGGCCTCTGCTGCGCAGCGAGGAGGCCTGGCAGCCGCTGCAAGACCTGGCGCTCATGCTGCACGACCAGGAGTATTTGGATAAGGTATATTTTTTGTTTTTAATTTTCTTCACTCACATTAATTACTTTACAGATTTGAAGGTGGGAATACTGTAAGGATAGATGTAATGGTGTTTAAGATAAATAAATAAATAAATAAATTACAAAGGGGATATATTGTACCTTATTTTTTTATAATAATAGTAAACAAGGGTGTATTCCACATTATGGTAATTGGCTGCTGGAGCCGATGGATGTCTCTAATCAACCTTAGATAAGATAAATTTCCAATTGAGGTTGACCACAGATGTGCTATCTCTGAAGACTAATTTTGAACGGCATGAATTAGTATATCTCTCTTAACATACCCTTCACATCGAAACATAGGAATACTGCTGTTATAATGCAGAAACATGTTTGTCGATTGTGCCTTAAACACAGGTACAAAATCATGGTACAAAGGATTTGTACACATTTACTTGTATTTGTATCTAAGACAGATTTATGGCTGCTGTTACCTTATTTCGGATTTATCATATAGGAACACTTTTGTTTCAGATCAAACAGCAACATGAGGTAGCTGTAGAGTATTTACAAAAAATCTCACCATTCGAAGACAAGTTGTTGACTACAGAGTAAGTAAAATTTAAAGTCATGTTGTATAACACTTGATAACATTATTATAATACAATAATAAATTGTAACAATAACAAAAGATTGCAATACTCCTACAACATACTTACATATATCAATACCATGTTATAAAGTTTCTACTATTTCTTAAAGATGTTTATGTGATTGTTTTATTTCAGAGATCCCGAGGACAAATGTAAGATCTATCTCGACTACATAGATGTGGTGAAGGAATTGTCTCATGATGAAAAATACGTAGAATGCGACAGTGAAGGTATTCTCAAGGTGAGCCTTAAATAATAAAGAGATTTTTAATTTTTGATATAAATTCATAGTTTGTTATTTTCGTATAGAATAGCAGTGATAGCCTAGTGGTTAAGAAACGCGGCCTCTCGATCGAGGGGTCCGAGGTTCAAATCCCAGGCACGCACCTCTGATTTTCAAATTTATGTGTGTATTAGAAATTAATTATCACTTGCTTAAACGGTGAAGGAAAACATCGTGAGGAAACCTGCATACCTGAGAGTAGAGATGCGCCGAATATTTGTTTGGTATTCGGTATTCGGCGTATTCGGCATCTTTTTTGCTATTTGTATTCGGCCGAATTATTCGGTTTTAGTGCCAAATATATTCGGTTCGAGTATTCTTATTTTCTTGTATACACGACATGGTACAGGATTAAAACACAATACTTCTTATATAAGATTTATGTTATATTATAAGGCAAACTCAAATCCTATGAAGAATATGTTTGCAACTCAACATTTATTTTGTAACCTCAAGTCAACACATTTATTACTTAATCTATAGTTAGTATAGTCAACATTTATTTTAAACCTTAAATCAGTATTCATTTTTAAAACTCAAATCAACATTGTAAAGTTTGAATGAATACACATAAGTGGCAAATTGACAATAAAGAAATGGTAAACCGAATAATTCGTCCAAATATTCGGTTCGGAAAAGGTTAACCCGAATATTATTCGGTATTCGGTTATTCGGTGAAACAACTATTCGGCGCATCTCTACCTGAGAGATTTATAAAAAAAAAAAAATCTTAAAGGTATGTGAAGTCTACCAATACGCACTTGGCCAGCGCGGTGGACTATGGCCTAATCCTTCTCATTCTGAGAGGAGACCCGTGCCCAGCAGTGGGACAGTAATGGGTTGATGATCTTCTACCTTTATTTGGTGACTTAACTTTTGTTAAGTTCTTTTTTTATTTATTTTTATACAAGACAATATTATTTCAATGCATTATATACTACAGTTAGATGTGCTTGATTCAAGGAGGATCAAGGAAAACATTTACAAGGTGGTGGAACCCTTTGTGGTTCGACTCCGGTGACATTACCGCCACACCTATTACTGATTCATGACTGCTGTGTTAAACGCTGCTGTGTTCTGGTTTGAAGGATGTGGTAAGGGAGAAATGCTTTTCCAAGGTGCTCCAGCTTAGTCCTCAGAGGTAGCGGTAGAGGTAGGTCTGTGGCCGACCTCAGGTAGGAATATCTAATCGTATCTGCATGCTTGTCAGCTACTCCTATATAATAAAAATAAAATCGCCAGTAATTAATCACAGGAGGTCCTATCACCTACGTGTAAATAAAAGCCAGGGTTTTAGGGAGGTTCCGTTTCCAAGGAGGTTGATAAGTATTATATGTTTAGGTCAGTAACAAGTCACAGGGGGTTCTACCACCTACGCGTATAAAAAAGCCAGTGTTCTAGGTTGGTTCGGTTTGCAAGTAGTTCATAAGTGTTATGTGTTCAGGTTAGTAACGAGTCACAGGGGGTTCTACCACCTACGCGTATAAAAAAGCCAGGGTTCTATAGTCTGATTCATAATTAGGTGTCCAAAATGTAAACAAAGGTGTTGTCCTATCAAGAAAATACGTTTCAAATGGTAGTTTCTTATTTTTGACAATATTAAATTAATACAACAATAATAAAATAATAATCTTAATAAATTAAGATAAATTCAAATTTTCTAATATACAGGGTGAATTTTTCAAACGGGCCTTCAGGGCCAAATCCGAAACTATAAGGATTAGCGAAAAATGCTGAAAGGAGTTACGAGGCCGATTTTGATAAAAACTAAAACTGTATCATTACTTTTTTAAAATTACTTTTTCCCTAGCCGGGAATCGAACGAGTTTATTTAAAAAAAAAATACACCCGCTGTATTATTCCACTATCTGATAGTGTTTCTTATAAGGATCAAAATCTGGGAAGTAATGATAAATGACAAACTAAAGGAAAAGCCTCCATTTTAAGAAAATACATATTTTTTCATATTATTTTGGCAGATAAGTTCCCGCCATTCATCAATTTAAACATTTCGCGTATTAACAATTTTTTTTGGCTCAATGCTTCAAATCATTCGAAATGGACGTTTTTTCTTCAAGAATTCATATTTTTAAGTCCGACTTAGTTAAGGTTACTTTTAGGACCATTATAATATTGTAGATTTATCTTGCTATGGGCGGAGTTTCGTTTAATATAGATGTAAAATTTTCAATTTGCGAGAATGTCTTTTTCGAGTCAAATCCGAGTGATAACTGAACAAAGAAATATAGAAAATCATATTTACTATTTAAACAATAAAAAATATTATTTAATCACTTATCTATTTTTATTAAAAAATAAATCCTAAAAATGGCGGTAATTTATTTGCCAAACTATTACTTTCTCATACTAAGCCGTATGTCACGGTTATAACATCGAATAATTAGTTGATTAACCGACAAATTCTACAATGGTATGACTTATGTATGTTTGTAAAGAATTATACATAAATCATTTGTTATGTATAATCCTTAAGGATTAGTATGGCAATGTATGGAAAAATATGTATTTTCTTCAAAATTTTCCTTTTCCTTTAATTTGTTACATAACATTACTTCCCAGAATTTGATCTTTATAAGCGGCACTATCAAATGGTGGAATAATATAGAGGGTGTAATTTTTTTCAAAATGAACTCGTTCGATTCCCGGCTAAGGAAAAAGATATTTTAAAAAAGTAATGATGCAGTTTTAGTTTTTATCAAAATCGGCCTCGTAACTCCTTTCAGCATTTTTCGCTAATCCTTATAGTTTCGGATTTGGCTCTGAAGGCCCGTTTGAAAAATTCACCCTGTATATATTACCTCAATCTCGTTCCATACAGTAATAATAATAAAAAACAAGGTTTATGGTAGAAAATTAAAATGTGATAATGGTAACACAATCTGAACCCAAGACATTTCTTGTGCCGTCATTTTTAAGTTTCGTAGCTAATGTTATTCATTTTCGTGATTTTAATCGAACTCCAAACGTATTATCGTTTTCATAGTGCGTTCGTTAAATTGTGAATAATTGTGAAGATTTCGGTTCTTGTTGAGTTTGTTAAAGTTTTTGTTTCTTGTTAATTTTGACAGTGACATTTGTTTGTTTACATTTTGGACACCTAATTATGAATCAGACTATAGGTTGGTTCGGTTCGCAAGTAGTTCATAAGTGTAACGTGTTCAGGTGTTGTACGACCGCGCGAGCAGCGAGTGCAGCGCGACAACGGCGGCGCACGCGCTGCTGCTGGCGTTCGCGCGGCACGCGCAGGCGACGGCGTCGCGCGCGAGCGTGCAGCGCGTGCTCGACGCGTGCGTGCGCCGCTGCCCGCGCCGCGCCGCCTTCTGGACGCTCAAGATGCAGCAGGCGGAGCACGAGGAGAGGGACTTCGAGGAGGTGATGCACCGCTTGATAACTATATGCTGATAGTACATAGTCGTGCTTCCGGTCATTTGGAACATGAGAAGGACTTCGACGAGATGATGTATCGCTTAATATCTTTGCGATCCTGTTAAGTGGTCGAAACTCTGTACGCTCAAGATACAGCAGGTGGTGCACGAGGAGGTGATGTATACTTGCATTGATCATTCTTATTTAGCCCACACCACATTCTCGAGAAAAGCACGAGAAACGTGTGAGAGTGTGGAGCTGATACGAATCGGGTTTTTCTCGCGTTCTCGCGAGAATGTAGAGCGGGATTTTCACTTTAGTAATGGGCTGAAATTACGCTTGCGTCCGTCTCGCCGTTACCGAAGCAGAATTGAGGAACCGAAGTAGTGTCGACCCGACCAATAGGATTGTCAAGTACATCGTATTATATAAATGTTGGGTAGTACAACACAGTAGAGGTGCGCATTATATATCACTGAAGTGAAAAGAGAGAGATATATCTTTTCAACTCAGTGATATATATCACTCTTTTAGCTCAGTAACTCACTTTAGCTCAGTAGCTCTGTAAAGATATAAGCGACATTTTATATCAGTATATCAGATAATCAGATCAAAATGTTTTGACAACATTTTTGATTCCTATAATTAATACAAAACTGGCAAGAAATTATATATAAATTTCACAGCTATTTGTATATCCCTATTTTCATATTCTTAGCAAAGAAAAAAGATTTTAATTAGTGTTTAAGACGTAATGCATTTGACTCGAATCAGACTATCTCAGTCAGTCGCTCATTTGAGTCATAACTCACTCGCGAGCGAGTATGAAACTGTTGAGTTGAAGAAGATCTTATATCCGGAATCGTATGGACCTATGGACTCAACCATGTGACGCGGATATAAAGATATAATACAAATTCGTCGGAGTTGATGAGTGATTAGCTCTTTGGTGAAGATATATATCTTTTATATCACTCACTCGCGAGCTACTCAAGTCTACAACACAGACACAGATCTTCTTATAGAAAGGATCGACGATACGCTGCTCGTTATCAAGTTATGCTGTTGCTAGGTGGTCGGTTTTCTCGATACCCAAGGTGCAGCAGAGTACAAAGAGAAGGAATTCGACAAGTCGATGCACCTCTTGTTGTTTATGTGCTCATTATACATAGTTGTGAAAAGGACATTAATAAGCTAACCGTTTCTTGACTAATACTCTTCTAATAAACTCACTCAATAAGCGAAGTACACGGAGAAGATATTTGATAAAGTGACTCATGACGTGTATCTGTGTACTCTTAGTAGGTCTTCCGGTTACTTAAGATGCAACAGGTGCTATAATAAGTATTTTGGGGACACACTGCTTCTAATCTAATGTTCTTCAACCATGTTCGCTTGCCGGTCATATCCTATTAAACCGTTGTTTACGTACAGCTGTATATTCGTTTTATTGATATAGATATAGATTTTCCTTAATCATAAATATTCCTTACAGATCAAATCAATCTTCGAGACGGCGCTGACTAAGGGCATGGAGACGTACAAGGACGCCGAGATGCTGTGGCTGAGCTACCTGGAGTACACGCGGCGGCTCACCGTCTTCGATAACCCCAACGACGTGGACCGCCTGCGACGCACCTTCAGGCTCGCTTGGGACTCGCTCGCTGTGGTTAGTGGGAGAGAGACTTAGAGAGAGTGAGAGGGAGAGGGAGAAAGAGAGAGAGAGAGATAGACAGGGAAAGAGGGAAAAAAATAATATTTGCTTGTACATAATTTATAATTACGTGTAACAGGGTGATTTTTGAACTGGGCCTGAATGAGTAATTCTTATAATACAGGAAATAGCCAAAATTCTAAAATAAATATCGAGGCAAATTTTGATTCAAACACTACAACTGTTTGATAAAAAAATATGATCTATACAATGAACGTAGTTATATACAATCAATACACACAATATATTTCGTATGTTCTATACAATTTAAGCGGGCAAATTAAACGAAATCATTTTGAAAAAAAATCATCCTGTTTTTTTCTGCACAAACTATGTAAAGTTACGATAAATGATAAATCACCAGAAGGGGTTCATTTAAAAATACTTTGAACATTATTTGTTTTTAAACATAACTATTTTTGGCAGGCCTGGGGTGAGGAGGCTAATGACTGTGAAATACCTCTGTACTGGGCGCGGTTGGAGTACAAGCGCATTCAGGACCCGAAACAGGGGAAGGAAATCTTCGAAGAAATATTCAGTAAGTATTTAATAATATACAATATACATGTTTAATAATATACAATATACGTGTAAATGTATGTGTTTTGTTGACTTTATGATATTACAAAAGTTGTAAGTGTGTTATAGTCATGGACTATGTGAACACTACAGTCCGTGTAATACTGCTAGTCCGCTCTGAATATAGAAATGAATCGCGTGGCCATAGCAAATTTTATGACTACACCTGCTCGCAACAACTTCAGAGCGGACTAGTGGTTTGTCGCGGACTATACCAGACCACTGTTTAATAACAGTTTAATTGTAATGGTAAGGGAGAAATAGTTATCCAAGGTGTGTCCCAACTTTGTCTTATATTGTAATCATATTTAAGGTTGATAACAGTCAAAACTGATGACTCATCATCAGGAAGACGGCATACTCGTTTGCTACAATATTAAATCTATTATTCATATATCATCATCCACACCCATACATAACTTAAGTATAAGTAAAAAAGTATAACGAAACTTGTGTTAAACAGAATACGGGCAAAACAAAACGCTGTCGAAGTACTGGGAGGCGTTGATCCAGCTGGAGCAAGCCCGGGAGCGGGTGGAGAGAGCGGAGCGCGGCGAACGGGGGGAAAAGACAGAGCGCGGGGAGCGCGGGGAGAGGAGGATCCGGGAGCTGTGTCGCCGCGCGTTACGCTGTGTGGCCGACTATCCCCCCGCCGTGGCCAGGCTGTGGCTCGACTTTGAACGCGACTACGGCGAGCTGGCACATGTCGTCGAGTGCCGGGATATGTGTGCGGTGAGTTGTTTTTGATATTATGCACAGATAAGTAGGAGGTAGTTAGGGAGATAGTGGGAGAGGTGATGCAGTTAAACGGTGTAAAGAGCGGGCGGATCGGGGCGAGTGCGGGAAGCGCGGGGAGTGGAGGATCCGGAAGTTGTGTCGCCGGGTGTTACGCTGTGTGGCCGACTATCCACCGGATGTGGCCAGACTGTGGCTCGACTTTTAACGTGACTACGGCGATCTGGCCCATGTCGTTTGGTGCCGGGATATGTGTGCGGTGAGGCGCTCGTGATGCATGGTCTCTTCGCTCGCTCATTACTTTGAGTGAGTGAGTGAAGAGACCGGTGTGTTGTGAGGCGAGGGGGGAGCGGGGTTTTATTAAAAATAATTTGTTTTACTTAAAGAAATAATAACTGACTTTCCGTCGGATGTGAAACAATTATATCCCAATATGTTTGTTAGCAAACTTCAATATTTACTGACTAATGAATTAATAAAGATTTACTCAATTAGCAAAGCTTATGTCTAGGTGGTATTTTGTGGTGGTATAACCTGAATTATAATTTATTAACTTTTCAGACGAAAGTCCAGCAATGGCGTGAAAACTACCAAACACTGAAGGAGAAGATGCTTGGACAAAAGACGAAGCTAAAGAACAAGCCAGTTCAGAACAAGAAGAAACCAAACCCTAAAAAGAAGTCGAAAGAAGACAAGTCGAACAAGGGCAAGAGGAAGTCCGACGAGACCGCCGAGACTATTGAGGTGAAGCGGAAAAAGGACAAAGATACGGATGTAGGTGAGAAGGACAAGGACGTCGATACCGGAGGAGGTCAGAAGCGGCCGCATGAGGATACAGAAGATAAGGAGGACGAAGGTATAGTATTTATTGCGTAAGGAGTTAGTTAGCTAAGTTTTTAAAATTTGGTGTGGTTTATATTTCACATGTGCTGAATAATAAGAAGCATGAATCCCTTTATTAATAATTCGATCTATTTGCCTACCAAAAACCAACACCTGGCAATTTTTGCCTTCTATAATATATTATAAAATTCCGAATAGGTAGCGAAATTGATAGACTTTACTTATCTTTGAAAATAACATACAACTATCGGGCTTGAAAGTTTTCTCGTTATGTTAAGTGATAATCAATTTATAATTAGAATATTATTATGTATATCACTTTTTCTTCAAATAGTGTGCCTGCGATTTTAATAATTATCATATCACGGCGCTGATTAAATGCAAATTGGTAGACTTCACACACCCTTGAGAACATTTTCTCAGAACTCTTAGACGTGTAGATTACATCACGTTGTTTTTCTTAATCGTTTCAGCAAATGATAATTAATTTCTAATACGTACATAACTTTGTTAAGTCAGAGATGCGTACCTGAGATTTAAACCAAGGACCGCCCGAATGAGAGGCTGAGTTTTTAACCACTAGGCTAGTAGTTTTAATGTTAATTTCCAATTTCGCAGCAGCAGAGAACAAACGCCAAAGGACTGATACGGAGTCGAGCGCCACACAGCTGTCAGGCCGAGAGGCTTGCACACTGTTCGTCAGCAACTTAGCGTATGAGTAAGTACTCATACTTCTTTAATTATTTAAATTATTTTTACCAGATTTCAAAAAAGGAGGTTCTTTATGTGACCGCTATGTATGTATGTATGTAAGGGATTTTCTTATAAACTACGATCCATTTAGCAATCTAAATTGAGTTTTTTTAAACTGATCTAGCGCTAATGTCGACGATAGTAATAGTAATTTCTGTATAATATCTTAAATCTGTCTATATCTGTCACTGAAATAAGTCAGCAAAAAAAAATCTATGTCGACCCCTGAATTGAAATTTTGTTTATTAAGTAAAATACCATCGTTAACAGACCTATGACATAAACAAATTAAATGATTAATATAAGCTTTTTAGGTTATTAAAAGAATCAATTATATATTTAAATATCGAAATATATTGACAATGAAACATAATTACAGGGTGAATGAAGAGAACTTAAGGGAGAAATTATCCGAGTACGGCGAGATTGTGTCGCTTCGAGTGCGGACCGGCGTTAAGGCGTTCGGCGGCTCCATATGCTACTGCCAGTACAAGACTTCGGTGAGTAAGCCGTATAACTATGTACAACTAAATTGGTAGAAACTAATGTGTTTTGAACGTGGTAGAACTTTTTGTGGTTTCGGCCTAATAACAGCGGTGTTAAGCACTGCTATTTTAGTTTGAAGGGTGTGGTAAGGGAGACATACTTTTCCGAGGTTAAGCTTAGTCCTCAGGGGTAGCGGCGTATCTGTGGCCGACCTCAAGTATCTATCTAATCTTATCTGACGTGTAATTTTTTTTTTTTTAATGAAATATATTAAAGACAAATATTTTAAACACTTATTGCCCCCCAAATAGGATTTTCTTATTTTATCTGATAGTACAATCAAATATTGATCATGGATTCGTTTTCGACTCAATTGGAATTTTTATTAGTATCTCGGGATAGGACGGACACTTACCCATTTCTAACCATATAGCAGTTTAATATTACTGTTCTCGTATTATCCCTGCAATCGATTAACGAGAGACTACCACATTCAAGTAACCTTAATCTAATATGCTTATTTTTAATTACATTTTAACAGGAGTCTGTGGAGGAGGCTCTCAAACACGACAGAGTGCCCCTCGACGGCCGTCCCATGTTTTTGTCGCGGTACTCCGCGTCCAAATCCAAGCAGGCCAACTTCAAATACCCAGTCACCACCGAGAAGAATAAGTTGTTCGTGAAGCAACTGCCGTTCTCCTACTGCAAGAAGGAAAAACTCACGAAGATATTCAAGAAGTATGGCAAGCTGAATGATATTCGGATTGTTACTTTCAAGTGAGTCCGCATTTGTCAATAATAAATAAACTTTATTATAGGGTTTTATTTAACTTGCTTTGTTCGTTGGTGTGAGTTTGCAGGTCAAATTTTGCCACTTCCGCTAGGTATTTATATTCCACTTGCTATTATAATACGAATTGGTGGAAGACTTAATAAAAATGGTCTGAATCAATTTGTATGTCACTGTTGGGCATAGTTCTTCATACAGTTGTGAGAGGTAGTAGAGGGTTAGTAGTCAACCAGTCTTGGGGGTCCTAAAACTTTCGTACGCGTCTGTGACATTTCAATGATTACTTTCCAATTGAGAAAAACAAAGTTTAACTTACCTTACAGCTTTAGATTATATTAGATATTTGGATAATAATATAACTTTAAGTTTATTTTACTATGCCGCGGCTTTTGAGGTCTATAACATGGATATGCAGTTCACATCTGACCGTCGAATGCTTGTCTCCAGGAACGGCAACCCCAAGGGCCTAGCGTACGTGGAGTACGAGGACGAGGCGGCGGCGGCGGCGGCGTTGGAGGCGACCAACGGCATGGAGCTGGCCGGCCGCAAGCTGGACGTAGCTGTTAGTGCCCCACCGCCCCGCGCACCTGCAGCCACGCCCGCCTCCAGCCTGGGGCAGGGCAAGCGGGATACTGGTGGAGGAACGTGAGTACCTTTATATTGTTGGATATATTAGATGACCGCAGTAGTAGCGGGAGAACGCGAATGTACTTTCGTGAGCAATCTACTCGTCGAATAGTGGCGAGTGTGTAAACGCCGCGTACGAACACAGACGTAATACGTTTGGTTTCGCGTTAACACGCTGCGCTTCGTGGAGGATAGACGAATATCTTGGTACGTACCGAATACACTCGAGTGGGGTATTCTCATGCGCGTGGGGGAGGGGGGGAGAGAATGTGAGTACCTTCTTATTATGTAGGACAAGCGCGTTATTCAGGGGAGAACGTGACATCTGTAATGCAATATTTAGATATTCGTGAACAAATTTGCCCGCTGTGCACGAAAATCGAAGTATAATCTTTTGATATACGCTAAAAATCTACAGTCTAGGAAAACGGACGGGAGTCGTGGTGAGAATATACTTACTCAAGTAGATAATTTACGTACTCGTATTCGTGCAACATTTAGATACTTGTTGAGTATCGTTGAGTAGAAGTATGTTGCACAAGGGACTAGTGTACGTGAAGTACCGGGACAAGGCAGCAGCGCTGGCGGCCCCGCAACCACCTTTGGCCAGGGGAAGCGGAGGGCTTTAATACATTTGTATCTATAGTCGTCGTCAACTCAATGTTGTCCGACTGTTCTCAGGTCTCCCCTCGAGAATGAAGCTGGTTACGTCATCGTTAATGCGCTGGCCCAATGGAAGTTGATAGATTTCCCATACCACTAAGAGCTTTTTTAAAGACATCCCAAGTGTACAGGTTTCGTCACGATATTTTCTCCAACCATCAAGTAATACATGACAAATATTAATATATTATTTTAATATATTTATACATAATGAAAAGTACAAAAACTGTCTTATCACTAAAAATCGATCTCTTCCAGACAACCATAGAGTTGTTGAAAGAAAACATTTCATATACAAGAAATACAAGGTGGTAATTTACTCCACAGACGGCGAACTCAACTGAGCAGCTTCATCCCCAGCGTGCTACAACTGCCGTCGACCAGCAAGGCCAACGGCGACCACGCCAACGGCGAACAACGGCCGCTCTCCAACAAAGACTTCAGAGACATGCTGCTCAAGAACTAAATAAGACTACTAAACGCCGTGCTATTAAAAGACACTTGATGTCGTGTCGATGACAGTTATTGACAATCTGTCAAAGTTTATGTGACGTTTTGTATTGTCAAAATTGAGTTTACAGTGACAATAGAGTGATATGTAAGAATACGCTCTACTAGGCGACTACGATTCACGTTCGCTTTTAAAAAGTGGTCTATTCAATGTTTTGCTCACCGAAGATTGACATTTGATGATTATTGCATACTAGAAATTATCGTTCGATCTTTGGTAAGTAAAAAAAAGGATAGATAGATTATTAATAAAGAAAGTTACGGGTTGTGTCTCACTATTTAAAAAAAAAATACAAACAGAGTTTCTCTATTGTGGGGAAAGACCTATGTACAGGGCTTCGAAGGGCCGATAAATGGAAGAACAAAACAAAATTATCTTAAACTCAATTTTGACAATTGTGAAAATATACTTATTACGCTAGCACAGTGTCACACTATATACCCGTTATTAATACTTAACCTATCAATCTTACTTACTAGAGATCGAATTTTGACAATTTCAGTATGAAGTAATTGTTACGGCGATCTTTGGTAGGAAAATATTGAAAAGATTGACTATTAATATAGGGCTTAAGTCAATCTTAGTAACTGTGGCTCGTTTAGTTTGGGATTTTGTTATTAAAATTAGTATATAATTTATGAAATACGCGTAAGTTGTTAGGAGTTGAACTCTTTGGAGGTTAT
The DNA here is from genome assembly GCA_014595695.2 of Epargyreus clarus clarus. Taxonomy (NCBI): domain Eukaryota; kingdom Metazoa; phylum Arthropoda; class Insecta; order Lepidoptera; family Hesperiidae; genus Epargyreus; species Epargyreus clarus. The sequence goes on along the minus strand of JACTTY020000085.1, from coordinate 591,702 downwards.
TTTTCAAATACTTTTTTAATATTTTATCTTTTACAGTTGAATGAGAAATTATTGTAAGTATGTGGATTGATTTCTTAAAAAAGACTATAACGGTTGTCATAAAAATGCAGATTAATATCACTTCAAGTAATCTGGTTTAAATGGTCATTAATATATAAAAAAATATGACTTAAAGCTACCTTTTCTCATTTACTTTAGCTTACTATTTGTTGAAAATATTCGTATTATAGTATGTTGTAACTACTTAGTATGAACTTACTTAACTATAAATTTTATTATTCAATTAAAATTTAAACTAGTAGGAAAAAAATGCCTTATAATATTTAAATTAAATCATACAGTTTTGTTGCAATTTAAATATTCACAATATTTTTTCTAACTAAACGAACCATCAGTTATACTTTAACCGATCTCTTACACAGCAAATATGTGTCTCACACGTTCTTAAAACAATTTGCACACATATTTCACGATAAAAACTATAAAATACATAGACATACATCTGTTCGATGGTTGTATACTTAATATAAACGAATATATTGGAACCAATGATGTTTCATGATGTGGAGTTGAGGCTTGTGATCTGTCGCCTCGGACGCTCTGAAGCTGGCATTTTGAGCGTGCGAGCGAGACGGGAGATCGACATATACAAAAACATGCAATACATAAAAACATCAGGAAGGCGTCTGAATAGAATGAATGAATGAATGTAATGATCACGTGATAGTAATGATTGAGTATTTCGAGGAACATAATGTTTCTATTTCGGAATATTTGGCCTAAAGCTTTCTATTCGGCCAATGGTCTAGTTGTACCATTATTATCACTAATTGGAAAAGATAACACACAAACAACTCCCTTCCGCGGATGAAGGCAGATTCCGTAAATACATAAATACGCTACGCATGTGTGGACACTGACAAGGTGTCATATGAATAGAATGAATGAATGTAATGATCACGTGATCGTAATGATTGAGTTTTTAGTGATATAATGTTTCAATTTCGGAATATTTGGCCTAAAGCTTATCATTTGGCCAATGGTCTATGGTTCTGCCATTATATATCAGTTATATCACTAATTGATAACACACAAATAAGTTATATTCCATGGAATGCCTAATAAAGACGGGTCCCCTAAATAATGCACGTTGGCAACTAACACGCATATAGATAGAAGTAGAGCCTAAATGTGGATAAGACTATGTGTGTGTGGCGTGCATGTACATTTAGAAGAGCATATCGATACCTTAATTCGCAAATCAGCCAACTCCACTTTTTTTCAAAATGTTTTTTTTTTTTAAATTTATTTTGATAATAAATGGCGTTGAACGAAATCAAAATAAATAAAAAAAACATTATGAAAAAAAGTGGAGTTGGCTGATTTGCGAATTAAGGTGAGGTGAGGTAATGTGTGATTGAAAGAGTTTATGCAATGAGTTCATCCACAAATGCAGTTGAAACTAGATCTCAGTTTTATCTCCGTAATAAATGACTTTAAAAATGTCGGTCTCCCGTCTCGGTCGCCTCGAGGGTAATACGTGATGTCGTTTCGCGATATATGAGCTTGGCATGTATATAGAACTTTTATATTTAAATTATAGGATTACGGCTAATATTGAAACTGCTTTAGAGGTTTATGTTATATCGTTTTGTTTGTTTCGTCTTATTAAAATTGTACTTTTAGACGTATTTGATTTTTATAAATTTAAAAAGACCGGGAAATATTTTTTGTTGATTTTTGAATGGAAATTTGAGTGTTAGGTTAGGTTAGTTATGGTTTTATCCCTACATCATAGTAACGGTTGCTATAAAAACATGTTGCTATTATATAAAATATTTCGACACGTTTGTTCCGTAAACTGCTATTATTTATATATTGTTGCGTGTGTGTATATTCAAAGATTATTGTAGAATATATATAGTAGTGTTGCTATAATTTGCATTGTAGGTTTATCAGAATCTTGTGGCACGATAGAGAGTAAAATTATAGATAGAGAGTATTCATTTTGGAAAGGTAATATTAATTATCGTCTACGCGGTATTCACGTATTTTTAGCAATTCTTTTACTTGAATGATTTGCTTGATTGCTCATGCTAATAATCTTATAACATCAGTATTTTTTAGTTAACAATATTTTCTTTTTATATTTCGTCACATATGTCTTGGTACTACGATGTTGTGACTTGTTTTTTTCATGAAGTACTTTCATTATTTTATTATTTTTTCATTAAAATGGTACATTACTTAAAAGTAAAAAAGCAACTATAAAGACTTAGATTTTTTTAGATATATAATATTAAACTTGTTTTCCTTAAGTTACTGCAAATTTTATTTATCATGTGTGCCACGAGATTCTGTTAAACCTCACTAGAATCACATGTATCGGCCTTTGAATCTGAAGCATACTCTCACAGCTTCAGTACTGGCCGAGTTATATTCGATTACTCAATAGCATATATAAAATTTTCAATATTGATAGTTACATACTTCTCTGTTGTCATTTGGAAGTTAGCTTGTAGGGACGCCAAAAGCTGTTTACTGCGCGTATGGTTGTAGATGATAAGTGTTAAGTAAGTTTTGTATAATAATATATGTAAATTATCGTAGTGGACTCATTCGCATAATGTTTTATTATATATAATAATATGGGTCTCAGCGATAATGGAGTCTTGGTATGTTTATTGTCATGTGGAAAATGTATCAGGTTTGATAACGGTGTAAACACAAGGATGTTTGAGCTATTTTGTTTGCCCGTTGTGGTCTTATCTGCAATGGGTAATCGAAATATGTATATAGGCAAGTACGTAGATTCGTTAAAAATTAAGAAGTAAGTAAATAACGCAGCTTATATGTCTATCATTCCTATTATTGTGTGAAGTTGCAATTTAATCTTGTCATAACAATCGTTCTAAAGTTCATTTATATTTAGGCCCCATTTATATCTACAAACATTGAACGTTTCAAACATGTATAGGCCACGGCAGATAAAATAATATCGTCACTGGAAAAGCTAAAATTCTTACACAAAAATCGGCTCGTTCGCGGCTTTTAGGCTTTCCAGTGACGATATATAATTATATTAAGAGCAGTGTTAGCCTAGTGGTTAGAAACTTGGCTGTTCATTTGAGGAGTCCCATCAAATCCAAGGAACGCACCTCTGACTTTTCAAAGTTATGTGCGTATTTAAATAAATTATCACTTGCTTAAACGGTGAAGGCAAACATCGTAAGGAAACCTGCACGCTCGAGATAGCTAAAAAATATTGTCAAGAGCGTGTGAAGTTTGCCGAAAAGCACTTGGCCAGCGCGGTGGACTATGGCCTAAATAACTCTCACTTTGAGAGGAAACCCGTACCCAGCAGTGGGACAGTAATGGGTGACGATGATATGTTGTAGCACGGCCGCGTACATATAGGCGGCCTGTCAATAACATATAAAAAAATATTATTTTGTCTGCCGCGGCTCGGGCTTGGTACGCTTAATGTTTGTAGTTATGAATGAGTCTTACAATCTGTCCAGGAGATAGAGAGAAGATAGAGAGAGACTTTGCTAAAGTGATAAGACATTTATGTCAAATTCAGATTTGTCAGTGCTGCTGTATTCTGGTGTGAAGGTTTGAATAAATGTAAATAATGAATACGCGCGAGGCGTTTCAGGCATTTATAGACCTTTTTGGCGCAAATCTCATTTATTAGTCACCCCTTATATTTTTTATTATATGAAATATTACTTCCACATAAGGAGCTTGGACGATCAGTATTTAATTGGCAGATATCTAATTTGTTCAAGTCACAGTCATATTTTTCAAAAGGACATGCAGTTTTAGCCAAGACGACTTTGTGTTTAACCTAAGATAATTGTGTAATCTCGTATTAGATGATATGATTCACCGATATTCACTATAGGTATGTGCAATTCTCACATTATGTACATATTGTATACATGGATTGTATGGACAGTTTTATCATTATGTAGTTTTACTGAGAACGAGTATAAAGTACATGCGTATTCATTTTATTGGGGAAGTAAGAATTGTAAGTTTTAAGTATTGCAATATTGAAAAAACGTTTTTCTGGGTGTTATATGTAACGGTTTCTGCAAGATTCAATAAGTATCAATAATCTTCTTAATAAACTAGTTTATTAACAAGATTTTTTAATTATTTAAGATTTTTTAAGTTATATCTATGACTTACCTCATTCTGTTTTATTTCCTATAACCTTAATTCTGGTATCACCTTTAGTATATTTTTTATCAACCTTAGTAATACTACTGATATATTTTAATAGGATCATTAATGGTTTCTGGATTCAAGTAGGATGTTCCTCTAATTTTATTCCTTCAGTGAGATAGATGGCGCTGTTCATATAATTATATTATCGTATAGGAGTTTTGTCGAGTTGTCTCGTCTGGGGAAGTAAAAGAAAGTAGGTAGATATTTATATTATTGTACGAATAATTAATACTCATTCTCAGTGATTTAAGGAAATTAGTTTTAAAGTATTTATAAAGAAGCCGATTTTAATTGTAAAGTGACTTAAATGCAAAATCTAGTCGTAGACGAACAGGAGCTTGTAGTCGGAGCTGGAAATCGGCTTCCTTATAAAATTATCTTCACATATTGCCGCATTGTTCTTCTTTTCAGATATACATGTTCTGATTTTTTGCTATTAGAGACTGCCGTGCAAATATGTTTTTGATGAGTCAGAATAAACGTATTTTGTTTTTATATATATGTTTCATATTAATTTCATTCCTTGAAATGAACGTAAAAGATTTTTTACTCTAAATTTGAGAATTACTGAAACGAAAAAGGGTTAAATAAAAATAACTCTGCAATAGGAAAATATATATATTTATAAAAATATAATTTACACTTCACAATCTCAATAGAGACGATATTTATATATATTTATTCTATTTACACAAAACATACAACAACTAGAAGCGTGGTACTAAAAAAATGATTCCGTAAAGTGAATAAATGAAGTCCTTATAAATGATTTGTACTGGTATATCTTGGGCCTAATTTAAGAAAAAAAATGATTTCAAATTTATTTTCATGTTTCTTGATGACTTACAATTCTTTGGTGACGTCATAAAAGCATAATGATCAGTATAAAAATAAATCTGATTTTGTCAATGCGAAATTTTTACGCGCGGTAACGCAGATAGTTACCAAGTTATATAGCCCGAAAATGTAAGGATGTCGCATAGATATTGGTCGCTTGTATTACTTTTATTCTGATCGAATAAGGCAGTTAAATTAAGAACAGTACAGAAAGAGTTTAAAATATCTTTATAGCAATCGTTTGGAAAGTCAATAAATTTTAACAAATCCGCAATTTTAACGAACGCGGACTATTACTGTGAACTGTAATGAGACATACCGCGATAGTTGTTCATTCACTCAAGTAAGAAAGTACAGATACGAATTATGTAAGATGAACAGTTTCTGAATATCTGCCAAATATTTGCACGTCCGTGGCAACGTCGTTAAAGAATTCGCGGTAGTGTTTACCGTTACTTATTACACCATAATTTTAGTTAGTTTTGTCTATATTCTAAGACTCACTTAGACTCGAATTGGAATTTAACGATCAAGTTTTTCGTAAAACTAGGCCCATGTAGGTACTCTGCATAATATGAAGATGATTTGATAGCAAAATGATTAATTAAAACCCACTGTCGCCTATTGAAAACTGTTAACATATTTTTGCTGTGTTTAATGTTATCTTAGTGGCCAAAAATAAAAAGTGAATTGAAGTATATTACAGATATTAAAATAAGTTACATTATTTCGATATTTGAGTAACTGTATGACAATGACATTTGTTAACTTAACAATTTGCAATAGAAGGGTTTTCAAAAGGTATTCAAAAAGTAAAATATAATCTAATGTTTCATCGTACTACGATGATTGTATGCGAAAAGATATGAACTTAAATTCCGCATGAAAAAACAGCACACGAAAACCAACTAGGTTTCTGACGTACGCACGATTACTGAAATTATTTAGCGGTCCTTTGATATATAAAATATATAATATATCATTTAATCAGCATCGTAGCTAGGGACATGAGCTTTTCTGGCAAAGTTTGAATTAAGCGTCCTCTGGTGAAAATTATGACGAACTATTTTTGCCAAATCCTTGTTTACAGTTTTCTTATGGTTGGCAAAATGAGACCCCCTGAACGTTATGCCCTGAGCTACAAAACTGGACATAATATAGATGTACTTAATCGCTCGCTAATATTTTGCCGAGCAGCTATTTTAAATACATTTGAAAGTGGAAAGCATTCTCTTATATAAAAAGATTTAATTACAGAAATGTCGATCTGTGTAACAACTATAGCAACGAAAATAATAAATTTTGTGCCACAAAAATAAAATTATGCAACATAAAACGGACATCATTTTAATATAAACTGTATCTTATATTTTATTTATTAAATAAACAAAATAACGTTTTTTTACTGCTATAAATATTAAATACCTACATACTTTCATACTTTTTGAAAAACGATCTGTATAATTTCATTTTTTAACTCCTAGATTTAACTTTGAATTTCTTTAATACAGTTTACACGTCCGTTTAGTAAACTTAATTTTTTTATTAGACTAGAACCCTTACTAGAATTCAATAAATTAACTAAATGACACACTTGGTATATACTCAACAACAACTATACTATAACATTCAAAATACTAACTACTATGATAAAATATCTATCTCTAAGAATTTGTACATAAAGGTAAAAATGATTAAACAAATAACATTTTATTATTGCTTTTGTATTAAAATTGTTTGAGCTAAGTAAAAACGTGATTATTTTTAGTACTTTGATACAACACTACAATAATAGCGTTTTTTTTAATATATAATAATTTCATAATGGACGTAAAAGTCATTTAAAATATCTTTTGAAAATGTCGGGATTTTTGTAAATTTATTGATAGTCATTAGACCTTTTTGGAACAAATTTTAAATGGATATAGTAAATAAGTTTAAGGGAGGAATGATCCGAATTCCGTTTAGAAATCGGTGGGAGTCACGACCGGCCAATGTAAACCCTATTTTACAAAATATGAGGTTATGATTATATTTTCCTTAATCTGATTCGATAATGTTTTGTTATTATGATATTCTACAAGTGAAATAGTTAGCATATTATTATTCGCCTAGCTATATTTATAAAACTATTGCTCGTTATTTAAATTAATTATGCTATTGTCGAGACAATTTGTCAAGCCGCCTATCTCTTTATAAACAGTTCTTTCTGTAATTTTACTATATCTGTCATTTTTAAAATCATAGGTATGTTTATTTCCGCAACTATAAGAACAAACCCGCTTTATTTTGTGTTCGTCTTTCGCGCAATTAAATTCTTATGGCTTTTAACATATTAACTTTTGCCCCAAAATACCCATTGTTCTTCCGTAACAATTAAAATCCACACCGGATTTTATAAGCAATAACTCACAGCACCAAGACATAGGCAAAGTGTCGGTCTCAACACTAACATTTTTGAAGGAACAATATCACGATTACATTTTACAACTACATTTTTGGATATAGTTACATTATTAAACTAATAATAGTGTAAGTAATCGTCAATTGATGTGTTTGCCGTCCTTCCATTTTTTCTTTGATCGTTCGAATGCTTCTTTTATGCACGATCTGAAAAAAGAAAATCATTCACAATTGTTGGTCTCAATAGTTCGTGCCAAACTGCTAGTCCGCTCTGAATTCGTTGTGCGCAGGTGTAGTCAGATATCCAATGCAATCGAACACAACTACAAACATATACTCCGTAGCAACAGTAAGGGCACACTAACGCAGCTATGTCCCCGAGGGCGAGAGCTGTCGGTGGACGGGTGCCGGGGGGTCCCGCGCTGTCTTCGTCCCGCTAATATCTACAATTTGCTGCTGCGACGCGAATCATTTCTATATTCAGAGCACACTATACAGAACTAAATATGAGTCACCTTGTTTGAAAATCAATTACACACTGTTGTAGGTTTTTAAAATCTCACAAGTTAGGTCTTCTAGGGTGGCAACGCACCTGTAGCCAATTTCAGGTCTATCTATATTATAATCAATGTTATTCATCAATATCAATGTTATTCATCTATGTCAATGTTATATCAATTGCCTACTTGGCCGCAGAGATTAGCAACTAATGTTTGTAGTTAGGATCAGATCTCAAGCGTGTCCGCGTGCATGTGATTTGTGTGCGTGCGTGTGTGTGTGTGCGTGTGTGTGTGTGTGTGTTTGTGTGTCTGTGTGTGGTGTGTGTATGTACCTGAAGACGGACTGGTGCAGGATGTATGCGGACACGTGCCCCGCGTCCACGTAGCGCACCTCCGCGCCGGGCCAGATCTCCTCCAGCGTGCCCACGTCGTCGCGAGGCACGTAGGCGTCGTGCTTGGCACAAACCGCTGGAAATGTTATAACGGTATATGTAATAGATCCTAGTACATGATTGGTAAAAAGACTAATAATAAGGTACTGATAAAATTAGGCAATGGAAATTGGTTTACTATTTATTTTTAAGAATATTTTTAACAACAATACATTATGCATGGCGGTGTTCACGGAATCGAGTCATAAAGCATAAACAAGAATAAACATATTATAAAAGGCGATTTTTTTTATACATAAAATAACATTCTAACATGTACTTAACGAAATCAATTCTATTTGGCCCTGGAAAATTGGCGCAGAGAAAACTACTCAAACAGCATAGAACTATTGAGAGTCGCGCAAATTATGATTGATCTTGATGCAGCAGATGACCTTACAGTAGTAGTAGTAAAAATATTATAATGAGTTAAATTTGGAATTAATTTTAATAAACGTACGTACCAATGATCAAAGATGTATCATAAGGGATCGAGAAGTTGCTCAAGTGCGTGCACTCGTCCATTATCCCCCTCATAAACTGCAAAGCCTCTCTGTCTCTCCAATGGATTTTGCCTATGTCTATCTTCTTCCCGCCAGACCTAAGGAATGGTAAATTCGTCCATAAATCTGACGTAATTTCATTCCACGATTTCTTTTCCGGTTTTATAACAATTTCTTTGCTTGTTGGTTCTTTTGCTTCTATTGGCTCTGTTGTTGTTGCCTTTGTCGGCTCTGTTGTTTCTGTTTGCTTCATATTTACTACTTGATTATCTTTTTCATCTCTTTCGGGTTCTTGTAAACTACTCTTTACATCTTCTAAAGAAACTGGAATAGGAGTTGGTTCTTTAGTTGTTTCTTGGTCGTGAGTGGCCTCTTTTGTTAGATCAACTGCAACGGAAATAATATTAGAAGCTAAGCTAAATAATTCAATTGTTTTTAGTTTCAATTTAATTAGAGATAATATATTTTACCTCGCTTTATTTATCACACCCAGTCTTAAGCATGTAAGAAAATAATTAAATTTCGAAAAGGTTTTTAATTATATTGTTTATGTCAATTGTATTTACTAATTATTTATTAGTCATTGATCAGCAGCCCTCGGATGAGGTCCCTGTGACTTAAGTATCTAACTATACAAAAAAGATATCTTTCTATTTGTTTAGTGCCAATTAAAAAAATAAGCTTTAAAAATATGTCTTCTTTATATTCATTCATATCCAGTTTGCCGAATTGTACATTACTTCATAATGAAATCAAAATACTCACTAATTTTACATCTAAGTAGAATTTCTTTGACTTTCTCTTCGTTCAGCTTATTTATATCATCGATATCATCAGGCTCCAATTCAAATTTTTGATTCGATGTTAACTTATCATACAATAATTGGCTAATTTTATTTTCTTCCAATAATATTTGAAGTTGATTCTTTAGACCCCTAATTTGCGCACACACGTCAGACTTATCACTATCGCTAGGCACTTCTTTATTTACTTCTATATTATTTTTATTAGTAATTACGTTCTCTTGAGCTCCCTTATCATTGGCACTAACAGGTTCTTTATAAGTGATGTCTAAGCGTTTGAACTCACGCTCACATTTTAAAGTATTCTTTAGTGATATCTGATTGTCTGTTTGTTTGTCGTTCGGTGTGTTCGTCACTATGTTTTCGGAGTAGGTGCGCGCGAATTTCTTCCCAGCGAGAAAGGCCTCGTCGACTATAGTGACCATTTTCTTTAGTTTTTCTCTATATATACCATCTGATAGATACTGGTCTTCTAAAAGGTCCCAATTTATCGAATGCGCCATCACACCCTGTTTGCAATGAATTTTATTTAAAAATGCTTGTTGATAAATTTCATTCGTAAAAGTTACCATTTATTTGCTATATACAGTGCAGGTGCCATCTTTACTCACGACAAAAAGCGATTAAATTAATATAACTTCGATATAAAATTTTAACTAACCTGTAAAAAGACAGCTGATGCAGTTGACCACGACAAACACGGGACCAGGACTAGTGGTTTGGGCCAGTTCGTCGCTGCTAACGAGGCCATCTATAACATGAAGTATTTTACCTTTTACTGCCTTGGAAAAGTTGCTCAAGTTAAAAATAATATTGCGTATTATTTAAAGGTAGTAATGCTATTAGTAATACACGTGTGGTGTATTTACCAATATCGGTCATGTATAGAATTAGAGAGGATAATGATTATGAAAGTATATTGTCTACGCAAAAATGGTGATAGTGAAAGGATTCATAACAAATAGAACATACATGTCCACCCATGGAGAGCCCGGTGACGCCGAGCGGGCCCAGCCCGTTGCGCTCGCACCAGTGGAAGAGCACCAGCGACTCGAGGAGCAGGCATCCGCCCATCACGAAAATGTCCGACACGTTGTGTAAGGAGGAACGGCTGGGAATTCATAATATTTATAAAAAGTGTAGCTACTTGTAAAAAGTCTCGTTCTGACTCACTGATCATGAATCTTAAAGTACTGAAGATACACTTAGGAAATATTTTTTGATATACCACCCCTTTTGGTTTTGTATAGGAGTTGAAAGTTGAATTGAAAATTTGCAAATTTTAAAGAAATTGAAACTTAGTATTTGGCTATCTTGATACCTTTTGTATTTTCTTTTATTGTATCATATTACCTTGTTTTGTATTTTACTGTTTTTGGAAAATCGATTCTAAGGGGACAAAATAGAGGTTAAAAATTTATATCGCATTTTGTTATGATTTACGAGTACGAAGTCGCTGACTGAAGCTAGAAGTTATAAATGTATAGACACAAGACGAACATAGCTTTTCCTTGCATTTTACTATACTATCCTAAACTTTTTTCCTGATACCAAATAGATAAAAATCTGGCGCATTGAATACCTGAAGAAATCTAAAAAATAGGGTGGTAAGACTAGTTTTTATGATAGCCTAACAGTATCTGATAAGAACTATCAATTTTACGGTTTTTATGCGAAGATAGTACATAGTACCTATATTTTTCAAAAGGAATAAACATAGGGTATGGAACAAACTCTTAAGAGCGAAAATATTTTCAATAGAAAACTCTACAAACCGCGAGCACAAGAAAAGCTTAATTTTAACTAAATTGACAATACAACAGTAGTAGTAGCCTAACAGTTCTAATTAAGATTTTTGGAAAGAAGATTCAAAAATTTTCAAAATCACACGCCTTACATAAATAAATTATAATATAATTGTAGAAGAACTTTTTCCAACACCTCAATGATGATTCTTACAAATACCTATTTTGACGGCGACACCTATTTCTATTTTCGGGTGTCTATTTTGCTCTTGGTCTGTTGGGGGTCTATGAACATATTATACAAATTAACATACTTAACTTATAAAAGATTTTTTGCAGTATTAAAATGTAAGGATGATTTCTAAAGACATAACACTTACACTTGGTCAGTGGGTTTTCGGAGACCATAAAATGGATTTTCGAGAATAATACCGCCAATGCCTGCTTCTTTTAGGAGTGGTTTTACCATAAGATTACGCCGTCGCCAAAAAAACTGTGAAGCAAAATGGAAATTTTATATTTTTTTTAGTTCCAATCACATCTTTGAAACTTTTGAAACAGAAATAAAAGTAAATGACAATAGATTTGTATGAAATTGGCAATTTTATAGGAATATGTCATAGATTTTTTTTAATACAAATTATAAATTTAAAAAGTTGTACATTGCTAACTAGTAGGTATTGCAATGGCTCATATTCATCATATTGTTATACTTCTTGTTTTTGCAATAGTTTCAATTTTTACACATATACGCATGATACTTATATTTTTTTTATTTACCTCAATGACCTTATATGCTTAGATAACACACGTTTTTTTAAACTTACATGGTCCCCAGTGCCGGCAAGATGCAAGCAAACAGGCTTGCAGGCTGGATCAGGCCAGTGCACTGGGAGCAATGCTTGGAAGTGGGCTTTTTGGGCTATTTCTGGTACTATCCCAGGGAGATGCTTTTCTAAAGGAGTTAGAAAATATCCCTCTAGTAGCCGGCAGTCTGTGAGGTTCTGTTCCTGAAATTTTTAATACACATCATTTATAATATTTGAAGTAAGAATTCACTTTCTACTATATTATAAAATAGCACAAATTTTTGCAACAACAAAATTATATTTCTTGAAATGCTATCTTGGATGATGAGTGAGTCAGCACATGGACTATGTACTAATAAATATTGCTATATTGGCAATTCAGTTATGTTGTAAGTATGTTTTAATTGTGCAACAAATCATTTCAATTCACAGAAATATTTAATATTTTTTAGAAGGAGATATTAATTTAAGTTTGTTATAATGACTCATAAATACTGACATACTAACTTACATAATATATATAGATCAATGTTACTGCATAAAAAATTAACTATTATTATTACAGTATAATATCTAAACCAAACACAGGATTTGTTTTGAAGTTTGTATTTTATTTCTTAAAGTGCGGTGAGGCATTAAGGTAACTTCAAGGCAAAACTTTACAAGAACAAATGATAGTTTCTACAAAGTACTACAACAGTAACTTTCTGGAAAATTGTTACCTAATAACTCATTAACTAAACATTAAATATTGATATACTTACAAGATTGATTGTTGATATTATCTTATTATAATATTATATGCATTATAATAAAAATACCTTCGTGATAGTGACGGGGTAGTCTCTCTCCACCAATTTTAAACATTCTTCGCGGTTAGAAACTATTTTTCTGAATTCGAATAACCTAGAAAATTTAAATATATAAATAATAAATATGATTATTATTTAATTTTATTTGGAGCATGACATAAAATTTCATATTTTATAAGGAAATGCGACTAAAGTATTTTACCTCCTTAAATTTTCTGGCTTTCCCCATCCCTTGGTGAAGAACTTGGTTATGAGAATACTCCGGTAGACGGCATCTAACTTGCTGGCGGACATTTTACGTAAAATGGGCGGAAAATAATATTATTTAATTTATATTATATTGTTTTATATCGTTCATGATACATCAATACATTTTGGTTATAATAAAATAAGGATGCATTTGGTATGTCATGTCAACATGTCAAAGTCAACATTTTTGGCATGGTCAGCTGTTCGCAGCCATGATGGTTCGTTCAGTAACTTATTGCATTATATAACAATAATATTATATCCTATTGTTTATTAATTTATGATTTGTATTATGTATTTCAAATTATAATTATGTTTACAAAAACGCAGTGTGTAAAAAATAGATAATTATTATTTTCTATTTAATAATATTATGTATTTAGTTTTGTCTTTTCTTAATTGATTTTTCGGCATAAAAAATAAACCGATTTACATGAAGTATCGCTTATTGATAGATTCATAGTTTAAAGAGTAAGCTATTTATAGGAATGTACAAAATTATTGTAACAATGAGAGGTTTGCAATACTTACACATTGATACATGTTTTATTTACGTAAGCCAGAAATCTTAGAGAATGAAAATTCGAACGCATAGAGATTATATGTATAAGCCAACGCTATCGTTTCTATAGAATGACATGATGATAAATCCTTTTGTGTTATTAATCTTTTGCCGATCCATGAGGGTAGTTTTCTAAATAAAATGGATGTGTTGTTATTTCATCTACATAAGGAGCATTTGTACCCTTAGGTAATAGAACTGTTGGGATATGGCCTTAATGGCACTGCTTTAAAACAGCAGTCAATTTAAAAGTCGTTGAAGGAAATTTCAGTGGCAGAACCTAGAGGACTTCGGGATCTTCTACGGAACAAAACCGGAGTTCTTCGTGCGCGGTGCTCCTATCGGGCTCTGCTCTGGAGTAGGACATTACGCTTCTCCCACACCACGTGATGTTTACTGTTTTCGTAACTTCGTACTAGTCGCACTAGTCGTCGTAGTAGTACTTCATAGTAGCAAATAGCAATGCATGCTCGTTACCTTTATTTTTCAAAAAAAATAAAATATTTCAATAATTTTATCAAGCTGTTAATTATTCAAGAGCTTGATTAATTAACAAAAATATTAAAGCATTTAAAAACTTTACATATGGTCAGAGCCACTCCAAGCAATGACGAATATGTTATGTTAACAATACTTACCTAATCAATATTAAAATGTCGTGTGGGCTGTGATCTTGTTTATTGTAAAGACGAGTTACTTAATCTGTTTTTTATTCTAAAGTTAACAAATTTATGTCATTCAGCGCTATAGTTTCAGGGTCCTTTTTGTTGAGTAGGCATTGTTTTTTAAGTATGTAGAATGTCCAATGAAACAATCAAGGGCAAAGTATTGCTTAGATCCTGTAATAACTTAATCAGAAACTCTATTGCACTAAATATGAATAAATTGTTTAGAACAGCAAGCAATAATATTACCGAGCAATTATTACTGTACCTACACCTACTTGAAAGGATTTAAACCAATATGGTGCAAGCGGGGAGGTACCACCATATCTATTTCTAGCGTAAAGCAGTTCTGCGTTTTGGTGGAAGGGTGTGGATGAGGTACTGCGTCGGTAGAACTCCTGTTCTATATATATATTTTTTATAATATAGGAGTAGCAGACGAGCTTGCAGTCTACCTGATGGTAAGTGGCTACTAGACATCTGTAATCAACCCCAGATTAGGATTAGATATTCCTACCTGAGGTCGGCCACAGATGCGCCGCTACCCCTGAGGACTAAGCTGGAATGCCTCTGAAAAGTCTGTCTCCCTTACCACACCCTTCAAACCGGAACACATCAACGCCTCACAATGCTGTTATTAGGTAGAAATAGGTGTGGCGGTGGTGCCGCCGGAGTCGAACCACAAAGGTGTCTACCACCTTCAACCAAATGGTGTTGGTTACAAATATCCATGCGCTGAATGATCATCAAGTGACTGCATGCTCGTTTCATTGCTTGTTCAATCTTATGAAAAACATGGAGAGGTAGACCACGGGCGTATTATGTTGCTTACTTACGTAATAAAATGTAATAAAATACCAGTAAATACTCAGTAAATAAAATACCCAGTGATAGATTGTTTCATGTAGTTGTTAACGTACAAGAATATCCTAAGTAAAGGCCAATCAATACGTGGTGGATATCCTTGCTAAATGCAACTTTCTGTACCTATTCAAACTACGGAGAGTACATGGTCCTGCTGCCCCTAAAGTACGTTATGACATCACTCATGAAACTAACAATCACCAAATAATTAAAGGATACTTTTGGATAAGCCAAAGCGTCGAAAAAGGTGCTGAAAGTATAATTCATTTTATGACGCATGCACCAGTGAAGGTTTATAGCTGTAGCGAATTACAAATGACTGTTATGGGTTTTTTGGTGTGTTGTGTTTTGGAAGGCACTTTACGCATCTTCATCGATTCTTAGAACATTTTACAGGAAATAATGTAATAACAACCGGTAACGCTAAATAAAAACAGAGATAGCGCTGCTGTGTTCCTGTGGTTTAAAGGGTGTGAAAATACTTGTACGAAGCATAAGCTCTCAGGAGTAGCAACGAATCTGCGGCTAATTTCAGGAAGGACTCTGATCTAGTATGGAGTTGACTACACATATCTATGGGTGGCAGTAGCAATTTACCATCAGGTGGAGTGTATGCTCGTATTACTCGTTATGCTGAAGAATCTTAAAACGTGCCTATAGGTCTGCCACTTCATTATGATGTTTAATGGTGCTACAAAGCTTACGTAATCATCATGTGGGTCGATTGAGTCAGTTACTAACAGAGAAAAACTAAAGCGATCAACCCGATAACCAAAAACTTATGCTAAAATTGATATTTAAGCCAGAATCATCAATAATAGCCGGGTCTTCCGATCTTCTTCGAATTTATTTAATCGGATATTTACGCTATTGTGTTTTTATGGAGACTATAAATTACGTATACCTACCTACATAAGCAGCTATCTGATATTGTGAATGTTTATCTTTAAATTATCTAATTCTTGATACGATTAGAGTTTTATAATTTAGATGTGACCAAATCAGGTTCACCGACCGAATTTATATGAGGTTTTACAGATTAAGTTTTTGTGTTTAAGGTACTTTACTCAATTATATCTTTGGTACTTACAATCGGAATTATTTTACGAGATAAATAAAAAAAAACATATGAGTTGTCTGTTGTCATAGTTAGGAACAGGAAATGTCCTTCAATTCACAATTTTTCCGATGCGGCGTTCATTTAAAGATCTTCTACAGATACTTAGATAGAAAATAGAGTTTCTAATATACTTAAATCTAGACGGTATTGTCAGTCTCCAATCTAATCGCTATGGTGCGTTAGTTTAGGCATTAGGATAATTAACAAATGCGTTAGAGCACCAATTAGCATACAACCCTCTTCAATGTTTTCCTGCAACCCTATTTCAATGCAAGCTTACAGATTTATTGCTTCGAAATCATTACTTAATAAGTAATGAGTCAAGCATAGGTATTTTGTTATCCGTAGATAATAAGTTGCACTTGTCATAGTCTGTTTCATTC
This sequence comes from Epargyreus clarus clarus, assembly GCA_014595695.2. NCBI lineage: Eukaryota > Metazoa > Arthropoda > Insecta > Lepidoptera > Hesperiidae > Epargyreus > Epargyreus clarus. The sequence continues at coordinate 574,780 of JACTTY020000085.1, read as the reverse complement.
CTATAACTCACTGTTCAAAGAAAGATCCGGTTTAAGGTAAACATACGTTCTTACAGATGACATCATTTAGTATGAACGTTAAACCAAATATGGTGCGAAAGTCGAGCGATATAGGTACAATACTCAACTTTTAAAAGATCAAGGAAGAATAAATTCAGACCCACAGCTCTGTTTTACAGGATTTGTGCAAATAATTTGTATGCTAATTCGCTTAATGACTCGAGAAGAATTGATAAGGAAATGAACACCTACTTAATTAGGTTGAATATGACATAATTCAAAAATATACAATTTATTCGATCCGCAAATTCGCGGGACGCGTAGGCCGTAAGGTAGTATAAGGAGGGAGTACGTCTGTCGGCGTATGTTTTCCTCTCCGTATCACAGACAGACGAACAGACAGAGTAAGTGTTGGTGCTATTTTTATTTAAAAATAAGTTTCGGTTCAGTGAGTGAAGTACAATTAAATTAAACTTTATCCCGTGTGTCGTAAGTTTTGAAATATTTTTTATTGCTTTAGTGATTGTAAATAATAAATATTTGGTAAATAATAAACTGACAAGTTACCAATAATTATAATATTGTCTTTATTATCGAAAATAAATTTTGTTATTTAAGCTTTTTTGGATTATAAAAATAAATTTAGTTGGCGTGAAATTATTAAAAGCATTAATAAAATAAACGAGGTGCTTAAAATTTACATTATAGGTATTTACCAAATTTATTTAATCAATTTCTTTAACTAGAATCCACTTGATTTATTGTATGAGGTAAATTACATAAGATATAGGAATAAATTGTTATTAATTTAGTCTACTATAATTAAAGGCTGTTGTAATACTTACGCGATTTTAAGATTCTAACAGTTATGTAGATGTAACAAATATGTAGACTACATATTTGACTACTTGTATTTGTACTATTAACACATAAGTACAAGTATTTATGAACACCAATAGACTGAAATATTTAACTTATGGTATTCGTAAAATAATATGTCGAAAATTTGCCAGTAAGTCAACCTTGACTTTGACTTTGACCTACTAACTATATTTAAACATGTTTTAACACATAACGAAGTATGTTGCTGATTCATACATGGTCTGGGTCAAAATCCATGACCATTGATTTTTACGCTTGCTTTTTTTTTTAAGTATTGCTAAGTTTATAAGTATGGTTTAGTAAGGGAGACAGTTATTTGAGGCGTGCATACTTAGTCCACAGGGACAACAAGGCATCTTTAATCGACTTGACGTAGGAATCTGATTTTATCATGGGTCGATTACAGATTGGGTGCCAGTAAACATTTATCGTCAGGTGCAACATGAGTATTTCATAAAAATTTAGATAATTTAGTCTATTTGTTTCCAATAAGTATAATAACTTTGTAACTAAATAACAAAAAAGAATTATAGCTAAAATATATACAAATAATTTCTAATTTGCAGTATAATTATACAATCAAGTGTAAAAATGAGAAAATCATAAGTAAAATAAACCATCTAAAATTGCCGTGTGAGGCATGGTTCCCAAAAGGCTGGCGTTGCTTTATAATTTAGATAATTTTATATCATAATCCAAGAAAATAAATTTGTGACTGAAAAAACTGAATCTATATCAACCGAACTTTCACATAAAGTCACTATCCACTATAAAAGTATGTTCGATTTCTAGGAAAAAATACTGAAAAATACCATAAAAGAAGTTGGTAGCTGATATGCCAAGTTTGTATTGAATTATATTTTGTTTTATGTTTCAGATGGAGGGGGGAATTTTATATTTAGCACCCTTGGTGCTCCTCGCTCTTGGTGCCGTTGATGGTAAGTGAATGTAACTTATTAATAACTGATAGTAGAACCCTCAATGGTTAGACTCTAAACTTGATGATATACTTTTACGAGGCATTCAAGCTTAGTTCTTAGGGGTAGCGACGCATCTGTGGCTGACCTCAAGTAGGAATCGAATTTTATCTCTGGTTGATTATAGATGTCCATATGTATCAGTAGCCACTCAGGTGCATGCTCTTCTGTTACTCGTCTATTTTTTAAAGTAAAAAACTTAATCATAGTATTGGCTTTATCTTATTAATTAATCCTGACATGGACTATGCAGCCTATATTATCGTAGCTCATAGATACAGTACTAATGTTGCTACCCTTGAGTATCAAATTAACAAAGCTCCGAGAAAGGGTCTTGACTTATTACTATTATCGTACCAAAATAGGAGCACAAAGATTGTTGTTATAAGGCATAAGTAAGTATGACCGCGAATGCCGTACTGGACCTCAGAGTTCGAATGCTCAGAATTTCCAATTGTGATATTTTTCTGTCCTAATAGACTAACTTTCTTTTTCAACACATTCAGAGAATCGAAACTAATCGTCTCATATTTTACGATCTTGCCAAACGATGGTGATACAATATATTATTTTTGGAAGATCTCCATTTTAGAAGCTTGTGGTGTATTAGATAATAAAAGCAAAGACATCTCTTCAATAGAAATGCAATAATTCACGCAAATAATACTAAGCCATTTAACTAAAATGTTCAAGTTCTTAGCAAGAGCAACCGCCGAGTTTAAGACAAGGGTCATTTTTTATAGGTATAGACTTTTTATTATGATCTAGAGCTTTTTGGTAATTATTATGTAGTACCTATAAACAGACCGATTAAGATGTTTTGTTTTTCGTTAGGTTTTTCTTGGACCTAGCAGGTTTAGTCTCTCTAGCATCGATGGGTACCCATGTGAGCTGCTTTGGTTCAATGTGGTTCCGGTTTGCAAATTACAATGATGTATTACGCACATCGCGTAGGTTTACCACGCGGAAACAACCTAGATGTGGTATTAATCAGCGTTCAACTGTAATTATAAAAACAAATAATACGAGGGCGTTAAGCGATTTACATCAATATGAAAAGCTTGGTTGAAGATGTAAAACCTTATACTTACTTATTATGGTGATGAACACAATTCAGATTTAATCATGAGTAATTGACAATTAAACATTAATTTATGTATTTTTATAGTACGGCACTACAGTAAAATTAATTGTCTGATTGCAGGTGATAATTTTGATGAATAAACTTTATGATATTCCTACTTACAACTGGGAATTTATTTCCCATAAAATATATTTAGATTCTTATAATTTTTTCATAAATAAAAAAGTCTAGAAAGATTTTATAGAAATTTAAATCAAATTCATGAAGCATGATTTACGTAGTACCTATTTTTTTATATGTCGTACTTATTATTAATATTCAATTAGTAGAAGCTGTTATCATTATAATCATTAATCATTTATAAAGTTATCATTAAACTGATTACAAATAGATGAAGTCCTTAACTCCTTATAGAATACGGGAAGTATCGAATAAATTATTCGCATTCTTGTAACTAATTTTTATGCGCGGCGACAGTAGGTCTATCCTTGAAAGGTATATGAGTAAGAAGGTATATGAGTAGGAATGACACTTTTGTATATATCCAACCTTTCATGCCGAATAGGAGCTTTCTTATAGGATACATTATCAAAAAACCCTTCTAAGAGCTAATCTGCTTACTAAGGAATCCTTGCTTGATGTTAATTTGATCAAGCTAAAATGTTTATTTACAAATCACTTTTTTGTCACTTTAAAATTTCTCTATCAATAATTACTTAAATGTATTTTGAAATTGTTAACCTTTAGTGCTTCAAAGTTCGCTTAATTCCGTTTCCACCGCATTAAAGGAATCTTTTGAAATCCTTCGATCTCGTGGGATTTACCTACTTCATAAGAAACAAAGTTAAATAACAGAACTTACAAGTAGTACTATTTAAATTATTTTCTACTCGATAGTGATATTTACTCATAGTAGTGGCTTGTATTTTTTTCTTATTTTTTTCCAACGGTGTCTCAAATTATTGTGTGCTCAAATGGATGCTTTTATTCTTTCAAGTGGCCCTGTCAACAGATACCATTCAATGACAGATTAGGATTTGTTTACTCAAATTCTCATTTTTTATGTTCTATTTAGCGTAAAGGAACAACTTATCAATTTGGCCGTTGAATGACAGATACAAGGACATAAGGTCTTGTGTGGGTGGGAACTCGTTAACGTCCGTAGAAGGCTGTTGTCAAGGTCTAGTGGTATAGTTATTACGTAGGAGTAGAATTGTGATGTCACGACAGGTGGTTTATGGACCATGGTTGCCATTTATCATAACAATACAAAAAATATTTATTGTACACCGACAAATTGATAACAAATATTAATTAATTTGAAAATAATGTAAAGTATCTACAACAGGCGGTCTTATCACTAAAAAGCGCTCTCCAGACAACCATAGAGTTGTCGAAAGAAAATATTTCAGATATTTACAGGAAACATATAATATACAAGAAATAGATATGTATCATATTCGAATGAAGTATTATTTCCGTTAGAACATAAGAAATATATATCGGTACCTAAGATGTCATATTCGACTGAAGCATTATTTTCGGCAGTTCCATTGCTGAAAAATGTAAAGAAATATTCAACGTTCAAGTTACGATAAATCTGAGAAATTGTATACGAGGGCGACTCTATATGAAGTGGTGACTAATTTAAGTATCGAAATTATGAATAAACCTTGTTACTTGCTAAGCAGGTTATTTACAAATTTAAACTATGTTTTTTGTAACGAAGTTCTAAAAGGACAGTCAGTTTTTATTAACAAAATAAAAGTAGTTCGTTACATTTATTTTTGCGTCGTGTGTTTTTATATTGAAGGATGTGGTGTAGTCAACTGACTTTTGAACGTGGTAGAACGCTTTATGGTTCGAACTTAAGGTACCACCACCACATCTATTTCTTATATACTGAGTGTTTAGTTTTGTAACCGGAAAAGTGTTGTCCACAGCCCAACGATACTACAACTACCACCCCCGAGGGTATCACGGGAGGAATTTGTACGAGCATGGACGATCGATCTCCGACGAGCTGGTGACCTGCGGACCCAACACATGTGGTGTTGGTGCTCACTGCACCCACGGCAGCGTGCGGCCCGTTTGCGCCTGCCTGCCTGGCTACTCAGGCGATCCCCTCTCCCAGTGTGTTAAGATTGAATGTATTGGTAAGTGACTGTGTACAATTTAAAAACAACACGTAATGCACCGGATCTATATGTACGTTTTTTTTCAGAAAGGTTCCTGTTTATTATAAATAAGTTTTTAAAATTAAAATTGACAGCATACCTATTTAAAGATTTGTCCTCTTTAAATATGCTGTCCAGTTTAGAGACTTCAGTAGTACGTAGGTCTACAGAACAAGGAGATGAAATAATTATGTTAAGGTTTTGAAATATTACTGTATCTGTTTCTTCACATGAATAGGCTTTATTATGTATGTAGTGTACGTTTAATGGATGTAAACATTAACTTGTATGAGCCACTTTTATGTTTTCTTCGGAGCCGTTTTGGGTTCAGTTGCGCGTCTATATACCTAATCATTGATAATAACATATAACTAATAATAATTTTGATAATCTACTTGAAAAATATCAATAAAGATTGATAGCAATTTATTAATTAGATATATATGAATCGACAGAATCGACTTCAAAGAAGGAAGTTCTGTATTTTACCGAATTATTACCATCCGCGTTTGTCGATTCCAAGTATTCTTGCTAATTTCTGTAGCGGGAAATCCATTGTAGAAAAATAAGGAAAATCTGGAAATTTATTCAATGATGTAAATAAAAAACTCTTCCACCATAATTTGGCATTTGTTTCTAGTATTGTATGATAATTCTAACTAAGTTTAGGTACCTATTAATGCAGGTGTCTCGACCGGTAGCCAAGGTGAGGCTAATTTGTCAATGTTGCATAAATAAAAGATCCTGCAATATTCTACAGTAGTTTTATATGTAATTTCATATGTAAATTGTACCAATTTTAGGAATAAATGTCTTTAAACAGAAATTTACGAGTACGTGAATAATCTCTATGCATATAGTCTACATATAACTATAAAATTACTACTACGATAAGTAGAGATCTTTAAAAAAAAGGTTCACCTTTTATGGATTCTTTTAGCTTGACTTGAAAATATGCATAAGCAAAAATATTTATGGCGTTGCTTAAAAACGTGTTGTGCATATTGGATGCATAAGTACATACATAAGAATATCGTTTAGTTAAATGTGATTTCAAGTTCGCAAAAATACCTAAATATTTCTAACTTATTTCAGACAACAGTGAATGTCGTGACCACCAATCGTGCGTCAACCAGCACTGTATCAATCCTTGCGAAGGAGCCTGCGGAGTGAATGCTAATTGCGATGTGAGTTGAGGTTCCAAGCCATAGTTTGTTGTATGTCCGCATAGACCAGGGGTCATTTCACGTACTGGGGGCCTACCACCATCTTTTAAAAACCATCATAGTTCAGGAAAGTTTTATTTCCACCTTAAAATAGTAAAATATTACGTCATACACAGTTGAACAAACTTAACCCCTTATTAATTTTTCGCTTATCCATTGTATAAAACCAACTGAAAAAGTTAAATTTCCTGCAAGAAAAGTAAAGATATGATTAAAATAATATCGTTTTAAGAGATAGTTTTAGAGTAACCCCCCAGGTCCGAGTTCGTAGATAATATGATTATTTGTAACACAGTAAATCTATTCACAAATTTATTTTGTTTGAAAATAGGTAGTACGTTAAACTGTAACTTAATAAGCGGCTTTCCAGCCTCATTTGCTTTATATTTTTTCAAGTCTTTTCTTTTTTTTTTCTTTTCGAGGGGGAAACCTTCAAAAGGTACCCGGTGCCGTGGGAGCGACACGGGGTTATGTGGGACTTTTACCGCACTAAAACCCCCCCGGTGGCCGTCCTCGGCGCTGCGTAGAGGACTCCGGGATCTCCAAAGGAACGCGACCGGAGTCCTTTCAGCGCACTGCCCCGTCGGGCTCCGCCCAGGTGACTTTGTGTCACCACACCGTCTGGTGTATACGACGGAATGCGACCACACATACCGTCGTCCTTCCCGGGGTCGCTAGCCGGGCGGTTCGAGCTCCCACTCTTGCCGCCCGTAACCCCGAAAGCCCCTTTTAGTCGCCTCTTACGACAGGCAGGGGATACCGTAGCCCTATTCTGGTCCCGGAACTACAGGGACATTCAAGTCTTTTCTTAATCCTTATTTAGCTTCATGTAAGGAACTGCTATGCAGAAATTGCACTGTCTGAGTGTTGATTTCATTTTATTATGTATAAGATGTCCAGCACGTATTTACGTGCGTTAGTTTTAAATTATAACGTACCTATTTATAGAGCGGGAAGTAGGCCAGTAGAGTATGATATTAAATTTTTAAAAACTGTTTTTAAAAATTTTGGGTTTTTAAAACCGATTCAAATCCCCTTAAAATTTACAGAAAAACATGTTAATTTTTAAACGGGTTGTAAGATACGTGACGTGAGATTTTAGAAATGGCGTACTTATATTTTAAAGTGAAATGCTCATTTTACTTCTTTGCATGGAATTGTTTGTACGAAATTATTCAGCACTAAAACTTAACCATATGCAATGTTTACCAATTCCAGATATAAATACCCATCCAATACACAGCGCATTAATAACATCGTTGTCAGCTTGGCACGCCGCGGAACACCTTTATTTAGGCACAAACACCGTACACGTGTTATTATTATTAATACAAGCATATTCATTGCATTGAGATCATAAATTATCTATGATTCTATGTTTTAAATAGCGATCGAAATTACCGAACGTAATCTGAATTTTGATGCAAAATAATTATGTTCAATTGTCTAAAACTATGCGTTAATAGTTGTTAGTAGCTAAATACAATAATATACCTACTTAGTTACAATGGTATAGTGCACAGCTACACACCATTTTTCGATTTTTTTTATATTCTGAGTTGTTTTGGGGTTTTAAAAGGTCCCCCACTGGGGGTACTAAGGAGGAATTGACAATGAGATCAGAAAATAGCGGCAACTTTATACTCACAGACATAATTTTCTTTATGCGTGTTATTTATGTTAAGTATACTTACATATCTATATTGGAAGATAACTTACTTGTCTATTTTGGGTGTTAATAAGAATTCTATGAATGATGATCGTACGAAATGATTTCTGGAACGTTATGTTGACTATAAGTATAATAAGAAATTATGTTATTAGCATGAATATGTAATATGTCATAATATTGTGAAATTCTATAAAGGTTCGCCAACACGTGCCGGTGTGCTCTTGCCCGTCTGGCTACACCGGAAATCCTTTCTCGTCCTGCAGGATCGCCGACCCAGGTGAGTTATCCAGTTATAACGGTGTAGACTTAACGGTTAGCTTAGAATTGTTAAAACCACTAAGGAGTGCGTAAGTCGATTGCGGTGGCAAAATTTCTGCTTTATAATTGCAGTACAGCGCTGCTATATTTTAGAAGAGTGTGATTAGGCAGATTTATTTATGTGACGCGTTCCAACTTAACTTCACAGCAACGCAGTTGTAGCGCTCATTGCTCTATTTAAATTTACGTTACAATAGGTAACGTCCATAGACAAATTGTACGTACATAGAAATTATTTCCAACTTTACTATGACACGACTACGACCAAGGTTCGTTGGTCAGTGTCAGAGTATAATATTCTATTTTGTTGGTCTGGTTGACAATCATGTATGCTATGCAGATTTTTTATATATTGCGTCTTAACATAATTTATTGCGCCATCTTCTTTTAACAACTTATTATCCTTTTTAATCGATCGCTTTATAGTCGACGTATTATAAATACTATCGTGTTTTTTTTTAAATATGTAATTAATTTACAGAGGAAGCTTGCCACCCATCACCTTGTGGAGTGAACACCAAGTGCCACGTAGCCAACAACCAAGCTATCTGCACATGTCTTCCTGGATACAGGGTACGGTATATATATTCTCGATGACCTTAGAGGAATGTCTTAATTAATACTATAGTTATCGCTCAGCAATCAAAGGTGGCTTGTATCTTGGATTGCGTATTGGATTACATCTTAGATTGACTGCATCAATCCTTGCGAAGGAGCCAGCGGAGTGAATGCTATTTGCGATGTGAGTTGAGGTTTCAACCCATAGTTTGTTGTATGTCTACATATACCAGGGGTAGATAGTAACTGGTGTAACTCTGATTTTCAATCGTGCGGTCTGAGATTCAAATCGCAGACGTCTAATGTTTCAAAGTTAAATGAATGAAGACATCTTGAGAAAACACTACAGACCTGGAAGTTCCTTAGGTACTCTCTTTTCTTTACGTATTATTTCTACTCTCTTACTTCTTTTCTCTGCTAACTCGTACTTGGCCAGTGTCCCCTTTCAGAGTGCCTAAATCCCTCTCAGTTTGAGAAGAGAGCCGTGTCCATCGGTCACAGTAATACGTCAAACTATTACTGTGACCGACAGATAACTTAACAATTTATACAACTTTTTTTTTACTATAACAATTTTCTCAATTTTGTTGTCTAACAGGGCAGTCCTCTAAACGGTTGTACACACGAGTGCGAATCAGACCACGACTGCGGTGCACAACAGTCTTGCCGCGACTTCAAGTGTGTGAGCCCGTGCAGCGACTGCGGTGTCAACGCTGACTGCGAAACTGTTGCCGCTCACCGCGCAGTGTGCAAGTGCCCTAGGGTGAGTAACTATATTTTAGGTGTTAGTTATGCGTGCACATATAGCTAGAATGCACAGCTACGATAAATGTAATTATTAGTTTGCAGATAGCTGCGTTTTGTTGTACAGAGATTAGTGTCAGGTGCGAGAGACTTATGTGCGCAGGCACATGACCTACAGTTCGCAAATAAGATTACTAACAAAAGATTAAAGTATAGGTCGAAACGAATAATACAATAGGTTTCCTTTCTTAAGTATTTATTAATAAATCTTTATGAACATCAACTATACCTGCTAATTACACGTCGTAGCGGTAAATCACCATTTTTTCTAACAAAAATCTTCGTTAACACTTACGATTTATAACCGTTTCTCATTAGGGCTACCACGGCGACCCTTACAAAATCTGCTCCGCCGAGTGCACATCAGACAGCGAGTGCCCCAGCTACAAACCAGCGTGTGTGTACAACGCCTGTATCAACCCGTGCACGAACGCGTGCGGTGTGAACGCGGACTGCAACCTGCGCGGCTTGACGCCCGTGTGCTCGTGCCCTAAGACCATGACGGGTGATCCTTTCACCTTCTGCCGGCCTTTCGAAGCTCGTGAGTTTTGTTTTAAGTTTGTAGCGATATTTGAAGTAACATAATTCTTTGGTAATAGTTTGGTAAAGCAAATTAATATGATTCAATTTAGTATTCAGAAGTAACAACGATCGAATAAGGTAGATCACAACCTTAAAAAGCTCCAGGAAATATTTAAATATCCATAGATGATCACTGTAAATTATTGAAAAAGTCACATAAAAAATTACAGTCGAATTGATAATCTCCTTTTTTTAAGTCTGCAAAAGCTTCCTGTAGTCCTGTACCTATAGGTAACGGTACTCTATGGTAAAAGCCTTAATTTTAGTAAATGCCAAAAAAAATCTTTTAACAACACATGCGGGAGTTCAAAAGCGGTTTATTTAATATGCGAAATATTAACAAAATTCTATTATTTATTATTATTTCCCTTCTAGGTGATCTCTGCGAGCCTAACCCTTGCGGTGCTAACGCTAAGTGCACACCGGGACACGACCGTACTGGCGCTGAACGCCCAGTGTGCACTTGCCCTGCTGGTTACAGAGGCAATGCTCTCGTTGCTTGTGAAAAGGTACTTATATTTAACTATTAAATAAATAAATCTATTTATCAAATATATTTCATATACAATAAAATATAATCTATGTTACTCGTGGATAATGTAGCTTTCGAAAGGTGAAACAATTTTTAAAATCGATCCAGTAGTTTTTGAGCCTATTCATTACAATCAAACAAACAAACAAAGTTTTCCTCTTTATAATATTAGTGTAGATTATAATGGAAGATTATTTCTCCTTTGATATTGACTTATCAATTTGCATTATATATTAACAAGACGTGTTCAAACTTAGTCCTCACGGGCAAAAACGCATCCGTAACGACTTTAGGTAAAACTGTTATCCTTTAGGTAAGATGAATCCTGTCTAGGGTTGATTACATATGTCCACGGGTGACATGGTCAGTGGCCATAAAGATTAGGTGAAGTGTACGCTCGTTTGCTATACCTATACTTCTTTATTACAAAAATGTTAATGTACATAAAAATAAATCGACTGCGTAAAAAGAAACGACATATTTATAAATAGTCGTCACTTAAAATTTAGATTTAAAAGCTTCAGTAAATTGTTCTATATTTTGCTAACATGCATTTGCGAATAATTCAAACGTAATATTGACATATGATAAGTACTATGTGAATGTTAATGATGATACTATAGTGCTTACAAAATAATGTCAATACATTTACAAAAGTTCATGAATGTAGGCGTCAGACGGTTTTGAATTATTATTGCTTCACTGAATTTAACTAAATGTTAAATTTAAACGATGTACATTCAAACAGTTACTTCATCGATTCAACACTTTACGATCACAGGGTCAATTACCGATCAGAATATTTACTTAGTACAATGCATAATATTGATTTGAATAGTTTATATATTTTTATAATGAGTTATAAAAATGTTACTTTTATTTATGTTTGTCGAATGTTTTTAAAACAGGATACTTACACAATGTGAAATATTATTTGTTAAATTATTTTTTGCAAAATCGCTTTGACAAGCAATTTCATTTTAGAAAAAATATTATTGTAGTAAAAAAGATGATGTGTTATTTAATTATTTGCCCAGGGTGAGTGCGAGCTAGACTCCCAGTGCCCAGACCACCTCGCTTGCGTCGGCTACCAGTGCACGGACCCGTGCCTCGGCAACACGCAGTGCGGCTCCGGCGCCGTGTGCATGGCGCGCAGGCACATCGCAGTGTGCACTTGCTCTAATGGTACGTCTCCTTGCACCAATAACACGGTTTTAGTAACAACTCGATCGTGCCGTTTTGTTTAAGGTTATAAAATTAAATATTTGTTTATACTTATGTATACCCACTTGTACAGGTTTACCTTCGAAATTGTCCGTACAAATTGATTTATAAACCACTTTCCCATTTCCTACACATAATGAAATTTTTGGGATAGAAATAGGCTTTTTATACCAATGAAAAAATATTTCTCCATATCGCCCACCATCAACATTACCATTTTCAATAATCCTAGCTCAATATAATAATCTATTTTTTTTAGGTCGTCACGGTGATGCCCTCGTGAACTGCTACCAGACTTCATCTGAGGTAGCTTCTACCAGATACTACAGGTTCAAACGTAACGGCAACTTCACCGCACTCCCCGAGCCAGAACAACCAGTTCAGATCGCCATCGACGAACTAACGAAAGACGAGAAACAAGAAGTTAAAGAAGTGAAGAAAGAAGATACCAAGGAGGAGAAAGAAGAGAACAAGGAGAAGAAGGAATAACACTGCCAAACTTAACATTAATGATTCAGATAATAAGTTATTAACAATTAAGCAATAAACATTTGATTCATAAATATGTTTGATTATTTATACTGTAATAAATTAATTGCAGTGTGTGTGTTAAGTATAAGTAAGTATACACCTAGTTATAACAAAAATAGTTTGGATAGTAGCAATCTTTAATATCTAACGTAAGGAATATATGTAGATTCAAGCTTGAAAAATCGTTGAGACAAGAAAATACTGTTAATGTACTAATAATTGTTATACTAATAAGTTATAACTCATTAATCATTATTATGGACAAGGTTAAATAGTCTGCACCCAATTTATTAAAAAAAAACCGACTTATAATAACGTTATTAGCTGTTATTATTATCCTATTTACTTTACTTGTATTTCTAAATTCGTTTATTTTAATTAAGAATCAATTCTTACCTATTGAGACATACGTACACTGAGACGCTTACAACAGACGCTTATATGGTGATAATATCTGGAGTAAAATTCGAAAGGTTCCAATTGAATTGTCTTACGCTCCTGAAAAAGAAGGTTCCTTTCATAGATATACATTTTTAGTTGATACTAGAATTTATTTATTAATAATATAGTTTTCAATAAAATCATATTCCTATTAATGTAGTAGATTACACGCTTCTGTTTCCGCTTCCGCTTTTCCGTGAATCATTATCACCTTATTCCTATTGGATATCTAAAATACTTATTGGAAACATATTACAACAGTAGACATCTAAAGACAATTTAAAGATTTGTTAATTATTATACTATACAAATATAAATAGTATAATATTGTGCCTGTGATTTTCTTAACATCAATGATTGAAGAATAAAAATACGTTCTACGAAATAAGAGAGTCCAATAGGTATGTGAATTTTTGTCTATAGTTGATACACACACTATGAAATTTAAAATTTAATATTACAACATTTCTTTGAATTTGAAGTATAAGCCAAACTAGCAACACTAGCAACAACAAAACGTTACTTTGACTTGACATTTCATAGGTTGATTGATACGTCCTGTCGTTCGATTATCGAATGATGAGTGAGACAGTATTTTTAATTTTAAAATAATCGTCGAAATACCTAAATTATATGCGAAACGATGTCAGATATAAACATGGAGAAGTTCGCGGTGCCAGACTTCGGTCCTGACCGATACGTGAAAGAGTTAGCGAAGTCTTGTGTCGGGGGGGAGGAGCTCTATCAGCAAAAAGAGAAAATTCAAACTTTAGCCGACGAGACCGCCAGTGCCCTCAAGAAGAATGTCTACGAAAACCACATGCAGTTCATCGAAACGGCCACAGAAATATCCCACCTAGAAGCTGAAATGTACAAGCTGTCGCATTTGCTTAGCGAGCAGCGAACTGTGCTTACCACTTTATCACAGGCGTCGATTTTAGGTAACGATAACACGATATCGCGGGAATCCTTGGACAACCATGACTTAGAAGCCGAGCGCGCTGAGGAACAGCGAAAGAATAAGTTGACACTTATCACAGAAAAGGTAGAGGGCTGTATGAATCTGTTGGATGTTTCTGAACGAACCTTGTTGCACGAGGGTGATCTTTTAGAAATTGACGCGGAGGAGAACACCGCCTTACAGAGAATGCATGTGTATTTATTCAGTGACTGCCTGATGCTGACCTCGTGGATATCTAACCGACGGGGTCCCATGAGATATAAGTTTCAAACAAGTTATCCAATTAGCACTATAGCCATCGTTAATGTTCGCGATTTGGGAACAGTGAAACAAGCATTTAAGGTACTAGCATTCCCTGACACAAGGGTATTTCAGTGCAATAGCTTTGCCATCAAAAAGGATTGGCTAGATAAGTTTGATGTTGCGAAAAAAATGCATATCGAGAAAGAAAATTCTAAACAAAAGAAAATACTAGAGAAACCCAAGCAGGAATCACTGGATTCACCCAGTTTGTCGGTGGATGAGCTTCCTTCTCCACAGATAGCTCCCCTACCTGACTGGCTTCTAGATGTTACTGAGGAGTTAGATGTACTCATTGTTGAGAGGCATTTCCAAAAAACCTACGAGTTGATGGTATCAGCTCAGAAAACATTAGGCACCGATGAATTCAAAAATCATCCTCTGAAGAGTGACATACTGAAGAAAATAGAGCTAAAACAGAAAGCATTGACAGAAATATTGCTAAAAGAACTTGATGTGACACATAATTGGAGTCCAAGAGGTGGATTGCGGTCTTCTAGGCACCCTGTTCTAATTCTCAATAAGTTCAACATGACCAGTCAAGCCTGTGAACTCTTCTTGGATATCTGCAGCCATACAGTGAAGGCTCATGTTAAAGCGGTGCTTCTGGAAGGATCCATACATAGCTATGTAAATCAAGTGGGCGAAGTTTTCTTCTGCTCACTGAGCGATGCCTTAACTGAATTCATTATGCTGTTCCCTAAGAATAAAATTAGTGCTTTCATAGTGTGGGCTAGCATGCAGCTTAGAATCCTAATGAGTCAAATAATAAAGCAAGTATTCACGCCGCAGTGTGCATTAGACTCTGTGTTAGATTGTGTAAAAAGTTTGAGGTCTCAGTGCACACTTTTCTGTGAATTTGGTTTAGATTTGAGGTTTCAAATGAATAGTTGCCTACGAACGCCAATTATTAAAGCTCTAAGGGAATATAAGGAAAAAATTGTAGATTGTATGAAAGCAAAAGTTTCAGAGGATAAATGGACTCCAGTGAACATGCACACGAAGGCGGGTGTAAATAAGTTTTTAACGCAAATGGAAAATTTGGGCCTTATCTTAGTTAAGTTTGTAATTAACGAAACGTGGGTGGACCTGTCCAGCAGTACTATATGGTTTGCACAGTCGGTCCTAACTGTGCAAAAAGTCGGCCTAAAAATTGTTACGAAGGATATGATTGATGTCGTCGATGAGTGTATTTATGCTATCTATAATTCCCGTCTCGCACTTTCAGCTGGTAACGATTCGAGTTATGCACAGACAAACTATAAGTTCTTATTAGAAACTGTTATGCCTCTAATGATTAGATCCTACAAGGAAGATGTTGGGTACGACAACGAAAAACTAGTGAGCCTCGCCAAAAAGTTTGGTGTCAACATCACCCCACCAAAGAAATCCAACATCACAAAATATACGAGTAACGAATATTTATGAGAATAGTCATTGTGAATTTCTTTATATGTATGTATGTTTGTACGAAATTATTTTTATTATGCTAAAGCTTTAATATTGTAATATATAGAGAGTAAGCATGCAGGATTTTTGTAAGTTTATTTAAAACCGATCAAAATGAAATTTATATTTAATGCAAGTTAATTATTATGAAATTTTAATAAGCCGACACCTGGTTTATTTTGTGTTTAATTCAATAGAAATGAAATTAATGTGCTATAAGTGCAAAGAGCAATATTTTAAATTAATCCTCTATAGTGCCTTGGCAGATTATGCCTCGTTTGCACAAGAAGAGTTGACTAACAACAAACATTTGCAAATAGAAATAGTATAGTGAATAGCTGTATAGTCCGCGCCAAACTGCTAGTCCGCTCTGAAGTTGTTGCGAAGGTGTAATCATACAATTTGCTATGGCGACGCGATTCATTTCTTTATTCAGAGCAGTTTTACTCGGACTATACTCAACTACGCCATCTAAAATGCTCATAAATTGCATATAAATGTTGCATTTATATTGTTCGACAACATTTCTTGTGTGAACCAGGCCTTAGGGATAAAATATTGTGCGGAAACTATATGTTGTCATTATCCTGTAAGGTGAACCCTTTGATATCTACCTCCCCATAGAAGAGGAAAAATAAAAAGAAATCTGAATTATATTCTGTTTTATTTTAATAGGCTTAAAAGATACAATATTACTTTGGTTTATAAATATTTTTAAACTATTTAATTTAATTATATTTAATCTCACATAGATATTGAAAAAAGCAGAAGTCTTACAAACTATGCACTTACTAGTAGCAATATGTATCTATGTGGAAATTTCAGCAGTGTTTTTACTTCTTACGCTAGGGGAGAGCGACAAAGCGCTTTATATATTATTTTTCCCATTTGTTGGGCAATATGTCTTTTCTCCATCATTACATACTTGAGCCGAGTGGTACAGCATGGTCGTACTTTCCATGATTTAGCAAGAACTATTTTAATGTTTTAGGGTTACATACAGAAAAAAGAACCCTTATGTGATCACTTGTGTGTCTATCTGTCAGTCTGTCACAGCCAACTTGCTCCGAAATACTGGGCCAAATAAGTTGAGATTATGTTTACATCAATAACAAGTTTATTCAGCTTCTACCAGGGCTTCAATGAATGTATTACCATTAATCAACTTAGTAGTCAGTACAAAGAATTCTACATTCGAGTCTTCTTGCTGGCTGATAGTTCTCAGAGCAGACACTTCATGGAACGTGCAACCGCCGACGAAAAACACAAGAATGACTCTAGGGTTGTCTATAGATGACGAGTTTTCGCTCGAGATTGAGTTCCGACGAACCATCCGCGGTTGTAGGGTCTGCAGTTCGTCTACCAAGGGTCCTGGCAGAGAACCCAGAACGTCAGTCAATCCTGTAAATAACAAAAAAAAACTTCAATATTAAAATTGACATTCTGCGAATTGGACATCTTGCGAGAATATATTCTGCAAATTGGACGTTTTGCGCAGATAGACGTTTTGCGAATTGGACACTTTGCACTCAAACCTTATCTTAAGGTAGTTATGGCGGCAAAATGTAGCGAAATCCTAAGTCTATGTACAGCTAAACAGGTGAGTACAAAATCATAATGGTGATCTATTAATTTAAATAAAATTGGAAATAATAAAATTGATATTACAATAAAATTCTTTATCAATCAGTTAGCTCACGCCGGTATTGATACGTTATCAATGGACGAAAACAACTTTTTTGTATCATTAATTTACCACTGAGATCTATGGAGGATGACGCCCATCCTCGAAATATAAAATGATGCACAAGTTAATATTTTTGATTTTCTATTTTTTTTCGGAAATAATTTTTTTTCTTTACTCATACTATTTTATCTTATAGGGACGGACATCTTTTTTATCATAATTTTTAAAAGTCTACCCGGTCTTAGATTCTGTAGAGAAAAGTCCTTATTTCGAATAAAAACGAAAAAGAGTAAAACGTAACGTTTACGATTATTAGTGATTATTTCAATAAAAATTAACAATCAGAATTGCGAGTTTTGTGTGGGTCTTGCTCACAAATAGTAGAGAACGAGCGAGAAGAAAATACAAATCCCGTCATTTTCGATCACAATGTTTATTGAACCGAGTTATCTACCTACGCTTAACTAGCTGATTGAATGATTCACGACGTACCCAGTATTTAGAACAAAGGCCATTTACATGCAGGAATTTAGAACAAAACCCACACGCCTATCGGAACTCCCGCTAAACGCTATCAATGTCAGATGGTACTTTGTTTAACATTTAAATATATAATATGGTGCTCGAATACGGACTTGTTTTTATTGGCAAAAGCCACCGTTTTTAATACTCAATCTATCTAAATATTACATAGCAAAGATCGACATTTGACAATTACCTACTTCATACATAGATTAGTAAAGATACTTCGCCACCTTGAAATTGAATGAAGCCACAAACGGCTTATTAGTAAGTTCTTTTTTTGAATTCTTGACAAATAAAAACATTTTTAGAGAAAATTTACGAATAAATAACTAATACTGCGTAATTTACGTAATAAATAAATAATGATTTCAAATATTTTAGGGACATTTTAGCACGGAGATGTGGTAAAACTTTTTACGCGACTATTTCAATTCTCAAAACTGGGTACATTTTCTTGTTAGGAGGGAGTAATCTTTACTAATGTATGACTTCAAGTTATGTAAAAATTGCTTTGTTGTTTTTCAAAATTACAAGTCTCATAGTCTTATTCGCCTACAAATGCTATTCCAGCTACCATTTTTTTCATTAATTGTTCTGACGACCTTTTTTTACTAATAACACTGTAACACGGACCGCCACTTCGCCCCCCCCCCCCTCTTTAGTCCGCTAGAGAAAAGTTGTTTAAATATTGTATTTTAATCGTCGAATATTAAACTTACCAGTCCATCCTTTATTCTTAGCGATATGTTCAGCGAGGCGCACTGTGAGCGGGGTGTACTTGCTTTGTAAATAGCAATTGTCTTCCAACTCCGATTCGTCCGCAGTTAGATGTAGAGCCTGAAAGATTATTAAAGTTAATCAACTGTTTTATATCCTGAATAGTTTTTTATACTGTAGAAATAGCAGCATGCAGTCCACCTGATAGTGTATCTGTAAGTGGCTACTGTCGCTTATGGACATCAGCTAGATGTTAAGATTATAAGCGTTTATTTCTACCTGTGGTCGACTATAGATGCCTTACTACCCCTGAGGGCTAAGCTGGAATATCTCTGTAAAGTATGTTTCCCTTACCACACCCTTCAAACCAGGACACAGCAGTGCTTAACACTGCTATAATGAGGCAGAAATAGGGGGGGCGATGCCGCCGGAGTCGAACCACAAATTATTCTATCACCTTTCAACTTGTAGTGCTATCTTTGAGTGTGATAGCTAATCCAAATTTGAGTTATGAATAGAGGATGTAAATATATTTTTTTTACAAAACTTATAATATTTATTAGCCAACTACATGGTGTCTGTTTTTATCTTTCACTCCTCGTACAAAATTATTCTTTCTATCACTATTTTTCTCAAAATAGTACAAAATCACTTTTTATTTTTCTCAAATGTCCGTAAATAATTATTTACAAACCTTTCTCAAAACCGCGTACTGGCGGGCGCCGGACTGCTGTTTCAGTAGACCACACTTCTCCAGGTTGCAGAGCGTGAGCCAATGCTTCAGGCCGTACACCTGGACTATCTCCCGCTTGTAGTATTCCAACACTTTAGGCTTCAGACCAGAGCCGGTGGCGCATTGGAGGCAGATTAGACGGAGGACCTGGAAATTATCGATTGCTATGTACTATGTAGTAATTATCAACCTTTCTATACTACTGATGGTAGGGCCTTCACAGTGTTCCGGGCAAGTGTGCCGGCGGCAAGAGTGGAACCGTCAGGCAAGCAACCCCGGGAAGGACGGCGGCATGTGTAGTCGCATACCGTCGTAAACACCAGGTGTGCTTGGAGCGTAAACTGCTCCTCCAAGGGCAGAGCCCGATAGGGGCATCGCGCTCGGAGGACTCCGGTTGTGTTCCATCGGAGATCCCGGAGGTCTCCGCCAAGCGCTGAGGACGGCCACCGGGGGGTTTTAGTGCGGTAAAAATCCCACAACCCGGCGTCGCTCCCACGTCGTCACAGTGAGGATTTCGAGCATAGGTTGCCTAAGTGCTGTGCTAAGTGATAGATTTTATATATTTTCGACAACATTTCAAATTTTTACGTAAAGGTTGGCTATTTGCTGAAAGATGTTTATCATGTTTTCGACAACTTTTCTTATTTTTACATAATTCTTAGACGTGCAATTTGTCAAACAATTCTTTCACAGTTAACTGATTAACTTTGTTTCATTTATCACTAGCTGATCCGACAGACGTTGTGTTCCATATAAATAAAAAAATGTTAAGGGTGAACAGCCCTTATCACTTAGGGGTATGAAAAATAGATAGTAGCAGATTCTCAGACCTACTGTATATGCATATAAAATTTGCTGAAAATCGGTGAAGCTGTTTTGGAGGAGAACGGTAACTAACATTGTGACACGAGAATTTTATATATAACATTAATTTATAATATGCACATAACTTCGAAAAGTGCGCGCTTGGAATTTGGGCCTTGAACCCTCCGATTGAGAGGTCAAGTTCTTAATCACCGTGATATTACTGCTAATTAGTATTAAGTGTAGAGTATTAAATATGCACTTAAGTTCAGAATTACTTACAGATTTACTAATTATTCAGAATTACCTTGATGAGAGGTGCTTTCATTGAGATGAGGTCCTCAATGTACGTACAAACTTTCTCGTGGTCCAAGCAGTTCAGGAAGTCATCCTCACAATTAATTGTATCTTGAAACTCGAATGTGTCTGTCACCTGAAATAAATGTATTTAAACATTTTATTATAAAAAAATAATTCTCATGTAAATAATAAAATAATAAAACAATATGTAATAATAATGTAATGTAAATTATAAAAAAATAATTCTCATGTAAATATAGAGTGAGTTATACAATTGTGCTTGACTGGCCAAATCCGTAACGGATAAACGTGACTGAACGTGTCCATAAGAGAGACACACTTAGTTCGAGGCGTTCCAGCTTAGTTTTCAGGTGTAGCCGTGTAGTGTGTGTAAGACTACTATAAGATACAATAAGCTTAGTAATAGACAGTAATAATAACTACTATCAAATAAGCAAAACGCTTTTTTGTCACTGCATGACGCATCTGTGGCAAACTTCAGGTCTCAGATGCGTCATGCAGTGACATCCTATCATATCTAATCCTATCTGGGGTTAATTACAGATGTCCGTAGGCGGCAAAGCCACTCAGGTGGACTGCATGCTCGTCTGCTACTCCTATATTACAATATTTAAAAAAAAGCACAGGTCGACCACAGAACTGAAACAGACCAAAGGCGGTGCTGCCGCCCGAATCGAACCACAAAGGGTTCTACCACCTTCGCAACTATTTCTATTTTATAAAAAAAAAGGTAGAATAATGAGTATTAATACCTCTTTAATACACTCAGCGATGGCGGTATGTGTGGCCAGAGATTGCTTATTGGCGAGCAGCTGTGGCAGCCGCGACACGAACTGCTTGATCTCCTGCACGGTCTTGTCGTTGTGGCGCTCGTTCAGTTGCATCTTGATCACGCGCGCCTTCTTCGATAGCGCTGTGCCCACCTATGGTACAAAATAGTACTATTTTATTTTTATTTTAGAACAGTAAGTACATTTATTTTTGTCTTGTAGGTACATTTCTTTTGGGTAAAACGTGCTTAACACAGTATGGTATAAGATTTAAATGAATATAATGTCGAGCGTATATATTAACTATTATATTATATATTAACTAGTATACTATATTAACTAAGAAAATAAATCTGGAAAAAATTCAAGTTTAAAAAAAATTAAGAGTAGAGAGTAGATACGCGCAAGTAGTAAGACTATTGCTAAACAAAAAAATATCACTGTAATCAACCCCAGATAAGATTAAATTCTTACTTAAGGTCGGCTACAGATGTTGCCCCACTTCTGAGGACTAAGCTGGAATTCCTGTATCCCTTAATAACCCCTAATACTGCTGTTATTAGATAAAAATAGTTGTAGCGGTGGTGGTGTCAGAGTTCTTTTGTAAAGATAAAGATCGATTATCAATAACGGACAGAGATAATCACCCCAGTGAAGCTGCAATCCCGCAACTCTGTGTAGAGCTCCTCCCCGGAGTTGAGCATGATCCGCTTCTTCTCCCGCGCCGTCACCTCTGGAGTCGCATCGTCCGCGCTCACGAACTTCTCCCCCGGGAAAGTTGCTGTCGAGCTCTTTATACCGTAGATCTCGTCTGGAGACAACGTTGTTTTTTTACTCAAAAAAAAAACAATGGAAAAATAACGGGAATGTGGCCGTCGAACTGTTTGTTCCGTAGATCTCGTCTGAAAACACAGTTTGAGTAAAAAAAAACAATGAATAAATAACTTTGGTAGGTCGCTCTGAGCGGCAAAATTTGGCGAGCAGCAAATAATTAAAATTACATATTTTTAAACTACGATTAAAACGTTCATGAAAAAAAATACGTGTGGCACTCGGAGACTGCCGCGGTAAAGCTATTGCATAGCATTTATTATCAACTTATGCAAATTGCAAGCGTGATATTTCAAAAAGTCATTAACCCGTCAACTGGCGTGTGCGCCCCGGGGCGCACAGATCGCTACTAAAAAGTGTCACCGCTGTGCCGGTCGGAGTGGGGGGTGTTAGGTTTTTTTCGTTACGGAATTTCTGGATTCGGTGTCCACGCTCAAGGCCCGCGATAGAAGCTATGCAATAGCTTAAAAAAAATCTTTAGAAAAACCTCTTTTACATTACGCCTCGGGAAGCAAATTCACCCTAGACCTCGGGCGGCATAACTGGCTCTTGGCCAAAGGTTAGAAAATAATTATTTTCTATTCATGTAAGATAAAATAGGTTGTCTCTCTTTGTACTTTGCCTTCTATGATATGGATAAATCAATTATACTTCAGGTAGGAGTGCAATCTTTGTCCCTGTAGTCCCGGGACCAGAATAGGGCTACGGTATCCCCTGTTTGTCGTAAGAGGCGACTAAAAGAGTGCTTCCGGGGTTACGGGCGGCAAGAGTGGGAGCTCGACCCGTCCAGCAAGCAACCCCGGAAAGGACGGCGGTATGTTAAATACCGCCTTCCTTTCCGGCGGCTTTCTTTATGGCGGTGGCCTTAAATGGAACGCCTCAGAGCGAAGTAACGCCGCATGAGTCACGTTTTTTGGTGCGTGCAGCCGGCTCCATCGACTTATAAGACGTTGTCACATCAAAAAAAGACCTCAATCCTATTTGGAATTGATTAAAGATTTCTATGGACCATCACTATTTACCATAAGGTAGACTGTATACTCCTACAATTTCCTAAAATATCAAAAAATGCGGCTTGGTACATACCAATAAGTCCCTCATAATTGAGCTGTGTAGCCATCACACTCGTGAAGTCGATAGCGCGGTCTAGTATCAGCAGTTGGTCGATGCACGACGTGGGGCTTCCTTTCGGCCCTATACCCTGCTCTTCTTTGTTGAGACGACAGAGCAACATCCACACCTGTTGTATGATATCTTTGTATCAAATCATTCACTTCGTCTAGTTAACAAGTTGAAAAACGTGAAAACTAGAGATAAAGCACTTAAAAATATATAAAATGGATCTCAAGGATTTTATAGCACATAAAAATGCTTTTCTTTCTTTTTTAAAATAACATGTAATAAAAATTAATTTAGTTTTTCATTAATAAATCAAAAAATATTACGAGTTAAGTAATTTAAAAAGGAGATCCGGAAAGAAGAGGAAATCTACAATAAAACTTCCCAAGAACTCTACCACTATTATTTATAACTTAAATTTTATGCCGCACGTTGGTCTCCGGGCGCCGGGATGACATGGACGGTTTACTTTGATATTTTTAGAAGCTTTAGGAGATTTTCTCTTAGAATGAGAATGATTTAGGCCATAGTGCACCAAACTGCTAAATAGCTTAAAACCAGTAATGATTCAAATCAAAATTTGCACTTAAAGTTCTCAAAGGCGTGTTGAGATTCCTAATTCGCAACCGGGCACTGGTGGCCATGGTCCACGATTAGCAGGCTATGGTTCAAGCCCTTGCTATCAGACAACCTGCTTGTCAAACAATAGGCAATATTTTCTTACTTGTTTTGCAGCCGTTCCTTTGCCAAGCACTCTAGGAATTATGCCATATATCTGTTGGATTGTACGTAAGGCTCTCGCAGCATTGTAGAGGGATGTCGGATCACCTTCCAAGTAATTTTCTCTGCATAAATTGAAAGTAAATATAGTGTATTTATCTGTGAATTTAAAACACTTCCTATTCTGAAAGTTATCTTTCTTCTGTACAAATTTAAATGAGTAGTAAGAAGATATTCTTTTAGCATTATACAACTACATTATGACTGTAGAAATAGCAATGACTATATTTTATGTTAGTAATAATATGTTTTCTACTTGAAATATTGATAACTAGGGTAAACCAGGCATACGTGCCCCAGTCGATAACGTGCCCCACTCGCAAAAGTTACGGATGCATTTTGAATTTGGTGGTAATATGACCTGAACAGGTCAGTGATACAAGTATGGCGGCTATGTAAACAACACCGTGCCAGTTATTATTTGTTTTAAGTGGGAAAAAGTTAATGAAAAGTAAGTATACTAGCCTGAATTTGTTTTGTACCTCTTATTACATTAAGTCAAAGTATTTTCTTCATATTTTTTTCTGTTTTTAAAGTTTTTTTCCTAAAATAATCTCTTTGAACTTTTGTATACGTTCCGTTTTAGACAAAAAAAATAATAGATCTTAAGTGGGGCACATTACCCCGATAATTTGGCTAATGTGCCCTGATTAGTTTCGGGTAATGTGCCCCATTTGTGTATTCCTTTCATAACATTATTTTTAATTATTACTGATCAATTATTATATTTCAGGAAATGGGAAAGGAAAAGGCAGCAGATCCAAGAAAATGGAAAGAAAGAAAATATGATAAAAGCAATAGAAGATGTCAAAAGCTAGAAAATGGGAGTGAAAGTCAATTATTAATAATGATAATAATCTGCAGTCGCAGCAGAGTACTTCTACATCATTATTGAATCAGAATGAAAATATTTCCAAAGAAACACCAACCAAGACCTTGCAAGTAGTGAGTCCATTACCTGTAATACATCAAAAATTAAGTAAAAGAAAACAAAATGTTAAGGTTTTGATATCAGAAAGTAATTTAGCTACTCGAAAACTCTTTGAAGAAAAAAAGAAACAGCAAGAGAAAAACTTGACCACGGCACCATCAAAACGGTAGAAGAATATTTCAGAAGTAGCGTCATCGTCGGAAAGTGAAGAAGAGTTACAGCTCAGTGAACATAGTGAAGAATGTCCTGATGAAAACGATAACACTTGTGTAGAATGTCTCGAGTCTTACTACCATACGAAGAAGAAAACGGACTGGATTCAGTGTTTACAGTGTTCTGGATGGTTCCATGAAGATTGCAATAAGTGTGGTGGCAAAAATAAGGGAAAAGGAAAAGGAAAAAAGACTAGGAAATGAGAGGCTTTAGGGGGGCACATATGACTGATGTATCCGTGAAATGTGCCCCACCATAGATTTTAAATAAATGTTGATCTCAGCTGCTTTAATTATATTTAAGAGGTTTTTTATGGTTTTTGTTATGCAAATTGATTCAGAGGTTAAGACTATTCACATTAATAAAGATTTTTAAAATGATACTGTTTATTATTTGAATTTTTCGAATGGTGGGGCACGATTGCCTGATTTACCCTAAGTATGCTAGGCTAGATGCTAACATTTTAATTTTCACAACAGAAAATTATTTTATATTAGGTGCACATTTTCAGAACAAAATTAAACGGGCCATTGAAGCAAAAAGCAGGAAAAAGCAAAACAATTACTATTACTTGTTTATTACATCCTTTATTGTTAATTACATTGTTCGTTTAAAGTTGATTCTCACCTGAAATCATTCTGCAGTTCGAGCGACATCAAGTCACTATCGACGGGGAATATGTCGCATTTAAACTCCTGTATTTGTAGATTGGAGAACACACCACGGTTCTTCAAATGCTTCTCACAGAGTTCACTTCTTCTTGGCACGAAGAACAAGTGAAATTCCACTGGGGTGCTCTGTTTGGTTCTAGAAAAGTGATACGTTTTTTTAGTGATAAAGAGAATATGTTTAAGGACTGAGAACTAGTCATCACATTATTGTCCCATACCTGGGCATTTACTTTCAGAGCGAAAAATCCATAGTTCATAAAAAATATTTATTATTTGCTTTTCCAAGGAAAGCATATTGAGGAAATGTACATATTAACAAACTCTCCATATACTTTTTAAGCCATATCCAAAACATTGTCTTGCAAACATTTAAAATTGCAAACTATAAATTTTTACAAACATAGTTGGCTTATTTGTTTCATTTGTAATCTGTATAGCGACCAGTACATATATCAGCTAACTAATTAAACTTGTTTCTGATATAATCAATCATTAGTTTTGTTATAACTCATAAATTAATTGATAATTAATTTTGATTTACAATAAGTTGGCTGCAACTATTTTATGAACAATTTCTGGGCATGGGTCAGTGGGTTGTATGTTTTCAAGCTGCCCGCCTTCCATGGTTGAATATTATTGTTATGAAGTATGCATGAGATTTTGTCTTTAGCAATTACCAATTATGTCTGATGTATCCAACTTTGTAGACCAGTAAAGAGGTCCAAAAAACAGAAGGTAGGATGTCCTTGTAAGCTATATTACAAGATAACTTGAATGTATAAAATATTTACAGAAAACTTAAGTATTAAAATATTATGTATTGTGCAACACATGTTTAAGATTTTTTCATTTCAATATTATTTAAATAAAAGGTAATTATTTCATGTAAAGTTTAGAAATGAATGAAATTGGAGACATACCTTAAAGAGTTAATGTAATCAGCCACCAAATCCATAAGAGTGAGTTTAGGTCTCGCAATAAATATGATGTGTTTCACAGATATTGTTGGGAGGCTGCCTGGCCGCAGAGGAAACATGTCGGCCACTTCATGCTCCTTGAGTAGGGAGTGCTGGGCCACTAGTCCCACTGGGCCAGCTAGCCACTCATCCCAGATGGTAACCTGAATTGTACATTTAAAAGTAAAAGACAAATTTTTCATTTTTTTAAAGATTCAAGTAGTGTGAATTTGCAGTTCGCATGATGGTAAGTGGTCATTACCGATCATGAACATGTGTAACCAACTTCTCACAGAGATTTTTTTTAAGTAGATTACATATGTGTTGTCCTTTACAAGGACATAAGTTAGAGGGAGCAGAGATAGATGCCTCTCCTAACAATTATTCAAGGGATGCCTTTTGTGTCCCTTATTATACTTTTCATAACAGAGCAGCAGTACCTAATATAAGGCAGAAATAGGTCTGGCCGAGGTGTAGGCAAACCACAAATGATAACTACCAGTTCTAGTAACGAATATACCTTTAAATTAAAGTTCAGCTATGATTTATACAAGACGCAAGGCTATACACATCTCACAATAAAATAAATTAATTAAATATAACATACTTTAGGTCCCTCGCATTGTTGAAGTAGATTTAGGAAGTCTTTCCTCATAGTTTCTTGTAGCAACGACACATTGAGCCTCCCACCGGAGAGATGGCTGCAAATCTTTGCTTCCTTCATGACGAATGACTTTTTTTACGAAATAAAAACAATTACGTGTTTACTTTGCAATATTTTTAACAAAAGTATGAGTAAACAAAATGTATTTTGAGTACACCCAGTTTCGTATTCTTATGAGACTGTCATTGTGAATGTCACTGTCAATTTGTCAAATATATTCGAAGTCCGTTTAGAAATTAAAATACATTCGAAAAACAAAAATGTATACTAAAATATGTACTTTAACAAATAAACTTAAAATTACTAATTTATTACTTTTATTTTATATATTATGATATATTAAATTGTGAAAAAATTATGCAAGACACAAAATATTTCATTTTGTGTGCTGCTGGCAACACAAAACAATTAATGGAGATAACATCCGTTTCCTGTGCCAGCAGTGTAGTGCAGAGCCGCAAATTTTTAAACGAGGTAGGTAGATTATTCTAATATTTACTCTCATTAAATTCAATTTATCAAGTAAAAAAAGGGTCACAATATAATAAGCGTACTAGAGAAACCGCGTATACCTTTTATTAAAACAAAAGCTATTTCAATAAAAAGTGGACGCATAAATACTAACATGTGAAAATAAGTAGCTCTGAAAAAAATATAAGTTCACTGACACTTTACTTGACACGTATAGAAATAGGTGGTAGGTCCGAAGGTAGGTAGTGGTAGAAGGTGGTAGAATCCATTGTGGTTCGAATCTGCCGGCACTAATAATAACTGCAGTGTTAATCGCTACCGTGTTTTGGTTTGAAGTAAGGGAGACATACTTTTCCGAAGCATTCCAATTTGGTCCATAGTCAACATTTTATTATTTTAATAGGCTTCTGCTTACAAAGCTTGGAAGGCATAATATTGTAGATATATTATCAATAACGGGCCTAAATCATTATAATTTATAATAATTTAATTAATTTGTCGTCAAGGATAAGTATGGAGCATTTTAACTGTACGATATATTGGCGTCCAAAAGTATATTATAAATATACTGATCACATCCTATTTTGAGCTTTACCTATGGGACAAAATTGCACAAAATATTTTACTTCAACCCATTTACAACCCGTTTCACGGGTTTGTCGTAACTTGTAAGTTTACATTCGACACTAGACAAAAGTAGATCTCATAGTCCATTGAAAAGTTACATTTGGTGTAGCAAGTCCGTTTTCGTTTTCTTTTTTGGATGTCAAAATAACTACTGATAGGTACTGTAAAGCTACATGTAAGTTTGTGTAAACATAAAATTGCGTCTTCTAACTTTTTCAAGCTAAGGACCAAAAATTGTAATATTTCAAACGACTAACTTTTATGTATGGTTTAAACTTATTAATATTATTTTACCTTATTATAGATAGATAGGTATTCGTAGCATTATAGAGCAGTGTTTGTTTATATAATTTTGTTTACATAGTCGAACGGACAAATAATTATGGATTCATATATTCATAATCACGGTGTAGTGAATATCTAGGTCTTATACCTATAATAGTGATGTTATATTCGAATTAATGCGTCAATTATGGAAAAATATTCCATTTATTAATTTATGGTAAAAACTGTTTTTTATATTATTGCATTAAAGCTATCGAACAATTTAATTAAGTAGGAAGAGTAGGAATTCAAATTAAGTGATGTTTTTACTTATAATAAATTTCTAAAGTCAGGGGTTCCCAATCTTTTGTAACCCGCGGCGCAGTTACAAGTTTAATATTCTTTCACGGCGCCCTGTGCCCTGTCCTAGCTAACTATTTGAAGAAGACAGTCGAAAGAAATAGGTAACTACAATAATAGTAGTTACCTTAGGTTGATCGAAACGAAATTTAAAACACCACAATATGAAATTGTACAATACGTTATTATAAAATAATTTAAACAGAAAACAAGAAGAAAGACTTGAGAAAAAACAAAAAAGAAATACAATATGTATACAGTCAAATCAATGTGAAGGGTGAGCTAAGTGATCTCCGCGCAGTTTTTCAAAGCGGGGAATATCACTTGACACTGCTATTCTCATTTCTTGCTCCACATTGATCCTTAGCGATATTTGTTCTTTATCACAGCATTCACAGCTATATCTGAAAACCCAGCTTCACATAGATATGATGTTGCAAACGGAATGATTTTTTTTAATGCTTTGGATGTTAAATTTGGATATTCACCAAATCAATCGATGACCAAAACGCCAATATTTGTGGTGTCCAATGATTAGAGGATCGACTCACGGCGCCCCTCTTTACTTCCTACGGCGCACCAGGGCGCCGCGGCGCACACTTTGGGAACCCCTGTCTAAAGTAATTGAAAAAGGGAAATACATTTTCCACGCATATTAAAAACTTACTCTAATTGCATACGTTAAAAAGGTTTTATACATAGGTAAATAATTATATTTAGTATATTTTTTCTCCTAAGTAGTTTCACTTGGATACAGAATGGGCTTAGTGAAATAACAATTCAAACAAACAAGCCAATTTGCCATTTTCCAGAGTAGTACGTGCCGAAATTTTCTATAGGCACACCTATAGACAGGATATGTATGGGGTCCGCCTTAGCTGGCGCCCTTATCACTTGCGTAGCGCGAGCTGCCGACTGCGCGCGGCGCGACATCGATTTTTCCACGAAACAAGCCATTTTCAACCATCAGTGACATTGTAAACACGTTTTCACAGCTCGTAAACGTTTCCAAAACCTATACTAGCGAAGTAGTGAGATAAGTAAGTGTTTTCCGGGTGAATAATGCGTCACGCTCGGCAGACAAGACATAGTAATGGCCGCCCAAAATAAAGGTAAGTGTCCGATTGACAGATTTTAAATATTTTTCCCCAGCCCCTTTCCTATATTCCTCTACTATTGTTTTTGTTTTTCGGGCTATATTTATTTAAATACAATATTGATTAATGTAGTTGATATGTAGTATTTTAATGGGTGTGCTAATTGTTAAAGTGCACATCGTTTTGACGTTAAGATAACGACGAGCGTGGGCGAAAATCGTCCATGTGATGTTTGGAAACGTTTCATGGCATTGAATGATAAGAGTTCCGCTTTTACTCGACTTTTTGTTTATTTATTTAGTGTTTATTTTGGCGAACGCCAGTAATTACTGGCTTTGTCCAAAAAGAAAAACAGTCCTCAATTTGTATGTTTAAATATTTTGATTAAAATGTAATTACTTAATTAGTTAATTCTTAAAATGTACGGATCTTCAATTTAATAATTAAACACTTGAATTGACAATTTTAGTAGGTGACCCTGACTTAGTACGACGGGAAATAGGCGATAAAACAAGTAGGTATATGTATATCTTATAGTAGGTAGTATATGTAGTATGTACTTACTACCTAACTATATTATAGTATCTGAAATTGGGTTCACGTCGCATAACTAGCCATAATTGATATCCTTGTCAATATTTTACGTAGCCGAAGGTTTCGGGTAAGGCTGCGTGGCAGTGGGTCGACCTGATGGTAATCAATCTTGTTTTCAGCGAGATTCAAGGTTACAGAAAGATCCTTTGCTTATCGTACCGTTGACAAAAATATTAAGAATGTCGATCTTATCAAAGTCCTTTGATATCTGTAGAGCATTCGTAGCATGCTCTACGTAAACTATAGTACTTCGGCGCAGATTCGTTTGTTCTTTCATTTCATCATAGATTAGTAAAGATACTTCGCCGCCTTGAAATTGAATGAAGCCGCAAATGGCTTATTATAGTAAGTTCTTTTTTTGAATTCTTGACAAATAAAAACATTTTTAGACAAAATTTACAAATAAATAACTAATACTGCGTAATTTACATACTAAATAAATAATTTATAATAATAATTTCAAATATTTTAGGGACGTGGCAAAACTTTTTACGCAACTATTTCAATTCTCAAAACTGGGTACATTTTCTTGTTAGGAGTGAGTAATCTTTACTAATCTATGCATTTCATTAACAACATCTGAGTTCGCGTATTTGCGTGTATACATTTGTATTATTTCAAATTGTCAAATTGCAAAATTCGAATTGATTGAGAATACTCAATACTCAATAACGGGCATGAATAAATGAAAAAACAATTAGATTTCTGTACAGTTAAGAGATCTGTATTTCGATAAATTTAGCGAAATGTAAATGTTAAGCTACGTCAATTAATGTATTTTTCTTAAAGTATACATTTGTATTATTTCAAATTGTCAAATTGCAAAATTCGAATTGATTGAGAATACTCAATACTCAATAACGGGCATAAATAAAT
The DNA here is from genome assembly GCA_014595695.2 of Epargyreus clarus clarus. Classification (NCBI taxonomy): domain Eukaryota; kingdom Metazoa; phylum Arthropoda; class Insecta; order Lepidoptera; family Hesperiidae; genus Epargyreus; species Epargyreus clarus. The sequence goes on along the minus strand of JACTTY020000085.1, from coordinate 543,051 downwards.
GAAAAACAATTAGATTTCTGTACAGTTAAGAGATCTGTATTTCGATAAATTTAGCGAAATGTACTCGTACATGTTAAGTTACGTCAATTAATGTATTTTTCTTAAAGTGGACTATATAATTATATATGTTTGTTATTATAAAAATATGTTTATTATTATATAAAAAAAATCATTTCGATGTGTATTTCCCTTATTAATAAAACATTATCAATCATGGGGATTTGCGACTTTGTATTTTTGAATTCATGATTTAATATATTATTTTTATATGAGTTTCCTTTTTACATCTTTTTGCACTCCGTGCAACAATCGTATTATCAATAGATATAGGGCCAATGTTAGTACGAGTATGTCGGTAACGGGAACTTGTAAAATATTCCCATACAAAAAAATTACGCGCTTTAAGAATTATTTACTTAAAAAATCTAACACTTCTAAAAATATTCTTCAAAGTGCTCTGGCTATTATCACAATGACATAATAATGTTCAAAAGTTATAAAGTTACAAAATATAACAATTAATTAGAAAACAGGGAAAAAGAGCGCTTAAAAACTTTTCAATTCTTTTGCCGTCAAGCACTTTGCCGACTTCGGTGTACGCGGAGTGAATTGCTTTTCTCACTGTTTCTGGGGAAACCTTGAAAAGCCCTTGATTGATGCTAAAGTATTTATTAGATTGTTCCTTTAGGAATGTTAAAGCGATGTTTAGTGGTGGGATTTTTTAGATTTCAGTCTTAGAATAGTCTTTTACATTAGCAATCTGCACCTTAATATGTAGACGATTTATAATGTACTGAGACTATGTAAACCACAGATCTGTATTTGTTTATTAGATACAGATCTGTGATCTAAACGCTCAATTTAATATAAAACAAACGACTATCCTTTGTTTTATATGAAATTGTTCATTCATTTATTTTTGGAAATAAGTAAAGAAAAGGTAAAGACGTATTTATATAAAATGGTGAGTAAAAAAAATACGTCCGCTGCAAAAACTTTGGTAAAAGCTTATAGTCAATTATTTAAAATTATGACCGAGTTGTGAAAGATAGAAAATTAAACTTGCGAAGAAGTTTAAGAAATGACAAAGGTCGCTTTTCTCAGTCAATAAAGATTAGCATAGACCTTAGCGGGATTACGAATTACAATGGCGACTTTGCATTAATCCAAGGAATGGTATAACTTCGCTACGTTATCTTTGCATAACCGTTACTCGACTACGGAAAGTGTTACAGCGTTTACATCCGACACGATAACGATATTCGTGATATTTCATACCACACGATATCGGTTATGAGAATGTAGAGTCGAGTTAGACGCTTTGAGCGATCTTTTTATGTCAATCACTAGACAGTCACACTAGGGATCCCTGAGATTGTAGATACTATAGATACACACAGAGGTATTATGGAACAACCAGACCCATTATGGAAATGTAAATCTTCGTTAAGATATCTCCTTGGGCGAGAATTGAAATCGGGATCCTTTGCATGTCAGATAACATGGTGTCTACTGTCGACGCTCGAGTCGAATAGGTTCACGATTTTTTTTTATTAAACTATGTTGTTGACACATTACAATGTATACTTAAACACGTTCAGTGCCAACGACTCGCCTTGCGAGACGACATAAATCTTGTTGATGTGCTGGCGACTCGCCGGCCGAGTTCAATGTTTTTTGCGAATATTTCCTAAACGTCTCTATTTTCTACTGAAACTCAAAGTGTAGACTAAATAAACGCTAATATGAACATTTACGCGGTGGCTCGTATTTACGACTATTTTTATAATACAAGAAAAAAGAGCATCTAAATATGTAATTAAATGTATATTCTTTCAATTCAATGAATAAATACTTATTTCGTACTGATATTATATTTTTAATATAATCATTTCTATTCCATCTGTGTAGTATTTCTTCATGCACATTATAGAAAATAGAAATATATACACTATCGCGACTTCCGACGTGTGGGATGTTTGTGATATCGTCGGGAATAAAGTGAGATTACGTAAAGTTTATGAAATGATAAATTGTACGTGACATCGAGGTATAGGGAGATAAGGATGCTTTTCCACCAGATTTATAAGGTACTTAGGTACGAAATCGAATGATATGATTGTTTGATTTTCATTGTTTAAATTTCTTAGTATTGGTGGAAATAGGTTTAATAACGCTATGTTTTGTTGGAATGTGAGCTAAGGATCCGTGGCTGTCGTAACTATGAGTAGGGCTCTAACTCTAGATGTCGTACTATGCGCGTTAGTCACCGAGTTTAGTACTGCTACTTCACAGCACATTTTACCCGCTTTTGTTATGTTCATAACGAGCTTACTAACGCGCGAGTCTAGAAACAATTTGGTTTAAAAAAATTTGATGCTTCATTTCCTTCTCTCTGAAGTTTGTGTAACAAGTGCCTCTAGCATGTCGACACTCGCAATACACGGGAGTTGCCTACGATTCGACAGTCTGCTGAAGCGCATCAAATTTACGCGCATATATTATTGAATTCACGTGATGCTCGTGGATGTGATATAGGTACCTATGGGCGTCCAATTCTTCATTAGCATAGGTATGAATGCTCGCGAGACGTCCGAAACCATTCGCGGCAAATTCGCCTTTTCTGGACAAGGTTTCTGCTTTGGTGGAAACGGTCAAGTTGTTTCGTAGTTTCGACCCCACTCACTCGCTATTTACCTATTACCTCGAGTACGTATGATGGAATAGCACCCTTGTTACCCGGCTACACGTGGAAAAGAATAAACGACTGAAAAATCTATTGAATGCGTGTCAATAAAGAAAAATGATTGTGATGCATCTTTTTGTATTGGATATAAGAGACGAACCTTCGTTGCCTCTTTTTATTTTTTATTCGTCATTTGAATAACTATGTATCTAGTTTTATCTAAAGCTACTTTAACGTGGGACGAACCTCATAACTATTTCTTTCCTTTGGTTATGAATTATTTGAAGAAACACCAATTTTACACTTAAAATTAAAATTTAAAATTTGGTGTTAATATGATAGCTTCGCCGTTATGCTTTTAACAGCAATATGGCGCGGATTTGTTTTGCTTTGGAGTATGTGGTAAGGGTTATATAACTACATAGGCACGAGGCATTCCAACTTAAGCATTTATCGGGTGTATCAGCGCACATGGGATAAGATTCAGACAGCACACCTGCCCTATTCACCGGTGGTTTCTTGTCTCAGACATATTTAGGTCGTCTACATACATCGCGAGGTGTTCCCGCACGCACCTCAAAGACATCTCAAGAAGGATGGAGTAGCTAGCTCCATTCCGAATCGAAATGAATTTAATGATGATGTTAAGATCACGGACGACTACCAGCATACCAGTAAAACGCATAAAGGGCGTCCAGTGAGACACCGTGGGGTTTTAGCCGGTAGGAGTCCGGCATATCCTCTACACTGCTCCACGGCTGGAGGAATCCCTGGGGGGTTTCCCCACGTAATAAAAAGGTCACCTACCTAGTTACTATGTAAAACAAGAAGATATCGAATAATAAACGTGAAATGATTTAATAAAAGGGGCCGCTCCTATTTACATGATCTGGATTACAATCGCAATATGATATGAAGTTCGATTTGATTACGGGGAGTTTATTGCCTTATCGGTAGATTTTGTTTGAGATATCGTTATATTATTTTATAATATCAAGAGAAAACCGTTGTTCATGTTAAAGATATCGGAAACTTGTAAGCGGATATTGTTTAATTAATTATTTATTAGAATCTATTAATAATAAATAATTAATACAGACTATTTACTTCACGGCCCGACTTTGACTTACCTACTTTGGGGGAGCGGTCATCATATCGGTCTGACACGGAAAGAGTTACGTGTTCGATCCCCGGCCAGGCAGACTGAGGAATTTGGATATCAGTCCTGGGTCTGGGCTGTGAGTAGAGAAAACGTTTTTTCTTTTTTTTTATAATATGAGAGTAGCAGACGAGCATGCAGTCCACCTGATGGTAAGTGACTACTGCCGCCCATGGACATCTGTAATCTACCCCAGATAGGATTAGATATTCCTACCTGAGGTCGGCCACAGATGCGCCGCTACCCCTGAGGACTAAGCTGGAACGCCTCGGAAAAGTCTATCTCCCTTACCACACCCTTCAAACCGGAACACAGCAGCGCCTAACACTGCTGTTATTAGGTAGAAATAGGTACGTATTTTTACACTAATAAATGAATACCGTAAACCAGTTTAGAAGGCTGTTTTTTTCTTCAACAATTTGTTATATAATGTATATGAGCAATAATAAAGGATTTATGGAAATTTATCTCCTAAGCGGACTAAGACTCGTCCAAAGTCAAGTCCGCTATGCTAAATATTATATCATGTTCATATATTTTTGTTTGGTAAAAAAGTAAACGCGTAGGTGAGAAAATAGGCATATGAGCTTTATACAAATTGGCTATTATTTCGCAGTCACAGACAGACGGTTCACTCTTATTTATCTACGTTATATCATAGATTAGGGTCACGAAATATTTTCTATACTTGCAACATCGTCTACGCGTGAAAACTTACTGTCTGTTTTGGGGAGAAACATTATATGAAAAAACTTCTCTCTTTATTTACATAAATACGAATAATATTCTTTGCGAGGCAATATCAAAGGAATAACAAATACGGCTGGTTTTACACAATATTCAGGAGGCGTTTCTACCATCAAGAAATACACCGTGTGTACGCATGAAAAAGTTATATTTATTGAAAAATAAGAAATAGTAGTAGTAGTAGATTGAATAGTATTAACGGGCGTTCCCAAAATTAAAACTGGAAAATGTTGTAAGATTTTGAAATGTAAATTTAAATTTTCCAAATTTTAAATGCTGCTGGTATAAGAATATTTTTTAATATCTTTCAGTAAGTAAATTACGGTAAAGGTCAGAAGGGTCTTGCTTACAATAAGGGTTATTGCGGTTAACTTCTTGTTTGGATCAATCAAACCTTCGATTAAGTTTTCGAACCCATTCAAAGGTCCCAACTCAACCCATATTACTTCACAGTTTGCTGGTTAAGAATGGCGCCAAAAACCTTTGTCTATTCTTTTTATTTATATAAATTGTAAATAATTAGTCACACGTATAGTTATAAGCGTATGAAATAGAATTCTATAGCCATGATTGCTCGCAATGCATAAATTTCCGAAGTTTAATCCCCGGCTTAGCAGACATATAAATCAGGTAATAAAACTGTTCGTTGCAGATATGAATGTTATGAGCAATGAGCATAGGCTTAGGTTTTTCTCCTTGGTTATAAGTGTTATAACTTATATCTTCTTTGCATGTACCTACTATAAGTCGAATGTCGAATGAAATGATGAATTCATTTCTGCGGCTCGAAAAACGAAGACGTTACGTATATGTGTTAATATTTCCAGATTGCGTTGTGCATTAAGTAATCATCATCATTTTATGCAACATATGCGAGTTAATCAATCTATCTTATTTTTGCTTACTAAAGATCGAAATTTGAGTATTTCTAGTAGGCAGTAATTGTCAAATATTGATCTTTAGTAGGCAAAAAATGATAAATCATTGTCAGATAATTATTAATAGCGGGCGTTAATGGTAAAATAAAGTATGAATGGTATATCCATCCAGAAGCCTTTAAGACTCCAATGCTGGACATAGGCCTCCCCTAGTCTGCGCCACTACGACCTGTCTTGAGCGGTCTGAATCTAGCGGATACCCGCAGCTCTTCAGGGCATCAGTCCACCTGTTCGGGGGGCGTTCTGTACTTCTTTTGTATATAGATTAATAATAATATATTCAACAGCTGAAGGTGGATCAGAAGAGATGCCGGCGGCCGGCGCTGACCCCAGCGCCGAGCAGAAGGAGAAGCTCATAGCAGCTGTGAAGAAGGAGGTCAAGCAGTTGATGGAAGAGGTAATATAACTCGTCAATATAATACTATAGGAGTAGCAGGCAAGCATGTAGTCACTCCGATAGGCCCTATTGCCGCACATGGTATCTGCAATTAGTGGATTATAGGTGGAATGGGAAGTTCACTTTGAGATAGGGACTGTCTTAAATATCTTTCAAATACTTAACGATATTTTGCTGCTATAAAGTGGATTTTGATGGACACCTTCATACAATTTAAATAGAATATGATTAGCCATAATTGGATTGTTTGCTAATGTCCCAAACCGCCTATGAATTTTTGCTACATTTGGTCCCTATACAAGAACTTATTACATAAAATTGTTCTAATTTTGCGTATAACTCTACGTTGTAAAATTACAGCTAGCTATGGCGAAACAACATATAATTACTTTAGATTTAATATTTGTGTAGAGTTTTAAAGACGTCCTTTTTATTTACATATGTACGAGAAATACGACGTAACGTCCACGAAATCGATAGCCATTTGTTACGAAGTCCTAAACCGAAATTGATGGGTATTCCCGACCCTCCAATAAATAGCAGTCCTTTGCTCCGGAGCTCAATTCGGATGGTAGCAATTTGTGCTTTTACGGTCCATATGGTAACCGCAACTGGTGTTTGTTTTTGATGATATTGTAATGTAATGGAAGGTGTGTTATTAAATTGTCTGGAACGACTGATGCTGAAGTGTCGTTAAAACTTTGTTGAACGTAGAACATTTCGTGGTTTAATTGAGACACCATCACAATAAGTTTTTCCGCCCAATAACATCAGTTTTAAGCGCTGATATGTTGTGCCATAAGGTTGCAAACTAATTGGAAGTAGTTTTATCGTAACTTTATAACATGTATTTCTGAAAACTAACGTTACTACAACTATTAAAACTGAAACTGAACTTGAAATACTCAAAACTTACTATTAATAAACCATCATAAACTACCTACAACAGAAATTGCAATTACAGAAAAACAAAAGAGGATTAAAAACAAATGAATACCTATTAAAAGTAAATTTAAAATAATCCTCTTCTGCGTCTGGGTTGAAAAGAATCGCAGGATATTAATTTTGAAGCTTTGAATATGCATGCTCATGCCGAGGATTTAAATTGGATTATACGATTCTCGAACAAAAAGCGTTCAGAATAATTGCAGTATCCATTCAACTCGTAAAGCGAGAAGTAATTAAATATGCATCATACGTGACAAGCCCAATTATTCTATTTTTATATCGACGCATGTTTATGATATTATTTTTATTCTACAAAATATCTAAGTAAGTTTAATTGACATTTTTATAATAGGAGTAGCAGACGAGGATGCAGTCCACCTGATGGTAAGTGGCTGCTGCCGCCCATGGACATCTGTAATCAACCCCAGATAGGATTAGATATTCTTACCTGAGGTCGGCCAACGATGCACCGCTCCTTTTGAGGTCTAAGCTGGAACGGCTCGGAAAAGTATGTCTTCCTTACCCACACCCTTCAAACCAGAACACAGCAACGCTTAATTAACACTGCTGTTATAAGGCAGAAATAGGTTTAATAGAAATAGGTGATAATGTTTTTCGGGTGCATTTATTTATATCGATTTTATTCTCTTTGTTACTTTAAGTATTACTGTGTTGTTAGGACGCTTTTCCTGTCGCGCGTGTACCGTGCCCGCACTCACGTCCCACCCACTGTAATTTCTTCGCAATCTACTCGTGTTTGCGTATGACACGATAGGATACAAGTTACGCGCGTGCCGACGGGACGCGTGACAAGAAAAGCGCTCTTACAATTTATTCTTTAAATACAAAAATACTGCTTCTATATGTTCGTCCTCAAAACACGAAAAATAGTCAATGGATAGACTTGAATACTTACATAACGTTTCATTACTATATAAGAGTGTTTTATATACTTTTTTATCCCAAAGGTCTCACGGGAAATATCTGACTGAGTCACAGCGGAATGTGGCCGGATTTTGCTAGTATTTTATAGGACTAGATTCCATTTAAAAAATGTTACACATCTTCCTACATGTTTGTAGCAAAATTTATAACTTTATTTCTGATAGTTCTATTGAGTACTCGATTTTTTTGTAGTTATATTTTTGGAGTTTACTCCTTAAGAAACGATTTGAGTTATAAGGCCCGGTACGGAAATTTTATGAGGAGTACAATCAAGTGTAACACGAAAAGTTGAGGCGTTACGTAGAAAGAGACAAACATATATATCCACACTTTACGCGCAACACCAGTGAAGTCACTGAATAGAAATGTCATAATTTTATTTTTTTGTACTAGTGACGTGAAGGAATGCGTTGTATCGGTAAAATAGGTTCACAGACTACATATTAAAAGCCATTATTATTTTTAGCCACAAATAAAACATAGATAATTTAAAATAAGCCAAATACGAAGGTGCTAAACTCGGACATGTATACATGTCCGTGGACGGTTACGCTACATTTCGTTTCGGACATGTATACATGTCGCTGGGCGGCAACGTATAATGATCCATTACAATCCCTCCTTTTTATTACAATCATCATATCCTCTCAAAAAGGAAGTAGCGTTTTTAACCAAAATATGAATCAAGAGTGCTTTTATTAATTTAAAATACAGTAAGTTCAAATCCCATATGAAAGTAATTATTACAATAAAAATAATTAGCAATATATAAAACATTAAAACGTCATTAACTATTCTCTATTCGATATATATCATAATTATCGTTGGAGTAAACTCCAATCGTGCGTCGTAGCTGAAACACACACACTTTTTTTTTTATAGACGAAAAACATGAACTGTGTATGACGTATGAAAAATAAATAAATAGAAATCCCAATTTTTGTTCTGCTACAGTATTTTTCTAATTTAGTCTTCAGAGCTAGCAGACGAATATACCAACATAGGATTCTTCAGTTCACTTCCGTCATCTACCAATTCTTGTCCCACTGCTGAGGCACGGGTCTCATAGAGGGGCTAGTGCCCTTAATACCTATTAAATGATTGTTTTATTCACATAATGAGTAAATTTTCACAGGTATCATAACTTGTACTACTTCTGCTAATGCGCATTTGGTCAGCATGTTAGCTTACAACCTCACTGTTGCCCACTGTGTGTACTTTCTAGCATTTGGATAGAATTATAGACGACGATATGCTATAACACTTTACTTAATATGTTCATTTCAACAGGCCGTGACACGCAAATTCGTTCATGAGGAAAGCGGAGGTGTGACGGCGTTGTGCGGTGCGGTGGAGGCGTGCTTGGGGCAGGGGCTGCGACGCCGGGCTCTCGGGCTCTTCAAGACCAGCTCCACCACTGCACTGCTGCATAAGATTGCGAAGGTGAGCTTAGCTTTGATAAGAAGTTTGTTTTGGTTAGTAATGTTTAATACTTACTGGTTGTCGAGCGTTTTTATTGCCTTTGGGTACTCATTATTAAAAATGAATTGGGATTTTGAATAATAATGGCTCTGTTAATAATGAGTTAAGGGGGGGGGGGGGGGGATTCGCGATTAGAACCCATCACAGATGCTTATATTATGTTAGTCATTTAATTTGGTCCAAATATTATTTAAACATACGAGTACTGTATTAAAAATATTTTACTTAAGAGCACAGGTATGTGAAGGCATGTGTTATAAAGGAATTTATACAGTGATATTTTTATGACCGACGCCTTGTAAATTGAAAAAAGTTATAAGTTTAATCTAAAACCACTTTACGAAATTACTCTTAACTTTTAATTTTATCTGACTTACGTTTTTCATATTACAAAGTAACTTTAACAAAAATGAATTTATTTTCATACAAAGTAATACGTACTCATAAATAAATTGTATTCTGTGACCCTAAAGGGTCATAGTTAATAAAATTGTAATTGTAAAATTACTTATCTATAAAAACTTCTAAATGTACGTACTTGCTTTTACTTAATTGTTTTTGGAAAAACTATCTACAGAATTATTTTGTATTTTATTACGTACTAGCTGACCCGGCACACTTTGTACCGCCTCAAAATCTATTTATCAAATATATTTCATATAAAATGTTACTCGTGGATAATGTAGTTTTCGAATGGTGAAAGAATTTTTAAAATTGGTCCAGTAGTTTTTGAGCCTATTCATTACAATCAATCAAACAAACAAAGTTTTCCTCTTTATAATATTAGTATAGATTATAGTAGGTATTATATTCCCAATAGTTATGGTAATGCATATTGATGCATGCATGCGTGCCCTTTTGATTTTGCAATATGGATTTATGAAAGTTAAAAAAAATGTGAAATATCTCAAGTAGAACAGTTGATACATATGTATATTGTACGTATTTTTAATCAAAAATAAATACGTTAGTTGTTTATAACGTTTGTAACGTTTTGAAAGAAAGCTCGTTTTCGTACACACATGTAGACGGATACATTTAAAGTTAAAATAAGGAATTCCAAAAATCACTCAGATAAGCCAACGTTTACTATGAAACGCATTAGTCTCGGTAGAATTTGAATAAATTGGAATATCTGAATTTTTATCGCTCCTCTTATTGATATAGAGATACGAGGATGAAAGGGGATTTCCACTGATTCAAATATAGGTACTTCAGTCTTCAGATAGCTTACCTATTATGTACTACAGTTATGTAAAATTGGTCCCTCGGCGGTCCCTTTCAGTTCTCTTAATATTTTCTCTAACAGCGCTCATATTTACTCAACCAATGTTTCATAATCGCCTTAAATTCGTAATTTTCGTTAAATATTTATAAGATTCGGATTTACCAGGTGTGTTATAACGAAACGCAATTCTGTTTTTACATATATTATAATGTATAAAACATTTTATGTAAGATTGTTTTCTTATTAAATTGGTAAAGTTATTTGTTCAAGTAATCGTATGGATTCCACGTAATATACTGCGATCAGCATTGATATATAGTGACCAACTCTTTAGAACAAGATAAGTCGTTTAATATGAAAAGCGGTTTAATATGTACTTGAAGTATTTTCCGTCTAAATTGATTTAACCTAGTGTTTTCAATAGTAGCCTTGCTACCCCCTGGGGTTCGCTAAGTTACATTAAGTAAGTCGCGGGACGTCTCAGTTTTAAAAAAGAAAATAGCACAATATTAAGTTAAAAAATATTTGTTATATATTTTTACTGAGAAACTGTTAATGAAAGGCTCTTATAGATACTTCATTATGTATTTAACCGGTAATTTGTCAGGAAAATAAAAAAATAAATATTATTACGGATAAGTTTTCAGTAAAATAACAAAATTCGCGTTAGAAACAGCCGATTAGTAGTCGTAAAATATTTTCACATATTAAGAGAAACGTCCTATGAAATCAAAGAAAAAAAGCTGTTCGTTCGAAATTTGATTTCCGAAACCATAAATACAAAATGGCAGTGAGTAGCAAAACACAGACAAATAGATCCATTTATTTGTATACATATATCGGCGGGTAAGTGCTTCGAGAGCTCGAAATGGCTGAATAAATAGATTGAATTTGAAAAGCAATACAATGCATCGTGTTCCCGAGGGGTTTCACCGTTTCGAATCATACGTGTTATGCACACGTTAAATTCAAATGTTATTTTCTTAGTCGGATGATCGCAATTTATTTTGTGAGACGTAAGTTGTATAAGTTAGTCTTTAAGGAAAAAATTATATCGTTTAGGATGAGTTATTACTTATCTAACAGGTCTGCTTGATTTTCTGTTGTGGAGTACGCACTTGGTGTCTTCAGGTACCCGGGTTGAGAATGGTAAGAGTAGGAGATCGAACCGTCATACTAGATATCCCTGAGGATCCTGAAGTCCTCGGTAGTCCTCGAAGTTTGCGGTAAAAACTCATGTAACCGGGTGACTCTTCCTAGGCATCGTGGTAGTTTTTGAAAGCCGCCCCTTAGTTATGAGAAAACCTGCGCCTCGAAGTGAGACATGAAGGGTTATGATAGTCAATATGTGAGACGTTATTTCTTCTATCGAGAGTTTAAAAGCGTTAAGACGATGAATTAAATAAATGTAAAGTAAGTGAATTTGATCGGCATGATGATTTACGACTCTTTTCATCTCCTTCTGAGAAACCTACTCGTAAACACATCAGCGGAACAGTTATGGGTTATACAACACTATAAAACACAACAATAACATTACAAACAGGCTGTTACAAAGTTAGCAACACGTGCACAAGTTGTAATTTCAACATTTCAAGGGCGTTGTTATCTCACTTTGATACGGAGTTTGCAGACGTGTTCTAACGTACCTATTGTGTTGTCAGTGTAAATGGATACGTTTGGTCGTATTACCTTGTCCTTAAATTAAGGGCTCCTGTAATTTTTACAAGCTTTTATTTAACTAGTTAGTTCGTATGTATACGAGCCATATTCATATGTATGTGGGCCATGTGAGGGTAAAATATTGCAACTGAATTTTTAATCAGCTTATCCCATACGATTGAACTGAAACTTTGCATACACGGTCTGGATGACAATGCGTCATCCAATTCAATTAATGACGTCATTCTAAGTATGGAAGACTCCTCAATATGGTGGACCAATTTATTATGTTTCATGCACTCTCATGAGGTACTCATGGGTATCAGATTAATCTATTAGTAGGTTAAGTTTATATCGACTATCTGGTTATTGTATGAAAGATATGATGATATGAAGAAATTGATTTCGTTTTTTTACTGCGTGTGATACATAATATTCCTACATTTAAGTCTAGCCAATTTTCATGCATATTTTACTTCTAAAGTATGAGGACTCCTGCGTGAATATTAAAGGCACTGTGCCTTACGCAGTTTAAGCCTAAACGGAAGTTCGTTAATAAATAAACGGATTATGAACACTGGCAACTCTGGTTAGCATTTTAAAATCCTGAATGAAGAGGCACATCTGCTCAACATGTACCCGTCCTCAGGGGCCTAATTAGTTCCACTGTAGAGAAGTTATACTACGTGGAACAATCGTAACTCTGTAATGAAGTTGGGTATACCTTTGGGTTCGCTAGCAACTCTAAGTTGATTTGTTTTTGTACTCTGATTACGTGGTATACTAACCAAATGCGACCATTCTTCGGTATGGCTCAGTCTGATGTGAATTATTTGGATTTTTTTACCATGATTTTATTATCGTTATATATCTAGGTATGTAACGGATTCTTTGAACTCGATTTTTACCAACTTTGAACAGCCAGATTAATTTAAAATTTGGAACAATTATTAAGAACCGTTTACTTTTGTCCGTTAGAATAATTTTGTCTCATTGTCCTCATCGGGATCATCAGGATTAACGATTTTCCCTACCGAGACGCGGCCTGAGAATCGGGTCTACTTTACCGACAGCGTAGATAAATCAGTAACTTAATAGATATTCAGTACCGGAAGATGGCGTTAAATTAATACAAACATTGTCTTAGAAATGATTTTTTTTTTGACATCTACGTAAGGGGATGCGGATGTTAAACATCGTTGGGAAATTAAGTAAATCGTTAAATAGTTTCGGAATTTTCGCAATTGCGGATACGGATATCTGCAATATCCTTGATAAAATGTATCAACCCATGTACCTACTATCGACTACTTTTAGGTTTTTAGATACAAACTTATGAAAGCTGTTTTTGTATGCATTATGATTTGTATGACTTAGATTTTTTTGCTACGCTAATATTATGTTTTTGCTCAGTTTATGTATAAAGTTTAATAAGTGAATAATTATTTTTGGCTTATTTCCTGTACAAAAACCAAACCCGGAATCTTCTACGGATCCGCAACGCGGGTCATTAATCTTTCTTGTTTGACGTATTTCGACGACGAGGTCTTTGCGATCTTTAATAAGCCTCATTAGTTAGGAAATACTAATCAGGGAGCTTACTGTCGGGGAGACGGGAAAGAATAATTACGGTCTCAAATCCGGGGAGGAAATTTCTGTCCGCAGGTAATTAGGCGCCGTTACTCAGATATCCCGGATTAAGGTTGTATTCTCACTACCGTCTAAAGCTGACCAACCACTTTTTGCTATCGCATGAGTGATGGTTCCGTGAGAGTTCTTTTTAGTGAAAGTCTTATGGTCTCAAATCCGCAGGTAATTAGGCGCCGCTACTCAGATATCCTGGATTAAGGGTGTATTCTCAATACCGTCTAAGGCTGTCCAACCACTTTTTGCTATCGCATGAGTGATGGTTTCGTGAGAGTTCTTTTTAGTGAAAGTCTCATGATCTCAAATCCGCAGGTAATTAGGCAACGCTACTCAGATGTCCCGGATTAAGGGTGTATTTTCAATACCGTCTAAACCTGACCACCCACTTTTTGCTATCGCATGAGTGATGGTTCCGTGAGAGTTCTTCACGATTTTAATAATTTAACATTTAATTAGTGCCGTCGTTTTACGGTCTTCAATTCGAGGAAGGAATATGTGTTCGCGGGTAATTAGGCGCCGCTACTCAGATATCTCAGATTAAGGGTGTATTCTCACTACTGTTCCGTCTAAACCTGACGAATTATTGGCTACTATCGCGAGTGCAAAGTTGCATCGGCTACCATCATTTTGCTTAAGCTACTGAGCGGTTGAGTAAGTCGCTATTAATTATATCTATCTGTTAATTTCACCTTTATCTCACAGTCAGTTTGAATATGGAGGATTGTGATAAAATATTTTATTGGACAATTAATGACGAGTGAGAGGACGAAAGCGACAATATGAAACAACCCTTATGACTTAGGATTTATGACAAAGATTTATAAGTGCCTAATGGGTCATATTTGTCTAGGTCCAACTTATATTCTACCATTTTTTATCTTATTAGGTAATGTGGCAGAAAAATGTAGTTAAAAAGCTTATAAATAAAATCCTAAGGAAGCAAAGTACAAGTCCATGACAATTCAATTTCCAATCGCGGTACTACAATTAGACTTTTGGCAAAAAAAAATGTAACTCTTACCAACATTACTCTGATACAATTGCAAGCACTGTTTTCCATGAAGCAATAATAACAAACAATTATATCAGCAATTTCAAATCGAAAATGCTATTCGAGGAAGTAAATTAAATTTTAATCTATTCCGCATCTAGTATTTCCCAGAATCCGTTGCAGAACCATGTCAATAACGGACCGAAGTTAATCTCCTGCTACCTCTGACGGATTTGAAGCTTTCGCTGTATAAATAGTTGCTATGCACTGTAAACTCAAACATTGACATAATATATGCCATGGATTTGAAAATGATTTTTAACTAAAGATAATCGATTCTTCTCGCTATGGACTGTCATGTATAGTCCGCGCCAAACTTCTAGTCCACTCTGAAGTTGTTGTGCGCAGGTGTAGTCAGAGAGCTAATGTGGCGAACACAACTACAAGCATATACTCCGTAGCAACAGTAACGGCACACTAATGCAGCTATGTACCCGCGGACGAGAGCGGGCAGCGGACGGATGCCGAGGGGGGCCCGCGCTGTCTTCGTCCCGCTGATACCTACAATTTGTTGAGACGCGACTGGTTTCTATATTCAGAGCGGGCTAGATGTTTGGCGCGGACTCTACCTATCAACATACATTTTACCTGACTGCGGAGTGTAATGTTTTTAGAGTTAAACGATTTTTGTGACGTGACGTTGGATTTGTCTAAATTGTGGGAGTAACATCAGCTATAAATTTAAGCAGCCGGGTTTTTATTTTTATAATAACTACTTTCTGTTGTTGTTTAATGATCCAGGTGATGGTAAGTCACTACGGCTTTAGGACATAAAAACAGAGTTTCTATCTGAACCCGATCATAGATTTGTTATTACTCCTGAGTACAAAGGATTCCCCATATGTAAGTCAGACTAAGTAACTACAAACCGAAATGCAGTATTGTTTGATACTATAAATAATAATGAAGCGGTGGTACCTCTCTGGTCAAACAATATTGGTTCTACCTACCTACCAAAACCAACAGTATTCACACAAAGTCCGTTTGTCGAACCACAAAGGGCTCTACCAAATTCAACTACGCTAAATGCTCTATTGCTATATCAAATTCATGGAAATAAGGTTTAGTTGGAATATCTTATGTATTTGTGGACTATATTATATTATTATAGCAATGGTAAGCTGCTACTCTAAAGGCACAACTACACAGAGACACGTGTGCGTGTACACACACACCACACACACACACACACACACACACACACACACACCACACACACCACACACACACACACACACACACACACACACAGACACAGGCGGCACATGCACATACACAGGGCACACTACATTTGGTACTTTCCTATATTTAAAGTACCTGTTCACATTTCATATAGGTATATTTTAACCAAGATTTATTTACCAACATTTTAATAACAACATCAATAAAATGAAATCAGCAATTTTATTATTACCGCTGGGAATAACGGTCTGTTAAATTATTTTTCGTAGTTGATTTTGCTTCAATTGAAACAATAAAGTTTAATTAACAGTATTTGTGTTTCGTGTTTACGTAATGAAGTGCTGATTGCACTGTATTTGCGTTGGTAAATAGCGTGGGGATGTTGTGGATGGCTTGCGTCAACTTTACGTCGCACTACTGGGCAAGCGTCTCTTCTGACACCGTACTCCACCATGCTTTATAATATAGGAGTAGTAGACGAGCATGCAGTCCACCTGATGGTAAGTGGCTACTGCCTCCCATGGACATCTGTAAACAACCCCAGATAGGATTAGATATTCCTACCTGAGGTCGGCCACAGATGCGCCACTACCCCTGAGGACTTAGTTGGAACGCCTCGGAAAAGTCTGTCTCCCTTACCACACCCTTTAAACCGGAACACAGCAGCGCCTAACACTGCTGTTATTATGTAGAAATAGGTGTGGGCGTGGTACCGCCGGAGTCGAACCACAAAAGTTTCTACCACCTTCAAAGGTGCATCGGTTGGGGCAGGCCTGGGGCGTACTCCACCACGCTGCTCCAATGTATGTTGGTGGAGGAGTTAGTGGCCATCCCGTGTCGGATGACAAACTACCCATTAGGCTTCCAACGAGGTTTAACGACTACTTTCCTATGATAATAAGCGGGAATAACGGCTTAATGTGTCTTCCATAGCATGGAAGGGAATGGAAGCGTGTATGACATTTTTTTTTTTTTTATAATATAAAAGTAGCAGACGAGCATGCAGTCCACCTGATGGTAAGTGGCTACTGCCGCCCATGGACATCTGTAATCAACCCCAGATAGGATTAGATATTCCTACCTGAGGTCGGCCACAGATGCGCCGCTACCCCTGAGGACTAAGTTGGAACGCCTCGGAAAAGTATGCATTTGCTTCATCTAATCGACGGCTCCTACGTAAACTGGTGCAAGTGCGTCTTCACAACTTTACAGTAGAGCGATTTGAATGTTCTAATGCGTGTAACTTTAACATTCAAATAGTATTATTTGCACCAGTTTACACATTTTTATCTCCGATACTTATTGATCTTTGGAAAATATTTTTTCAGGATATTGAAGAATGGGTTATTTAAGTACGAATGATGCAATAAAAACGTTTTAGACATTTTGTAAGTATGCAGTATGTAAGTATGCAGACCCCGCCACGTTTTTGAGCTTCTCTAGAAAAATAATCCGCTAGTTTGTAATATTTTAAATGTATGAGTGAAATACTATTTGATTGCACGAATGTTTCAGACAGACAAATAATGTCCGGCTCCGTTTTGGTTTCCCTTAGTTCGTTGATGCTTATTTCTAACATATCTCGTTTATTGAGAAAACCTGCAATATTTTGATGGAAAATTCTTAAGCAGTTCTTATTCTCGAAAAAGCTGTGAACGCCGTGAGGTCGATTTCAGTAAATTATTTTCCTTTAGTCGTGGAAAGTAGTCTAGAATCGTTGTAAGTTAGTGTCTTTAAGGAAATTTAATGTCGCTTAGGATAGGTAACTTATCTGTTATTGATTTTATGTTGTGAAGTGCACTCTAGGTCTCTCCAGGTATTCCCTGTAGTTCCGGGACTAGAATAGGGCTACGGTATCCCCTGTCTGTCGTAAGAGGCAACTAAAAGTGGGCTCCCGGGGTTGCGGGCGGCAAGAGTGGGAACTCGAACTGTCCTGCCGTAGATCCCTGGAAATAACGTTATGTGTGGCGTTCCGCTAGGGATCCCGAAGTCCTCGGAGTCTGTGGTAAAAGCCCATGTTACCCGGTGACTATTCTAAGTCATCGTGTTAGTAATTGAAAGCTGCTCCTAGTTGTGGGGAGACCTGCTCCTAGAAGACACTAAAAGTTTACTCTCATCAAGAGTTACAAGGCGTATGAAATCAATTGATGAATGAATGTAAATTAATTTGATCATCATCATCATCATCATCAACCAACAAAGATTTTTTTATTCTTTTTATAAATCTCTCAGGTATGCAGGTTTCCTCACGATGTTTTTCTTCACCGTTTAGCAAGTGATAATTAATTTCTAAAACGCACATAACTTTGAAAAATCAGAGGTGCGTGCCTGGGATTTGAACCTCGGACCCCTCGATCGAGAGGCCGAGTTTCTTAACCACTAGGCTATCACTGCTTTATCATCGTGATGATTTCATCTCCTTCTGAGAGACCTATATCCATCAGCGGAACAGTAATGAGTTACACAATACTATATAACACAACAATAACATTACAAACAGGCTGTTACAAAGTCAGCAACACGTGCACAAGTTGTAATTTCAACATTTCAAGGGCGTTGTTATCTAAGTTTGATACGGAGTTTGCAGACTTGTTCTAACGTATCTATTGTGTTGTCAGTGTAAATGGATACGTTTGGTCGTATCTATTACCTTTCCCTTAAATTAAGGGCTGGTGTAATTTTTACAAGCTTTTATTTAACTAGTTAGTTCGTATGTATGTGAGCCATATTCATATGTATGTGGGCCATATGAGGGTCAAATATCGCAACTGAATTTTTAATCAGCTTATCCCATACGATTGAACTGAAACTTTGCATACACGGTTTGGATGACAATGCGTCATCCAATTCAATTAATGACGTCATTCTAAGTATGGAAGACTCTTCAATTTATTATGTTTCTGCACTCTCCAGATATGGGTATTAGATTAATCTATTAGTAGGTTAGGTTTATACCTACTATCTGGTTATTGTATGAAAAGTATGATGATATGAAGAAAACTGAGGTGTCGTTTTTTTACTGCGTGTGATATATAATATTCCTACATTTTAGTCTAGCCGATTTTCATGCATATTTTACCTCTAAAGTATGAGGACTCCTGCGTGAATATTAAAAACAATGTGCCTTATGCAGTTTAAGCCTAAACGGAAGTTCGTTAATAAATAAACGGATTATGAAGACTGGCAACCCTGGATGGCATTTTAAAATCCTGAATGAAGAGGCACATTTGCTCAACATGTACCCGTCCTCAGGGGTCTAATTAGTTCCACTGTAGAGAAGTTGTACTACGTGGAACAATCGTAACTCTGTAATGAAGTTGGGAAATACCTTTTGGTTCGCTAACAACTCTAAGTTGATTTGTTTTTATACTCTGATTACGTGGTATACCAAATGCGACCATTCTTCGCTATGGCTCAGTCTGATGTGAATTATTTGGATTTATATTTTATTTACCACGCTTTTATTAGCGTTATATATCTAGGTATGTAACGGATTCTTTGAACTCAATTTTTACCAACTTTGAACAACCAGATTAATTCAAAATTTGGAACAATTATCAAGAACCGTTTACAATACACGATTTTAATAATTTTGTCCCATTGTCCTCATCATCATCATCGGGGTTAACGATTTTTCCTACCGAGACGCCGCCTGAGAATCGTGGTCTATTTACCGACAGCGTAGATAAATCAGTAACTTAATACATATTCAGTACCAGAAGATGGCGTTAAATTAATACATTTTGCCATTCAAATGTTTTTTTGACATCTACGTAAGGGGATGCGGATGTTAAAATCGTTGGGAAATTAAGTAAATCGTTAAATAGTTCAGGAATTTTCGCAATTGCGGATGCGGATATCTGCAATATCCTTGATAAAATGTATTTACTCATGTACTTACTATCGACTACTTTTAGATTTTTAGATACAAACTTATGGAAGCTGTTTTTGTATGCATTAGGCATAGACTTGAATTTTTTTCGCTACGATAGTATTACGTTTTTGCTTAGTTTATGTATAAAGTTTAATAAGTGAATAATTATTTTTGGCTTATTTCCTGTACAAAAACCAAACCCGGAACCTTCTACGGATCCGCAACGCGGATCATCCATCTTTCTTGTTTGACGTATTTCGACGACGAGGTCTTTGCGATCTTTAATAAGTCTCATTAGTTAGGAAATACTAATCAGGGAGCTTACTGTCGGGGAGACGGGAAAGAATAATTACGGTCTCAAATCCGGGGAGGAAATTTCTGTCCGCAGGTAATTAGGCGTCGCTACTCAGATATCCCGAATTAAGGGTGTATTCTCACTACCGTCTAAGGCTGACCACCCACTTTTTGCTTTCACGTGAGTGATGGTTCCGTGAGAGTTATTTTTAGTGAAAGTGCCATTGTCTTACGGTCTTCAATCCGAGGAAGGAATGTGTGTTCGCAGGTAATGAAGGGCCGCTACTTAAATATCCCGGATTAAGGGTGTATTCTCACTACCGTCTAAGGCTGACCACCCACTTTTTGCTATCGCATGAGTGATGGTTCCGTGAGAGTTGTTTTGTGAAAGTGCTGTCGTTTTACGGTTTCAAATCCGAGGAGGAAATGTGAGTCCGCAGGTAATTAGGCGCCGCTACTCAGATATCTCGGATTAAGGGTGTATTCTCACTACTGTTTCATTTAAAGCTGACGAATTATTGGCAACTATTGCGAGTGCAAAGTTGCATCGGCTACCATCTTTTGGCTTAAGCTACTGAGCGGTTGAGTAAGTCGCTATTAATCATATCTATCTGTTAATTTCACCTTTATCTCACAGTCAGTTTGAATATGGAGGATTGTGATCAAAGATTTTATTGGAGAATGAATGACGAGTGAGAAGACGAAAGCGTCAATACGAAACAACCCTTATGACTTATGACAAAGATTTATAAGTCCCTAATAGGTCACATTTGTCTAGTTCCAACTTACATTCTCTCATATTTTATCTTATAAGGTAATGTGTCGGAAATATGTAGTTAAAAAGCTTGTAGATAAAATCCTAAGCAAGCAAAGTACAAGTCCATGATAATTCAATTTCCCATCGCGATACTACAATTAGACTTTTGGCAAAAAAAAAATGTAAGAGTTACATTTTTTTGAAACAATTGCAAGCACTGTTTTCCATAAAGCAATAATAACAAACAATTATATCAGCAATTTTCAATAGAAAATCCTATTCGAGGAAGTAAATTAAACTTTAATCTATTCCGCATCTAGTATTTCCCAGAATCCGTTGCAGAACCAATGTCAATAACGGACCGAAGTTAATCTCCTGCTACCTCTGACGGATTTGAAGCTTTCGCTGTATAAATAGTTGCTATGCGACTACTTCACTGTAAACTTAAACATTGACATAATATATGCAATGGATTTGAAAATGATTTTAACTAAAAATAATCGATTCTTCTCGCTATGGACTGTCATGTATAGTCCCCACCAAACTTCTAGTCCACTCCGAAGTTGTTGCGCACAGGTGAAGTCA
Organism: Epargyreus clarus clarus; assembly: GCA_014595695.2. NCBI lineage: Eukaryota > Metazoa > Arthropoda > Insecta > Lepidoptera > Hesperiidae > Epargyreus > Epargyreus clarus. The sequence goes on along the minus strand of JACTTY020000085.1, from coordinate 521,469 downwards.
GAGAGCTAATGCGGTCGAACACAACTACAAGTATATACTCCGTAGCAACAATATGAGCACACTGACACAGCTATGTACCCGCGGGCTAGAGCGGGCAGCGGAGGGGTGCTGAGGGGGGCCCAGCGCTGGCTTCGTCCCGCTGATACTTATAATTTGTTGCGACGCGCCTCGTTTCTATATTCAGAGCGGACTAGATGTTTGGCGCGGATTCTACCGATCAACATACATTTTACCTGATTGCGGAGTGTAATGTTTTTAGAGTTAAACGATTTTTGTGACATGTCGTTGGATTTGTCTAAATTGTGGGAGTAACATCAGCTACAAATTTAAGCAGCCGGGTTTTTGTTTTTATAAAAACTACTTTCTGTTTTGAGATGGTAGTAGCTTTATGACTTTTTTTAAATTCTAAATACAATGTAAACGAACCTGCATTCCAGCTGATGGTAAGTCACTACGGCTTTAGGACATAATAAATATAGTTTAAAAAACTAAAAAACACGCTATAACAGTTATTGAAAGTAAAAAGCAATAATTGTTCTAGTAAATTTGCGATGAACTTTCTCTAAGGTGCTCGGACAATCTCGCCTCGAAAATTGTTAATCCTGAGGATGTTGATAAGGACCATGGTACAAAATCGTGTATTATCGTAGGTTATTGATAATTCTTCAAAATTTTGGATTAAACTGGACGTATAAAGTGGATAAAAATCGGGTTCTAAGATTCCGTTACATAGTTAGATACATACATACATACATACAACCCAAGCTAATAAAAGCGTGTTAAAACAGAGTTTCTATCTGAACCCGATCATAGATTTGTTATTACTTCTGAGTATAAAGGCTTCCGCATATGTAAGTCAGACTAAGTAACTACAAACCTAAATGCAGTATTGTTTCATACTATAAATAATTGAATAAATAATTGAAGCGGTGATACCTCTGGTCGAACAATATTGGTTCTACCTACCTATCAAAACCAACAGTATTCACACAAAGTCCGTTTGTCGAACCACAAAGGGCTCTACCAAAATTCAACTACGCTAAATGCTCTATTGCTATATCAAATTCATGGAAATAAGGCTTAGTTGGAATATCTTATGTATTTGTGGACTATATTATATTATTATAGCAATGGTAAGCTGCTACTCTAAAGGCACAACTACACAGAAACACGTGTGCGTGTACACACACACACACACACACACACAGACGGCACATGCACATACACAGGGCACACTACATTTGGTACTTTCCTATATTTAAAGTACATGTTTATATTTCATATACATTTAACCAAGATTTATGTATCAACATTTTAATAGCAACATCAATAAAATGAAATCAACAATTTTATTATTACCGCTGGGAATAACGGTCTGTTAAATTATTTTTCGTAGTTGATTTTACTTCAATTGAAACAATAAAGTTTAATTAACAGTATTTGTGCTTCGTGTTTACGTAATGAAGTGCTGATTGCACTGTATTTGCGTTGGTAAATAGCGTGGGGATGTTGTGGATGGCTTGCGTCAATTTTACGTCGCACTACTGGGCAAGCATCTCTTCTGACACAGTACTCCACCATGCTTTATAATATAGGAGTAGTAGACGAGCCTGCAGTCCACCTGATGGTAAGTGGCTACTGCCGCCCATGGACATCTGTAAACAACCCCAGATAAAATTAGATATTCCTACCTGAGGTCGGCCACAGATGCGCCACTACCCCTGAGGACTTAGTTGGAACGCATCAGAAAAGTCTGTCTCCCTTACCACAACCTTCAAACCGGAACACAGGAGCGCCTAACACTGTTGTTATTAGGTAGAAATAGGTGTGGCGGTGGTGCCGCCGGAGTCGAACCGCAAAGGGTTCTACCACCTTCAAAGGTGCATCGGTTCTGGGACAGGCCTGGGGCGTACTCCACCACGCTGCTCCAATGTATGTTGGTGGAGGAGTTAGTGGCCATCCCGTGTCGGATGACAAACTACCCATTAGGCTTCCAACGAGGTTTAACGACTACTTTCCTATGATAATAAGCGGGAATAACGGCTTAACGTGTCTTCCATAGCATGGAATGGAATGGAAGCGCGTATGACATTTGCTTCATCTAATCGACGGGTCCTACGTAAACTGGTGCAAGTGCGTTTTCACAACTTTACAGTAGAGCGATTTGAATGTTCTAATGCGTGTAACTTTAACATTTAAATAGTATTATTTGCACCAGTTTACACATTTTTATCTCCGATACTTATTGATCTTTGGAAAATATTTTTTCAGGATATTGAAGAATGGGTTATTTAAGTACGAATGATGGAATAAAAACGTTTTAGACATTTTGCTACTTGTACCAGTATACGTAGGACCCGTCGTAATGCCCGCCATTCCATAGCTTTATATACCGGTTAAGATCTACACAAGTCGCGAGATCATGCGATATTAGTACCGCTAATAGATACGGTCAGTGCAACCAAAATCTTCCCTATAAGTCTATGAAAATACGCTTGTTATTTTGATTACGGGACATACACGAGTAAAATAATTCTGATATTCCTGCTTGATCCTCAAGCGCCCTTATCTTATTTTAATCCATTAGATAAAACATCAGAGGATTAAAAATATCTATTAACAAACTCAAACTACAAATAATATTTGTGGGATGAAATGAAAATCTAATTCCTCTAGGGCTGATTATTGTGGAAAAATTATCCCGCGTAAACTAATGTACGCTTTGCGTTCGAATCAAAGAGAAATAAACATTAAATATTGAAAAAAAGCTAATTACAAAATGAATGTTAATGTAATGTAATGAGTCTAAAAGGAGTGTAACATCTAAATATATACAACTCAAAGGTGACTGACTGACATAGTGATCTATCAACGCACAGCTCAAACCACTGCGGGCTGAAATTTGCCAGGCAGGTAGATGTTATGAGGTAGGCATCCGCTAAGAAAGGATTTTGATCAATTCTGCCCCCAAGGGGATAAAATAGGGGATGAAAATATTACTTCGTAACGCGAGCGAAGCCGCGGGCAAAAACTCGTTATAAATAAACGCATAAAACGTCACGCAAAAAATATTATTAAGAGTATTATAATATATATCAGTAGCAAAAAGCTGTTGGTAAGTGATCACTGATAACTGCAACTCTATCCCATTATCAAACTTGGAGAGAATTTATATTCTACTTGTCTTCAGCTATAGATGAATTGCTCTCTCTGAGAATTAGGTTGGAATGTTTCCTATAAGTGTATCAGTCTTTCAAATCAGTACGCTGTGGCATTTGACACTGCTGTTATAAATAGGAATGGCTGAAGAAAATCAGCCATTTAATGCTTTGATACAAAAATGTATTTTAAGATATACCTATAGTTTTTGACGTGTACATAAATACACGCACCGACTACTTTTCCGTTACATTAACCTTATTTTACGAGATATCGAAATAATATATAAGATTACAGATATCTCAGTGGCCCCGTCTAATCTCATTGATATATTGTATAACAATAAGGGTCGGTGTAAGGGTTCTACAAGCTTATGATAACATTATTTACAGGTGAAATCTTTATCTCTATCGTATAATGTCATATCAAATCGGATCATCATCAACCCACTATTGTCCCACTGCTGGGCACGGGTCTCCTCTCAGAATGAGAACGATTGTGTCTTAGTCCACTGCGCTGACAACATAATTTAGACAAAATAAGAGCCTAAAATAGAATTAACGCGCCGTTTCTATTTTAAACAATTTTAATTACTGAAGTTGTTGAGAAGATAATCAATGTTGCGAGTAAGAAATCTCTTAGATAAAAAGTTTTTAACTTCCCGCTTTCAGAGGAAAAACGAGAGCGTAAACTCATACCTACTTTTTTTTTTGTTCACGAGTTTTTTTTTTGTTGTTCAAACGCCCTCAGAAAAGAGACGCGAGGAGTTTGTACATATGTTGCTAAGTTTTCAAAAACGATGCCTTTCTATTAAGCCTCTGCTGTCTGTTTGTCACGGATGTTATAAGATAGAAAAAGGAGTGATTCTTGTGCTTCCCGAGTCGGCCATAACTGGCTCTATCACCTTTTTGTTCGCTTCATAATATTTTATTGCTTTCCACCATAGATTAGTAAAGTATATAGTAGTCATACTTCGCCGCCTTGAAATTGAATGAAGCCACAAACGGCTTATTTTAGTAAGTTCTTTTTTTGAATCCTTGACAAATAAAAACATCTTTAGTGAAAATTTACGAATAAATAACTAATTTACGTAATAATTACGTAATTTACGTATAAATAAATAATTTATTTTCAAATATTTTAGGGACATTTAGCACGGAGACGTGCAAAACTTTTTTACGCAACTATTTCAATTCTCAAAACTGGGTACTTTTTCTTGTTAGGAGTGAGTAATCTTTATTAATCTATGCTTTCCACATACAATTTTTTTTCCAAATTTTCTTACAAAGTGGTAGTGGTATGTGTGAGTTAAGCCTCAGAGTTTCTGACTCATTAAGATTCGATCAAACCGCAGGCCGGAAAGATAAGGGATGATTTGGGAATCCTTGCTGGCTCTTCGTTTATATTTCACGCTGAATTTCCATAAATAAGTGGGATTAAATATTCTTATCTTATGATGTATTAAAATGAAAATGTGAATTTCTATATTTAGTTTAATATTTTCTGCTTAATAACAGTAGTGTGGTGTGGTAAGGGAGACATTTATCCGAGGCATTCCAGCTTAGTCCTCAGATGAAGCGGCGCATTTGTGGCCAACCTCAGGTAGAAATCTGATATTATCTGGGGTTACACAGATATGGGGACACTCATATGGGGTTATACAGAGGTCTTTAGAGTTATACTAGAGGTGGGCTTAATGCTCGTTTGCAACTTTAACACTATAAAAATAAAAATAATTATCTCTATCTTAACCGACGAGTACTTTAACTACAAAATAATGGCCTAATTTCGAACTCTGGAAGCCAAAAATCGCTTAAGATTTTATCAGTGACGGGTAATAATGCTACAGTTAATTCAATTTGTGCAAGACAATTTATTTGTTACTACTTCAGCTACTCAGAAAATATTGTTTGAGACATAAATACTGTCTGCTGAATGTAACCTTTGCGAACATAAAACTTCAATGCCAATATCAATATTGCATTCGATATCAAGGTAGCGTCGCCGTTAAGTCGCTTTTGTAAACTTTCAAAGGAGCTTATCTACTTATCCGCTGCCTTTATGGGTAAGTGGGTAGAAGGTTGTGTCTATATTGTGAAAATGATTATATTACGTTATCATCGTAAACGTAATACATAATATTGTGAATATCATTATGAATATGATCAGGAATTGGTTAACGATGGAAGTGAACTAAAGAAGGTGGTAGAACCCTTCGGGGTTCGACTCCGACGGCACCACCGCCTCACCTATTTCTGCCTAATAACAGTAGTGTAAAACGCTGCTGTATTCTGGTTTCAAGGGTGTGGTAAGGGAGATATTCCTTTATTATTCCTAGATGCGCCGCTACCCCTGACGAATAAGCTGGAACGCCTTTGAGTAGTATGTACTTTTAAGCTTAATGTATATTCGAAGCTAGTTCAAATTCAATTATAAGACAGATGGGCACTGGACAGTCGACAGAAATAAAATTAAACACAAGCTTGAAAAAAACAGCATTTAACATTCAAATACGTCTGAAAAAGAGTTTCAACTAAACACCCAGTAAACATTTCTGAGTGCATTCATTTTCTAGCTGAAACTGGTGGAAGCAAATTAGTAATACACATGCCTTCAAGCGCCCGCTGCGCTTGTCGTTTTCCTTTAGAGCAACTTTGGCTTGGTTTATTTTCTTTGCAAATAGAGTTAGCGTGTAATACTGTGCAAAGAACATGGTACTTTGCTAATTAAATGAGGTTTCTTTATACGACTGAAGTGGCATTCGTAGTCCACCTGGTGGCATGTCGTCTATGCACATCTGTGATCAACTCTATAAAGAATAGGATCTACCGAAAGGTGATCAATCCACAGAATCACAGAAATGGCATCTAGCCATTTCTGTGATTCTGTGATGTGATTTCTGTGATCATTAGATATTCCTAGCTAAGGCCGGTCACAGATGCGCCGCTACTCTGAGGACTAAGTTGGAAGGCCTCGGAAAGGAATATCTCCCTTACCACACCCTTGAACCAGAATACAGCAGTGTTTAACACTACTGTTATGAGGCAGAAATAGGTGTGGCCGTGGTGCCGCCGAGTCGAACCATAAACACTTCTACCAAAACGTAATATAATCATATTCACAATATATTATTGTATTACTGTACAATAGTCGTATGTAAGTCAACTGGCATCTACACCCTTCCACCGAAATGCAGAACTGCTTTATGCTAAAAATAGCTGTGGCGGCGGTATTTATAAATATTTATTTTTTTCATCTTAATTAGTTGCTAAGTATCTTCATCGTAACTTTATCTTCATCTTTAAGATGTGATTTTCCCGGATCATGAAAATTAACAGCTAGAATAAGGGAGGGCCGTGCTGAGGGCTCTATTGAACAGAAGATCATGTAGAAATTATTATGACTTATATTATTGTAGTTACGCTGTCAATTCACTGATGGGTATGGATCTCCGCTCAAAGTAACAGGTGTCTGAATCCGATGCGCTGGCCAAGTGCGAATTGGTAGGATTTACATACCTTCGAGATTTTTTTAAAAGAACATTTCGGCATGTATGTTTTCTCATCATAATCCTTTACAGTTAAAGTGATAATTAATTCGTAATAGGGAAATAACTTAGAAAATAGTCGTACCTAAAGCAACCTCGGACCCCACGATCAAAAGGCTGATTTATAAGCACCAGACAGTATCTTCCTCACTACTAAATCATAACTCATCACCGTCAAGTAAATAGTTTTATATAATTTGAATCTGTACTCATTCGCAATTCGCACACATCAGCCTACAAAGGCACTCGTGTTAGTGATGTATCGATTTTGTGTAACTAGCGCGCTGCGTGACGTGTGTGCCCGAACAATGTTGATACTTTCCACATTGTTTGCTGTGTATCGGAAAAACGTTTACATTTATACGTTTTGTATGTTAGTGTTGTGTTAGTCATATCATTGGTTCGAATTCAAGACACGCATCTCTGATTTTTCAGTTACGTGTGTAAGGGAAACTTCTAAGTTTTGACACGCCTGGGAAATGAAAAAATGTTTTGAAAGGTCTATTAATTAATTTGCATTTGGTCGGTAGATTATGGGCTAGCCATTCTTACTCTAAAAGGAGATCTGTGCCCAGGAATGGTACATTAATGGATTGACGACGACTTATATCAAATGATGATATAAGTTTTCACTCTTTAACGCTTTAACGCTTTCTACACTCACAGCCCCACACTGTGATTCCCTGTGTTTCGGGTGCCGTGAACACACACAGAGACAAATACACAAACACCCAGAACCAGAAACAGAAATCTAAATTCATCATTCAGATTTTTGTCTGGCCGGGGATCGAACCCGGGACCCTCTGCGCGTCAGACCGATATGGTGATCGCTCCGCCACGCGGGTCGTCTACTAAAAGTTATTACGAACAAGTCCCCTTTACTTTTAAATGTGATTTATCATAGAGTTCTAACTCTTCGTGGTTTAATTCTGGCAAAACTACGTCTATTTCTGCTTTCTGCTGATTTAAAATGGTAAAGTTAAACATCGCGAGGAAACCGCCATATTTGAGTCTATGTATGTCAAGGTATGTGAAGTCTACATATATGCACTTAACCAGCGCGGTCGACTATAATCGAACCTAACCTAACCAAACCTTTCTCATAGGACTGTCTTGTATTTCTCTAAATTAGAAACTTGTAGGTAATATTAATAATTCCTATTGTAGAGAAATAAATCTTAGCAAGGCGGTACATTAGAAAATATTTAGTAAATGGGTAGTAGACTCGTAAATCGCGTCAGAGTAATGAAATGTGCTGAACGTAATCGATGGAACGAGAGGATTGATGGCCGACGGCTTTCAACTAGATGAGAACCGTCCGTTTGTGGAAATGAAGAGACTACTAGATTTAATAGCCTACAGAGTATTAAATGGTTGTAATATATTATGGACCAAGTTGTCTTGTAAAGGAACGAAATGAGAATGTTGAGAAAAGAATACTTTTTATGTTAAGAAAGTCGCAAATGGATTTGCACCAACCAGTAGACCAAGGACGTCGGAGGCCCTGGGCGGAAAGTTCAATGGAGGCCCCCAGTGTCAAAAGTTGATTTGATTTTGAAAAAAATCAAATGTCTCATAGACGTACTCGCCGATAAATACGTATTTCAGTGATGATGAGTCTGGCGACCTTCTTTTTTAGCTAATAGCAACTGTTTGGGGCCCCCCAAGACCGGGGCATGGGGTGGACCGCCCCTTCCGCCCTTTTAGTCCGCTAGAGGTACCAGCTGTTATTAAAACTTCACCGATCGGTATCAAGTGTTAACATTACAATAGATCCATTAAAGTTCCAGTACTTTGAGAAAAGTTTTTCTTTTTACAGTAGAATTAAAAGATTTCCTTTCTGGGAAGTGGTGAAGGCTGAAGCTCCCGAAGACTGGCAAAGTGTGCTTAGATGTTACATGCCCGTTATAAAAGTGAATATAAGTAAAAATAATTTCTAATACCTATACCCACCTACGTATAAATTAACCAACTAAGTAATAAACTTTAGATTTCGCTTAAAAATGCTGGTAAAAATTTAAAATATGCTATACCTTATCTTTTGTTATTTCCCTGGGACATTAATAAACCCTCAATAGTGCCGCTTCATTCGGTAGTATCTAATACCGAATGAATATTCGGTATAGTATACCGAATACCTCAATATAGTAGAATCAATCGTTACTTATTATTCCATTATCGCAGTTACATGTTTATTTTCAACTACTAAAAGGTGTTATTGGAACCAATTTCACACCTGGATTATCACGGCGTTCTATCTATGTTTATGAACAACTAAGTAGAAAAAAAATGGGTTTTTGCTTAATAAATTATCGATTAAAAAAAACTCAAAATGAAAATGTGCTATACGTATTTAGTTTCATTTGTCTTTTCCCTGGAAAACGAATAAAATCTTAATAATGCCGCTTCATTGTGTAGAAGAATCGCCCTTTGTTGCTTATTATGTAATTAGCACCATTTGATGGACTCAAGAACTTGAATGGTAAAACCCTTTGTGGATCGACTTCGGCGGCACCACCGCCACTCCTATTTCTGCTTAAAAACAGCAGTGTTAAGCAGTTCTTTGTTCTGCTTTGAAGGGTGTGGTAAAGGATACATACTTGTCCTAGGCGTTCCAGCTAAGTCAAGGGTAGCGGCGCATCTGTAAGCAACCTCAGGTAGGAATATCTAATCCGTTGATTAGAGATGTCCATGGGCGGCTGTAGCCACTTACCATCAGGTGGACTACACGCTCTTCTGCTACTCCTATATAATTGGTATAAAAAATCCTCAGTAACGAAAACTTGTAAATTGGAACCAATTTCATACCTGGATTATCACGGCGTTGGGTGACAAACGGTTATTAACGATGAAACCATGATAGGCGGACAGCGCGTGATCAATTAGTCTCGTTTGCTCAATCGTTCCATTAGTACGGGCGTGTCACACACCTTATTATGTGGCTGAGAACTGAAGGTTACTCGATCAATGAAAGAATATTATATTGGAGGGACTTTCTTATATAGCCGCCTTTCACTGTTGATGTTCTTTTTGCTTTATTTATCTGCATTAGTTAAATGCTGATGGGTATTCTGGAAAACTCTGGAAGTTGGTAGAACCCTTTGTGGTTCGGCTCCACCGCTACACCTATTTCTGCCTAATAACAGCAGTGTTAGGCGCTGCTGTGTTCCGTTTTGAAGGGTGTGGTAAGGGAGACATACTTTTCCAAGGCGTTCCAGCTTAGTCCTCAGGGGTAGCGGAAATCTTTGCCGTCCTCATGCTATAGTTCCATCACCATATCTAGATAGATATTTCTACCTTACGTCAGACGTGTCTAGCTCAGAAGCTTGCATAAGTCAGTATTCTTGGAGGTAATCCTAAGGAACAATTCCAAACAGGATTGCGTATTGCACATATGAAGTTTAGATGTCAATTTTCCGGATATTTAAAAAAAAATGTATTTGAAGTGTCAAACGAGGATATTATAGACCATCTGATGTTTGTTCATGGACAGACCTATGTAATAAATCCCAGATAGGAATATAATTAAGATACAGATAAGTTGACAGGCAGTGATAGCCTAGTGGTTAAGAAACTCAGTCTCTCGATCGAGTGGTCCGAGGTTCAAATCCCAGGCATGCACCTCTGATTTTTCGAAATTATATGCGTATTAGAAATTAATTCTCGTGTCATAATGTTAGTAACCGTACTCCTCCGAAACGGCTTTACCGATTTTCACCAATTCGCATATTGAGTAGGTCTGAGAAACGGCTACTATCTATTTTTCATACCCCTAAGTGATAAGGGTTGTTCACCCTTATCATTTTTTTTTATTTATATGGCAACACAACGTTTGCCGGGTCAGCTAGTTGTCATATAATAGATTATTTATCATCATAGTATGGTATATACTAGTGGTATAATCCAGATAATTAATATCGACAACGATGATCTCCAACGCGTTAATTGAAACACACACATGAATGTTATACAGGTATGACATGTGTAGAGCAATCGCAATTTACTCTGATTGTAATTATGATGTATATGTACTCGTAGCTAATATGTAGGTACATAAGCTGACGTCACAGTTTCGTGAATATTATATGGATGGTTGTGCCATATGAGAGGCCATGCATGTAAGTCATTGTGGCATTGGATAATTGGCGCAGGCGGCTAAGTCCTCGGTGAAATTATAATAGGTACTTACTAGTTATTGATCGCGGCTTCGCCCGCGTTTAAAAGAAAATAATATAACATACTAACATATATAAAACTGAAAATTCGTACCTTCAACTTTGCCAATGCATAGTTTACGACTCAATCCTTACTAATATCGATTAAAATAATCGATGGTTTAGGTCAAAAAGATCGATTCTCCGATTAATCGATCTTATATCGCCATCCCTAGTTCCCGTGGGATTTCCGGGATAAAAACTATCCTATGTCCTTTCTCGGGTCTCGAGACTATCTTTGTGCAAAATTTTATTAAAATCGGTTCAGTGGTTTGAGCGTGAAGAAGAGACAACCAGACAGACAGACAGACTGACAGACAGACAGAGTTACTTTCGGATTTATAATATTAGTAAGGAGTAAGGATTACAAAATACATAATGAAAGATGAATATTAAGAACCTTAGTTATCAAGGTAGGCGCGGCGCTGTTTGAAAATAAAGTTATTTAAATATTAACAAAACTTTTTACGTACAAGTGAAAATAGTGTTTATTAATGTAATAAGTATATTACATTCCAATATATTGGTCTCATGAAAGTAAACTTAATTCGCTCAATAATTGCAACCCTTTTATTATCCTGTTAGGCATCTTTGTCCACTACTGGGGGAGGCCTGGATGTTATACTCTTCAATTTTTCGCTAATGGAGTGGAGTGGTGGAAGCAAGTACAAGTTAATGATGTATCTCTGTGAGATAGTTTAAAATTCTTTACACAACCTTTGTTAAAGTTTACCGAACTGTTAAATCCAGAATACTAGTATTTATTGAAGAGTACTGCAATCTGTTTTATGATTCCTTGATCATGAGAAACGGGTATTTTATGGTATTTGTTGTTGTTTATAAATGTAAGAGACGACGGTACCATAATTAGAACATCGTTATACAAAAACAAGTATAGCTAGGCAGTGACATGGCTAAATTAAAATTCGTCATTTGTAATACTTAGTTGTAGGTCGTAAAATATATAAAGAGTAAAAGAAACGAGTAAATTTGTAGTTATAAAAATTATTTTGAGGGCACAGACACACGCGTCAAATGTAATTTATGTAGAATAGTAGACCTTACATTTGTACACGTCTCATATTTATTACGTTTCAAAGAATATACGAGTGTATTTAAAATAACCCAAAATATTACATTTGTTTATGTTAATAAGCCTGGGCAAACAGAACTGAGTATTTTCAGGTCTCGGTGTAATTGAAGCCACTTATTTTCATTACGTTTTGTGATAAATTCAAGCCCCTTTCATCATTAGATTTGAGTGAAGCAAATACGCACGTAATATTATAATTGAGTTAAATCACTGCCATAGACGGACACTTGTAATCAAATTTGAAGGGCAACCATCGTACAAGCAACATAATTATTTTATTGACTGAATTGAAATGAAAGTAGTAGTAGTAGTAGAAAAATGAAGTATTTATGCTTTTTCCCTAGATTTCAAATGAATTTATTCCCTCTATAAATTTGAAATCTTAAATATTATAAACTCGAAGCACTGAGTGATACATTTAAAAGTATTTGTAAAGGTCAATTCCGCAGTTCTGCAAACAATGCTCGAGGTATCACGTAACTTTGCCGTTTAAATATTTGCACTTTAGTTCCGCTAGTGCGCTTGTACTCAAAGGCTTTTGAAACGTTTTCATCATTAAGAGGCACTACTCACAAACGAGAGTACAAAGCTTCTGGAACGGGGAACATTAGCGAAGGGATCTTTTTGTGCTTTAAGGTCACTACTGTACTGAAGCTGAAGGGATAGTCAACGGTCGTTTGGTAGTTCACACAAAAAGCGTAGTAAATAAGCTTAGAAACGGAAATAATTATTTAGCGTTTTCTACATATTTCTAGGTATAAAATATAGGAGATTCCTTGTGTGAAAATATGACATCACAAAGATAATCCACGTCATACAGTAAGTAGGGTAGAGTATCAAAAATATGAAATAGCGTGACAAGGGGAAAGGTCTTAGTTACTGGTTAAAATTAAATAAATAAATTACGTTAAATATGTTAATATATTATTACATTACAACAAGGGGTTAACATGTGATAAGGGTGGAATCTTTTAGGGTTGTCCCGTCTAAATTAGCCGGACGAAATAATTTACTTTCAAAAGTTTTACGTTTACTCCGTTTTACGGAAATAGGGTCCGTTCACACAGTCCGGCTCGGAGAGCATCGGCACGCATTTTTCTTTTTACACAGACCGGATCGTATACCAACGCTTGAAATTGGCCAGAGCGGAGCCGCCAACTTTTTCACATAGACGGGCTGGAAAGATCTGAAAGCGGGTGCACTTGCAATCGGAGCCGATCTTCTGCGCGAGTGACAAAGAGCACGCAATCAGTGCCGGTCGGCTCTTCATATTATTTCATACGAAGCGCTAAAGCTTTCTTAAGGACAAAAGAAGTGCACATGCAAAAATAAATCTTAATACAATTATTCAAAACTGTGTTTTCAACGTGATAAAAATCTACTCTCCTCTCCGAGCCCGTCTATGTGAAGGGACCCTTAAGGGGCCTTCAGTTATCTTTGAAGTAACCTTATAGTATGATCGTAGTAAACTTACGTCACATTAAGTAAAGTACATTATCGCATTATTGGATGAAGCTATTGTTAGCATAGTCTTATTTAATCGCCGATTATGTGTGTATTAAGTAAGCTAATCGTGTTCGGCTGCGGTAAAGTTTCCTTATAATACCAAAGTAAATATTCGAACACGGCTACGTACTTGATCATGAGAATCTTTATATATAAGTATCTAGTCTTTATAGATAAAGTTCTAAGTGCCGTGTTATTTTTTGTTTTTTTTTTTTCATAATATTGAAGTGTCAACAAGCATGCAGTCCACTTGATGGTAAGTGGACTGCATACTGTTTTTTTCACCTATAAAAGCTATATTTGCAAACTTTATATATTACGGGCTGTGCCCAATTTCACTCACGTTGAAGTTTAGCACGGAACCCTAATTATTTTTCTGAATTCAAAAGTCGTTTAAATTACTCTTCCTCCTCCTCCGGTGAAAATCCAGGCAGCCATTTCGGAGATGTGCCGCATTAAGGTGAAGGTGAACCCTTTGTGGTTCGACTCCGGCGGCACCACCGCCACACCTATTTATACCTAATAACAGCAGTGTTAGGCGCTGCTGTGTTCCGGTTTGAAGGGTGTGGTAAGGGAGACAGACTTATCCGAGGCGTTCCAGCTTAGTCCTCAGGGGTAGCGGCGCATGTGTGGCCGACCTCAGATGGGAATATCTAATCCTATCTGACTTTGATTGCAAATGTCCATGGGCGGCAGTAGCCACTTACCATCAGATGGACTGTATGCTCGTCTGCTACTCCTATATTATAAAAAAATAAACAGGTAGACAGAAACAAACAGACACATCAATTTATTTATTTAAAAACATATTTGCTTGCAAATATTACATTTTATAAAAGGTTTTGTAGCTATACGTTATTGATAAGTTTCGTCCTGTTTACATAGAGATCGATTACATCTCTAATAATGCTTTGAAATCTTATCACCTTTAGTTATAACGAAGTTGAAGACTTAAGAGCAAGTTGCTTTTGTATTGGACGAGCTGTGTTCTATTCTAGCTGTATTCTATTCTATGAGACATCGTGGCGTTCCGAACATTATTACGTTCCAACGCTATTATATCGCTCAAAGGGACGTGACAATTAAATGTGGCTTTGTCTTATGCCGTGTCACGGAATAATTGGGTTATTTAGTGCTTTGTAATATGTACAAAATTGCATAGTAACATTTATGAATATTTTAGAATAATAATTTAATGGTTCCTTTGCTTCATTTTTCGTAACCTAGAGGTTTAAATATTGCAATAAAGTCTAATTTATATTTGAATCAATGAGTATGCTAAATAATTATTACAAGAAATGCAACTTCTAAATACAGTGACTGTTGCGTCTTTCAATAAGTTCAACTATTTTTCATAGGAATTAATGGTTCATTATGATTGGCGGATGCGGCATCAATCTTTACTTATTTTTACTTGATACCTACTTCGCCTCAACTTAATAGTAATGTTGGTTTTATCATAATTATACATTATGTTTTTAATTATTCAGAATAGATAAATAATTATATTTTATTAATATTAAGAAATTCGAGTTGTATTTGCTTCCTTAAAAAAATACCGGGCAAAGAGGGTACCTTCGAGACTGAAAGCTCTGGCCGCCCTTGCATACAAGGTCGTAGGATATGAAAAGTTCAGAAGGACGTCTCTACGTTACCTTATGATAGCAGTAAGCGCTCTACTGTGTACGTGTGTACTAGTTTAAACTACGTGCATATATGTTTACGAGCTTTTGCCCGCGGCTTCGCTCGCGTTACGAAGTAATATTATTAACTAAGAAGATTTAAACAAACTTTCATCCCCTATTTTATCCCCTTGGGGGTATAATTGATCAAAATCCTTTCTTAGCGGATGCCTACGTCATAACATCTACCTGCATGCCAAATTTCAGCCCGATCCGTCCACGTCCAGTGGTTTGGGCTGTGCGTTGATAGATAACTATGTCAGTCAGTCACCTTTGAGTTATATATATTTAGATTAGTATTCTGCCTATCGTTTTACTATGTTAAGTACTATGGATTCAGTTGAAGAAGTAGAGATGATGATATTTTTTTCTACCTCTGTAAGCGACCTCTGTACTACTATAATTTTGACTGATATTATGTTTGAAAGGTGGTAGACCCGGCAGAACCAAAACCGGCCGGAACGGCTTCGTTTGTTCAGAAATTTACCACCGCCACCACTATTTCTAGCGTGAAACAGTTGTTGTTTCGGTGGGAGCGTGTGTAGACGGCTTAATTAAATATGAGGCGATATTAGTATTGAGCACTTGTATTGTGTGCTAACGTATCAGTGGTCCGCTTCAGATAAACCCCTATTGTAGATGGAGTAGGTTACAAATATTCATCTTAGAACGACGACCGCGACGACGACCCAGACGACCCGCGTGGCGGAGCGGTCACCATGCCGGTATGACGCGCAGAGGGTCCCGGGTTCGATCCCCGGCCAGACAGATTTCTAAATGATGAATTTAGATTTCTCTTTCTGGGTCTGGGTGTTTGTGTATTTGTCTCTGTGTGTGTCCATAGCATCCGCGATACAGGGAATCCTAGTGTGGGGCTGTGAGTGTAGAAAGCGTTTAAAACTTACTATCACGTGGACTGGACGCTTGTTTAGTACTTTAATTCTATAAAAATGCTCTCCTTTTCGCTAAATTCTCGAGGCGTATCCGATTTCATATATTTCTTCGATAATATACCTAATATGTATAATACTCAATTCCAATACCCGTTCGAGACCCTTTTCAAAGTTAATGGCTCGACAGCTAAACCTCTATAACTATACATACCGATTTCAATATAGCAAGCGTATGTTATAGCTGCAAATATTTAAGGTAAGGTACAAGATATCATCGTCATGATTAATCCCATTTGTAGACACAGATCTTTCGCATCTTAAAAAGGCTATAATCGATCAAATCAAAATAAGTTATGAAGAGTTCTTTTGTTCTTTGGTTCATTTATTTTTTGCTAATCCTTACATATTCTAAGATATTACATTTTAGAAAGATAAATAAAGCCAATTAAGAATTAATACTTATAGGTCTGGAAGGTGGTGGAATGCTTCATAGCTTGAATTCGGATGCTCCAATGCTTCAACTACATACTTTCCTATTGAAAGCAGTGGTAAGCACTGCTTTGTTCTGGTTTGACGGGTGTGGTAAGAGAGTGACATTTATGCGAAGCGTTCAAACTCAATTCTTACTTGTAGCAACACATCAGTGGTCGCTCCCAGGTAGGTTTCCAATTGTATCTGACTACAGTGGCTCATTTGTTACTTCTACCTACATTATAAAAAAATATATGTAGGACTAGACTATGTATTGTGTATATGGAGTTGATATAGACATAATAGAAATGTGAGATCTTTTTTATTGCCAATTTTTTTTTTATAATATAGGAGTAGCAGACGAGCATACAGTCCACCTGATGGTAAGTGGCTACTGCCGCCCATGTACATCTGTAATCAACCCTAGATAGGAATAGATATTCCCACCTGAGGTCGGCCACAGATGCGCGGCTACCCCTGAGGTCTAAGCTGGAACGCCTCGGAAAAGTCTGTCTCCCTTACCACACCCTTCAAACCGGAACAAAGCAGCGCCTAACACTGCTGTTATTAGGTAGAAATAGATGTGGCGGTGGTGCCGCCGTAGTCGAACCACAAAGGGTTCTACCACCTTCAAAAGTACTTGATTTAAAGAAGTAATTTGAACTGTAGGCACGAGTTTATTGGAATTTGTAAAAATTGGAAAACTTTCTTGATATATTAAGCTGTAATTCAGCTTAAATTAGGTACTTATTGGTAAGACATCAATTTTTCACCGCTCGGCGAGTTTACAACTTTGCCATTTTCCGAGCGTCAACTTCATGGACAACTTCTGGAAGTTTTCCTTTCTGCGTTCAATATTCTGATCAGTTTGTATTATGCTAAATATCCGTCTGCGAACGTGTTTTTATTTTTTATTTTGTAGATAGAAAAATATTCGCACACACACACCGTTTTAAATCTTCGTGTGGTAAGGGAGACAGACTTTTCCGAGGCGTTCCAGCTTAGTCCTCAGGGATAGCGGCGCATCTGTGGCCGACCTTAGGTAGGAATATCTAATCCTATCTGGGGTTCATTACAGATGTCCATGGGCGGCAGTAGCCACTTACAATCAGGTGGACTGCAGGCTCGTCTGCCACTCCTATATTATAAAAAAAGTGCTGTTTTGGTTTGAAAAGTGTGGTAAGGTATGGCACTTATGCCAGAAGTTTTAAACTAGAGCTTACGGGTAGATGGGTTTTGAAGGTAGAATCTTCTGTGGTTCAACTCCAGCGGCATCACGGCCACGCCTCCTTTAGCCTAGTAACAAAGGTGTTAAGCGCTCTTGTGTTCTGGTCATAAGGGTGTTTAAAGGAGACCTAGTTTTCCGAGGCATTTCAGCTAGGTTCTCAGGAGTAGCGCAACTATGCTCGACGTTAGTTAGGAATCGTATCTTATCTGGGATTGATTATAGATGTCCATGGGCGGAAGTAGCCTCTTATCATCAAGTAGAGTGCGCACTGGTTTGCTACGCTTATATTATATAAAAACGTATCTACGACCTACCTCACTTAGGCTTCCAATCCTATCTGAGGTTGCAGCCGTGGCCTTACCATCAGGTGGACTACGTTATTGTGTGCTACTTCTATATTATTAAAGAAATCTCAGTACCTATAAAGTGTACCTATAAACTGTTTGTATATTGTTTTTTTTATTACATCATGACCTTTTTCATATCTCTTACCTTTAGTATTGTTCGTAGTATGTACGATTTTTTTTTAATATATAAGAGTAGCAGACGAGCATGCAGTCCACCTGATGATAAGTTGCTACTGCCGCCCATGGACAACTGTAATCAACCCCAGATAGGATTAGATAATCCTACCTGAGGTCGGCCACAGATGCGCCGCTACCCATGAGGACTAAGCTGGAACGCCTCGGAAAAGTCTGTCTCCCTAACCACACCCTTCAAAACAGAACACAGCAGCGCATATCACTGCTGTTATTAGGTAGAAATAGGTGTGGCGAAAAAATAATATCGCGGTGAAAGTGACAAATGAGATTTTCATGTGAGGGGTGTAGTGAAATAGTGTGATTGATGGATTTCGGAGCTATGAGGCTTATGTTATATTCCGTAAATAGTGTACTATATAATACAAATTTATAATGTAGACAAATATGCTACATAATACAAATTACATTGCAACAACACACAAATTAATATGCTACAAGGAGGTGTGGGAATACTAGTAGAAGAATTTTAGGTTAGTTCTTGGAGGTAATTTTAGTACGTTTCGATCGGATAGGTACCTCTACCACAACTACTTTTAGTGCGAAGCACTTTTTCTATGTAATCAAACCCAGATAAGATCAGATTCTAACTGAGGTCGGCCACATATACGCCGCTACTCCTGAGCTAAGCTACTCGTAGAAAGCCTCTGAAAATAATGTCTTCGTTCAAACCAGAACACAGCAGCGCTTAACGTTGTTGTTATTAGGCACAAATAGGTGTGGCAGTGGTGCCGCCGGAGTCGAACCACAGAGAGTTCTACCACCTTCAGTTCAACTTCAATTGCTCACTTTCTACTTCAGTTTAAAAGAATCTGGACCGGAAGCAGGATACACACAAACGTAAGTTAAACATTCGAAAAGCAATTAGATAAGGAATTTTCCCTCTTTACATTTCATAACTTCTGGATAGCGATTCACCTTGAACTGATTTAATTTAATATCGAGTTTCAAAGTGCTTATTTGCGATTTCGCAAATAACTAGCGTTCAAAGGATCAGACGAGTTTGAGTAACTTCTATATAACTTGAACGCGACTTTATTGAGACAAAGCTTTTAGTACGTGACGTCGAATGAATTGAAAACACTGAATGATAGATTCAATTAATATAGTCACACAGTGTCTGGAGTCGTGTCGTCAACCCATTACTGTCCCATAGTCCCATTACTGTCCCAGGCCATAGTGCACCGCGCTGGCCAAGTGCGTATTGGTAGACTTAACATACCTTTGAAAACTTTATTTTGAATTTTTAAAGATCTCTCGGGAAACTAGTTTTTTTTTAACGATGTTTTTATTTACCGTTGAATCAAATAATCCTTTATTTCTTAGACGCACATAACTTCGAAAAAGTCGGAGGTGTGTGCGTGGAATTTGAACCAGTACCCTCGATCCCTCGCGTTTCAACCCTTATTGATTAATTTGAGTATTCCACGCGTTACCTGTTAAACGGGAAATCTCAAATGTAGGTATGTCTATCATTTCAATAATAACAGTTCGTGGATTTGAGAATTTATTATTCCGTGAGAGTTAATTTACAGAATTTATGATACTTAAAACAAAGGCAACTGTACTTAAGTGAATTATTTATTTCAATCTATATTTACGTAAATTGATATTTTTATTCAACTTCTGAATGTTCGTGGACGCAAAATTTAAAAACAAAAACGGTATTAGGAAACGATTCAATTATTTTATTATAGTATTATTTCAATTTGTTTTGTGTTTATATAATCTCTGGCTGGTAACATTTTGTAAGTTAGTATAAAAAAGAAAAATACGCGATTTGACGTTTGAATTGTATTTTGAGCGGGAATAGAAAAATTTGAATTTTATAGAAGAAATAGTTTTATATATTTTACAGTTATCTTAAAAGTCTTTAACGTAAAGTATTTGCATTTCTATATAAGGATATTTATATGTATTTTTTCTTCTAGAAATACAGATGGCATGATAGTTTTATTTATTTATTTGCTACAGAAAAGCGTGGCCGGGTTTAGCAAGTTGAATATAAGTAGCAGTTTTAGTTTTATTATAATATTGTGTAGAACGGCAATGATTTATGAGTATGTATGAGTATGAGTACCGTAATATGTCAGAAAATGCTGATAAATTCCCATGCTTGGGTCGTCAAGTCATAATAAATTCGGGTCGTGTGTGGGGTGCCTTGCGGACGGTCGTCTTTTCGTATTATCAATATTTAATGTGCCAGTATTTTCGTGTGCTCCCATTATTCTTAAGGAACTGGGTACGTACCAATTACACTTGAAAGGTTACAATATTATCCCCTCTCCCCTAGAACCCTTTGTAGTTCGACTCCGGCGGCATCACCGCCACACCTAATAACAGCAGTGTTAAGCGCTGCTGTGTTCCGTTTTGAAGGGTGGGGTAAGGGAGACATACTTTTTCCAAGGCGTTCCATCTTAGTCCTCAGGGGTAGCAGCGCATCTGTGGCCGACCTCAGGTAGGAATATCTAACCCTATCTGGGGTTGATCACAGATGTCCATGGGCGGCAGTAGCCACTTACCATCAGGTGGACTGCATGCTCGTCTGTTACTCCCATATTATAAAAAAAATAAAAAATCTGGATATCTTTACAAAAGTGGTCAAATCCAAGGGACGTTTTCCTGTCGCGCGTGGTAACGCTTGCATGCGTGTTGCATCCACACGCGTGGCATATCCATCTTGTTGTTTCAAAACACTCGTACACGGGTCGTCCTTTGCGATATAATTTTTGTGTGCGACACGAGTACAAGTGACCACATTCCACACGCGTGGCAGAAATAAGGCTCTAAGGTTTCGCCTCTTGACCTCGACCATTTTATTTACGCTACGTATAAGCTTTAGGGAGACATTTTTGCATATTTGATGTAACATCTTTATCACTAAGCCACTGCTATAAACTTAAATATAATACATAGTGTAAAGTTTAGGTCAGAAAACTGGCTAAAAACAGTCATTTGTGGTTGGCGGCTGTCGCCATAGCTTTTAAGGACTTGTAGAACTAATAGAGTTGTTGGCGAAAACAAAAAGTCGAGCATAATCGCATACGGAGATACTATACTTACTTTTAATATTGACGCATGCAGTTCACCTGATGATAAGCGCCGTCCATGAACATCTGTAATCAACACCGGATAAGAAAAATCCTACCTGAGGTTCAAAGCGGAACACATCAGCGATTAACATCGCTGTTATTAATAAGCAGATATACGTGTGGCCGTAATGCCGCCGGAGTCGGACTGCCTTCAAACTAGGTTCATGAATTTGTATAAAAGCTACTTAAATAAACGTAATAAAATAAAGGTGGTAGAACCCTTTGTGGTTCGACTGCGGCGGCACCACCGCCACACCTATTTGTACCTAATAACAGCAGTGTTAGGCACTGCTGTGTTCCGGTTTGAAGGGTGTGGTAAGGGAGACAGACTTTTCCGAGGCGTTCCAGCTTAGTCCTCAGGGGTAGCGGCGCATCTGTGGCCGACCTCAGGTAGGAATATCTAATCTTATCTGAGGTTGATTACAGATGTCCATGGGCGGCAGTAGCCACTTACCATCAGGTGGACTGCATGCTCGTCTGCTACTCTTATATTATAAAAAAAAGTACCTACAGTCTACATACATAAAAGATTTTCGCCTCTCTTGTAAGCCTGACAGTGAAGGCATTGTGTTATTATTCTAAGCTTTGTTACGTTACCGAGAGTAAAATTTCCGCTCATTGTATACAATTTCCAAGCGGTATTTTCCAGAGCAGTCTGGGAAGTGTCTCCTTGGTTGTAGGTACTCGTAAAATCAATAGTTCTCAACATCACTAGTAAACTTGACATTGCTATCTATGCATGTATAGTGAGGAGGTGTCTATGTGAGTTTCATCATGCCATCTAAAGTTAATAGAAGATTTTAAAAATGTTGGAGTATTTTCCGATATAATATAATAGAGTCAATAGCTGTTATTATAATAAAAATAATTATATAAAAATATAAATTTATGCACCTTGCACCTTTAATTTCTTGAAGTATTTTGTGTATTGAAAATTAATGATCACGTACTTAACGATGAAGGAAAACATCGAACTTACACGTCCTCGTACCAACCTTTGTTACATACGTACAAAATAAATTATTCTCAAGGTGGTAGAACCCTTTGTGGTTCGACTCCGGCGGCACTACCGCCACACCTATATCTGCGTAATAACAGCAGTGTTAGGCACTGTTGTGTTTCGGTTTGAAGGGTGAGGTAAGGGAGACAGACTTTTCCGAGGCGTTCCAGCTTAGTCCTCAGGTAGCGGCGCATCTGTGGGCCACCTCAGGTAGGAATATCTAATCCTATCTAGGGTTGATTACAGATGTCCATGGGCGGCAGTAGCCACTTACCATCAGGTGGATTGCATGCTCGTCTTCTACTCCTTAATTATAAAAAAATACAAAACAAAGATAAATTTACCATGTTAAAAGTATATAAAAATCATTTCATATTAAGCTTTGGAGATTAATTAATGTAGGAAGCAGGAACAGGTGAGAAAGCAAAATAAAATATTAGCATCCGGATATTACAGGGTTTAATTAGCGCCGCCAACCTTATCCCGTGGTGTTTTATTTCCTAGAACCTTTTACGTTAATTAAAATTTCTACCTAGAAAATCCAAATACGTGGAAGTTTCGGTGTTTTGTTTCTTGTATCAATATTTAGCGTAGATTTTCAAGTTGATATGAGGTAGTGGTGACGTATTTTTTATAACAATTTTGTTTTATATTTTTTAGGAGTAAATTAGCAACCTACCTCCATATTCACCTATTTTCTCCTTGTTTACACTTCAATTTTCTCCTAAGAAAAACAGCCTGCGACCTACGATTTGGTATGACTTCTAAAGTGTACCCTATAACTTATTAACAGTCCGCGCCAAACTGCTAGTCCGCTCTGAAGTTGTTGCAAGCAGGTGTAGTCATACAATTTGTTATGGCGACCCGATTCTATATTCAGAGCCTACTAGCAGTTCTACGCGGACTATACCGTATACATTATGTCCTTATACCTGTTAGTTAATTTGATTAAATAATAACATACCAACATATTATTATAAAGAAAGCTCCAAGAAAGAAATATGTACTTGAAGATTATACAGTAATACGTCATAATAAACATATGATAAAAAAATAGGACCAACAAAAAACATGTTTTTAACTATTAAACTTTTTCCAGCATTGCCCGGAAGCGGCGCTAGTGTCGGCTCGGGTGTTGGCAGCTGAAGGTGCGCCTGCCACTCGTTCGGCCTCAGGAGTAGAGAGGCGACCTTCGGTGCCCCGTCCGCCACTGAACAAGCGGGGCTCTGGCTCTCTGCTGTCACAAGCTCCTCCGCAATCCAGGTATGTCTACTAAATCCATATGACTTTTAATTTTAAGACTCTTTCACAATAAAGAAGATGGTAATCATCTTCCTTATCAGTATTTTCTAAAGGCCCCATTTATAATAAAGAAGATGATAATCATCATTCTTCATCATCGTTATCATCATCCTTTCTGGTAATCATCCTTTAGACTGATCAATGGTAATCAATGCGATTCGGCATCTTCTCATATTTTTTCCCTGTAAAGACGGGATTTTGAAATAGATAATATGCAGCTCATCTCCTAAATATATTTCTTTTACTTACTACCTATAATATTTACATAATACTAACTGTATATAAATCTTAAATATATATAACTCAAAGGTGACTGACGTAGTCATCTATCAACGCACAGCCCAATCCACTGGACGGATCGGGCTGAAATTTGGCATGCAGGTAGATGTTATGACGTAGGTATCCGCTAAGAAAGGATTTTGATCAATTCTACCCCCAAAGGGATAAAATAGGGGATGAAAGTTTGTATAAATCTTCTTAGCTAATGATATTACTTCGTAACGCGAGCGAAGCCGCGGGCAAAAGCTCGTTATAAATAGCCCTTGTCACCACTACACTGCATACTACTATGTGTCTACTGTGACAACTATGTGTCTGGAAAATGTTATTTAATTAGAACAGACGAAACGTTTTCAAAGTTAACATTTAAAAAAAAACATAGTAGCAACACGAGATGAACGCGTAAAAACAGCGTCATTTCCACTTTTTACGTGTTAATTAAATTCACCCTTTATCCAGTTGGAAAAAACCGCATCGTGTTGTAGTGCCTTTGGTACAAAGGGCCGCTAACAAATTGCTTCGTGCAGATATTTTTTCAGCTGAAACACGCTGAAATGTTGGTTTAGGAGGAATTTGGTTTTACATTTGCCTCGCCCTTGGCTGGTAAATGTAGAGTATTTTTTTTAAATGTAATGTATAGTTATGTATCTCTTGTTTAGGTGTACATAACAAATAGGTCTTTCTGTTAAGTGGGTAAAGAACACGTTTAAATGTCTTCTATCTTTATACTCTACATATGATGATTTTATCTATTTCTCTACATTCCGTTATAATATTTATCCTATCATTATATTAAATGAAGTTTTAGACTTCTTAGAAGCTTTTAACGTTAAAGTCTCGTTTAAATGACTAAACTGTATCCAAAATAAATACGAATAAGTAGGTATTTGGAACATTAATGACAAAAATTATAAAACTATTATCTTATGTGTTATAAGAATTTGGAGCTCCAAAGCTGATAGTTATTTTGAAATCAAAGATACACTTCCTGTTATCTTTATTCCTGCATGAAAATCGAAAATACCATATCCGCGGAAGAGCGAACTTAGGTGGAAGTGGAAACTCGTTTGTATATACAAATGTTATTCGAACGTAGCGAACATAAAATGTATCTTTACGAAATACGCTAACCAAAACTCCTCCAGAAATATTTTACATTTCGAGCGCTCGAAGATAAGTTTCGTGGGGATTTCCAGGAGGAAATTTATCGGAGAAAATTAAATTGTCGTGGCGGCGTGACGGGCTTGGGAATCGCAATTTTAACGCCACCCCGACGTTTGGAACGACGATGGATTTGCCAATTAAAACGATTCGTGATGCATGTTGGGTGTTTTAACTGGTCTTAAATAAGCAGGTATTTTAATCTGATAAATATGACAATATTGTCCCAAATGTGTTTTTGTTGATTGAGGCAGCCACCAGCACCAGCACTTTACTGATAGATTTTACACAAGGGCGGTGTGCCCCAGGCCTCTGATCCTGGGGTCTCCAAATGTCTACAAGTTCCCTTGAAGACATTTCAACAAAAGCCTCTTAAAATAAGTGTAAAAGGCCCTTCAAAGCCGGCGAACTATTGGTGACTCCTCTGGCGTTGCAAATACTTTTTCATCGTTATCGTCTCACCTTATTACTGAAATAATTCTGAAACGTAATATCTTGAAATAAATCGTAAGTAATAAATAAGGAATGTCGAGATTAAGATTTCATTTGAAAAAACTCCTGTTGAATTCCAAGGGCGAGATTTATTCCAATTA
This sequence comes from Epargyreus clarus clarus, assembly GCA_014595695.2. Lineage (NCBI taxonomy): Eukaryota > Metazoa > Arthropoda > Insecta > Lepidoptera > Hesperiidae > Epargyreus > Epargyreus clarus. The sequence goes on along the minus strand of JACTTY020000085.1, from coordinate 495,710 downwards.
TCTCCTTAATCTCGCTAAAATTAATATAAATATACTCGTAGATGATTCTTGGGTTATAAATAATGTCGTTAAGTAGGACACAGTTTCAACAACTTCCAGTCGTTTTTCTCACCTTGATCTAGTTTAAGGTTTTCGTTAATTAATGTAGTAATTTTAGAATTTGAATGTCAAGTTCATGAACATGTCACTGGAAGGTGACGGGTGTTACGCCAGCTAATTGCCAATTTCAGTAGCCCGCTATCTTTATAAATAGCTTGTATACGAAGTTAGCGCCTTCGTATACAATTTTCCGGTATTGCATCCATAATAAGCTTCGGTTGATCGTATTGTGCTGAAAATAGCCAATTTAAGACTTATATAAGGTTTACTGAGCACAACGCATCTGAGACGTTGAAACGTGGGACGTAAGCACTGTAATGTTTATTTTGGAACCTTTATTCATGAACGTGTAAACGGATTTTGTTTTGCTGTGAAGGGTGTTCAAGTTATTTCTGTTCTAACTTAATCTTTATGCGTAGGAGTGTCTTCTTAGGGTTCATTTACATCATTAAGCGTGTTATTCGCGTCTTTCTGAACTGGAAAAGTTCTTGGCATCAACAACAATGTTAAGCGCTGCTGATTTCTGGTTTGGAGGTTGCTCTATGGTAGACTTACTTTTACGAGGCGTTCGAGCTTAGTCCTTCTATAACCGACCACAGGTAGGAATTTAATCTTATTTGGAGTCGATTCCAGATGCCAATGGGTGGCACAAGCGACTTAATATTAGATTGTATGGTTGTCTGATGCTTCTATTATATAAAAAAATCTACTGTAACTCAGCCGCGCAGACACGTGTCTGCCAAAATGGACTGTTGAGAACATAATAGTATCTAATGGGTTGGCCACTAACCTGCTCCCACTAACCCGAATTAAGTCATTGAGATGGACTTTTTATTATGTAACGGGTAGGTACTCACGATGTGCGTTTTTAAATTTCTTTATTGCTGTTATTTCGACCCAGTTGTATGGATCATGGCCACGGTGAAACCGCGGTGGCGGGGAGAAACTTACTAGGATAAGTACTAGTGGTAGATTAATCTATCTACCCTACGTCTAGTTAGTTTTTCTTTTGTACTCGTAGGTTCCATATCACGACACACAACACTAATAGTATCCTTACGCACCGCACTTGGTACTATTTGTGACTTGCATAAACTAACCACTGGATTCCACGTTTGGGCTAACTTAAAACCATTCCGTTCCTAGGATGTTTCTTGATCTCTATTGCTTCTATTACTAAACGAGGAAAGTAATGACGCTCTGTGGAGATCACCTGAGGTTTATGTAATTCAATCCAGTGGTTAGAACCTGAACTAAGGATGTGTTCGGCTGCCGCAAATTTCTTCGGGTCATTCTTTTTGACTGCGCTGATATGTTCCTTAATACGTTGTGATATAGCTCCTTTATAAGCCCAATATAGCTACCACAGCTACAGTCAACCTTATACGCATATCGCATATATTTTAAAACGCATATCGTGAGTATCCGTTACATAATAAAATGTCTCAATTCCGCGATAATTTTAGTCTGAGATGGAAACTATTCCAAATTAATTATCGGACACAACAGACACGTGCTCAGATGTCACATAATATACGGCCCGATGAATAGAATATACAGGGCTTTGTGATATTGGCGTATGAAATAATAACAGTTCGTAGCGAAGCGCTGGTCCAATTTAAAGTTATATTACGCTGGCGCACTGCAACTGACTGGACACACAATATATTGTATGGATTAATAGGTTTCCATTGTCACGCGGACTACGCTTGCAGGTGGGTACCTACAGCGGTTCAATGTTATATTTTTATTACGTCACTTATTTGTATATTTTTTCAAAGCCATAATCATCCATCAATATTTTTTTACTTATGGGCATAGATTAGTAAAGATTACTCACTCATAACAATAAAATGTAATCAGTTTTGCCAATTGAAAGTCACTGTCATCTATTTTCGTGTTTGAAAAATATAATGATGATATCTCTCCGCACTTTTTCCTCGATTTCGTGTTTTTGCACCACTTAACTGCGCATGTCGGCATTGTTCCGCGTAAATTACACCATGGCAGCCATTAAATGGTTGACAGAACTGTCAGCCATTTAAGCGACCCCGGGAAGGACAGCGGTTTATGTGGTATATCGCTGTTATCACCAGGGCATTTGACAGGAGCGTAAATTGCTCCCCCCAGGGCAGAGCCCGATAGAAGGGCATCGCGTTAGGAGGACTCCGGTAGTGTTCCGTTGGAGATCCCGGAGTTCTCCACCAAACGCTGAGGACGGCCACCGGGGGGGTTTTAGTGCGGTAAAAATCCCACATAACCCGACGTCACCATGGCACCGGGTACCTTTTGAATGTTTCCCCCTCGTCAACAAAAAAAAAAGGATTCTAACGTCATATCCCCAGACTGAGCGTCCGAATTTCAAAACCGGCTCGCGTCGCGAAGCTGTTACCAAACCGGTCTGACGCTTAGAAACCCTCTAATCGATCCCAGGTCAGACTGATATCTGATTGATTAAGTTATATATCTTTTCTGGGCCTGTGTTCGTCTTTGTTTGTGTTCATGGCACCCACGACTCAGGGAATCTTAGTGTGGGCATGTGACTGTAGAAAACGTTTATATAAACATCCAGTTGGTACTGATTACTGCTTTTTATAACCATATCGATCCGATAACATCATAACGTGGGCGTGTGCAGGTAAATTTTAAATGTTAAGAAAGGAAGGACAGTTATGTAATTTATTGACTAATAGTAGTACAATACTTATATTTTAATTAATGTTTACTTTGTCCTTTGAAAATGATACCTTAGAAAATTATACTTTATAGGTATAATTATTTATTAGGGTATCGTTATAACATCGGAGAAAGTTAATTAACTTTCTAGTTGTTGCCTTTATGTCGAATAAATATATATTTTCAATCTCAACAGGACCTTGTGATTTCTTGATCAAATATTATTCGCATGGGACCCGCTCGAGTGTTCGAGAATACAATTTGATTTGTACGCTTGACAAAGTTTCAATCAAACATCATTTTATCAGGCACTTAATAAATTTATAGAATGTCAAGATTTTATTTCACATCAAACACTCGTACATTGCGTTGGGAGTCGAACGTCGTGTATCTTTTGTAATTGATTTTAAAAAGGAGAAGGTTCTCAATTGGTTGGGAAGAGATGCTTGGTGCGTTTTGGATCCTTCTTCTCTGGTTTAAAATGGTAGGGCATTAGGATAGGGCCTGATGGGATCTTGTAGAAAAAGAGAACTCTTCAGTTTTATAGACACACTTTGCTTAAGTTGAACTGATGATGAAGACTAGAGATGGCTCCCGTTCTTACTGTCACAGTACGTTTTAATAATAATTCTCTTATATTATAGTAATAAAGCAATGCTTAAAGTAAATTAAATGACTAACATATTATAGTGCGACCATTTTAGTCTTCAGAAGAGACAACGCAACTATAAACAAATCTCTCAATTTTGTTTGTAAAATGTCCCAATTTGCACTTGACCAGCTTCGCAATATAAAGCCATGGTCCAGGCTTAGCAACATAATCAACTCTTGGATAAATCTTGGAATCTTGGAACTACTAAACTAGTTAATTGTTGTTGTGTATATAGTTTCAAGTGAAATTAACTTTTACTAAGTAATTAAACTAAACAAAGGAGTGTTAACGCTTCATTAGTCGTCGAATTTTGTGAACGGGCTGTGGTATTGCTAATAGAGTGGTATTTTTGTTACGTAAGTAGATTTTGTAAGCAGTCATAGCCTAGTGGTTGAAGCTATTTTTCTGGATGGACGCGTCACGAGGTTCGAATCCCAGGCACGGACCACTATTTTTTTTAAGTTATGTGCGTATTAGTAATCGGTTGTCGAGGAAGAAGATTATGTTATTTTGTATACTACCATATAAAATAACATTTTGTACTTATATAATATTATCTAGTTATTGTAGAATTTCACCCATCCATCGGGATCTAGGTTTTAATCCAAAACATACCTTAAGAATATTATCCAGTTCTCGTGACTTAGGATTTTATCATATTTTAAAGATGAAAAAAAAAACATACTAATTACACTTGATACTGACAAAATTTCTATAATATGGATTTATGTTATTTTCTAAATAGGACCTTTTAATCTCTGTATCTATTAATCGCCCACTCTAAGAATCACTTATAGCGTGACCAAAATTCTAAGAAAAAACAAACAATCTCTGAAATAATTCAGCAAAAAATGTCCTGTTCCTGACTGAGAATTCAGATATGTTTTTTTTAAATATAGACGAGCATGCAGTCCACCTGATGGTAAGTGGCTACTGCCGCCCATGGACATCTGTAAACAACCCCAGATAGGATTAGATGGCTACCTGAGGTCGGCCACAGATGCGCCGCTACCCCTGAGGACTAAGCTGGAACGCCTCGGAAAAGTCTGTCTCCGTTACCACACCCTTCAAACCGGAACACAGCAGCGCCTAACACTGCTGTTATTAGATAGAAATAGGTGTGGCGGTGGTGCCGCCGGAGTCGAACCACAAAGAGTTCTACCACCTTCAACACATTTGTACCTACATTTGTTAAGTAACTTACTTGATTGAGACGTAGCAATCATTAAAGTAGTTTATCTGTTATCACGTGGTATTATATATATATCCCAGACTATGCGAAGCATACCTAAATGACCAGAGTAGTGGACAAAATTGGCTTGCACTTCGCATCACAAATGTTATTTGTCATTCAAATCATCCTATTACTTTTGTAAAAGAATTCCGTCAAATTTAAGATGACCCGTCGGGGACTCTACACCTAATGGTTCCTTCAGTGAGTAACTGAAAGGTCTGGGTCAATGTAAATTGGTAGACACTGGCAGGGCCGGATTTAAGGGAGGAGGCAACCGGGGCGGTAGCCCTGGGGCCTCCACAAAAGAGGGACCCCCTCAATAGAGACGTCGGATTTTTTTTTAATTCCGGCTAGTAAACATTAGTAAAAAAATTTATATTTTCCTTTGATATATTTTTCGCTGTTTTACCTTTATCTACAGTACTTTGTACAAACATGAATACTAGAAGAATCTACCTGCGTATCACAATAAAATATTTATTGAAAAACTCAACTGAAAAAATTGATCATTTTATTCGGAAAATAATTTGGGGCCAGGGGGCCTCCACTCAGACCTCTAAATCCGGCCCTGGACACTGGTAACAGTGGGATGAAAATTGAATTCCACGAGTCTTGTTTCAAGCGAGCACAAGGCGAGGGAGACAAAGGCTCTGGGCATCCGGGCATTTCTGTGGAAATGTATTAATTTAAACAAAGTTTTATTAAACAGACGCATTGTTTGTGCAAATTCATTTATTGTCCGTGTGGACAATACGTTTATAAGTCATTCGAAGTAGACATAGTTTTAGTGGCTAGGTAATTTGAAAAAAAAGTCAGAAATAGTTGTTTATGTTAGCGGAAACCCTATAAGGAATCTAGGTGTTAAAAACGATAAATCTCTCGATATCGTGAACAAACTTACCTTACTTCATTTTCAGTTAGTTAGTAAATTTTCACGTAGGTACATTACGTGTGAGCGAACATGTTTTTAATTTAAAGTGTTAAATTTGAATGGAAGCTTCCCCACACAAGTTGAACTCGTACTTGTTCGGTTTTTTCATATTACAAAACATTCGTACTAACTGCAGATTACAGTAATGACATAAACAATGACAGATGACAGCCTCAATGAAAACAATTTCAACATTAATGCTATAAACGTTGGTAAATTAATTAAACGTTTGTCAGTTAATCCAACTTAAGTTCTCGAAACTTAGTATGATGAACAAAGTCACGGATCTAAACTAGATGTAAAGTGTAATATCTCGTGCAACTTGTGAACAGAATCTTTATTGAGTTAAGCCAGCCGTAGAGATTACGCTTGAGGTAAAGCCTGAAGCGTAATCCAATAAGGATGAAATGCAACAGATTGAATCTATTAATTCGAAGTGCATCTATTCTTAGTTTAATTTATTTCATAGTTTATTGTTTATTCCTTTTTCTTATTTTTTAAGGCGGTAGAACACTTTGTGGTTCGACTCCGGCGGCACCATCAAACCTATTTCTGCTTCATAACAGCAGTGTTACACGCTGCTGTGTTCTGGTTTGAAGGGTGTGGTAAGGGGGACATACATTTCCAAGGCGTTCTCGCTTAGTCTTCAGGGGAAGCGGCGCATCTGTCGATGTCAGGTAGGAATCTAATCTTACCTGGGGTTGATTACAAATGTCCACGGGCGGCAGTAGCTACTAACCATCAGGTGGACTGCATATGTGGCAGTGGTGTAACTTAGACAGGTTCTACTTTTAACTTTTATAGAATCAGTTTCCTCGAGAATCAGTGAAGACCTTCGGCTTTTTAACGAAGGTCTTCACTGATTCTTCTTCTTGTTCTTTACGAGATTGTACGGTTTATGTTGTCTATAAGTACAGCCATGAACTAAGTTATTGCTGAATTGAATCTTATGTTTCTAAGGTAAAGTGGCCTTTCCGCTGTCAATAAATCTGCCAATAATTTTCTTGTGTTGCTTCCTTTATGGCCAGTTTATGACTGGTCGTAACGGAGATTACAACGTAATGTTACGTTTGATTTTTATTTGGCTAGATACAAAAAATCTATAGGCGAGGCAAGATTTTTGGTACAATAGTACAGTAAGTAAGATTTTATTAGAGGTAGGGTGTTAGGCTTTTATTCATGAAGGAGAAGGCTTTATTCATGTATACAAATAACTAGTACCTGGAGAAGAAATATTACTTATTAAAAAATAATAGGTAGCTTGAATTATGTAGGTTTTCCATAATTATTATTTTAGAAAGTAAAAAATACGAATACGAATAAAATGAGACATATTTATATTTTTACACGAGTGCGGAGGGTCCTCTTAAAATTTTGAGCGTACGTATGTACGTATGTGTGTATGTATGTATGTGTATGTATGTGTGTAGGCGCCGCTGGTTTCGTCTAAACTGTAGGAGTGACATGGAGTACATTACTTACTAGTTACATGCATTTTAGTTAGACCACTACTCCTATGCAATAATTTTAAATAAAAAATATAGTGTTTACCTAATAAGAGATTGAAATTGTTCGGGCTCTTTTGTTTAAGCGCAGCATAATACGCAACAGACGAGGTAAAAATCTACCTGCGCTATTCTATTTCGCTAATGTGAAAACACTTTGTGTGAGCACTTAGTAGCTGTAATGTAATTTGCGGTACACCTTTGAGAGAAGCTTTTCTCTAATGATAATTACTTATGTTGTTTAATGGAAGGACTGTTGCAATGTTAAGAACGATTTTGAAATCACTTGCATTTTTCCTATTCTTTTCTAATCTTTCTTAATTTTATTTTTGAACATCTCAATCCTGATCTCAGCCTGGCTGTAAAAATGTTGAGGTTACATTTTTTGATTTTTGAATACTGGTCATAAGTGGATTTTTCAGATATTGGATTTCAGATTCCATTTTTCAGTCCTGATACAGATGTACGTTCATTTAAAATATGTACAATATGGGAATCTACTGCTTTCATATAATTTCTTTTATATCTTTAGAAATATTAGTAACACTATGTTCGTTTAAATTGTCTATAGACGACGTTATTTCTTTTATTCTTTCCTTTGGGAAGTCGGTTCATAAAGTACTTCTATAATACATCCCATTCTAAATTTTGCGCCCCCAAAACTTTCCTCGATTTGCGTCATCATCGCCGAAAAAAATAACGAAAAAAGTTTAATATCGCGAAGGCCGAGGTGGCCGGGAATAAATATTTGGAAAGTTGGATATCACTTCGTAGATAATAGAATTTACTTAATAAATGTAGAAAGGTTGTAGCACTAGTATGGTTCGGGAAAGCACCACTGTTATATCTATTTCTAGCGTTAACCGCTACATCTATTTGGTAAAAAGCTGTGGATACATCTGGACTTATAAGTAAGACGACAATCTTAGTACTCAGCAATGGCAATGCATCTGTGATCGGTTTGGATAGAACCCCTGTTTTTTATGGAATTGATTACACATGCAGGGACATGTACTATCAGATCAGGCGGCAGTGATCATTTACTATCAGATGAACTGCATGCTCGTTTCTTGCTTCAATCTTATTTAGAATATCTTACTTATATATTTCATGTTATAAATTTTGAAGATAGTAGCACCCTCTGTGGTTCTCTTCTGGCTGCCTCACCGCCACACCTATTTCTGCCTAATAACAGCAGTGTTAAGCGCTGCACTATTCTGGTTTGAAGGGTGTGGTAAGGAAGACATACTTTTCCGAGACATTCCAGCTTAGTCCTCAGGGATAGCGGTGCATGTGTGACCACTAATCTAGGAATCTAATATTATCTGGGGTTGATTACATATATCCAAGGGCGGCAGTAGCCACTTACCATCAGGTGAACTGCAAGCTTGTTTGTTACTTCAATCTTAAAGCACCAGTTTGAAGTAACTTTTGTAACGTCATTAAGTAATTTGCTTTATCTGAGAGTGCCGTTTTAACTCACTTCGCCACACCGGGAGTTTCCGTAGTCAAAGGTCAGAGGTCAAACCAAACTGCTTAATTCCTGCGCTTTATGCATATCTTACTACCTATGTGTATTTCCCTACTTTGTATTCTGTTAATGGCTTACTCTATTAATGTTTTACTGCTGTACAAATTAACTTTAGAGGATAGGAGTATTTTGTTTTAATTTAGGAAGTATGTAACTTTGTGTATTGTTTTAAGGTAGGTAGGTCATCTTGTTATCCATTACTTCCAATAATATATTTTACTAGTATTAGGAATCTGTTAAAATAAATGTATAGATAAAATTCGTCTAAAGTTGGTTCATTCATTATTTACATGTAACTAAAAATATTGTAAGTACGTTTGATGATATGTAATAGGATGATAGTTAAATGGTAAACTAAATATGTGTTAAGATTAAGAATTTATTTGAAAAATGGTGCGAAGTTTAAAGCGGCTTAAAATAAAAATATAAAACCCGGTAAGGCGGTTAGTATTCCTCACCTTACAGATCTAAAGGTCAACCTGTTCGACTATATTCCAAGTAGTATTTTATAAGTTGAAGATGACTCTTTAACTTAGTAGTAAATTTACTATAGAGATACGCTTGACAACAGTGAATGAAAACAAAATTACGGCCAAAGAAAAATAATAAAAGGAAAAAGCTAGCAGCAATGTGTGAAGGTGTCATCTGCTGCCACATCTCCCTATATCTGCCTTATGGCAACAGTGTTAAGCGCTGCTGTGGTCTGGTTTGAAGGATGTTGTAAAACGGTTGAAGGGTTGAAGTTGAGGGTTAGGGGTAGCAACGCATTTAAGACCTTAGGAATCTAATGCTATCTAGGGTTGATTATGGATAGCACGCTCGTTTACTAGATACTATTATTTAAAAGATTAAAGTCGTTTTTAATTGAAAAGGTAAGTGGCTAGCTACTGTCACTCATAAACAACTGATGGTAACTGGCGACTGTCCCCCATGAATATGTAGTCAATCACAAATAAGATTAAATTCCTATCTGAGGTCGGCCGCTGATGCGTCGCTAGATAATCAGATATACTTATCTTACTGTCCGCCTTCAAACCAGAACATAGTAGCGCTTAACACTGCTGTTATTGGGCAGAAAGAAACAGGCGTGACGGTGGTGTTACGAGAGTCGAACCACAAAGGATTCTACCACCTTTAATTTAGTATCACCTTTATTTTTCTAACCTTCCGAGTATAAGACTCAAGTTCTCTTGTCCGTAAGTGTAAATGCCTTTATCCGACGATCGTGTCGTAATCCGTAGCGGCACTAGGGCGCTTTCTCGCGTAATGAGGAAAGACATTTCTGTAGATGTAGGACATCGGAAACCTTTTAGTTGTTATATTTACTTTTATTACGACTCCGCTCGCCGTTGGTTTTAAATTCTTTTATGATTGGAGTTCTGTTTATGGACTACACCAGTATGAAATATTGTTCAAATGTTGAACGAATGTTTATTTTATTATTTCAATTTACATTTAGTAGCAGTATTGCGATTTTGTCGCAAATAAATTTAATCATTCATATTAAGAATTGGTTTGAATGCAATAAAATTGTTAAAGCGAGAAGTAGCTTCCTTACTTTGTTAATCATTTAACAACCAATTAGTTTTTTTGGCAAGAACCCATCATGCTAAAAGTGTAGGGTTTTCTTTGGTAAAAAACATTTATTGAGAAGTTTTTTCCAAAGATGCTTTCTCCTCCTACTTTTTAACCACTATGCATTGGTCAATTACTATGAATAAATTTCTTAGGAATTTCACAAATTTTGCCATGAAGCGTTCTAAGTAAGGAGAGACGGCTTCTGGCACTGAGTCCAAACTAACATAAAATCAAATTAAGAAAAAAAATATAATTTGGATAGGATCATTTCTTAAGCACAAATTTTGATTTCAGATACCTCTGGATCCGCATAGCGCTATTCGAGCGCCAACTCTCGAAGATCATCGAACATTTGGTGAACAACGCAACGAGATACTACGAGCGAGACGCTTTAGTCGCTGATCCTGACTACGGGAGCATCCTCAGTTCTCTGCTAGTTGGACCCTGTGCTCTGGAGTATTCGAAGGCGAAACCCCCGGCTTGCTTTTGGACAGATCCACCTGCTGACGAGCTGGTAAGACTGACAAGCTTATGGTAGCTGGTAGCTTTATGTTTTATATTACATATGCCCTTAACTCAGTCATACAAAGTCATACATTTAACTATAAAGCTACAAACCAGAGATAAGAGGGGAAAAGGGTCAAACAATCACAAATTGTAACTAAACTAACCATGCTTTGCTTAGACAAAATAAAGAATGGAAGAAGGAAAATAATTTAGACTTCACCGGTAGTTTATTATCAGTTATACTTTGCAAATAGGACAACAATATTTTACAGTCGATATCAGGGTTTTTTTGAGACAGGATTAATAATTTCAGGATTTCTATAATATTCTGTTTTTAGTTCAGAACGTCAAGTTTAGGAAATATGATCAATATACCTTAGATTTTGTTGACCATGTGCTGATGGTCAATATCGTAGTGGAAAGGATCTTATAAAAACTTAGGTACGTTGATAAAATATAAATAGCTCTGCTTGTATTTAATTTTGTATTACAACTAGTCCATTATACTTTCAAACGAGTACATCGACCTAAGTTTCAAACTTTCGACGTAAAGTTTTGTAAGAAACCCTTAAGTTGAGGATCCATTAAGTATACATTTTGACAGGTTCAACGCCACCGCATGTCTGCTGGGACGACGACACCTCCCTCTGTGAGGAGGCCGATACTCAACTTTAGGAGGAGTCTCAACGCCTCCTCTGATGACAGCGGTTCTGTCAGTACAGGTAATATTTTTTATTAGAATAACTACTTATCTTGAGAAGTACTTAGATTGTCGATGTCATTTTATTGAGTCGTCTATTTATTATATTTTAATAGGAAAACATACAGTGTACAGTTATAGTTATCACTTAAGAAAATCAACACACCATTTAGCAGTTTTTATATATAAATAAACTACACATGTTTGCTTGCCTTGTCGATCAGAGTATAAGATTAATTCGGAGTCTGAAGTCTGAGTCGGAGTATGTTTAAATTTAATGAAGCTAGATACGGTAGATAAGGTAGATAAGGGCTACCTGATGGAAAGTAATCACTGACACCTATGGTCATTTGCAATACTAGGAGAGTCGCTCATGCATCGCCGGCTTTAGAGGAGAGCTCTTTTTTGAAGAGCATCATGGCATAGCGCTCCGGGAATACCACAAGACGGATTCGGACGGATGGAGCTAGTCGATCTACTGCGATTTTTTCCTTTGTTTTTTTCATATGTATCCTTTTTGTGTAGCGATGTTTATAATTGTTTATCAACGCGAATTCAATCAATTCTTAACAAAAAGTTAGAATCGGACTTAATTAGTTTTGTGTATATTTTATACAAAGGAATATAACTATTGTTCGAGTACGTCCTCTCAATTATTATTCTCCAAGATTATTGACCAAAATATAATTCTCCATAACTACGACACGACAATTACTTAACACGAGGTCTGTTTTCCCTTTTGTTACAAGTTCCACTCGCCTCAATCCTTACTAATATTATAAATCTGAAAGTAACTCTGTCTGTCTGTCTGTCTGTTTGTCTCTTCTTCACGGCTAAACCACTGAACCGATTTTAATGAAATTTTGTACAAACATAGTCTGAGACCCGAAAAAGGACATAGGATTGTTTTTATCCCGGAAATCCCACGGGATCTAGGGATGGCGATCTAAGATCGATTAATCGGAGAATCGATCTTTTGGACCAGAAAAATCGATAATTTTAATCGATATTTAGTAAAGATTGAATCGTAAACTATGCGTTTGATCAAGTGATGATCTTTAGCAAAGTTGTTGTCCATGAGCCCACGAAGGTTTCAGAGTTGGTACGACCAATTTTCGCCAGATGGTGCTACTGTCATTCCAATGAAGGTACGAATTTACAGTTTTATGTATGTTAGTATGTCATAGAATTATCATTTAACGCGAGCGAAGCCGCGGGCAAAAACTAGTAATTTAATATGTATTACTCTATTACAGTATTATTCCTTTTCTACATGACAAACTTTGAACAATATGACTCCAAACTGTACTAACACGACCACAGTGTCTCGAGTTAGAGACATAATTTGAATTCTGACTAAGTCCTTCGGGTCTCTACTTTCTCTAGATTTATGGAGCTTATCTTCGCGCTAACGTTATTATTATAATTTAATGTTACATAATATCACATTTTTGCTTCATAGTATTATTCTTAAACTTTTTACGTCTATTATATCTGCGCTGTATTATTATAATTCCTATTTTATGGACTTTCTCATTTACATGGCATTTAATTATTTTCGTGTTCATTAAGATATTTATAAATATACTAGAAAATAATCAAATGAAAACCCTTTGTTTTCAGATAAACATAGTTGATATAACATTTCATTTATTACCTAAAGAGTAGCCGGCAGGTAGCGATTAGATAGACAATTATAATTGATGAGATAAAATGCGTTTGAGTCAAAAAGTGTGCACTTTTCTTTTCGTAAATAATTATATATCATTAGAAAAGAAAACTCTAGTGTAGGTGTTTTATAAATATGAAATTTTAAACCTTTTTGAATATACGTTGATTTTTCCCAGGTACTGGCAGCACAACAGCATCAAGTGCCAAAGATTATGTTGAGAGCTTGCACCAAAACTCACGAGCAGCTCTTTTGTACGGCAAAAATAATGTTAAAGTACAGCCGGTAAGAAATAGCCCAATTACCTAATAAATAGAGATAAATGTATTAATTAAAGAAACCTACATAGTTGAGAAATCTTAAAAAAAGAGTTTTCAAAAGTATGCGCAGTCTATCAATTAGCATTTGCCCAGCATGGTGGACTGTAGCCTAATCCTTCTCATTTTGAGAGAAGACCCGTGCTCAGCAGTGGGACAGTAATCGGTTGATGATGACGATAGATATATTTGGTTCATATCTAGTAACATATAACGTGTTATTGTAGAAAGACGTAGAAGAAGCGATGCCTGGATACCTAAGTCTGCATCAAACTGCAGCAGGATTGGTAATCAAATGGACTCCTAATCAGCTCATGAACGGCTATGCTGAAAGCGAAGGCATAGACAAGAGGTATTTCTTCTATAATTGAAGAATTTACTAATGTATTTGTTGTTAGCTACGTCAATTTATCAATTAGCTACTTTATCATTGCTTTATTATGATTGAGTCTGTTTATTTGTTGATTCTGAAACTTTGTTAATTTGTTGTTCGTCTTTAATAAGCTTAGCTTAAGTAGACAGCTTTCTGCTTATCAACATTAAGTTTGTGTTTTCTTTAATAACTTGTATATTGTGGAGTGTTGTTGTCTAGTTTATTCAACTTAATGTTCAAAAAGTTTCATGTAGTTTTATCATCGTCTACATTGCAGACTTTTTGATTTGATTTTATATTGTCTTTGTTAACTTCGTGTCGAGAACAAATAGTTATGAAACTTTGACTCGTTTAGTATCTATTAGAATCACGTCTTTTTTCTTTGTAATAATTTTACGTATCTTTTACATTTTATTTGTTTGGTTTATAAATAATACATTTTTGATAGTGACCTTTGAAAGCACCTTAATTATCTATATTATTTATTTCATTTGCACCACATTTTATCGATTTTGTTTCTTGAGTCTAATGCATCTTTGCCTCTTTAGTTGCATTTACTCTTTTACCTTTATCATTGTTTAGAGCGCATATTAGTGTGTGATATTATGTAGCTTGCTCCGTTGCCACCTAGTGCATGCGTCCGCGTGCCAACACAAGTGTATTCTGTGCAGCACCAGCCCTTGCACAGTGTATAGACGCCGCTGCTCCGGACCACTCTGCATTGATTGGTATGTTGCTTGTTGTTTCATTTTTTGCTATGTTGTCTTACGTATGCAAATTTTTACTTGTTAAGTTTTATATGTTTTCTTTTTTAACTGAACTGATTTTTATTTTATTACATATATTTGTTTATTGGCCTGAGATAATGTTGGGAACGCCTAAGTCATTATTTTCATTTTTATGGTCATTTACTTGATTCAGAAGGAGTCACATAGAATATTTTGCATCAAAATTACCTAGTGTAGCGTTTCTGCCATCATTAGCATAGGCGAAGCGTCTGTTAATACAACAATTTTAACGATGAATTCTATTACAATGGAGTAGTTTGCTTGCATTGCATTTACATTGGCATCGATTTCAGCAGTTAATGTAAACTACATACTGTCGTATATTGCCTGAGATACATACAATACTTATCCAATACTCTTCTTAATGCAGATTTATTAAACAAAACTTTAAAAATGAGTTGCTATTATTTGTCTAATGTATTATTTGCAGTGTTTACTGGGCGATGTCCCTCCAAGTTTGCGTGTGGGAGGTAGTCTACGTTCATGTGCACAGGTCTCAAGCGAGCGACGCACTCATACTGGTCGGTCAAGATGGTGTTCAACGGCCTCCCATACATTTCCCTAAAGGTATTTTTCTATGCTTACTGAAAATACGTAATGGATCGATGATTCTAGTCGTTTCAGTCATTTTAACTTGGTTACTTGTTGGTATTGGTTTGGTTTTTCAGAATTCTAAATTATATCAGTAATAATGAATTTGGGCTTTTTCTCGAAATTCAGTGTAGGTTTAATTCGAAATAATGTACAGTTAGTCAACTACATGGGATATACATCCATCAAATATGGGATTGTTAGTTCAGATTGTTGCTATACTCATAAACGAAACACCATCTACTATAGTTTTTTTTATGTACTTTGCTATCCAATTATTTACTAGCTATATTCTGTAAACTAAAGTTATTATTAATTTTCTTTTTGTATTTTACAGGAGGACATCTTTTGTCGTTCTTAAGCAACCTTGAAACTGGTTTATTACCTCATGGCCAACTGGATCCTCCGCTATGGTCACAGCGAGGAACTGGAAAGGTAACCTTTTCTATCTAAAAGTTAATAATATAACTTGTTTCTATACTCGAGAGGATCAACGTATGCTACTATAGCCACGGTGCAGTAGAATATCAGATTTTATTTACCACGATTTTTTGAGCATGTTGAATGAATATTTCTGGTGTAACTTTATAGGTATTTGGTCGTGGGAAAACAAGGCGACGTCCTATGCCAAGTCTCTGTGAGAGTGGTGAAACGGAGGAACCGGAGTGGGAGGAGGTTGCAGGCGATTATGTCTTCCGAATCGTCAACAATGCTATTGGTGATAGAGAAGGTAATCTATTCGTACTATTGTGTTCGAACTCTATTTTTCGTAGACACAGTATTTTTTGGCGTCCAATTGTTTACTCATCTTGAAAGCCCTAAGTAAATGTTCTAAACTTTTCATATTCTTTTTTCTCTTTTCATATTCTTCCATTTCTATTTACACATTCTGAATTTTTCCATATTCCTAGCGATGTACTAGTCACCCTTGGAATGTGGAGATCGTGGTTATTAATTTTAAATCCTTTCATATTCTCATGCTGACTTTAATATGTACATATGGGCGGCGAGACCTCTTATAATATATAATATTAATTATTATCATGTTAATTTTGATTGTCAATGTGGAATTAATATTTAGATTAAAATATGGACAACTTCCGGTAGTACTTCAAAACACTTTGTTAGTCATACCAAATAAATTATATGAATTATAATAATATTAAAATATTTATTCTCGTATTTTTAAAACAATATTTTAAATATAATGTTATTTTATTAATAGTTAAATTTATTGTGAATCACGTCACTTGTTATAACAAAACAAGTGATGTGAGAGGGTAGTTCTTACGCTGTTTGTCACTCGAGTAGTATTTAAGTCCACGCGCTGGTAGAGCGTGATTCATTCGCATTTAATCAGTCGTGTAAGCCGTTACTCTGCCCGAATTGTAAATAAAAGTGAATAAAAGTGATTCTCATATTAAAGTAGTTTCGTTCAGTTTATTAATAAAGTGCGGTAGTGGGATATCGCCGACAGCAGCGGTGGGATGGACCTACGTGTCCACATGGTCGTGATGGAGATCAATGGTGACGTTTATTGGTTCGGGGCAATGGCGCGCACATTTGGCGCGCGTGTTTGGTGATTTTCCTGGGATTGCTTTGAACGAAGCCTTAGGAAGCCACGCCGTTGGTAAAGCGTATGACAGCCGTTGGATGCTTTGATTATGGCGGGACTGAACGTATGGAGCAGTGCAATTTTGGGGTGGACCCTAGTGTAGTATGACAAGTTTATTTCATACGGGCGACACGTTGCCATTTTGATACTTATAATCACTTGGGTGGTCTATTGTTTCAATTTATTTCTATCTTGTAATTTTATAATGTTCACCTAATATTTGAGTTTTCACAGGATAAGAATCAGTATTGCAACGATACTGGACTTGTGTTGACCGCAAACGTACCGGAAGGTGGTCAATATTACGTTTCGCTATAAGGCAGGATACTTTTGACTTTGGTAAAACCAAGGCGGTGAGTTAGTAAGAGCCTTTTCGGTAAGTGACTTTATGCTTTAAAAAAAGAATTTGGCTACAAGAATATGACCACTGTTGGGAAAGAATTTACTTACGAATTACGAATTTTTAAGATTTTTGCGGGTACACTCATTATTTCTTGTGAAAATTTTCTGAAGTTTGTCGTATTAATGCTATTTTAATAGTCTACACGTTGCTCAATGGAGACTCTCTTCTCTCTCTCTCTCTCTCTCTATAGTCGGTCCCTCAATGCTGAGGATCGTGACTTCTTTGCTTTATAGCGTCTTTCCAGAGATTCCGATTAGTGGCCTGGTGTATCGCCTCGCTGACCGGTAGATGGTCCGATGCCTGGTCTGAACATCGTTTTGGGCTGCGTCCTCTGGGTCTTTTGCCCTCCACCTTGCCTGTCACCAGTAGCTTTTCTAGGTTGTCATTATTTCTTCGGGCTATATGACCGAAGTATTTAAGTATGCGGTGCAGGCAAATGCTGGAGAGACGTTGGGAATGCTCTAGGTGTAATTCTTTTAAGATGGATGCGTGGGTCCGGAAGGCTGTCCACGGGATTCTTAGCATTCGCCGCCAGCACCACATCTCAAATGCGTCCACTCTTTGTCTGTCTGCTACTTTCAGCGTCCAAGATTCCGATGCGTAGAGGAATATGGAAAAGACGAGCGTACGAACTAAGTGAACTTTTGTACGATTAGTAATATTCCTGTCCTTCCAGACCCTGGTAAGTTGGTTCATTGCCGTTTTAGCCATACCGATGCGGCTCGGTCGTATCTCAGTTTCGCAGTTTCCTTTATCATTAATGACTGACCCCAGGTATTGAAATTCCTTGACGATTTCGAAGTCGCTGAGCAGATTTGTTCGTTGTAGTGACTCAGAACGGTCGATCATCATAATTTTAGTTTTGCTCCTGTTTATCAAAAGGCCAAAGTCCAAGCTTGTACTCTCAAGCTGATTCATAAGGTCCCTCATTTCTTTTTCTGATGAAGCGAATAGAGTTGTCTTCGGTAAAGGCTCAATAGATGTGTTTGTGATATGGGTTCAGCGAAGATATGATACCGTAGCGTTCAGTGGCGCTCGTGTTTGAATTTAACGGTGTGTTGTATTGAGCAAGGTGAAGGTGATTTAGGTTAGAACATTTAAAATTTGGGTTTTAATGTCATTGATGAACTTCCAGACTTCTGTCATTTTGTTTTTCTATATACAAATAGGGTATATTACGGGGTAATTGGTGCTAAGCTGACTAAATTTATTTAAAGTATTTACAATAATGACTTGAGAACTTGAGTAAGCGCTTTGATCGGACTGTACCAGAGGTTGTCGTGTAGCCGTATTATGCGGTGGGCAGGCAGCTATGGCGGAGGTCTAGTTTCAGTAGAAACTATGTGTATTCATGTAAGTGGATTTGCGTTAATAAAAAGTAACAAGAGGTTACTGGGTTATCCATCAATCACATGTAGTGGTTAAATGTCTCTTAATTATTTGATGTATTTGGTCTAAGTAATTTTTAGTAATTAGAAGGAATTGGTCAGCTAAGCTCTTAGTTTATAAAAAAAAAAAAACAAATAAATATAGTTTAAAAAACTAAAAAACACGCTTTTATGTTAAAATCAACTAAAAAGCAAAAAATAATCTTCAATCTAGGAATCAATTAAGGAACAGTAAATAGTATCATTGTGGAAAAAGCGTGGGGTGCTCCATTTATCAGGTTCGAAAAGCGCCCCACACTTTTTCCACAATTATACTATTTACTGTTCCTTAATTGATTCCTAGATTGAAGATTATTTTTTGCTTTTTAGTTGATTTTAACATAAAAGCGTGTTTTTTAGTTTTTTAAACTATATTTATTTTATTATTTTTAGTATTTGTTGTTATAGCGACCACCATCATGCATCGTTTGTAAAAAAATCAAGTGTCTATCTATTACGGTTTAAGAGATAAAGCCCTGTGACTCAAGAACAGACAGCGGAGGGTTTCGTTTTATCCTTTGCGTACGGAATCCTAAAAATCATTCTACAAGATGGCATTATACATATGTTTCAGTACATTTGAGTTATAGGGAAATAATATTATTATTTTCCAAAGCTAAAAATCAATCTAGTAACTTTGCCTGAACGCTCCATAAGGCGCTTTCTCTCGCCTCGAAAATCGTTAATCCTGAGGATATTGATAAGGACAATGGTACAAAATTATTAAAATCGTGTATTTTCATCGGTCCTCAATAAATCTACAAAGTTTGAACGAAATCTGGCCGTTTAAAGTGGGTCAAAATCGCGCCCAAAGAAGTCGGTTACAAACATACAAACAAACATACAAACATACAGGTGAAGCTAATAAAAAGCGTGTAAAAAAAAAAATATTATATTAATAATAGTTCGTTGGAATTTATTTTACGCGTTTGAGTTTAATGTTAAGGGACTAATTCTTTTGTTTAAATGGTGTTGTAGAAAATGTGGAATCTTATACAGACAATGCGACCGATCGATTTTGTGTAAAATTTTGTTTAATTAGAAAAGTGATAGTAATGTAAAAGAGGTCGAAATTGAGTACGGTTGTATTGTGCGTTGAGAGATTCATGTGATTTGAAATAAACTATTCATCATTAGTCTTTTAGTTTTAGCGTGGCGAATAACCTTAACACGAGTTAGTCAGGATTGGCCGAGCGGAAATTCTAATATTCGCAGTTTGTTTTTCTGTCTTACAGGAACAGCACACGAGGACGTTTGACTTATCACGATGGCCATGCCGTGGATGGCCAGTGGAGGGTTGGTTTGAGTGCGCTAAGTATGAGATGGCACTAGCTGGAGAGACATAGGGGCGGTTTGTCGATACCTGCTACAAGTGAGTGGTCGGGGTGCGCGTGGTCCTTGGGTGCCACAACGCCACAATTTGGACCGCTGAACCTTCATTTCAATTTTTGTAACAAATTATTTTCTTTAAAAAAAAAAAGAAAAAAAAGATGCAAATTTGCACACGTGGAGCCGTATGGGCACTGGGTAAATGAGAACTTTGAAACAATTTGTAACTACGTTTTATTTATTTCCTTTCCGCATTTCCTTTCCCATAACGCTGGCCGATCACCATGCGTTTCCTTTTCCCGGTCTTGGGGGCTAGATCCCAGGATGGGTGATGCCTATGTTTCCACATTTCCTTTCCCATAACGCTGGCTGATCACCATGCGTTTCCTTTTCCCGGTCTTGGAGGCTAGATCCCAGGATGGGTGATGCCTGATTTGTGTGTTGGCTAGTCCCAGGATGGGTGATGCCCGATGTGTGTTATTGTGTTGTGTTGTGTTGTTGTTGCCTTGTCCGCATTTCCTTTCCCTGACGCTGGCTGGCCACCATGCGTTTCCTTTTCCCGGTCTTGGGGGCTAGATCCCGGGATGGGTGATGCCGGTTATTGTCAGCTTGATCCCAATATGGGTGATGGTTGTTATGGTTGGTTTGATTTGGATCCTGGGGCTTACTGGTACCATATTGCAATACTGTTTATCTTATCTCTAATTTAAGTTTACAAATATTTATGTTCAAAGAAATGTTTTATTGTTATTTTTAGTTTAAAATGTTTTTTATTTTTTTTATGTTCAAGGAAATGTTATATTTTTGTTTTACATGTAAAATGTTTTATTGTTATTGATTCTCTTTTTTTTAAGTTCACAAAAGAAATTTATTATTATATTTAATCAGTATGACCGTATGGGCGACGAGGCATTTGATAACTATGTTATATTTATTGTGGGTTTATTTTTGTAACACCAGAATTGCGCAGAGAGCGCGCTGAGTCAGTATGGCCGTATGGGCGGCGAGACCTTTTATAATATATAATATTAATTATTATCATGTTAATTTTGATTGTCAATGTGGAATTAATATTTAGATTAAAATATGGACAACTTCCGGTAGTACTTCAAAACACTTTGTTAGTCATACCAAATAAATTATATGAATTATAATAATATTTATAATAATTCTTATTTAAACAATAGAGTCCAACGAGTGCAAGTAAATGGAGCATTATCAGCAGGTTCTAATATTAAAATAGGTGTACCTCAGGGCTCCATCCTAGGTCCGTTTCTATTTTTAGTTTATATAAATGATTTGCCAAATGTAGTAAAGGATTTATCTGAGGTTGTTTTGTTTGCTGATGACACTTCCTTGGTGTTTAGAGTAAAACGACAATCACAGGATACGAACGATATTAATGAAACTCTTTGCTTGATTCAGAACTGGTTTGATGCAAACAACCTACTCTTAAATTCTAATAAAACTAAATGTATTAAATTTATGCTACCAAATGTAAGGAGTACGGGGATGAATGTCGCTCTAAATGGTGAGACTTTGCAATTCGTCAATGAAACTGTTTTCTTGGGGATTACCATTGATTCTAAACTCCAGTGGGGTCCCCACATCTCTGCTTTGTCCAGCAGACTTAGTACTGCAGCTTTTGCAGTCAGAAGAATTAGACAGTTAACAGACATACCCACTGCCAGACTTGTCTATTTCAGTTACTTTCACAGCATTATGTCTTATGGCATTCTACTGTGGGGCAGTGCTGCTGACATAGACTCTATATTTACTATTCAAAAAAGAGCAATAAGGTCAATATATAGTCTGCGGCGTGGTGAGTCCCTAAGAGAACTGTTTCCCACTATTAATATATTGACGGTGCATAGTCAATACATTTATGAAAATATTATGTATGTAAGAAAACACACTGATATGTTTGAAAAAAATAGTAACCACCATAACTTTAATACCAGAAATAGAAATAAATTAGCAATTCCTAAACATAGATTATGTAAGGTGGCTAGATCTTTCGTGGGCAACTGTATTCGCTACTACAATAAAATACCCGACCACATTTTGAATCTCACAGAAAAAAAGTTTAAACATGTCGTTAAACTAACGCTATGTAAAAAAGCGTACTATAAAGTAAGTGATTATTTGACTGACAAAACGGTGTGGTCTGAATTAGCTCCAGCTCCACATGTACCATTACGTTAAGGTAACATTGTCAAAAACATTTTTTTAAAAGATGTGTGTTATGGAGTTTCTTTCGCCGCTTCTTCTCCATAACGAAACACCTTGTGAAGTGGTGGTAGTTGCTTTGACATTCAAAAAGTGATCTGTAAAGAACCTATTTTGAATAAAAAATTTTGATTTGATTTGATTTGATTAAAATATTTATTCTCGTATTTTTAAAACAATATTTTAAATATAATGTTATTTTATTAATAGTTAAATTTATTGTGAATCACGTCACTTGTTATAACAAAACAAGTGATGTGAGAGGGTAGTTCTTACGCTGTTTGTCACTCGAGTAGTATTTAAGTCCACGCGCTGGTAGAGCGTGATTCATTCGCATTTAATCAGTCGTGTAAGCCGTTACTCTGCCCGAATTGTAAATAAAAGTGAATAAAAGTGATTCTCATATTAAAGTAGTTTCGTTCAGTTTATTAATAAAGTGCGGTAGTGGGATATCGCCGACATACACGTATTAACATTTTTAAATATTTCCTTAGTAATGCGATACTCCCTCTGCAACTTTCGTCTGGTAGATGGCGTTTTCCTCAGTTACATCTTTTGCTTTCACCTTTTCCTCCTTTATATTTTATTTTTAATGTTTCCATGTTCTGTCATTCTCTTTGAAATACTTCCCCAGCGATGCGCCACTCGCTCTTAGAACGCGTGGTGACATCTCCTCCGCGCACGTTGCGTTGCCCGCTGGCCTCCACGTCCACGACGTCGTCGGACTCCTTCTCTATGTCGTGGACTACCCGCCCTTTCCTATTACATTCAAGGGCTGATCTTGATTTACCTAGATATGTGCAACTTTTTTTGAAGCGGGGGTAGTGGCTTACCTCCCACTCATCGTGCATCGAATATTCCTAATCCTCTTATACCTTTTTCTTCCTTTTCTATTCACACATACTGATTTTTCCATATTCAGCGATGTACTAGTCACCTTTGGAATGTGCCGTTCCCGGTTATTCTTCCTAACTCATTATTTATTCTTCCTTTATATTCTCATGCTGACTTTAATATTTCCACGTTTTAATCTACTTCCTCAGCAATGCGTCACTCGCTTCTGGAGCGCGTGGTGGCATCTCCGCCACGGACGCCGCGGCGCCCATTAGCATCCACATCAACAACCTCCTCGGACTCGTCCACGATGTCGGTGGACTGCCCGCCCTCCACCGGCCTCAACGGACACCTGCCTACCGTGGTTGCGGCGCATCCTGTTGTTGAGCAGGTGATTAACCATTGGTGATTTTGTGATTTAAGATAAAAGTTACGGTTATGTCAATTGATAGGTTTTGAATATCGATTTTTTTTTGGATTTGAACCTTTAGTTTGTTGTCCGAAGTGATGACACACGAATTAGATAGTAGTGCTTTTTATTATTTTAACTAATTAAAATAAGATTCTCTTATGATTTGATTGCATGCTCTTATGATGTTTTGCATGTTAGGAGTTTTTTTTTTACCAGAACTAGAAAAAAATATCTTCTAATAATTCCACTGAACCGTCTGTATAGATGTTGCTATGATGAGAACCACAGTTGGTATTCTCTTTGACCAAAACAGTACCTACTTCTTTTCGCCAAAAAAAACTCCTATTACTTTAGGATGTTCTTTTTGGACATTTATACTTAGGATATTTTTCCTCCTTTCTTCCACTCAAAATAGCAGAATGAAGTTCTGTTAATAAATAAATTTTAGTTATGAATTTAATAATTATGAGAGGAGAGCCGTGCCCAGCTATGGGACAGTAATGGGTTAATGATGGTAACTGAATTTTAGAACTGTTATTATATTATTAATTTGCTCGGTTCTTCCACAGACGGCTTCAATCGAGCTGGTGTGCAGTACGATGCGGCGTCAGATCATCTCGCGCGCGTTCTACGGCTGGCTCGCGTACTGCCGACACTTGTCCACCGTGAGGACCCACCTCAGTGGTCTTGTGCACCCGAACATTGTTCCTAGAGGTTTGTATTTTTATTGTAGTATCTGATTTTAAACGTACATGTTTGGATTTGTTATTAACAAAATTAGGATTGAATTTGTCGCTATTTATGTTAGAGTCATTTGCTTACACATAATGTAGTAGTTGAGCGAATAATAAACTTCCTATAGTATTGCCAAATGTTTTTTACTATTTACCATAGTATATAATATTAATATTATCGTATTGATTTAAAATGTTAAAGTATTTGTGGCAACTATATTTAAAAATGAAGACAAATCATTTCCTTAACAACTTTTAGAAACTGTCTTAAATTATATTTACTGAAATAACGAAGAAGTAAAACTTAGACAAAAATTACACCAAAACATTTGTTAAATTAGAAGGCACAGAAGACGGTCTAACGGAGGAAGTGTGGCGAGCGATGACAGACGAGAATGGTGCAGTGAACGATAAAGATGAAGTGTACAGACTGGTGTACTACCGCGGGGTCCAGCAAGAGATCAGGCGGGAGGTGTGGCCGTACTTACTGGGATATTACGAGTAAGTTACTATATTGTTAAAGATATTGATAATGTACTTAAGTGTTTCAACATCAAATTGAATATTAATCAAAATAAATACATATTAGAAAAAAGTAATTTAAATTATCAAAATAATTGACATGTTTAAAGATAATTTGGATACTAAACTCCTTCTAGTTGTAGGAGACACTGAAGTATTTGTTTAATAGAGTTGCATTAATTAGCTTAATCACAAATTGTGTTGAGATATTATACAGGATAAATTGAGCATAAAGCAATAAAAGTATAAAAGGGAAATTATAACCCTACAATTTTAAGTATTTATTACATTTCAGATTCGGCTCAACAGCAGAAGAGAGAAGCGAGCAAGATGCAGCGTACAGGCGTCAGTATGAAACGACGATGTCTGAGTGGTTATGCGTCGAGGCAATCGTTCGGCAAAAGGACCGTGAAGCCACTGCAGCCTCCATTGCTCGTCTCACTGAGGCTTCTGGGAAACCAAGACCAGAAGCTATGGAACCTGAGGTATGAAATGTGAAATTAATTATGGCAGGGACAGTATAAAATAAGGAAAGAAATAAAATACGCAAAGAATTGTTGGAAAATGAAAATTCCAAATGCATTTTTATTAGTACCCGTAGACTGTTTTTAGTGACCCGATATAAATAGCTGGATATGTTGCAAATAACTATTTTTTATTTGTAATTTATAGGTATTCGAAGATGATTGCAGCGTCATATCAGACAACCCACCGATAGTCTCACCGGAACCAAGTGAGAACGAGCAGAAGAGAGATGCCAAACCAGTTCTATCACGAGCGCCGAGTATAGACGAAGTGGACAACATCGAGATGGACTCCGAAGGGAAAACCAAAGACGACACCGAAGTCAACGGAGAGACTGAGACGAGTGATAGTAGGGAACATGTAGATATAGACAGTTTGAAGGATCTTGATGATGACGATGAAGAGGTATATGTTAAAAGTGTTATAGAAAATCCAGATATGAGGAGGGAGAGTATAGCTGAAATTAAGAGGTTGGCTGAAGGAATTGTACAGAAGGGTGAGGGAAGAGGCCTATTATGTAGTATTGATAGTGCTAATGCAAATCTAAATGGTAACGATGGGAAAACTGAGGAGAGTAACGAGAACCATGCAAATCAACACACGTCGCACCAGCAACATACGAGCGTGATCATAACGAATCCATCTGTGGATTTAGCGCCGTCTGGATCTCCAGTTTCGGGTGGAACTACAGGTATTTTTTTTTACGAAAAATGTAATTTTTACTTTTCAAAATAAAAAAATAATACTGATAATTGCTAATAAATGTGTAGGTTTGATGTAAATTAAAATGCTGATTGAATAATAGAAAAACAAATGGATACAAAATCTGTATGCAATCTACTTCATCAGTTCTAAATAGAATTTCAAATAATGTTTAATAATACGATTCCCAGCGAACGTGAGCCCGGCACGCAGTCCCCTGGGCGTGGTCCGCGAGGAGTCGCAGTCTGCCGGAGCGTCCTTCGACACGCTGGAGCCCAGCGACGCGCGCCCCGACACGCGCTCCACCTGCGTGTCGCCCGCCAGCTCCAACGGCGGCGTCTACTCCGTGAGTGCCGCGCCTTGTAGCCCGCCCCGGGGGCCCCTCCACACGCTGGAGCCCGGCGACGCGCGCCCCGATAGAAATAAAATTTATCCTATGGATCATATATTAGTTTTAATAAAAAGATACACCAAAATATGTTCAATCTTAGTTCAATATGTTTTTCCTTTGCAGAATGAACTGGTGGAGAGTTTCGCGCTCAACTTGCATCGCATCGAAAAGGACGTACAGAGATGTGACAGAAACTATCCATTCTTCACCGATGAAAATTTGGATAAGTTGAGAAACATTATGTGCACGTAAGTATTTTTTAAAGTATAGCAACTTATAAATTCTTAGGTAGTTTCGCGCTCAGGTTGCATCGCATCGAAAAGGACGTACAGAGATGTGACAGGAATTATCCATTTTTCACTGATGAAAATTTGGATAAATTAAGAAACATTATGTGCACGTAAGTATTTTTTAAAGTATAGCAACTTATAAATTCTTAGGTAATTTTCATTGTTGTAATATTTCATTGCGTACAACTTTGCCGCAATATGTTTTAAAATTTCTAATATTTTTGTTGCACCAATTAATTATCAAAGCTATTCATTTGATCAGGAGATCTTAATGATTTACTCGAAACTTCTTATTAATCAGTTAGGAAACTGAGATTCGAGTAAATCATTAAGTTCTACCTAAATTAGGTTGGAAATTTTGGCATCTATTGGTCCATGTCCATTGTATTGGTGTTGTGGGCTCGGACGTCATTGACGACGTCGTCGGACGCAACAAACATCTAATTTGTAGAATGATTAACATTTGAACTAAGAAAAGTTAAACGTACATTTTAATGTGTCATGTGTGAATAAATTAAAAATTAGGGGCCCTTCTTATTTCGAGGGCCCTAGGCATGGGGACAGGGCCCTATGCTCTGCGCGTAAAGCCGCCGGTAATGTAATGTAAAGCCGGTAGGTGACCATTTAATCTCCCTGCGCAGCTACGTGTGGGAGCACCTGGAGACCGGCTACATGCAGGGCATGTGCGACCTGGCCGCGCCGCTGCTGGTGACGCTGCGCGACGAGGCGGCCGCGCACGCGCTGTTCGCGCGGCTCATGCAGCGCGCCAAGGACAACTTCCCCTCCGGGCAGGCGATGGACGCGCACTTCGCTGACATGAGGTACGAATACATACACACATAATGCCGAACCACGCGCACACATACACACACACGCACACACACACACACACACACATGCAGAACCACACGCACACATACATACACATACACATTCTGAACGACACGCACGCGCGCATACACACACACACACACACACAAACATATCGATACCTTAATTCGCAAATCAGCCAATTCCACACACAAACACGTGATCATAAGATCACACTCACGCTCACTTGATACACAAAATCACACGCTCACACTATTCATTAACAAAAATAACACAACTCGCAACAAAACTTGTGTATTAACCATATGAGCGATTTTCTTTTTGAAACAATCGTTCATTTACACGATTGTAAATGAACAATCGTGTAAATTAACGATTGTTTTACACGCTGGCAGTTTCGATAAATAAAATTACGTGTTCATGCAATTAATACACTTACTGTTTTAGTATGGAATTGATATAGCAAATTAGCATTGCCAATAAAAATCCACTTGAAGGTGCTATAATTGAGGAGTTGACATATTCACTGCTATAATTGAGGAGTTAGATGTAACACTATTCTTACACCTTCCTTCGTCTCTACCACACCTATAACAAACCAGAATACAGCACTTCTAGAAACTAACACTTCATACAGTTAACCCCCTCTTCTCTCCTCCACCCTTACCAAATCAGAATACAGTACTAAAAAAATGGCAACTATAGAAATTGTGTGAATTTAAAGCAATTTTTCCCAATTCAGGTCGCTTATACAAATCCTCGATTGTGAGCTGTACGAGCTGATGCACGCACACGGCGACTACACGCACTTCTACTTCTGCTACCGATGGTTCCTTCTCGATTTCAAGCGGGAATTACTCTATCAAGATGTAAGTATTATTATTATTTTTCACCTGATATATTTTGTATTATGTATACAGGGTGAATTTTTTTAAATCGGCCTTCAGGGCGTAATCCGAAACTATAAGGATTAGCGAAAATGCTGAAAGAAGGTACGAGGCCGATTTTGATAAAAACTAAAAGTGCATCATTGGCTATTTAAAATTTCTTATTCCATAGCCGGGAATCGAACGAGTTCATTAAAAAAAACACACACACAAACAAGAAGTAGCAGACGAGCATGCAGTCCACCTGATGTTAAGTGGCTCCTGCCGCCCATGGAAATCTACAATCAACCCCAGATAGGATCTGTATTCCTACCTAAGGTCGGCCACAGATGCGCCGCTACCCCTGAGTACGAAACTAGAATGTCTTGGAAAAGTATGTTTCCTAACACAGCAGCGCTTGACACTACGATTATTGGGTATAAGTAGGTATGGCGGTGGTGTCGCCGGAGTCGAACCACAAAGGGTTCTACCACCTTTGAAAGATTATAATTTAGCCAAAAGAGTATTACAAAGATACGTATAGGTATACAATGTTATTAACGATGTGAGTTTGTGTTTATGTGTGTGCGTGCGTTTTTTAATAATTCTAATGACGTGGTAATTTATCAATTCTAATGACGTACCTCTTATTAATTGTATGGTAATTGAATTCATCTTTACTAAGATTCTGTAGGTTAATGATTAATAAAGTATTTTCCTCTTTACCGTTAACTACGAGTATCACGTCACTGAATTCTTAACATCGAATAAAAACCTAGCTATTAGTAGCTTAGTTCCTGTTATGACATTTATATAGGATTTCACATAGTAATTCTTGCGGTTGTGGTTACATAATATTAATCTTCAATTTACTGTTAAAATGTTTTTATTTATTATTTACAGGAAAAACTTATGGTTTAGGTACATTTTCTTCATTGGATTTCTAAATAGACGTAATTCTACATTTACACTTAATTATGTGGTTAGTTCCCAACGCGTCAAGAGATGGCGCTACACATATTCTGAATCACACTGTTGAAGTTTTATAAACATGTTGTATGCTTAAAAGCTAACTCCTAACTGTTGAACAATTTACTCCTAAGCCGTATTTTGCTTACTTTGCCAAATCATTCTATAGTCTGATTCATAATTAGGTGTCCAAAATGTAAACAAAGAAATGTCACTGTCAAAATTAACAAGAAACACAAACTTTAACAAACTCAACAAAAAACGAAAATTTAACAAATATACACAATTTAACAAACGCATTATGTAAACGAGAAAACATTAGAGTTTGATCACAATCACGAAAATGAATAATATCAGTTACGAAACTAAAAATGACAGCACAAGAAATGTCTTGGATTCCGATTGTGTTACCATTATCACATTTTAATTTTCTACCATAAACTTTGTTTTTTATTATTATTACTGTATGGAACGAAATCGAGGTGTAAAAATATTAAAAAATGTGAATTAATCTTAATTTATTTAAATTATTATTTTATTAATGTTGTATTACTTAAATATCGACAAAAATAAAAACTACCATTTCTAACGTATTTTCTTGATAGGTCAACACCTTTGTTTACATTTTGGACACCTAATTATGAATCAGAGTATATATCTAGTGGCCAAAGAGGGAGGGGGATGGAAGGGGCGAACCGCCCGGGCATCCTGTCCTGGGGGGGCCAAACACAGTTGCTATTCCATCGGTCGTCAAAACCAAACAATCTGTGAAATGTGTATAAACACCGAAAACAAGGTCGTCGGAATCAAACTATCACTTATTTGTCGGCGAATAAGTCTGTGAGACTTTTGTAATATTGTAGAATCAAATATGTTTTTAAAAAGGGAGCCTGTTCTCACTTTGCATCCTGGGGCTCCATTCAACTTTCTATCCCGGGCCTTCGACGACCTTAGTCTGCCACTGCATTCTATCACTTTTTGTCCAAAGGTATTCTCAGCATGGGAGCTGATATGGGCAGCGAGGTATGTGGCCTCTGAGCATATGGTGCTGTTCATCGCGCTCGCCTTGCTGGAGACGTACCGCGACGTGATCCTCGCCAACACCATGGACTTCACTGATATCATCAAATTCTTCAACGGTGAGAAATGAAACACCTTTAGTGAACATTGGTTTTGTTTTAATTATTATTTTTATTATGTTTATTGTATTATTAGATGCATTGTGCTAGGTAGGTATATAGGCTGCTCTTATATCATTTATTAACATTAAATTTTCAACGGTAGGTTACGAGTTGTCTTTCGAGTATATTAATTTTGTTTCAACATCGTTTATTGTATTATTAGATATATTATGCTAGATAGGTATATCAGTTGCTTTTATATCATTTATAAACATTAAATATTTCAACGGTAAATTACGAATTGTCTTTAATTCATTAATTTTGTTTCAACATTGCTTATTGTATCATAAGATGCGTCAGACTAAATCATTTGCTTTTAATAAATTGATCATTTTAAAGTCGTTCGTCAGCATTTTAAAATTTTCTACCTATTGCTATTTTAGAAATCTCTCGCGTTTTAAAATTTTGTACTTATGATCAATGTTGTCTCTTTAAACAAAGTATATATTACGTGTCCTTATTTGCATCTGCATTTTTCTGTTTTTTCGTAATATCCAGTGATATCTATATTGGATCTATATCGATTGTCTGCTTGAACATTTTTTTACCATTGTATTTCCTACAAAAATATTTAAAATTTAAAATATACTACTTATGTAATTTTTTTATCATTTTTTGATCCTTACTACTTACCGATTTGTTATTTCAGAAATGGCCGAGCGTCACGATGCCGCCGCGGTGTTATCACTCGCTAGGGATTTAGTCCTACAAGTTCAAACCCTTATTGAGAACAAATAAACATCATGACCCTCGTACTATTAACACTATTGACAAATATATCTAGTTGTTTTAAAATTAATAATAGAATTTTAATCTTAGATAACTAGAGAATTTGTGTAAAAAAAAACCTAAATCGAATATTTTAAAATCATACCTATCGATGGAATTGTGAAGTATTTGTGTAAAATAAAATTATTTATACTATTTCGTACCTCGTGTATATTTAAAGTACAACTACTTATATTAATTACTTGATGTCTATTAATTGTTACTTGCTCTAAAGGTATATGTAATTCTGTATGCTTTAAATGTTCTTTTAAAGAGTATTATTGTGTAAGAATCTAATTTTAATAAAAATGCTTTATGTAGTCGACGCTTTATAATAAATTGTTTATGTTGTTGCGAATTTATTCAGGGCCTTTTTCCTGTCACGCGGGTTTATGCCCGAGTATATGTCTTACGCATGCGTGATTTAGTTCGTTGAAGTCTCTTCGTTATCCATTGCATGTGTTACACTTTATATGATAAGTAGCACTTTATATGATACTTTTGATGATAAGTATCTATGGAAAGAATATAATGCAACTTTGGTGGTATGTATTAGGTGGAAGGTCTAGGAAACCGGCTACGGTGACCAAAGCTATCACTTCCTTCCAGCTCATAGTTTTCTTGTCCTGTTCTTCTTAATTGAAGCTAAAAAGGTCGCTAGTTCCACTAGCAAGTAGCAACTACACGATCCGAAAAAAGTGTGCGTATGGAACGCATGCGGGCCAGATCCGCATACGAACACAAACCCGCGTGACAGGAAAGCGGTCCTTAGTGTCTATAATTTAAGACTTGACGTTTAAATTTTGTTTTTTTGACATTATTTACATGTCACAGCCTTATACTGCATTCCGTTGAATTTTTATTTTAAGTTTTTATTTGTTATTTTACAAAATAATATACACTGTAAAACAAAAGAGAAAGAATTTCCGATATTCGCTATATTGTATGTTAATTCATATAACAAAATATCACATAAAATATGTACCTACTATTTATATTTTTGAGATATAACTAATTTAATCAGTAGAAAATCATAGAGTTTTAGATATGTTAAAAGCACAGCTACATCAAGAATAAATATTCATTCGAGTAGTAAAATCTTCGTCGAATCTAAATACTTAGAAATGCGTATGAGATAATAATAATAGTAAATGTAATTATATCTCAGGCAAGTTTCATTATTTTTGTAATACAAAATGTTATTGTTTTAATTTCAGGAGCCTTAGAATGAGTTTTAAATAGGGAAAAATCTGATATTATTCAAAAGAGGACTTTCAATACCAAAACTTAGGTATTCTAAATATAAGTAAATTAAAAGTTAAATTGCTGATTCGATTTAAGTATAATTTGTTATCTTTTTTATCAAAAAAAAATATTATTTTCAGCTGTCTAATTAATTCGATTCCTATCTAAATCTCATACTGAGGCCTGAGTTTACTCTGTAGTACTACAGTTCAAGAGTATTTTTACTCCTATTTCTGCATCTACCTCTGAATTTAGAAAAAAGGTACATAATTATGTTATTTGTAAACATTCTTTTTTATTATTCAATGCTACTTAAGATTAAATATCAAATACAAATTGCTATAAGCAATTATATCTGCTTCTGTTATATTCACAGTGATAGGAAAAAGCCTGAATTGTACGAACTTACTGAACTATCAATTATTTACTTCATAGCTATTTATCAAAAAATATTTTAATAGTAGTTTACAAAGTTTTAACTTTAAAAACATATTTATACAGATTAGAAAAAATCTAGTAATAAATATCAAGTTATTAGATGAACGTAATTGTCAAATGGTAGGATTTTGTAGAATCATGACGTCATAATATATGAATTAATATTTATCTATTGGCTATTATGTAGTCGATGTGCTGAAATCTATACAATTTGCACGATTTATTTATTTATTTATATTGTTTTTTTCCATAAACTTAGTGCAATGTTATAAATAAAGGCCACTTCATGATACATTTCATATTATGTTTTTATATATTTACGTACTTA
Source organism: Epargyreus clarus clarus (assembly GCA_014595695.2). NCBI lineage: Eukaryota > Metazoa > Arthropoda > Insecta > Lepidoptera > Hesperiidae > Epargyreus > Epargyreus clarus. The sequence continues at coordinate 462,520 of JACTTY020000085.1, read as the reverse complement.
GAAAAAATAAATAATTGATTTTTCGGAATATTTATCGTTTTGAGCGTCAGTGAGATGTTTTGGCATTAAGGGCTGAAAAAAATAGTAATTAGGTTTGAATTATTTTAATATAATTACAAATATTAACAGACTACAACTCCCTAACTATAGAATTATTCAGCCTCTCTTTAATATTACTTGATCATTATTTAACTAAGATCTGTAAAAAAACGAAATTTTGAGGCAAATCTTGATTGATAGATGAAATTGGTATGGCCAGCTGTTCATTTCTTTTGTAAAAATACGTGTCAACATCACTATTTAATGACCGAAAATAAATGGAAACTTACACTAATATGTATGGGGTATATAAAATATGAAAATATAATGCTAGCAATACCCAACAAGATGAAGGTAATATCATACTTAATAGTTGAGTGTGTAAGCAATCATTGCCCGTACAAGGTTCAATCTCCGGGGATTCCTAGTCTTGTAAATAAAGATTAAATTATAGACTTTAATTAATTATTATTTACCTATTTACAATGTTGCACACATTGTCTACTGTTATCTGCAAAATTATCTGTATCGTATTAGTTTTAGGTTGGTTTTGGTTTGATAATTATGTCAAGTACAAATTTTATAGGTATGCATTCAAATATACCAGTCCATACAAATGTTCTAATAATAACATAATATACGTTTAAAATACGTTACTTAAAATATTATTGTACATTTAATTACATTCATAACTCATTACTTACAGCGACAGAGCAATAAACCCATTACTTCAATAATTTATGTATGTCTAGCAATTTACATAAATTTACAAATCATAAAGGAAAATAAGACATAAAACGTTGTCTCATACATATTGTATTCATTTTCAATATTATCTAATAAGTATAAAGGTTAGTGACACGTGTAGTTACAACTTATAATAATTTAAATTATAGCTAAATGTATTGACCATAAAACGATATACAAAGCTATACCTTAATATCATATATGTTCAATATAATAAGTATCATTTACACTTGTTTATTCACGTGACTCTAAGCGCATGCAACTACATGCACAGGTTTTTAAATTTTATGAACAGATTCTAAAAATATTTTTTGGCTTAAATGTTGGAATATTTCCTCTTTTAACTGTAAAAAAGTACAATTTAAATTGGCTATGTAATCTTTTATATTATTTGTTAAAATATACTATTACGCATACCAACATTTAAAAATCATATTATATTGTGTTTGAGGAATACTTCGGACTATATCTTGATAGTGAAAATATTTACGTTTCATTATTGTCACAATTTTTAATTAAACACAGATTTTTTAGAGTAGTTTTAATGTACCTAATATAAAAATTATTAAATATAACATCGTTTGCAAATAAAATATATACACGTTATAACTACGCGGGTGACTAACCTCACCTAACCTAATACCTAATGAAAAACGCCATACAAATGCAACATTTACTTACAGTTTCATTAAGTGGTTTTTATGCCTATTCTTATATTCTATTTACCGAGAATTATATTTATATGATAACTTTATTATAAGGCTTCTCAATGTTTTTGCTTTGTCCGAATATTATGTGATCGATTTACGCTTATGTATTGTTACATACAGAGTGATTGTACAAGATAGGCCTACGTCCGTAGTGTTGTAAAGCGAAGCTACGTAGTATTGTGTTTTAAACACGTCATCGTGTCAAATGTAGTCAAAAGTAGGTATATGGTTAGTTGGGTGTAATATCGGACTTGGGGTAAAACCGTAAGATAAAAGATTGAATTTGCATTTACATCTACCATGTAACATGTTAGACGGGGGCCATTTTTTTTATTTGGCGATATCAAACACCATGCCCTGATTTTTTAAAATGTTTGCGTACATGCATAAGTATATGTATGAAAGTTAAATTAAAAAAAGGGAAAGATGAAATTACACCAAATTTCCATCTTACGGTTCGACCTCAGGTCAGGAATTACTCCAACTTACCTTTATATTCCCAATAATATAATTTAAAAATGCCGTTTCTATGACGTTTCTCGGTCACTCATTGTAGAGAACGAGAATTAAATAGAAATCGATTTTTAATTATACTTTTGGAGCGCAATGTAAAGAAGGAAACATGTTTATGTAGAGTAGATGGGGCGTTCCATTATTATACCGTTAATTTACACGTGCTTGTGAAAAAAAGTGTGTTAAGTGTAAAATTATTACTGAAAAGTGCAACATGCACTTCCACGTCGCAACTTTGTGTCAGTTTCGGTTATAGTTGCAACATATTTTGGATATTGCCAGCAAGATTGTCGCAGGCGGTTTCGATACATTCAATATATCGACCCCTCCTACGTATATTATCGTAACTGCAAAATGACTTTACAGGAGAGCCTCTCAAAGTTTCAAATATGCTAAAATGTGAATAAAATCTGCATTCCTGCATCTCTATAAAGTTTGTTATATATGTTTTATTTTATACGCTTTGTAACGTTACTTGCGTTGATAAAGCACATTAAAATAAGGCAATTTATGCAATAAATGTACTTTTGTGGGTTAAAATATTATACGTAGGAGGGGTCTATATGTGATATTCACAATCTTTCCACTGTCATGGATGGTACGTTTGAATTTAAGCTTGAGGTCGGCAACCAACGACTGATAGAAGTCTTGGTCCGGAGGACAAATATCCAAAAAAAATAAGAAGACCAGAGATTTTAAAGGACATAAACAAGATACTACGGACTTGTAAAGTAGGTACCAAGTTCTGTCGTGTTTAAGATTTTGGTTTTATTTTCAGTTAATTTTGAAAATTCAACTTTAGTTTCCAGTTACCATTATCTTTATATTACCATTATCTTATATTAATATTATTTTATAATTTAGCGAAAAATCAGTATGTTGGTTGCCGTGATGTCTAGTGGAACGCAAAAAGTATGATAACATATTATAAATGTTTGTAACATTGATGTTATGTATTTATCACGTATGTAATAATATCTATTTAATCATTTGTGCTCGATTTATGAAACAAAATAAAACTATTTAATGTTGTACAGTCGTAGCATACATTATTATAAATATTATATCAGATTTGCTTTTCTAAATTTATCGAAAAATATTTTTTTATATAAAATTATGATTATTTTACGCATTTCTGTTCTTAAAATTTATGAAATCTTACAAAGTCCTAAAATTATAATAGATAAGTGTGAAATAGTTGTACAAAAAGGCCTCCAGAGTTTTAAAATATTTTAAAGAAATATAATTTAGCATAATATAATTATTATATTTTTCTTGAAAATTATGACTACTATTAATAATTATAATATAAAGTCGCACATACTTGTATCGTACTTTTTTACTCTTATTACATTTGTATTGTATTTACAGTACCCATGATAAATAAAATTGCTTTAATAAAACCCATTCCTAACTACTTATACCTACTTATCTCTTCCATTTTATTATAAATAAATACATATTAAAATTTCAAAGGATCTATGTGTTATTGTTATTTACGTGTTGTTAACGTATTTCAAGTTATTTATTATTGGTGTAAACGCAATACAAAATGTAACTAACTATACTCGTAATAAATGGTATTCTAAATTTGTAACGTCAGTTTTCCGTGATCCTTTTTGCGTAGACAAATAAACCAAACGGATTATAAATAATAGTTTTTTCTGAGAGATTTTTATTGTAAAATCGCCACCGTTTGTGTAGAGGTCTGCTTATTATTTGCTTCAAACTACGCGCTAATTGGTTCAGTTCAAGTACAAGAAATAAAATCAATGCACATGCTCTCAGTATTTGGATTAATTTAATACATTGGGCAAAATATGTTTAGTATTAAAAATCTTTTTGTTTATTTGTCTTTGTTTTTGTGGTACAATATTAAATACTTCATGAAAGATGAGTAGCATTAAGGGGAAAATTAATAAAGTGTCTACAATATGATGGAAATTAACAATTATTTATTGGTATGAAGTTATGAATATAGCCTGACTTGTCTGCGACACTTTCGTGTTCCTAGATAAAGTAATAATGAAGCAAAGCTCTTCAAAGTATCTTGCTACCGATCGTCGATTGCCATCGTATCTTACGCGTGTAATGGAAATCTATGAAATAAACGATTATCTTAAGTACTTGGACCTAACAAGGATAGTAAATACATGGGGCTATAATAATAGCTCGACTTGTCTGCGACACTGTCGTGCCCCTAAATAAATTAATAATGAAGCAAGGCCCTTCAGAGAATCTCGCTACCGATGGTCTTACGGTCATATCTTACGCGTGTAATGGAAATCTATGAAATAAACAATTATCTGAAGTACTTGACATACAAGAAGATTATACATATAGGGCTAAGCATTGGACATTATCAAGATTTTTTTATACAAAATTTTCCATTCTGCTTTATAGTAACACCATCTAATATCACCACGTTTGACGTCTTCTTAGGAATTATTACCAATTGGCCAAAAGTCCCCATGTCCCGTCTATTGCTACTGTACCTATCCTTGAATGTATTTGTTCGTACCACAAGTAGGGCAACGGACAAACTGATTGTAAAGATAAACATATAGTTATTTCTTTGTGTTGTTATCAGTGTATCGTCATATGAATATAATTATACAATTATAAATGTTATCTACGCTACGTTAGTAACGAATTATAAGAAATAATTATTTTTGTGAAATCGTCGTGTCATTAAATATGTTTTCATTTACGTAGTGTTTATCTTTTTATAGGTGATGTCCCTTCGTAAGATCACATGTGGAGATCGCATGTCATACTTTAATTACTTTAGTTTATGTTTGTATTGTTGGATAAAAAATGGTTTCATAGAAATCTTAAGGCTGCATTGGCTCATAATTATGAGTTATAGTTGTGTTACTGAGTTGTGGCTTAATTTGCTGTTGCTTGGGCCTCCGATTATTGTTTGAGCGACCGACGGGCGACTCTAGTTAATTTTATTCGAAATATTTGTCAACAGTCGTTTGTCTACGACTTTGAATAGTTTCGTAAGCCAATGGAACAAATTTGACATCGCATTAACCCCTCCTAATTGCTAAAACAATTGTCTCAACACTCAGCATTATGTCTATAAGGCAGAAATAAGTGTGGTGCTGAAGCCCACGGCCCACATTAACATATGACTTACCTGTGACAAGGTCCATAATTATAATCTATTGGTCTGAAATTGAAGCTCAATCTGGAGGTCTATTTTTTGAATATGTGTTACAGTAACAATGTTAAGCGCAGCTCTTTTAAAATAATTTACAGGGAATACATTTTACGAAGCGTTCCATTTAGTCTTCATGGGTAATACATTTGTGACCAATCTCAGGTAGTACTTTAATTCTATCTAGAGTTGATTATGAATGTCCATGGTTGGCAGTTGTCACTTAACATCAGTAGCATTACCATGAGTTGGCATAGAAACGCCACTATAGAAATGGTAAATAGAAAACTATTGCCATTTTGCTAGTGAATAACATAACTACTATCGTTACGGTATTTCTTGACAACGTCTGTCAAATTAATGACTCATGGGACCGAATTTGTATGGCAATAGATCATAATGACATTCGCTAGCGATTTGATTTCGATAGGTTTTTTACGTATCGAGTTACGTCACTACGGATTTTAGTTCTACGAGTAACCACCAGAGGCGCTGTACAATTTTTCATACATTTATTTTACGCAGTCGCTAGCGAGTAATACTTTTGTAAACTCATGGTAGTCTTACAGGTGGACTTTATGTTCGTTTGGTACGTCAATAATATATAAAAACGTCATGTGGTTAGCACGTTTATCCCCTTTTAAATTGCATAACAGAGAGATAATAAATATAATTATATCAAATAACGTAGTACGTATGACTCATGAGTTACAGACAGTAGTAGGTTATTGAACGTTTAACCGTAAATAACGTTGTAAAGGACTTGTCGTAGTTTCAACGAGTATAATATTGTATATTTTGAGAAGTAATCCTACTTAGTTATATCAAGGCTTCACCATCATCATCAATAATCATCATCAACACATTACTTTCCCACTACTCGGCCACGGCAAGAGCCTCCACTCAGAATGAAAAGGATTAGGCCATAGTTTTTTTTTTTTTTTATATAATATAGGAGTAGCAGACGAGCATGCAGTCCACCTGATGGTAAGTGGCTACTGCCGCCCATGGACATCTGTAATCAACCCCAGATAGGATTAGATATTCCTCCCTGAGGTCGGCCACAGATGCGCCGCTACCCCTGAGGACTAAGCTGGAACGCCTCGGAAAAGTCTGTCTCCCTTACCACACCCTTCAAACCGGAACACAGCAGCGCCTAACACTGCTGTTATTAGGTAGAAATAGGTGTGGCGGTGGTGCCGCCGGAGTCGACCCACAAAGGGTTCTACCACATTCAAGTATACACCACGATGGCCAAATGCTAGAGGGTATGTTGGAGAACATTCTTTTAAGTGATTAAGCTTTCTGAACTCATAGCCCCACAATAAGATTTTACCCACAAACCTGTATCTAAATTAAAATACAGGTTTGTGATTTTTCCTATGTCATAGGTGGCATGAGATTACAATAAACGAATATACAACACCCAGACCATTAATACAACACTACATGCAGACTACTCTAATAGAAATCTAAATTCATCATTTAGATAGATATTTAGATTTCAACGAGCTGACCCGGCAATCATTGTGTTGCATATAAATAAAAAAATGTTAAGGGTGAACAACCCTTATCGCTTAGGGGTATGAAAAATAGATAGTAGCCGATTCTCAGACCTATCGAATATGCATATAAAATTTGGTGAAAATTGGTAAAGCCGTTTCGGAGGAGTACGGTAACTAACATTCTGACACGAGAATTTTATATATATGACAAGCATCTGTCTGACCGGGGATCGAACCCGGAGCTCACTTGAAACTTAAGCGATGACTGTCTGTAAATAATTCTTCGAATAGAAATCGCATATCGCTTCTATTGCTATCGTTCGCGGTGCAACCAGTCATCAACGGCCATCTTATAGCGAACTGATTTTCTAGGAAGACTTAAGTAGTTTACAATTTTGTGGGAAATACCTTACACTGAGATAATTAATTACTTATTCTACGTAAAACCAGTATATATTGTTGTTTTAGCTAATAACAATAAATTAATAGAGTAATAAAGCATTGGATATTTTGCTATTATACTTGTATAGTCAAAAATATATATGAGTAAATAAGTATTGTTATTGCATCTTTACAATGAAACTATAATGATGTAAGTGCAAATACTAGGTTCTTGAGAAAATGTTTAAACTGTGTTTCCTTCAGTTTCCTTTCAAGCCGACCGTTATACTACTGCCACTTTGCAGAATTTTCTTTCTTTTTCACTTTTAGGGTTCCGTACTCAAAGGGTAAGAACGGGGCCCGAATATTCATGCTCCGCTGTCTGTCCGCTTGTTACATGGCTCTTATATCGTATTAGATAGGATTGAATGGATAGAGGAGGAAATTTTGCAATTATGAATGAATATTAATGTAATTATGTATGAATATTAATGTAAATGTGTAATAATAAAAATCTGGTAGTATGGAGCTCTCAGTGAGCGAGTTGAACTCGCTCTTTGTATAAGTAAGTCATTATAACTCTAAAATTATATATTTGAAGGTGGTAGAACCCTTTGTGTTTCGACTCCGGCGGCACCAACGCCACACCTATTTCTGCCTCATAACAGCAGTGTTAAGCGCTGTTGTGTTCTGGTTTGAAGGGTGTCGTAAGGGAGACATACTTTCCCGAGGCGTTCCAGCTTAGTCCTCAGGGGTAGCGGCGCATCTGTGGCCGGCCTCAGTAGGAATATCTAATCCTATCTGATTACAGATGTCCATGGGCAGCAATAACCACTTGCCATCAGGTGGACTGCATGCTCGTCTGCTAGTCCCATATTATAAAAAAAAAAAATTGGCCAAATAATTTTTTTTTTACCCAATAAAGCCTCTAGATTAGTAGTAATCTTTATACCTATCTAAGATTATTTTTGGATTATATCTGCTATATTTTATCATATGTATTGGCACGTGTTTTTATTTTTATCACGCATGTGCTTTATTATGCAGTAATAACAATAATAAGTAATGATATAATTATTAAATAGTGTTACAATAACAAAGACGCGAAACGAAAAATAAATGTAATAAAAATACCCTCATATTACTAATAGTAATTTATTAATCCGCATACAAATGGTCGGAAAATAATCTCTACAATAATTATAATATAAAAATTACAAAAAATAACAAGCTTTAATACTGATTGAAGTTTTGACAAAACATGATTTACTGAACTAAAAATATTAGAGGTAGTCATCATCATCATAAGTACTCGTATATAGGTAAAATTGAATAGCCACTCAGAAGGTATAAGAAAGATGCTTTCACTAGGCAGTTTCACTTTTCAGTTTGTCTTTAAAGTCACATATCCGTGATCTGCCGCAGCTATGACTCATATACGAAAGGACCACCGACAAATTTTATTTGAGGTTTAGGTATTACAGATGCCCATGGACAACTGCGACAACGCCAGGATGTCTACAGGCCTGAGAGTTCTTTAAAAATATTCCTAAAAATCTGTAAAGGTGTTTTATCTATACTACCTTTAAGAGAAGATTCGTGCCCAGCAATAGGATATTAGGCAATAGTTTAGCGATAACCTTATTCTTTTGCTTTCTTCAATGCTTTTGAATATCTTGTGCATTTTGAACACTGTCTGTTTCATTAACTTTCATTGCCTTTTTCTTCAGCACTTCCTTGACGGATTTCGAAAGTTCCTTCACTTGCCGGAGGTCTTCATGTGAGCTTGGGAATGGAGAATAGTGAGCCCAGTTCTGGATCTCTTTAAACAGCGCGTCTCCTGGACATTCAGTCTCCCGCACTTGCCTGTGGCCGATGAGCTTGTAGTCCGGGCTCACATACCCAAGAGCCACACCAGCGTCAATCAGCTGTTGAGCTATCAGCAAGTCCTCAGCAGTTGGAAGGGAAACTAGAAAAATCAAATTCAAAAATCATGAAGTGAAAGGTTATAAAAAATTAATAGTAGTACCAGTATGGTTCGATTAGTATGTGGTATGATGAGACTTGTATGACATTCGCCACAACTATGTAGAGTGTAATAATACTTTCGTTTCGGTGGAAGGATGTATACATCTTCCTTACAAAAATACAGAAATTTGTAAAAAATAGTAGTGTAAAAGTGCCTTTCAGAGATGTGCAAAGTAGCTAAGTGGTGTGAGCTACGAAGCTAACCTCACCTAACCTAAGCTAAAGAGTGATATGAGAAAACTTACACGGACCGCGATCCATAGCTCGCATTCCTTTATACAAAAACTTTGCTAGCTTAGCTTCCTCGCACATCTCTGGTAGCAAACGAATCACAAGTGTCCCAACTCTAATAAATATGGAAGATAAACTCATATTTGAACTTACAACTCCAATCTCCGATGAGGCAAATGCCGATGCTGACAGAATTGAAATGCAGCGCGTGCGCACCAAGATTATTCCAACCGCGACCCTCGTAAGCTTCGTTGCCGCCTATGGCAAAACTTAAATACAACGGCTAATTAATGAGGCAAAAATATTAACTACACTTTTGTATAATTTAACTAAGGAGGGAGACATACTTTTCCGAAGCATTTTAGCTTCGTTCTCAGGGGTAGCGGCGAATCTGTGGCCGACCTTAGGTAGGATCTAATCATATCTGGGGTTGATTACAGACGTCCATGGGTGGGAGTAGCCACTTATCAGCGGATGGACTGCATGCACGTCTGCTACTCCTATATTATTAAAAAAACATTACGTAGCGTATAAAAGTATTTAAGTCTTAACAAGGGTGGTCCATACAAACCTCTACAAGGTATAGCAATTTATTAATGATACGATGTATACAAATATTACTATGCAAATAAATATGTACCTAAATATTTAGTAAAAAGACATTATATTATTATGATTATCTTAGGGAACATAATAACAATGTTATCGGAGCACAATAAATGATATCTATAAATAAGCCTTAAATTTTTTGGATGATTCCACGACTTCAAACCCTACCCTTAGATAAACTCAGATCTAATTTCATCTTTAGTCAAACTTATAGCGACACTTGTATCCAATATCCCACCAGTGCTGGACATCCATGTGGTAGTTCTGCATGCTGCGCATGGCTAAGATGCACTGGTTGGTGTTGTTGCAAGCGGGAGGCTGGTACGAGTGGTGGATCACCACGTATGGAACCGGGGTCGAGAGCCGTGTAGTTTCAATCGGTGGTCTCGCGTTCCATTGAGCGCGAGTCAGGAAAGAAAAGTTGTATGACGGTACTTCGAATTCTATGTCATCTGAAATTTTACTTACACTTTCTAACTTGTTAACTACGGAACGTATATTGAAAAAAGTACTAGAAATGTTTCTGTTTAATGTTTTATTAAGGAAATGTTATTTTATTAAACGTTGACTAAATAAGACTAGATTCTAGTCTTATATCCTTGCTAAATAAAGCTAAATAGTAAGTAGCCTAATAGGCTAGATTAAAAATTTGCGACATCCAAATCCTTAGTCAAAATTTAAATTTACTTCTTCTATAAAATATTTTAGACTTTACCATAGATTAGTAGACTTTACCTTCATTGAATTAGCTTAAAATCTTTTTTAATGTATTTTGTGTAATCGCCAATTTTTAGGACATGCTATTTTGGGTTCACCTTGCTGAGACCCTGACAGATTGTCCGTGTATTACTAATATATACAATAATGTACAAATTACCTGGAGGGTTAGTTTTTCTCTTAGTGAGAACAGTTATGCACACACACAATGTTATCAAAACTAGCAAAACAATAATAAATCCAGCAGCCCACGTATAATTTGACTGGAACCCCTTCCATTTCTTCTTTTGATTTCTTTCACAATCCGAATAATTTTGACACATTATTACATTTTTATCACGTATACAAGCTTCAATGATGTATGAAGCAGACATACTAATTGGAAATTACGCAAATTATCGCGTTCCTATGATTGTACCTTATTATCGATCAATGGGCCTCCTATCTGTTAAGATTGGATCAATCTTACCACTTCAAGCCTCTTTTAGATTAAATCTTAATGAATGCAAAATGGTTGACGAAGGTTCAAATTTTGTTTTAAATAATAATTACTTCCAAGTTTTACTAGAAATGCGTGCATTTCTCTGAGAAGACAAATTATTTTCAAATTTAAATCCATGTATTAAAACTGTTATCGGTAAGCTATTGTGGTTTCTTAGAATGTCATCGATATTATTATTCATATTAAAATCGTGTCGTAGTATTTGGACATAAGGGCAGTTATCTTACTCTCATCACGCAGTCTTGGATCCGCATGGGCTTTTGTTACTTTGCGAGACCTTGCATCCTAACCACAGACCTGTATTTGTTGTGGGTTTGATCCTAACGCTTCATACATACATGCGTCAGAAGACTGTAGTGTGTTTATTCATGCGTGCAGCTGTGACACGCATGCAGACGCCCGCGTGACAAAAAGGCCCTGGTGAGTCACGCGTACAATTGAACCGCACGTGGACGTAAGCCCGTACGAAAACTAAGGCCTAAGTGCAAATAGGTTAAGGTATTATTTTAGGAAACAGGATTGAGAACTAATAAAAACGACTACATACCATATTAGTGCAATATTTTATTACACAGACTGGGGCCTCTATGGATTTTGGGTGGCAGTTATCACTTAGATTGAAACGGCAAATTACAGAATTTACTTCACTACTATTACTACCTTTTCCACATAGTACGAGTAGTAAATAGATATATAATATGTTGATACATCTTTAATTATTAAGTACATTAATCTATTTAATTGATCGTCAATGCTTCTAGTACTTTAGGATCTTCAAACAAAGTACTTTAAAATTTCATTTTCTCATTACTTTCTTTCTCTACTTCCTTGTCGGATACCGTAAGTTCCTTGGCATGCAGAAGTTCTTCGTGTAAGCTTGGGTATGGGGAAAAGTGAGGCCAGGTCTTGATCTCATTAAACAGCGCATCTCCTGGACAATGGGTTCCCGTCACTTGCCTGTGGCCGATGAGCTTGTAGTTCGGGCTCACAAACCCTAACTCTATACCGGCTTCAATCAGCTGTTTAGTGATCTTCAATTCCTCATCAGTTGGCAGGGTTACTGAAAGAAATTGTAGTTACATTTAAGGCTTCTGTCGTTCAAGAAACATGAAAGGGAAAACATGCTGAAACCTTTCGTGTCGTAAACAGTACTGCACACGTTGACAGAATTTGGGAACGCGCTCCTTGATATAGCAGCTTGAAAAGGTTTATTTTCGTCAGGTTTATCAGTTGGTCCAATTAGTTCAAACGAACGAGTAAAATACTTGGTTTTATACTTAATGTGCAGCACATATATAATAATAAGTTCATATACGTAAATCTACGAACTCCATGATACGGTGTAATTAAATATTGTATTATTATAATTAATATAACTTTATTAAAGTTCTAACTTACAGCTCCAATCTCCGATGAGACAAATGCCGATGCTGATTGCATTGACATTAAACGCGTGCGCGCCAATATTACGCCAACCGCGACCTTCGAAGGCCTCATTGCCACCTATGGCAAAACTATAAAAACACAACAAATGAGTAAGGCAAATAAATGAAACAAATTTAAAATGGTATACAATTATTATAAAGTTATTTAACATATGTATCAAATTATCTTTGGAGTTTCTTTCGCCGCTTCTCCATAGCGAAACACCTTTGGTGAAAAAGTGGTGATGGTTTGTTGACTTTCAAAAAGTATTCTATATGAATCAATTTTGCTAAATGAGATTTGAATTTGAATTTACCAATAAAACACTTATGCTGCATTTCGTCTTTATAGGTTAATCAGAATTGGAATCTCTCATCAACTTTATCCTGTTTATGAGTAATGCGTATATTCCATCTGTTTTTTGATATTTTCAACAAACAACAATTTTGAACAAAAACAAGATGATCCACTCTAAAGGAAAAACGCTCTGTGTTTCCTGTCGCACGTGTTTACACCTGTACACCTGAATTAAGTAAAGAGTCGTCACCCGTGTGAGTTAACGTTTAAAATGATAGGACGCAAGTGGTACGCATGTTGGCGGAACGCGTGGTGAAACACATACGACAGAAAAATCGCCCAAACCTCTAGAAGATATTATGTTTTTATAATATAAGAGTAGCAGACGAGCATGCAGTCCACCTCGTAAGTGGCTACTGTCGCCCATGGACATCCGTAATCAACCTTAGATAGAATTAGATATCCCTACCTGAAGTCGGTCAAAAATGCGCTGCTACCCCTGAGTATTAAGCTGGTACGCCTCGACAGTATATCTCCCTTACTGCACCCTTCAAACCATAACACAACTGCGCTTAACACTACTGTTATTTGACAGAAATAGGTGTGGCGGTGGCGTCCCTGAAGTTGAACCACAAAGGGTTCCACCACTTTCAAAATGTCTTCCCCATCACTACATAAAGCCTGTGAAGTGACACCTACTTGTATCCAATATCCATCCAGCGTTGTATATCCATGTGGTAGTTCTGCATGCTGCGCATGGCCAGGATGCACTGGTTGGTGTTGCTGCAAGCGGGTGGCTGATACGAATGGTGGATCACCACATACGGCACTGGAGTCGAGAGCCTGGCCGTTTCGATCGGCGGTCTCGCGTACCATCCCGCTCGAGTTATAAACGAAAAGTTGTATGATGGTACCTCGAATTCTATGTCATCTGAAATTTTGATTGAAGCATAGTGTAAATAGGCTTGTCTCCTTTGTTGTTTTGATGAAAATAGCGTTTCATACAAAAATATTGCAATAAGTTTGGGTAATGGATACTTTAGGAAAATTACAGTTTCTATTTATATAAGTGGTTTATCTTGAGTAAGTCACGTTAATAAGGACTAAGACTGCATATTTATATTTTCTGAGCTATATTTTTAACATTGTAATACTCGTATGAAATGATGTTTGAACCTTTTGAGGTCCGACTATGAAGAGGCCACCACTAATCCTATTTCTGCCTGATAACGGTAATGTTAGCCGCTGTTGTGTTATAGTTAGAAGGATGTGGTACGGAAGTCATACATATCCGAGGCGTTCTGGCTAATCATTAGATTTTTTTATAATATAGGAGTAGCAGACGAGCATGCAGTCAACCTGATGGCTACTGCCACCCATGGACATCTGTATTCAACCCCAGATAGGATTAGATACTCCTACCTCCTCCTCCTGTGGTCGGCCACAGATGCGCTGCTCCTGAGGACTAAGCTGGAATGCCTCGGAAAAGTCTGTCTCCCTTACCACACCCTTTAAAACGGAACACAGCAGCGCCTAATATTACTGTTATTAGGCAGAAATAGGTGTGACAGTGGTACCGCCGAAATCGAACCACAAAGGGTTCTACCACATTCAAAGGATGTAGCAATGCACCTGTGGCTGGTATTTCGATTCGGACTCTAATGTTATTTAGAGTCGATAAGAGATGCCCATGCGCGGCTGTAGCCACTTACTATAAGGTTGACTGCATGCACGTATGCTACTTCTTTAATGTTAAGTCTATCTTCCGTTAAGTGTACAATAATTAGGCAGCAGCTTAATTCGAAATTTGCTTACCTGACTACTGTCATGTAGGTAGCAAGTAGGCAAAAATCGATGAATATTGATAATTTTAATAACGGGGAAAGTCTATAATAAAGTGAGTTTTCTACATTTTTGACAAAAGTAATGTATTTTGCAATGTTTTTGTAAAAAAAACTGTTTTTCGCGGGGTCCAATTATATAATACAATATACAAAATACCTGGAGGGTCACTTCTTTGAACAGTGAGGACAATTATACACGCACACAGTGCCGCCAAAACTACCACTACACTAAAAACACCAGCCCACGTATATTTAGATTGAAATCCCAGCAATTTCTTCTTGTGCTGGTTTTTGTCACTATCAGGAGTATTTCGGCACATTATTATATTTTATTACATTGTTATCGTGTGATACAAGCTCTAATGGTCTGTGAAGTAGTCGTACTAAATGGAAACGCAAATTATCATGGTCCAATAATACTATCTTGATATATATCGGTCAATGATAACTAAAAAATATCGATCGATATTAACTGTTAAGATTCGATCAATCTTTGCACTTTGAGTCTCTATTAAAATTAAAATATTAATGAATTGTTTGAACGTCCTGGACCGACGACCTTAAGAGGGCTGGTGGTAGTGGCTGGATGAGGGCAGCGGAGGACCGAGTGTTGTGGCACACCTTAGGGGAGGCCTATGTCCAGCAGTGGAATAACAAGGGCAGAAATGATGATGATGATGAATTGTTTGATGAAAGGTTCAAAAAAATGTATTTATAGAAGATCATATTTTACCCTCTTAAGTTTTTCTAGAAAGACGTTATTTCTCTGGGATAGGTAATCATAAGGAAATATTTAGAATAAACTGGCTGACCCGGCAAACTTTGTATCGCCTCAGAATCTATTTATGAAATATGTTTCATATTTACTCACCTTTTAAACCTTTCCTGGACTTCCACAAATTATTCTAAACGAAAATTAGCCAAATTGTCCAGCCGTTCTCGAGTTTTAGCGAGACTAACGAACAGCAATTGAGTTTTATATATAAAGATTAAAGCAATCTCTTTGACAATAAACCGTGTAATAATATTGAGATAAGTCTGTTATTATTGTGCTGCTTCCTTATAACGTATTGCGTAGTAAAATTGTAGCATATTAATTAGGTCTAAGGAGCTACCAGCCTTATCACGTTTTCCTATCACGCGGGTTTAAGCCTGGTCAGCATGCGTGCCATGTGCATTTTATCATCTCATAGACACTTTTCTGAACCGCAGAAACTGCAGCGAAGTAATTCACGCTCGGTGTTTTGACACGCATGTGGCCATAAACACGCGTGAAAAGTAAAAGAAAGTATATGAGCTCGGTAGTACCGATTTAAGCATGGGGATTTGGGAATTATATAAAAAATACATGTAATCTTAAAGCAATATTTTATTCCTAACAATTAAATATTTCTTATTCTATTTTAAATACTTATGTTTATAATTTATTTTCAACAATACTTAAAGGTTAAAGTAATACCTATAGTACATTTATTTATTATTATATATTGTACATCTAAGTACAACATTGGTTTTTATGATTAAAAATCTCATTTTCATGTTTGTCATCCTCGTCAGTACAATTATATGTTACAATTAAAATACTTTCATGATTTTTTTTTTGCCTTAGATTAAGTAAAGATAATGTTCCAATTCTAGGCGTCATAGTCTCTGCTAAGGGAGGTAACATACGGGCAACAGTACCTTTTTTTTTTTTTTTTTTTTTTTTTTCTCGAGGGGGAAACCTTCAAAAGGTACCCGACGACGTGGGAGCGACGCCGGGTTATGTGGGATTTTTACCGCACTAAAACCCCCCCGGTGGCCGTCCTCAACGCTTGTTGGAGAACTCCGGGATCTCCGACGGAACACAACCGGAGCCCTCCAAGCGCGATGCCCCGATCGGGCTCTACCCTGGAGGAGCAGTTTTCGCTCCTCCCACACCATGTAGTGTTTACGACGGTATGCGACCACACATACCGCCGTCCTTCCCGGGGTCGCTAGCTGGACGGTTCGAGCTCCCACTCTTGCCGCCCGCAACCCCGGAAGCCCCCTTTTAGTCGCCTCCTACGACAGGCAGGGGATACCGTAGCCCTATTCTAGTCCCGGAACTACAGGGACAACGGGCAACAGTACCTAAGCTAATGTTAATAAAAAAGTGCGACAGCCTGCGCTGACGTCCGTCGGCGATGGTTGTCAGCTGTCGCTCGTGTATAAGACTCCTAAGGGATGCCCAGATCCCTAAGCCCCGCCCCGTACATACCTCAATCACTAAAATTAGGCATAAAACATAAGTAATTTAAGTGTTTAACCACTGTTATTAATGAATTACATTAAGACTTAGGAACGTAAATAAATTAACTATATCGTTATTTTATTTCACTTAAAATACGGCATAGGAACTTTGTAACTGCATATTAAACTGTATTGAATATTTTACATAATATTACGTGTACATATCAACTGACAATCATTCTATAAATATTTAAACTACACTAACAGTTAAATTTCACATAAGTTCGCGCGTTCCGATTTGTTTTTTTTTTATAATATAAGAAAACTGAAAATTTGTAGCACTTCAAAAGGCCTCTACAAAATAAATAAATAATTTTAGAATCCTCAATAAAATCTTGATATCCTAAATGTAAATAATTGTTATTTATCTACGTTACTTGCACAACTTGAACGTTTTCGTCAGTTTTCGTTGCATTCTCCCTCAGTTGTTCTCTTACAGCGATGGGAAGTTCTTTTACATGCACAAGGTCGGCAGCAGAGTGGGGAAATGGGGAGAAATGGCTCCAAGTCTTTATTTCGTTGAACAGCGCGTCCCCAGGACATTCGGTGTCGCGAACTTGTCTGTGGCCGATAAGTTTGTAGTCCTTACGTATATAGCCTAAGGACACCCCGAGGGCGATTAGTTTTTGAGTTGTTTTCAGCTGCTCGGCTGGTGGTAGTGTAACTGAAATGCAAAAATTAGTTGTTAAACACATATTGTAATTAACTGCTTAGCGTCATATGTTAATCTGTTACGGGTAACAGTAGGTATAGTCCGCGCCAAACTGCTAGTCCGCTCTGAAGTTGTTGCGAGCAGGTGTAGAAGGTTGTAGTCATATAATTTGCTATGGCGACGCGATTATTTTCTATATGCGGAGCGGACTAGCAGTTTTACGCGGCCTATAATAGTGTAAAGCCGCTACCATTTTTGACATATTGTGTAATTTTATATTTAAAATTTTACATTTTTAATATAGAAGTAGCACAGGCATGTCCTGCACCTAATGTTTAGTAGTCACTGTTACTCATCAACATTTGGATACCAATATAACATGAAGACTAAGTAAAAACGTTCCACTCTGGTGTTGCAAATGTCCATAGGCGGCGTTGACTACTTTCCATCAGGTAGCACGTCTGCTCAATCGTTAGGTTAAACAATAAAAAAGCATAACGCTTAAAATTGAACGAAGAAAGAAACAACTTACAACGCCAGTCCCCAATAAGGCAAATCCCAATGCTGACTGTGTTGAAATGCAACGCTTGCGCACCAATCGTTGTCCAACCACGGCCCTCGTACGCCTTACCGTTGCCACCCACACCAAAGCTAAATAAAAAATATTCATAATGTTATTAAGATAGCACAAAAGTCATTACTCTATCAAAAGATGCTATATGTTTTGCATATGGGGGTAAGAGTAAGTTTTCTTTGACATATCTGAAGTATACACAACAATGAGATGTGAATCGCTCATGAACGCGGCATATTTGGCGATTTGGTGGTTGGTGATTGGCATTGGCCGGTAAGTCTGATCTAACCGTTATAGACATCTTTTTCAGGGGTTTCTCAAAGTAAATACAAGCCTGGACATACCTATTTCGATTCATTATGAATGAACGAACAATACGCTAAGTTATGATTCCAACCGTCCACCAAGGACTTTTTGGGAAAGAATTTCAATAAGCAGTCATATAAGTAGGTAATTAATTTATAAATAAAGATTCATAAAGACTTCTGTACAGAGGCTAAGTATTTATGTACTTCTATGTGAGTGTCAATGACATTTACGAAGGGAATTATAGTATTCGATTAAACTCACATTTAAACCCTTTGCAATTCTAAAGTTTCTCAGACAACGTAATTATGATTCGTAATATATGAATCATATGTTGTAGAGGCGGTGCCTACATTACTTAACTGTCCTCTGATTGGGATTGTGTGGTGAGGCTGATTCACTGAGGCGTGGTAATTATCTCTTAAATATACCTCAAATTTAATTTTTAGGATTAAGTCTTCTAATTTATTTTCTGAGTATAAGGTTGTTATAAAGTATAAGGTTGCTATATTCATGTTCAAGTTACTAGTTGCTTTAATTTGTTTAAATTTTTCCAAAATTATCTCGTAGTTAACGTTGCGTGGTTAACCAATTAAAAACAATGACATTTTTCTAAGACTTCAAAATGGTTCTCGATCATACCTAATGTTAGGTTAGAGATAGAGCTGCTACATGTATACTGTAATGAAATCATAAACAAGACCATGAAATAAAAAAGGTAACAAAAATTCTATTTCTGTCTTGTAACAGTAGTGGCAAACGGTACTGTTCTGTTCTGTTCTGGTTTGAAGGTGTGGTAAGGGAGACATACTTTTCCAAGGCATTCCATCTTAGTCCTCAGGGGTAGCGGCGCATCTGTTGCCGAACTCAGTTAGGAAACGAATCTTACCTGGAGTTTATTTCTAATGTCCATAGGCGGCAGTAATTCAAATTCAAATTCAAATCTCATTTATTCAAAATTGATTCATATAGAATACTTTTTGAAAGTCAACAAACTACCACCGCTTCGGAAGGTATTTCGCTATGGAGAAGAAGCGGCGCAAGAAACTCCATAGTAGTTACGTACAATCCGGCGAATTGCATGCTCATCTGTAACGTATATTTTATAACAAAGATACCTACTTGTAACCGATATCCCACCATCCTCGCTCATCCATATGATAGTTTTGCATGATACGCATAGCTTGGTTACATTTCTCATCGTTGTAGCAAGCAGGCGGTTTGTATGAGTGGTGGATCACCACGAATGGCACCGGAGTTGTGAGACGCTTCACCTCCTTCGGCGGCCTCGCGTGCCACTCCGCACGGTTCACGTATGGTATACATGACGTCATTATTTCGTTTTCTGATTGTTCATCTGGATAAGCGTAAACTTCGTATGAGCTCGCTAAGAATTTAAAGTAATAACTATACATTAGTAAGTATATTTGGTACATGAGATATTATAAAGTGTGTATTATAAGCATTATAATCACCTCAAATCATCAAAATTCATCGCGTATATTTTTTTATTTTTTGTATTCATTTATATGGAATGTAAGTAATAACAATCACTGCTATTGATCTAAGTTGTAATGGTAGTTCAAAATATAAGAAATTGGTAATTAAAACTTAATGCGATTAGGAATTAAATTATACTCAGTGACTTTATATTTGAAAAACGAAAAAAAAATTCGGATAAAGTATTTATAGAAACTAAAAAATACCTGAAGGTACGGGATTTCCAAAAGTGATGCCTATAATGTACGCACATATTGTTCCCAAAAATATCACCATAATTATATATTGGTACACAAAGATGTTATTAGCCTATTTCTGTCTTTTTCTTGATGTATTTTCTGAAAGAAACAAAAAGTCCACATTATTGTATTTATTATTAAAAAAAATGTAACACATAATTTGTAAAAAAACAATTATTCGAGTTTTGCAGAGTAAGTGATTTTATTAATAAAATAAAAATGTAAATCACATGTTTTTCGCGGGTCATTTTTTAGTTATGGACCATATGACCGCGGTCCACTACTCTTTAGCCGGTACTAAATAAAAAACAATTGGGTGATAAATTATCAAGAGTTTATTCTTGTTTAAAACGTTTGATAAGAAATTTGTTATGATTGTTATTACGTGATAATAACAATCACCTTGTTCAAGGCCAAAAGTGTTTTTTAATTTTAATGCAGGAGTACCAAACGAGCATGCGGCCCACCTGATGGTAAGTGGCTATGGACATCGGTAAGCAACTCTACATAAGATTAGATTCCTACCTGAGGTTGGCATTTGATTAGTTGGTACTCCTGAGAACTAAGTTGGAACGCCCCAGATAAGTATGTCTCCCTAACCACATCCTTCAGACTAGAATACAGCAGCGCTTTACACGGCTGTTATTAGGCAGAAATAGGTGCGGCGGTGTTCCCTCCGGAGTCAAACCACAGAGAGTTCTACAAAGCCCGAAAGGTTGTTGAACCAGTATGGATTGACCGGAGAGGTACTATCCCCTCACCTACGACTCGTACGAGCGTGAAACAGATCTTGTGATTCGGCGGAAGGAAGCAACATACATAGGAGTCAACCATATTAATCCTCAGAGTGTGCAATGCATCTTATCAGATTCAGTCTCTTTCTTCTATATGGGGTTTTTAGAGGTCAGGGTAATGACCACATACTATAAGGTTGATTGCAATTTAAATACCTACTAAGGACCTGAATCACAATTGGTAAAATAAGAAGTAGGTATTATGAACATAAAATTGTCCTCTATACATATATTATTATAATTCTCTGTATTTTAATTTGGTTCAGTAGGTAAAACATGTAGTTTTATAGTAATCACAGTAAAATCATTGCGGAGTCATTGTTGTTAGTTCACGATTGTACATGATAATAATTTCCAGCAATAAGTTGTGCGAAATTATTACAATATTTATATAAGTCAAAAATATTACATATAAAGTTTAAATTGACAAAAAATAAATAAAGTCATAAGAATCTTTGAATATAAAATATTGCTTACTAATATTATAATATACTAATACTAATTTAACTATTACTATTACTCCATTTATTATCATATACGAGTCTGACATTTTACCTTATCTGTTAGTATAAAGATAAAAATTGCTCAAAACTGTTTTTTTATTTTTTTTAATAACAGCAGTATTGAGCAGTGTGCATACTTTAATTGTATACAATTTTACATAGGGTCAATGACATGAGAAAATTATACCTAACTGATTATTTTCACAAAATTTAATATTCCTCTCGATTTTATAAGACAGAAATTGTTACAACGATAGTACTACTCAAGTACAATCAAAAAGTTAAAAGTTATAAATAAAAATAAAATATTGAATTGATAAATATAAATTATAAAGAAGCCGATATTAAGATATAAATTCAATCAGTTTGTATTAGGTGCCTTATTGTCTAAATTACATTTTTAAAAGAAGATGTCGAGTGTTTTGCACTGTATTGCAAAAAAAACTACTCACGAATAAATACAGCAAATTACATATAATGACTATAGGTGCAATTATTTCAAAACGTGTTGTGTGTGAACTATGATGTACGTTGAAGTATTTTTAGATCTTACCTATAAACTTGTCAAATTTCACTATAAACAAAACTTTTGGATTAAACAAACGAAACTTGTAGTAGCTGCTCTTTCCTCTACGGTCACAGTATTACTATATAGGATTGTATACACGTTTAGTTTTTATACGTACTACTACGGTGAGGTTATTCCCCACGGAGACGAATAAATCGAGGCGAAAACGTTGTAATGACGAGAATATTAAAAAATATAATCATTATAAATAGATTTGTCTGAACGAGAAAAATGCTTTAGACAGTTTACAGTATAGCAGGGTTTTATAATATTTAACCATATATTTTTTTTCATGAGAATAACGCAGATAAAGTTAATAAACACAGATATTCGTGTTGAAAGTAATGTTATAAAATACCCAATCACATCAGTTTTTTTTTAAACTATTGATATAAACTATAAATCAATGTTGTTTTTTTATAAACCAAATTGGTAAGGTCATCTTCGCATTTAAGAGTAACGCTAATGGCAGCTTTGAATAATTTTTTGCGCCTTTATATAATAGGAGTAAACGCGCAATCAGACGGTTGAAATTAAGTGGCCAACCACGTCTAGACATTTAATCAATTCAACATTCATAAGGAATACTACCTGTAGTCTGCTGGATTAGACTTAGTAGGAGCCCTTTATGATGTATGTCTGCTTTACCTCTCCATTCATAATATCAGACCAGAATGCATCCTCGTACAAATGCAAATACTGTTAATGTACATATATACAATTGAAATCAAACTAAAAAATGTTCCTTACAACTTCAATCCAGAAATACGAATGCATACACTTTTTTTGAAGAAATATACATGATATTGCAATCAAATAAACTTTCTACCACCTTTTAATGAGTCGACGGTGATAGAGCCCTTTGTGGGTCGATACGGGACCACATCTTTTTACCAAATATTAGTTAAGCGCTGCTGTGCTCCGGTTTGAAAGGTGTGGTAAGGGAGTCATATTTATCCGGAGTTCGTTTTTTACTTCTATATTAAGAAAAGTAGTCTTGATTTAGCGTAGTAGGAATTCCGCTGATAGAAAACACATTTTTAAATGCCACATGTATTAAAACTTGCATTAGAGACCGTGCAAGATCAGCGTAGTATAGTTAATACTTAGACTAATTATTATATGGGTGCCGGTAGTACAATACTAAGCATGTAGGTGCTATCATTTGGAAAGACAATTTATAAATATTTGAAATATACTCTGTATAATCAAAGGTTAATTATTATACTATTGAAAGACTAGAAACTAGTGATGTACCTTTTCGTATCGATAATAACAAAGTTTCGAATTGAAAATATTTTTTTATTAACGTAGTATATTATCTTTACGATGATCATATTTTATACGTTAAGGCCAAATACCGTAGCAAAAAGTATTAAAGAAATGTTTGGAATTCGTATAATTATAGGCACGCATTCAGTTGTACAAGTGACTTGCGCATATTTTACCTATATTAACAAAATAGTCTAGGTGTTCGTAATATTACATATACTTTGATAATGAAACAGGTGTTAATTAATAACTGTTAAATTTTAGGAAATTAACTTCCTTCTGAGGTAGGTATTACTTCAAAGCGCTATGACATGGGATTCAGAAAAGGTGCAGAAAGAGCTCTCATCCAAAGCCGGCGATGCATTGGCGACTCCTCTGGTGTTGCAAATGTCTATAAGCGGCGATGTCTACTTTCCATCAGGCAGCTCGTCTGCAATCGTTAGGCTAAACAGTAAAACAAAACATTTACCTGCGCCCAAAATATTTTTAAATGTAAATTTTAAAAGGACGGAAGTTTTATTGATTTTTGCAATACTTCCTTAAAAGTGAAAGTAGAGCAGCGTAGTAAATCCCCTAAAAAGAGTCTGCGTAGTTGCGTCATCAATTCAATGAGAAATACTTTTATCTGATATTAACTATAACAACGCAATGACGAAAGAGTCAATCATAGTATTTACGAGTGTTTTTATCATTACTCATCACTTAATCTAGTTTCGGTTCGAATAAAATCATAGTTTGAAGTGTGTCCCTTAGATCTATCACTTATTAATCATTAATTATAATATCATCATCTTGCACAATGTTTAGTATGTTTCTAAGTATTATTTACGGTATGATGTTAAGTTATATGAAAAATACTTTTGCTATAAACTGACTTACAAAAATAAATGAGAATTAATTTTAAAATTTAAAAAAATATCTGTACAAGAAAAGAATTTCTATATTTTTTATTAAAGAATAATAAATTATAATTTAATTATGTCAAAACACTTTTTTATTCGGCTTCAAATTTTATTCAATTCTCGTTAACAGTTTTCGTTTCAAGTGTACTTCGTTAAACCAGATTTGAAATGCATGCATTGCACAATACGTTAGAATACAAACATTTCGTTGTTGATCTGATATTACAATTGACATGTTTCTTTGCATACTTTGGTACTATTTTCATTAAAATGGAAAATCTACAAAAACTTAATATGAGACATCATCTTCGTACTCAGAATCGGCTTTAGGTAGTGTTCTATATGGAGTAAGTTATATCGATTTGAAAATAATTTATTTATTACCTTAGTTTTATTATCTTTACGATGATTATATTTTAGTATATACGTTAAGGCCAAATTCCGTAGCAAAAAGTATTAAAGAAATGTTTGGCATTCGTATAATTACAGGCACATATTACTTTGTACAAACCATTATTTGTTCTAAACGGTTTTCTATCCATGCGCAGCAGTAGTCGCTTACTATCACCTCGGACTCTTTAGTTACTGCAATGATATAAAAAACTTATTTTTTATGAATGTTACAATCTTAAAACAAATATCGTAGTTTCTATTAGTGTATAATTTGATTTTTTTTTAGGAACAGTAAATAGTATAATTGTGGAAAAAATGTGAGGCGCTTTTCGAACCTGATAAATGGAACGCCCCACGCTTTTTTCACAATTATACTACATATTTACTGTTCCTTAATTGATTCTTAGATAGAACATTATTTTCTTTTTAGAAATGTTTCGGACCAGCCAATAAATTCTGTTAAATCCTAAAAAAATATCTTTGTAGGATTACTTTCGTTTCTTTCGCTGTCTATATTCTCCCAAAATAATGAAGGAAACAGGACGTCTTCTACACAAAACAACAAACTCAGGACCAAAATTTAATATTTATCATTTGAATGTCTATATAATTGATTGAATCTGAAACTTTTTGCGTATCAAACCGGTTTGGTGACCCTTCCGCTAAGCGGGACATCAATATTTTTAAAATTATTTCCTTAAATTAAATACCTACTTAGCGCTAATAAGTAATTTCCATTGAGGGGATTAACTTTGGACGGTAATTATTATTGCGATCTTCATTATTAATACCTCTTTGAAATGTTCAGAAGAGACAAGAATTAAAGAGATAAATTGTAGAGGAAGTAATTTCCTGCCACTTAAGTGCATTGCTAAACACGGCAGCGATTAAATTCTCTTTGTGTATGGCTTGAGGATTTAACTAGGATTTAAAAATAGATCTAAACATGTCTAAACTTTGTACCGGAGACAGATTCCTTCGTAGTTCGCCTCTGGTGGTACCATCGTTAAACATATTTCTGGCTACTATTGGCAGAGTTAAGCGTTGTTGTGTTCTGGTTAAAGTGAGAAATTTATATGAGGCTTTTGAGGGTAGTACTCAAAGGTAACGACAAGGCTAGCGAACCATCATACAGCAGTACATAAATCATAGATGAGAGTTTAATTGTCTCTCATCAATGATTGGGCCTTCTCTCAGAATGAAAATAAATTACGTAATATTCCATCACGTAAAGTGCGGATTAGTAGACTTCACGTACCTGTGAACACGTTTTTATAAAATATAATTCGACATCTCTTATATTGTGTTACTTCACATATTGATAATTCATTTTTAAATAAATATGATAAAAGGACATATATTTGTCTTACCAAAACATTAAAATAACTCTTTAACTTATATCCATCAAATAAAAATTCATAGGCAAATCAAGTTATATATTTTTAATTGTATTCAAAATATTAAGTACTAGCTGACCCGGCAAACTTTGTACCGCCTCAAAATCTATTTATCAAATATATTTCATATAAAATATATAGCCTATGTTACTCGTGGATAATGTAGCTTTCGAATGGTGAAAGAATTTTTAAAATCGGTCCAGTAGTTTTTGAGCCTATTCATTACAATCAAACAAACTATGTGTGTGTGTAAAATTAATCTAATATTAGTATAGATTAATTTTACACACACACTAGGATCCCCTGTGTCGTGGGTGCCACGGATACACACAAGGATGAAAACACAAACACTTAGATCCAGAACAGATATCCAACTTCATTCAGATATCGGCCTGGCCAGGGATCGAATCCGGAACCCTTTGCTCATCAGATCGGTATGGTGACCGCTCCGCCACGCGGGTCTTATAATATTATAGTGAGGCGAAGTGCTTTTCTTGCTATGATTTATGATGTAGACATAAAATATATCCTTCTGCGGTTTCCATATATTTCCGGTCAAGTAACTTTTAATATAGGATTATGAATCATAGCCATTAAAAGGATAATATTGACCATATTTTTCGGACAATACCTACGTAAATAACATTAATTCTCATAGGTACATCCTTATTAATTATTCATAAAATTAATCATCTCATTAAGTTAACAATGAGGAAAGTCCCTAGGATTTTTATTTTATGCCTATGGCCTATATTTATGCCTATTCCGCTGATATAACACTGATTAGTTATCGGAAATAGGTTAACTTGACATCAATACCGATGTAGAACATGTCGTTCAATGTCATTTTCATGACTAGTTTATAATATTTTACCTACAAAAGCGTCATTAGTAAACAATTTTATTATATGCTTGGTAATATATAAATAAAAAAAAGCAGTGATAGCCTGGTTGTAACTCTTGATCGAGGGGTCCGAGGTTCAAATTCCAGGCACGCTTTGATTTTTCGATGTTATGTGTGTATGGGCAATTAATTATTTGGTTGTTGTATTAAACGGTGTAGGAAAACATCGTGAGGAAACCTGTATACCTTCTTTTTTTTCATACCTGAAGGATCTTTAAAAAAAGTTCTCAAAGGTATGTGAACTCTACCGATACGCACGTGGCCAGATATAACGGAGTCATTAAAATTGCAAATAATTGTAAGTATCTATTTAGGGTATTATAGAAGAATGATGTAGGCAAGGAGGTGTTGGCTTATAAGAAAGTAAGCTTTACCATTGAAAATATCTATTATGGGCTCTAGATTGTTATACATGTTTTCCTTAAGATTAAACACTAAATACTCAGTCAAGCCCTCTTTCTCTCTAAACGTCACTTATGCCTATACCTATCTTTAGGTTCTTTAAGTATTATTAGTTCAATTTTAGGCCATTGCATTAGGGCATTGCAGCCGATAGTGTTTTATAGTTGAAATGTGTGATTCGACTCCAGTGGCACCAAGGCCACGCCTATTTCTGCCTAATGAAAGCTGTGTTCTGGATTGAAAGGTATGGTTAGGACGACATACTTTTCTCAGGCATTCTAGCTTGGTCCTCAAGGGTAACGGCGCATCTGTGGTCGACCTAAACTGGGAATCTGCTGTCTGGCGTTGATTGCAGATGTCCATGGGCGGCAGTAGCTACTTAACAGGTGGTCTGATACTTCTATATTTTATAAAATAGTTACAGAATCTCCGTTCTGATAGAAATTAATCTTTGAAGAATCCAAAATCTTCGTAACAAGCTAACTCATAAATTATAATAGCACTGTTATGTATAAGTACTATTGAAGTTACAGTTACGCATGTATAAATGCATTAGTCACGACTTATGCCACGTCAATAGTAAGATGGAGTGATAATGTATGATAAACAATGATATCGATGTTACTCGTCAGGGGTAGCAACGTATTTGTAATCAACACTTGTTTAACTTGGTACCTACTTAAAATCATTCACTACATTATTATAAAAAAATAATACTCATAAAAAAACTAAAAAGTGTAAATAAGTTAAGTGTAAAATAATTTTAATATTTTACTTTTCTATATTTTCAACATTTTATTATGAGGGTTATATTGACAAAACACTTTACATGGAAATAGGAAATTTAGAATATTTTCTTCCTCTATACCGTCTTTATTAGTGGTATATCTGGTTTATTAGTGGTATATGCTCTATACACTGGGTTTATAATAAAAATAAGTAAGCAATATTTTTAATAATATATGTTTATTTTTACAATGTAATAAATATTTAAAATCGGCACTACTAATACTAGACACACGATATCATTGTGAAATAATTTATTTTAATATAATAATGATGTTAATTTAAATGAAATAAATTAATGGTGCCCATAAATTAAAGGAATTGATGCACTTAATCACTTATGTATGATAAAATAAAAAAATGCAATACTGATTTGTAATATTATGTCTACAACAGTATTCCTAAGACACATCAAGGGACAATATATAAGGGCATATTCATATTGCACATCAAAAGGCAATATGAATATGAACATCATATTGCGCCAACTAAAAACAATATAGAACTATGACAAGAGAATTATTATTCTTAAAGCATAATTTCTAGGATTAGATCATTTTTCTATCACTGAAATTAATACTTATGTAATATTTACTTTTAGACAATTTGGCGAGTAGCAAATATAATATAGCAAAAATCTTATATTAACAATTTCTTATACTGTTGTTTAGTAAAATTAAATTTTTGTAACAGTTGAAATTGTACAACAAATTTATATATTTGGGTTCTGCTCAAAATGGTCCCACGTAGATATTTCGTTGAATAAGGCAGTGCCTGGGCATTCCGTGGCCATGACTTGATTGTGACCAATGAGCTTGTATGTAGGGCTAAGGATGCCTTGCTTAACTCCGGCCGCGATGAGCTCCTGGGTCGAAGCCAACATGGCTGCTGGTGGAGTCACAGCTATGAAACAAAAAAACGGTTTTTAAAGGTGATAGAACACTTTATGCTTCGACTTATAACCGCCTTCTCACCTATTTATGTCTATTGATAACAATTTTAGCGTTGTTGTGTTCTGGTTTGTTGGTTGTAATAAGGTAGAGATGAATATATTGCGCTTTTTAAGGCAAAGCATTTATGGCCGACCTCATAATGGACTCCAATCTTATTTGACGTTTATTGTTGACAGATATTCATGGACCGCAATGGTTACTTAACATCAAGTAGACTCCGTGCTTGTCAGCTACTTATATAGATGTTGTAATAAAATAACCCCAAATAGGACTGGATTTTTACTAGCAGTAACGAAAGATCTCCACTCACTCTATTCATTATACCTATACCTACTCTAGAAATGTAAAGAAGAGAAGAAAAACACAACTCGAAAGTAGAAGATCTTCGTTAACTATTATTATTTACCTCTCCAATCGCCAATAAGGCAGATGCCGATGCTGATGCTATTAACGCGACCCGCATGGATTCCGATGTTCCTCCACCCTCTACCTTCGTAAACGCTGCCGTCGCTACCCAGGCAGAAACTGTAACAATGTATAAATTAGAAACTTTGAAAATTGGGGACCAAGGTCTCCTAATTTCAATTCTGAGAAAGGTACAAATAGAGCTGTTCATCAAAGCCCGCTGGCCAACAGCGTAACCTCTTCTTGTAACAAATGTCCATAGGCGACAGTGTTTGCATTCCATCAGATAGCCCGTCTACCTTACCGCTAGGTTTTAATATTAAAAAAAATATAAAATGTTCGATAGACTTTTATTTAACAAATAAGCAAGCACAGAATAAATATAGCAAACAAAAAAATCAGAGCTTGTGAAAAGAGGAATTGTAGGAATTTATTCTGTAATGATTTAAGTAAACGTAATAGTAAGTATTCTTTCTTTTATCATAAGTATTTTAAAAACTGTTTTATATTTTATTTCTGTACTTTTTTCTTAGCGTAATATCGTAAATAATTAAATATAAATTGTACATATTTATTCTCATGTTAAATAGCATTTTAACAATATCAACATTGATAATGATGTCAAGAAACGGGATATACCGATGCCCGTAATTTAATGTCTATTTCAATGACACAAGACTCGTACAAGGATAACTCGGCCGTTGACAGTTCTTTCCGTATTTTTGCTTGAAATAGCCGTTTGTTTCCCTAAACGCAATCTTCCGATATTAGTCATCACGCTTGACAACAACTCGGATAGTTTAAAAGGTCAAACAGTTTCCGAACTATATTAAGTTATCTTGACATGTAAAATAAATTGGAAAGTTTATGAGTATATGTTCGTTGTGAAACAGTTTTGTTACGAAATGGTGTAAGGTGATATGCACATTTGTATATTACTTGTACAATTATTTGAATTACCTTCCTTGTTTTAATTTTAGAATGCGGTCACTTAACTTTTCTCTTCGTGTGTACGGGAAAAAATTTAATAGTGTTATAAACCATGTAATCGCAAGTGATTTAATTTGATGAATTGATATTATAAAAGCATACTCGTTTAGCTTGGATGATTAAACTATTATGAGCTTAGTACCGTCATTCTAAATCCAATATGACAGCCCAAAAACGGATGTTATGTATTTTTTTATATACCCCCAATCCCCGTGATATAGGTATCATACATTAGTATCATATTAAATAATTTTCTGTGAGAAATACGAAAAACTAGATAATAATTTGGACAATTTACGAGAATGTAGATAGTCATATTGATCATAGACATACTAAAATGTCTAGAAAAATGCAAAACTACTACTTCACACGAAAGAATGCAGGATATTAATTTATATTAAAAATCATTAAAGATTATGTAACACAGATGATGCAGACACTGGTTCGGTGACATTAGAAGCGCTGATATGAGTTAGAGGTCAAGATACTCTTTTTTATGATAGTTTTTTAGTCCATTAATCTAATTGCCATTTAAGAAATCTGGTAGAATTCCATTCACAGACTCTGTGGTACTTCCCCATAATGCACGTGTCGTTTGAACCAGTTAACGTGAGTGTTATGAAGTATTTTTTTTTACTTTAACAATAGTAAAGGTGTTGAAGGTGGTAGAACCCTTTGTGGTTCGACTCCGGCGGCACCACCGCCACACCTATTTCTACCTAATAACAGCAGTGTTAGGCGCTGCTGTGTTCCGGTTTGAAGGGCGTGGTAAGGGAGACAGGCTTTGACGAGGCGTTCCAGCTTAGTCCTCGGTGGTAGCGGCGCATCTGTGGCCGACCTCAGATAGGAATATCTAATCCTATCTGGGGTTGAATACAGATGTCCATGGGCGGCAGTAGCTACTTACCATCAGGTGTACTGCATGCTCGTCTGCTACTCTTATATTATAAAAAAAAAAGTAAATGGTCATAGGTCACCTGACGGTAAGCGGCCGCTACACTACTAGACATTTGCAACCAACCACAGAAAGGATTGGAGTCTTACTTGATGTTATTCACAGATGCGTTTTTGTCTCTAAGGATTAAGTTGGAACGTCTCGTACAACATGTTACTAACTTAACATTACTAATTATGCAGAAATATGGGTGGCGGTAGCCCCATCCTTATCCTTGCTTCCTTACTAATATTATAAATCCGAAAGTAACTCTGTCTGTCTGTCTGTCTGGTTGTCTCTTCTTCACGCCTAAACCACTGAACCGATTTTAATGAAATTTTGTGCAAAGATAGTGTGAGACCCGAGAAAGGACATAGGATAGTTTTTATCCTGGAAATCCCACGGGAACTAGGGATGGCGATCTAAGATTGATTGGAGAGAATCGATCTTTTGGACCCAAAACATCGATTATTTTAATCGATATTAGTAAGAATTGGGTAAACTATGAATTTGATCAAGTGATGATCTTTAGCAAAGTTGAAGGTACGAATTTTCAGTTTTATGTATGTACGTTATATTATTTTCTTTTAAACGCGGGCGAAGCCGCGGGCAAAAACTAGTATGATATACTACTATCATTATGATCTCTCAAAGAAACCAAGAAGACCAAAGAAACGAAGTATTTTTTACATTATCGTATGAAAAAATATTTACAAAGAATTTTAAATCGCTTGTTTTTTACCGGACTGCCAAGGAAGCGTATTTGTTATTATTTCTGACTGAGGTATAGATTCTACGCGTAATCTACATGTTATGTGCAGTCTATGTGCAATATTGCGTCACAGAGCTGAGCAGGAACAGTAGCGCATATGATAGTATTGATATAATAAAAATAGACGACGTGACTGGCGCCATCACGCTCGGTTCGTCACGAGATTTGTATCGTCGACGAAGAGAAAAAATGTCCTCGGAATATGAAATAACTGTAGAAAGCGCCTAGGCTTAGAAATAGAGAATCGTAATAGTTGATTTGTTGACTAAATTCGATTTTAACCTATGAGGTGTCGTTGGAACTAAGTTGCAGGATTAACCATCGGACATACGTTAAAGCAGACAGCTTTTTGTTTCATAAAAGTTTGTATCACACACAGCTGAAAAGAAGCACAGTAGCCCATACATCTACTGCATTATGACAGAAATAAACGCGACGTGACTGACGCCATCATGCTCAGTTCGTCACTAGATTTTCATTTGTGTCGTCGACGAAACGAAAAATCCTCTCCGAATATGAAATATAAATCATCTAAGCTTAGAAATAGATAGATCTTCTAAATTTCTTTTTTGTAATTTCTAGTATTATTTATTTATTTTATTTGTTCTGTCTCTTTGTACTATAAGTAATGTATCCTACATTTCATATCCCTGGGAGGAGGATAACTCCATATTCGAGTAAATGCAAGATTTAAAAACTGTTCATGTTAACCTCTCAGTCTTTTTTTATTTTATTTAATTAAAAAAAGTCTCTAAAGTTAATATCTAAATCTTTAAAGTAAACTCACTGGTATCCAATATCTCCCCATTCCATACTCTGGTGGAAGGCTTGCATGGACCGCATGGACAGCATACACTCTGCGGTGGTGTTGCAGGCTCCAGGGATATAGGTATGGTGGATGACCACGTACGGCACCGGCACGCTTATTGGCCGCAAGTCCGTCGATGGTTGAGCGCCCCAGTCCTCTCGTGTGTAGAAGGGGAAGTTGTCGGATCCTTGGAAACATATATAAATTGGTTGAGACAAAGCAATTATGAATATTTTTCTTTTCTTTTATTTGTGGAACGATTTCCTTTTTATTTTATGTGATAACTATCAATTTTGTGCGACAAAATATACTCAATTTCATAAAATAAGGTCTTTTATTGCAAATTGAAAAGATTTTTTTTTATTCTTAGTGAATTTTTAGGGATTTTTTTAGATATATGTTTTTTTAAGATAGTAAATCGCTCGTTGATATATTTTGATTTGTATATATAATACTAATGTATATAGCATTTCAACTTTTGTCCTATACATAATGAAAATGTCCATGTCATGTATTGATATAATAAAAATAAAAATATTAATTACATATTCTTAAATATTGAAATTAGCATATTTATATGTACCTATGCCGCATTTTAGTTGCGAGTAAAAGTATCGAAATTATGATAAAAAAATTGAAGAAAATATTCAAAAAGAGAGTTGAGTAAAAGTGAGTAAACATATCCAACAGGGTCAATTTCTATAATAATTATAATTGATAATAAACGTTAGAATTATCTAAAATATATAAAACAACGATAAGAAATGATGTTTATTAATTTACATAATAGTTGTAAGCAAAGTCAATGCTAATCAATTAAAACCGGTAATAATAAAATTAAATAGTGTTGCTCTATTAATCTTATATATAAAATTCTCGTGTCACAATGTTAGTAACCGTACTCCTACGAAACGGCTTTACCGATTTTCACCAAATTTTATATGCATATTCAGTAGGTCTGAGGATCGGCTACTATCTATTTTTTCATACCCCTAAGTGATAAGGTTTCACCCTTAACATTTTTTATTTATATGGCAACACAACGTTTGCCAGGTCAGCCAGTGAATTATAAAAATATCGTAAAAAACATAATTATTTAAAAAAAACATGATTATTCTCGTACATTTAATAATAAAGTGTATTACTGATTTAATAATAATAAATAAGTATCTCACTCTTACCATACCCTCCAATCGTTTGTATATAAGAGCTAATGCGAAATTCTACAAAACCGATTCTGATTTATATTCTTTAAATCGCAAATTAAACAAAATAGATAGGTACACTTCTTTACAGAAAAAATAGTGATGCTAAATATATTTTACAGTTATACAATTGTATTTTTTTAATTGCAGTTTTAATGCTTACCATAGTTTCTTGGTAATCCGTGTACGAGGAATACATTGAGAATAATTGCAAAAGCGACACGTGCACTATGTCCAATCATTTTAATTATTTTGACTTTACTTTTAGTACTAATATTCAATAAGGTTGTGTTACGAAAGTATTCGCACGAATAGTGAATGGAACTGAAGAGTCTGTGGAGAGTTTTCCTTTATATTCACATTTCGATCCCTCGGTACTTCCCTAGAGGTACTGATAAATAATTAAATCGAGTTAGTGTTATGTTATCCGTCTTAATGTCAAAATACTCGTAATCACAGGACAAGGGATTATGACGTACTTAAGATCTATTCGACGATTGGATCAAATTGTTTTTTACCTTAATACGTGTGACTAATAATGTAATCAGTTTTTTTATAATATACCTAAGAGTAGCAGACGAGCATGCAGTCCACCTGATGGTTTGTGGCTACTGCCGTCCATGGTCATCTGAGATCTTCCCCACATAAGATTACATTCCTACTTGAGGCCGGCCACAGATGCGCCGCTTCCCCTGAGGACTAGAAGGCCTCGGAAAAGTATGTTTCACTTACCACACCCTTCAAACCAGAACACAGCAGCGCTTAACACTGCTCTTATTATCCAGAATTAGATGTGGCGGTGGTGCTGCGGAAGTCGAACCATAGAGGATTCTACCACCTTTAAATTATTCATTTTCCGTTATTAAAATTATTAAAAGATTTATTTTAGGTAAGTCCATAAAATAATCTGTGTTTATAGCCGCCCTTGCCACACATAAGATCGTGATTTTATAAGATGATCAATGTCATCGACTTTGGAGACGCTTTGGGAAGAACCTAATTACGTACTCGAATCATTTGTTTCTTCCTTACAGATTCCAGGAAGTTAATTGTTATTGATATATTCGACGAAGTTTTATTAAATTTAATAATTATTATTAAGTACGCTCATTAATACTCAATATATCCAATTTTGCCAATTTAACAATTTCTAGTAGGTATTATATGAAATGTTATCGACATTTGACAATTACGGCATTTGGTACGCAAAATTTTAAATAGACTGATTATTACTAAGGGGGGCAACACAATGAAATCAATTACCTAATGGATACGGTGAAGCAGCTACTTTGTATCATCATCAACCCATTAGTGCTCCACTGCTGGGCATAGCCCTGCTCTCAGGATGAGAACGATTAGGCCATAGTCTACCGCGCTAAACAATCGCGAGTTGGTAAACTTCACATACCTTTGAAGATTTTTTCAAGCTTACAATGGTATATTATGAAGGTTTCCTCACGATGTTTTCCTTCACCGTTTAAGCAATTGATAATCAATTTCTAATGCGCACATTTTTGAAAAATCAGACGTGCCTGGGATTCGGACCTCGGACCCCTCATGAAGAGGCCGAGTTTCCTAAATTTTGCTTTGTACTTTTGAACTACTTTGTACCTTTTGAAGGTGGTAGAACCCTTTGTGGTTCGACTCCGGCGGCACCACCGCCACACCTATTTCTGCCTAATAATAGCAGTGTTAGGCGTTGCTGTGTTCCGGTTCGAAGGGTGTGGTAAGGGAGACAGACTTTTCCGAGGCGTTCCAACTTAGTCCTCAGGGGTAGCGGCGCATCTGTGGCCGACTTCAGGTAGGAATATGGGCGGCAGTACCCACTTAC
This sequence comes from Epargyreus clarus clarus, assembly GCA_014595695.2. NCBI lineage: Eukaryota > Metazoa > Arthropoda > Insecta > Lepidoptera > Hesperiidae > Epargyreus > Epargyreus clarus. Next base: position 426,445 of record JACTTY020000085.1, on the reverse strand, counting down.
CCTCAGGTGGACTGCATGCTCGTCTGCTATTCCGATATTATAAAAAAAAAAAAACTTAACAGTAGCTACTTCGTAATTACCGTTTAATTAACTTCAATTTGAAAATATTTTAACTGTGCCTCTACGTAGTCAACATTTTGAATTATTTATTTATATTTACTGTCAACAAGTTTTAGCCCTAAATAATAATAAACGTTATCTTTATCGGTAGCAATTTGCAAAAGGTATTTTGCTAATTTTTCTCCGGGAACTACCGCTATATAATTGCGACTTAGAATATGGAATTCACCTGTTATCCGGACTGAGCATTTAGGACCCATACTTTTGTGAAAATAGAACTGCAATTTCTTTATTATTGCAGCATACCAAAATTAGTAGGCTTTTATTTACGATTGTAATTTGAAAGCAACAATATTTAAATACTTATACTGTAGGCGGTATCTACCTACGTATATCTAGTTCTTTGGAATTATATATTTTAGAAAATACATTTTCTTGAGATTACATTTGAAACTTACATCATAAACTATTATTGTTAAGTTAGGTAGTAACTTAAAAGGGTTATGCCGGAGGAGTTGGATTTCAAAACGCTCTATTATAATCAAAGCTTTTGATTTTAAATTGGTAATTACGTAATGTGGATGTGACGATGAAGATGCTAGTATCCTTGTAACAAGATTGAATTTGAATTTTTAAAGGTGGTAGAAGCCTTTGTGGTTTGACACTGGCAGCAACACCGCCACACCTACTTCTGCCTAATAACAACAGTGTTAAGCGCTGCTGTGTTCTGGTTTGAAGGGTGTGGTAAGTGAAACATACTTTTCCGAGGCCTTCTAGTCCTCAGGGGTGGCAGCGTACCTTTGGCCAACCTCAGGTAGGAATCTAATCTTATCTGGGGTAGATCACAGATGTCCATGGGCGGCAATAGTCACTTACCATCAGGTGGACTGCATGCTCGTCTGCTACTTCTATATTATAAAAAAAGAATTATTAAAATCGGTTCACTAACGGCGGAGTAATTCGTGTACATACATAAAAAAAAGATACCGGCCGAATTGATAACCACCTCCTTTTTGAAGTCGGTTAAAAAAGATGTAAAGTTAAATAATATATCCGCCTATCGAGCTAAATTGATTGTTTTAAAATAGACAACTCTTCAGTTATTATGTTTTAGGCGGGCAGTAGGTACATTTGTCGCATAAAGTTGAGGAACTGAAGGTCAAAATTACAAAGATATCTCATAAAGACAGATAGATATTTTTTATGATTAATCAATTCTGTAAAGTACCGAATTCATTGAGACGGGACTTTAAAAAAAGCTGGCAATAAAGATAAGAACGTCACTGTACTTTTGTGTATTTGTAAGTTTTATGCCGGAATTTGGGAATACACTTGGTGTTTCTTGATAAAAGATACGTGATTTTTTTATTTGCTTTATTTTGGACACAGCATGTCATGGCAGTCATGCATTACATAATGAAATCTTAAGGTATCTGAATAGGTATATGTTATCTAGACTTACAATTCATAATGTAGTAATAACATACAATTTAACGTAATATAATATAAATTAGGCATTTTCTACTAGATAATAATATTTTTCTTTAGTAAAAATCTACATTTTTAATAAGTAATCGAATAGGACGTGTATAATTTACGAGAATACACTATATTCAAGAAAAGCCTACGTTATGAAGTAAACTTTTAAAGCGCGATGGAATCGTCGAACTTAATTTTTAGACGCTAAATCTAAAATTAAAAGGCAGTGATAGCCTTGTGGTTAAGAAACTCGGCCTCGCGATTGACGGGTTCGAGGTTCAAATCCCAGACCTCTGATTCTTCAAAGTTATGTGCGTATTAGAAATTAATTATCACTTGCTAAACGGCGAAGGAAAACATCGTGAACGTGAAACCTACATATCTGAGGACGTACATTCTGATATTTACGAAAAAAATTCTCAAAGGTATGTGAAGTGTACCAATACGCACTTGGCCAGCGCGGTGGACTATGTCCTAATCCTTCTCATTACGAGAGGAGGCCCGTGCCCAGCAGTGGGACAGTAATGGGTTGATGATGAAATCTAAAATTATAACTCCAAAAAATAAATATTCTAATAATTTTATTTTATTTTAAAATAATTACATAACTGCGACCAATTAATCTTAGACAATAATTAACTTAGTTTTGAATTAAATCAATAATATGACTCAATCCACGTTATTATGTAATCTCAGTTGATCTAGTGTCAAGTATTATAGCGTCTCAATTACAATCTACGTCTATTTACGTCATCAAAGATAATTCTATTCATTATTAATTCTACAAGTAGTGATTATTAGTTTATTTTATGTGTTTCTACTACATGCGAAGTTCCGCGCAGCTTATCCCGAGTTCGATCCTCGGCCAGACAGATGTCCAAATGATGAATTCAGGTTTTTGTTTCTGGGTCTGGGTGTTTGTGTGTTTGTATGTGCGTGTGTCCATAGCATCCACGACACAGGAAATCCTATTGTGGGGCTGTGAGTGTAGAAAGCATCTATGGTAATATATAAAATATTATCTACACTTTTTTATTTTTATTTATAACCTATTTTTTTTTTTATAACCTAACTATCTTACTTAATATAGATAAAACATCTTTTCAAGAATTTAGTATTTAATGTTATAGCAGTTATTAAAATAATTTACAATGAACATATAAAGTATCTTCATATTAAGGTTCCGTAGATAAAACGAGAGACGCCAAAAATACCGATTTCGTGTAAGCGGGATTTTGATTATTTCTTTTTACTTTTTAATTGTTAGTCTTTGTAAATTTTTAATCTGTAGCGATTAAAAAAACGATCCCTGCGCCAAACGGACATACGGCGAAAGCTCTGTAATAAGGTTTTTATCTCGTTAGTAAGGACCCTTCAAAAATCACCAAATTAGCCTCCAATTTGAATTTTACAGTTTTTCCTCAGCGCCAACATAACTCTAAATTATGTTATTAAACGCAGCAATAAATTATTTATTGAAACATGACAGGTCACAGGTACGGCCTTGTTTACGGTGCAGTACCGAATTCATGGCAAAATTAATGTTGTCACCGTTTCGCCTGAATTGTGATGAATCTCCTATGATTCACTATTTTGGCAGGCCCTTCCCGTGTAAAGCCGTTACCATATTCTTATGTATGAATATCTGTTTTTCCCATATCGATGCAATAAAAGCTACTTGGTATTTGGTATGGTTAAAAATACGGAAACTCATAGCAAGATAAAGATCTCTTAAACAAAATATTGGGACATTCAATTTCTGCTGATTCGTCATTTGCGAAAATCTCGAATGACGCATAAGTATTACCTGGTTGTAAGTGGTCTCTGCTACATATGAACATCCATGAACAACTCCATATAGAATGTTTTTTTACAATATAGGATTAGCAGGCGAGGATGCAGTTCATCTGATTGTAAGTGACTAATGCCGCCCAAGGTCATCTATAATTAACCCTAGATATGGTTACATATTCCTACTAGAGGTCGGCCATAGATGCGCCGCCACGCTTGAGGACTAAGCTGAAACGCCTCGGAAAAGTATGTCGCCCTTACCACACTCTTCAAACCAGAATACAACGACTCTCAACACTCTTGTTCAACCAAGAAGCTTCAAACCTAAACCACGAATGGTTTGCTAGGGTTCCTGAGAAATAAGGTGTGCCAGCATCCACACCTTTTCACCGAAGCGCAAAAACGGTTTCCCACTAGAAATAGGTGTGGCGGTGGTACTCCCCGGGCGAGTCACTGATCAAACCGTTTATATCATATCAATTTTTATACGTAATCATTAAAAATTAATTACACAATTAAGTTATTCCCTTACACACTGTATGACGTCAGAAATCAATTATATTAAAAAATAATCCTTGGATTTACGTAACGTTACACTTCAGATTGTATAATCTGATATAAGACTTTGGGATAGGTTATAATCAGTTTAATCTATTAATCTGGTATTGTTGTGATTAAAGATAACAGTATACACAATAATATTGAGTTTTATCTGCTTTTTTGGTTGAATTTGTCATCGATACACGTAGACAGGGGAAGTACCTTATTCGGTCGGGATTATTTTATTTTCTTAATCACGCTGTTATAAATTTATCATAATATCGATTTTTAACACGCTTTTATTAGCTTCAGACGTATGTATGTTAGTATGTAACGGAATCTTTGAACATGATTTTAACCCCCTTCAAAACGTCGGATTAACTCGAAATTTGGCATACTTATTAAGGACCGATGACAATTCAATATTTTAAACATTAATAGTTTTGTACCATTGTCCTTATCAACATCCTCAGGATTAACGATTTTCGAGGCGAGATTTTTCAAGCACCTTCAGCAAAGTTCATCGCAACTTTAGATTGCAAATAATAATTATTGCTATTTAGTTTCAATAGGCGTAATTTATATATCGTGATTTTTAGTTTAGAAAATAATAATGTTATTTCCCTATAACTCAAATGTTCTGAAACATATCTATAATGCCCTCTTGTAGAATGATTTTTAGGATTCCGTACTCAAAGGTTAAAACGAAACCCTCTGCGGTCTGTTCGTCTGTCGTTGGTCTTTATCTCTTAAATCGTAATAGATAGACACTTGATTTTTTTACAAACGATGAATAATGGTGGTCGCTATAACGAGAAATACTAAAAATTAATAAATAATTATAGTTCAAAAAACTAAAAAACACGCTTTTATGATAAAATCAACTAAAAAGTAGAAAATAATTTTCAATCTAAGAATCAATTAAGGAACAGTAAATAGTATAATTGTGGAAAAAGTGTGGGGTGCTCCATTTATCAGGTTCGAAAAGCACCCCACACTTTTTCCACAATTATACTATTTACTGTTCCTTAATTGATTCTTAGATTGAAAATTATTTTCTACTTTTTAGTTGATTTTATCATAAAAGCGTGTTTTTTAGTTTTTTGAACTATAATTATTTTGTTGTATTGCTTACATTTTATCGGTTATAATGAGACTTTGGAGTATGTAGGGTACGTATCGTTGTTACTTAAGGTGATTATTTTTTATTATAACGAGCTTTTATATAATTTTAGCTTGCTTTGTAGTAGGGTCTAATCTTTCAAGTTACATTTGAACCACTACCCGGTATCGTCGAAGATCATCCCTAATTTAGATGTATGACTATACATTTTCAGTTGATAAACATTATTATCTTTTACATACACTACGTACGGTAGTAAGTACATGTATTTCGTTACAAGTGTTTAAATGTGCCTACGGAACCTTCTCCACGCGTGTTTAACTCGCAATTATCTGGTATTGTTGGAAAAAAGCGTGGGGTGCTCCACTTATCAGTTTTCGAAAAGCACCCCACACTTTTTCCACAATTATACTATTTACTGTTCCTTACTTGATTCCTAAATTGAAATTATTTTCTACTTTTTAGTTAAGTTTATCATAAAAGCGTGTTTTTTAGTTTTTGAACTATATTTATTTTAAATGAAATTTCATAGTATTTACTGAACTCTTGTGAAAAGGTATCACTTTTGATGCCCCCAGTGAACAGGAGTACATATGTAAGTTGTGTATATAATTCAGGTAAGTTTCAAACTATCAGTAATGTTTCAACTGTCGCCCCTCCTCATGTAGGAGCCGACATGCCCCCTCATACATTAAAAGTGGTAGAACCCTTTGTGGTTCGACTTCGGCGGCACTACCGCCACACCTATTTCTGCCTCATAACAGCAGTGTTAAGCGCTGCTGTGTTCTGGTTTGACGGTCGTGGTAAGGGAGACATACTTTTCCGAGGCGTTCCTGCTTAGCCCTCAGGAGTAGCGACGCCTCTGTGGCCGACCTTAGGTAAGAATATCTAATCCTATGTGGGGTAGATTACAGATGTCCATGGGCGGCAGTAGCCACTTACCGTCAGGTGGACTGCATGCTCGTCTGCTACTCCTATATAAAAAAAAAATATGCGCCCTCACATATGACGTATGGCAAATTTTTTTTTTGTTAAATTATGGGTTTTTTTACGGATTCTCATTTTCAGTTCTGATGCTGTATTTGCAAAAATACACGAGATCTAACCCACATAATAAAATATTATAATTTCAAATTTTGTAGCACCTATTCAATTAATTCTTTACAAAATACATGTCCTTATCACTTTTGATTTTTAAAATAGATACAGTCTGTCTGTAGCATAGATTATTAGTCTGTAGGTATATAATACTGAATAATTTGTACAAATCGTTTAAAAGTAATATAACAATATAGTTATATTTTTGTAATAGTCGATGAAAGTAGACAAGGGCTGTAGACTTAATATATTAGAACAACGGGAGATTATTAAGCACAATAACAACAGTAGGATTACACTGCTGAATGAACAAATTAATGTGTCCAGCTCTCCTTTACTTCATATTTTTACCAACAATCAGTAAACAGATGATTATTCGCAGATTTAATGCGAATAATTAATCTATAACCTTATTATCACACAACTGTCATCAGTTGTTTACATTTCATTGTGGAGGGGAGGGTTGGATATCATTATAAAAGGCATGCATTAGGTTGACAGCGTCACTTAGCGATTAACCGTCGTAGAGTCAACTTACCCTGATGATGCTCCGTTTTGGAGCGAAACACGTGTTGGTGGTGGTATGTATGGTGGTGTATATTTTTAATTTTTGCATCTGCATGCATCCTTTGAGGGAGGGAGGGTGGTACATACTGCATGGTTTAAAATATATACCATCATACATATTTGTAGCGGATTGTTGCGAAGTAGTTTTAATCTTAACTTAATAGCATGGATTTCCGCAAAGTAACGCCTGATACAATTAACTATCGAAAGTAGTGAATACAAAAATAAATATTGGTACATGTTAAAAAAACAATTATGTTTCAATAAAAAACCTTAAAAGTTACTTCGTGTCTTACGAGTATAAAGCAGTAGAAATTGCCTCCAGTACCTAATATAATACTTACTTAGCTTCGTGTTAAATTTTATATTTTAACTAAAAATGTATATTGGATATATTGAAATTTAAGAAAAAACAAGTTATCCCGCAGTCTGTTATTGATTTTAAATTTATGAGACTATCAACGACATCTAGCGGGAAAATGTTGAACAATAAATATTTTTCTTTGAATGCTATGTAAGTAGGTAAATAGATCTAAGCACTAACATAGGAATTGCAACTTTTAGGAACTCCCATGTTTTCTCACGACGATTTTTCTTCATCGGTAAAGCAGGCTTACTGAAAAATCTGATCTGACCTGACTTTGTATCTCAGACCACCACCTCATCGACAGGCCGAATTAATTAATATCTTTACAATCGATCATAAACCCTATTATTTAATTTTCTAATCTTCTCAATTATCTTTTAGCACATAAGTAGCACATAAGTAGCACTTATCTTCATCATCAGCAACCCATTACTGTCCCACTACTTATATCAGTAGAACTTATATCATAGTTAAATGGCACAGATCGAAACTAGTGGGCAACAGTTGCGGTTGTTTCATTATTACCATGCTCAGTCAGCATTATAATGGTTGCGTATGGTTCGATTGTTCCATACAAATTAAAAATACAGACTAATATATAAACATTGTTCATGCCTATAATTGGCACTCATACGAACCTTATTATTATTAATACTACTATAGTGTACTTCTAAGTACTATATAATGTATTGTGTGTGTTGCTGTTGGCATGTAAATAAATAAATAAATAAATAAAACTGTAAATCATCTGTCATGCAAAGTTTATTGTATGATAACTGTCTTACTGGCTCTAAATATAATCGTAGAGCCTGATAATGGGCATATATAATACGGTCATAGCAGCACATAATAATTATAAAGTATTTAAATTGCAAGAAATACCTTTCTCATCGCTTACTCGTCTTACTCTATCAGGCGTTTTTTCTAACGACCTTTTTTCGTCGACCTAAATATTTCCAAATATTGGATACTACCGTTAATGAAAATTTAGAAAGATGCAAAATCGTGTCATTTCACAAATGTGTTACAAATGTACTATAAAATCAGTCTTACTTCTAACAAAAACAAAGAACGTAAAACAATAAAAACACTATTTACTTAAAACAATATTTATTCTATCAATAAATTAAATCAGTCAGTTAGTTAAACGGTGGGTTGGAAGCGGTCCCAGGTTGTGATCTCCTCGAAGAGCGCCTGCCCGGGGCACTCGGTGGCGCTGACCTGCCGGTGCCCAATCAGGTCGTACTCTGGGCTGATGTACCCGAGCCTCACACCTTCGTTTATCAGGTTCTTCACAGTTACCAGCTGTTTTAGACGTGGGACTTCAGCTGTAATAGAGAAATTAGCTTTAGTTAGTAGTTTTATGGACAGCTTCATATGTCTATAGCCTAGTAGATTAAAATTCTGTCACTCAATCTGGCGGTACAAGGTTTGACACTCAGGCACTCTCCCTCTCATTTTCAGACCTTTGATTTTTTAAAATCTTTTTTTTTATTAACTATGACTTGCTTTAAAGACGTAAGGAAATATTTGAAGGAAACCTACGTTTGAGTTGAGTTTAATTATGTTGAGTTGAATATCTCAAAGGTGTGTGAACTCTACCAATGCACACTTGGCCAGTATGTCGGACTTAAAAGTTCTCTCACTCTGAGAGGAGACTCATGCCCACCAATAATGGATAAACGAGTTTAAGCAGCAATGACTCTGTCTTGATCCGTAATACAGAATAAAGACACTTGAAATTACAGAGTGTGTATCTGTGACTTGATTGTATTGCTCTTTGTTATGATTAAAGATCCGTTCAGCCGTTTGAAACATCAACTCTCTTTTACGGCTTTTTAAATCGTAAATATTAGTTCTCAACTTACAAACCCAGTCGCCTATTAAAACGATTCCTATGCTCCTAACGTTGTAGCCGACAGCATGAGCGCCGACCCTGTCCCAGCCACGACCTTCGTATACCGCGCCATCGCTGCCCACTGCAAAACTGAAAGAACATTAAACATTTATTTAATTTCTAAAAATGAATTGTTAAATATTTGTAAGATCAATCAAATCACAGTTTGCTAGCGTGGACTATGCAACGTCTATGCTTAGCAATGGGACTATAATGGGTTAATATTGATAACTTTGTAAGATCATTGAATTATAGAAAAATAATTAAAAATAATAACAATAATAATAAAATAAAAAAAACGCTTTCTACACTCACAGCCCCACACTAGGATTCCCTGTATCGTGGGTGCTATGGACACACACAGAGACAAATACACAAACACCCAGACCCAGAAACAGAAATCTAAATTCATCATTTAGAAATCTGTCTTGGCCGGGGATCGAACCCGGGACCCTCTGCGCGTCAGACCGGCATGGTGACCGCTCCGCCACGCGGGTCGTCGCGCGTAAAATTAAATACATACTCAAAAACATATTTATTAATAATCCCTGTTTTCTGCTGCGAATACTTTTTTATATTACTTTTCTGAATTTTGGGTAGGTACCAAGATACGCATATTGAATAGTTTTAGTGTGGGGCTGCACATAAGCAGTCCACAAACAGTAAATGACTACCTCTCATGAAAATCTGTTACCACATCCATAGACCAGAAGACAGATCGCTTAACACTGTTGTCATATGACAAAACAGGTGTGTTGGTAGAACCACAAAAGGTTCCACCTTCAAATCTTTATACGTATTATGTTAACTAGGCAGTGATAGCCTAGTGGTTAAGAAACTCGGCCTCTCGATCGAGGGGTCCGAGGTTCAAATCCCAGGCCCGCCTCCGATTTTTCTAAATTATGTATGTGCGTATTAGAAATTAGTTATCACTTGCTAAAACGGTGAAGGAAAACATCGTGAGGAAACCTGCATACCTGAGGGAATTATAAAAAAGAAAAAATCTCAAAGGATTGGTAGACTACCAATACGCACTTGGCCAGCGCGGTGGACTATGGCCTAATCCTTCTCATTTTGAGAGGAGACCCGTGCCCAGCAGTGGGACAGTAATGGGTTGATGATGATGATGATTATGTTAACTTACTTGTAACCAATATCTGTCCATCCCTGATGTATCTGATGAAAGTCCTGCATGGACCGCATAGCAGCCGTACACTCCTCGAACGAGAAGCAAGCACCGGGTTCATAGCTGTGGTGGATGACCACGTATGGCACTGGCGTCACCATTTCCGTGACACCAGTCGCTTCCCGGCCTCCCCATTGTTCCCGATTGTAGAAGACGAATGTGTCATATTCTGTAACATATTGTATTTATGAAGTAGAAACAAGTGATAGCATAGTGGTTAAGAAACTCGGCCTCTTGATCAAGGAGTCCGAGGTTGAAATCCCATGCATCTACCTCTGATTTTTTAAAGTTATGTGCGTATTAGGAATTAATCACTTGTTTAGACGGTGCTTAATCGTCAGGAAACCGGTATATGTGAGTAAACTAAAACAAAAAGTTTTCAAAGGTATGTGAAGTCTACCGATTCGCACCTACCATTCGATTAGCGGGACATACAAGAGTAAAAAAAAGTTCAAACATGAAAATAGTGTTTATGGCCGTAATAGGTTAGCGATCATGCCTACTGAATCAAACTACAAAAAGTGTTACTGCTGTAAAATTTGCATTAAAAAAAAGAAAATATATATTGAAGGTTTTTACCGTAATTTCTGGGGTGTGGTAAGTTCATTACACTTGGTGTTAAACAGCAGAGCACAACCAACGTAACACCTGCTTGTTTAGTACTTAATGCCATTTTTCTGAAATAAACAATTATTGAATGAGAGCATACATAATAACACTTCCTAGCAAGGCTTCGGTGAATAACTAGTATCTGTCCGGGGTTATTCTATTATTTATATGTATTTAATTTATTTTAAAATATATTGTTCATTGGCGGAGGTTTTCGCTATACTAAATCGAGCGAATATAGAATAATGCATGTAATGTGCTGTAAAAATCTGAATTAGCTTTTTTATTACAGCGATAAATTTAAAATAACTTTTTAAACGACTTCAAAAAAGAGGCTCTGTATTCCACCGCTATATTTGTATGTAGGTTAATTTGTACGTCCGCGATTTTCTCAAAAACTCCTCATTACTTGATTCTTTGTTTTACATGTTATATATTTTCTATATAGTTAAGAGTAGAAGGGCCTTTAAATAGAGGCATTTAAGATGAAATTTATTTTTCCTACGTTTTTCCCCAATCGTTAAAGAAAATTCCTAATTTAGACTTATCTAATCAGTGAACTATTTCTATTTTTACGTAAAAAAACTACTTCTTTGTAGTGATTATTTTAAAGAAAATGAATCATGTTAACAAAAAATACTATAATCAACTATCGACTAGAAATCTAATTCCAATTTGTTGATTTGTTAATTTAGTGTAATTTTCGAGAATTTACCTTATCCACTTGAGATTTTAATCAAAATGAAGTATAGGTATAATTTACGATTTGTTATGATAAGATTATAATAAGTAGTTATTTACAATAATATTTTTTATCTAAAGTAGGTACAGTTTTTACCTGTTGCTCCGCCCACACGAAAATTGAACATTTATCTTTTTTCTTTTTTTTTAAAAAAAGGTACAAATGAGCATGCAGGCCACTTGAATGTAAGCTGCCCATGGACATCTACAATGAACTCCAGATTTTTTTTATAATATAAGAGTAGCAGACGAGCATGCAGTCCACCTGATGGTAAGTGGTAACGCCCATGGACATCTGTAATCAACCCCAGATAGGATTAGATATTCCTACCAGAGGTCGGCCACAGATGCGCCGCTACCCCTGAGGACTAAGCTGGAACGCCTCGGAAAAGTCTGACTCCCTTACCACACCCTTCAAACCGGAACACAACAGCGCCTAACACTGCTGTTATTAGGTAGAAATAGGTGTGGCGGTGGTGCCGCAGGAGTCGAACCACAAAGGGTTCTACTCCAGATAAGATTAGAATCCTACCTGAGATCGGTCATAGATGCGTTACTACCCCTAATGAGTAATGTTAAACACGTCACATAAATAAACATCTTTTACCGCAATCCATTCCCAAATCGAAACACAGCAGCGCTTAAATTTATTTATACAATATATGAGTAGCAGACGAGCATGCAGTCCACCTGATAGTAAGTGGCTACTGCCGCCAATGAACATCTGTAATCAACCCCAGATAGGATTAGATATTCCTACCTGAGGTCGGCCACAGATGCGCCGCTACCCCTGAGGACTAAGCTGGAACGCCTCGGAAAAGTATGCCTACCACACTGCTTTCATTATGCAGATATTTGTATTGTGACGTTTCTCAAATTTTAATCTTGAGTTATCAATTGGCCAAGTACGAATCGTACGTCCGAAATTTTCATATTTTTTAATGTTCGTAAACAAATCTACACTAATATTACAAAGAGGAAAACTTTGTTTGTTTGGTTGTAATGAATAGGCTCAAAAACTACTGGACCGATTTTAAAAATTCTTTCACCATTCGAAAGCTACATTATCCACGAGTAACATAGGCTATATTTTATATGAAATATATTAGATAAATAGATTTTGAGACAGTACAAAGTTTGCCGGGTCAACTAGTATTTTATATAATTGTTTTATAGATATTTGTTTATATTATCGTTTAGGTTCTCTAGGTAGGTATATTTTCGCTTAGGTTAGGTTAGGTTCAAATCCCAGGCACGCACCTCTGATTTTCAAAGTTATGTGCGTATTAGAAATTAATTATCACTTGCTAAACGGTGAAGGAAAACATCGTGAGGAAGAGAAGGAGAGATTTATAAAAAAAAATCTCAAAGGCATGTGAAGTCTACCAATACGCACTTGGCCAGCGCGGTGGACTATGGCTTAATCCTTCTCATTCTGAGAGGAGACCCGTGCCCAGCAGTGGGACAGTAATGGGTTGTTGATGGTGATGATGTTTATATTAGTATTTATCTCGTACTGTAAGATAGAGTAAGGACAAGGCAAGAGAGAATTCTCGAATGCTAGTATTTTATAAAACAAAATTGAATATTCAAGATTTAAGAATTTGGCATTTGTATATAATAACGCATACATTATAACTTTATAACCTTTTCGTCTTTGTCATTCAAACACGTGGTTTCGGGTTAATCACGTTTTGAGTACACGTGACTATAAGATGTACTTGATGTAAGGACTTTATACTGAAATACTTTGCCAAGTGCAAGTTGAACACGCAACCGGAGGGTTCCGTACCACCAAAATTTTCAATATTAATTTTTATTTTAATTAATTTTTATTTTTTGTATTTGTTATTATAGTAGCTATTGAAGTACATGCATTGTTAAAATTTGAACTATCTTCCTACTACGGTTTAATAAATAAAGCGAAAATTGCCGGAAAATAGCGGTTTCTTGTATGGCGACACCCATTTATATAACTTATTTTTTATTCTTAGTAGGTTTTGTTATAGCAGCCATCCTAATACACACTCTTTCAAAATTTCAAGTGTCTATCTATTACGGTTTAGGAGATAGAGGCCAGTGACAGATGTACTGACGGACCGACGGAGGCTTAGTAATAGGGTTTCGTTTTCACCCTTGGGCTACGGAACCCTAAAAAGTCTTACGTCACATTTTAGAAGCATTCATTGATTGATGTGATAACAATTGCAAATGCGATATTATTAAAGCTACTCGTACCTATAAATTACTATCCTAGTATACTAGTAGTAATGTATGTATGTAGTAGTAGTAGTAATGTATTATAAAAAAAAAAAAAAATCTCGAGTAGGAAGTACACGTGTCGTAAGATGTAAAGCGTAAATAAAGCATTTAATTATAGCAACGTTCTAGTATTTTTTTTTTATAATATAATAGTAGCAGACGAGCATGCAGTCCACCTGGTGGTAAGTGGCTACTGCCGCGCATAGACATCTATAATCAACCCCAGATAGGATTAGATATTCCTACCTGAGGTCGGCCACAGATGCGCCGCTACCCCTGAGGACTAAGCTCGAACGCCTCGGAAAAGTCTGTCTCCCTTACCACACCCTTTAAACCGGAACACAGCAGCGCCTAACACTGCTGTTATTAGGCAGAAATAGGTGTGGCGGTGGTGCCGCCGGAGTCGAACCACAAAGGGTCCTACCACCTTCATTGAAAGCTTACTTATTACAATTTTAAACATAACTAGCTGACCCGGCAAACGTTGTGTTGCCATATAAATAAAAAAAAATGTTAAGGGAGAACAACCCTTATCACTTGGGGTATGAAAAATAGTAGCCGATTCTCAGACCTATTGAATATGCATATAAATTTGATGAAAATCGGTAAAGCCGTTTCGGAGGAGTAAAACTAGATACATATGATTTATATTAATAAAAATAAAATATATATCATTTTAACTAAGAATATTCATTGTTTTTAATTATTGAAATTGCCATTTTAAAGTAAGTATAAATAGCAATCAAAAGTTATAAAAATGAACATATTAAATAACACAATCGTATGGACCAATTTGTTGTAATTAATACTTATATTTTAATATCTAATCACCAATCATCTATTTCTTCAGAAAACAATAATAAATAGAAACTACAAAATTAGAAGAAGTTATAGACTTACCTAAATAAGAGGTAGATTGGTTTAAATACTTGCAGAGGTAGATTTCGTATTAATTATACTTAGGCTAAATAAACTAAACTCACGACCGTATTACGTTGTACCTTACGATCAGTGGTAAGGATCGCAGATTTTTTGTATATATAAGCAGTGAAACGATGTGATAAGGCTATCGGTTCTTTACTAGAGATTTGGGGGCCAGATATTCTATTACGATTGATGATCGGTTACGTCACTTACGTATAGGGTCCACATTGCCGGGTAATTACCTTTACCTGAACTCGTTTGTTTTAGTAATTTGATGGGTGTTGTTGTATTTTGTGTAACTTTGTCATACATACATACACATACATATTTTGTTATTTATATATCAGAGAAATGTAATACAGCCGGATATAGTACATCCTCCTTTTTCGAAGTCACTAAAGAGAAGGGTCAGTGACTGCGTTCTAAAAACAAATGTGTGTGTACCTATTCTCGCGTAAAAGTTGCAGTAAAATATATGTTGCGTAATATCTTTTGATGGATTGTTATGTATTTTTTTAATTATACACACATACACCACCGTACAGATAGACAAATACGAAAATAAACGACATATAAGAAATTAAGATCTGTGAGTCTCTTGTTTAAGGCGGTAGAATCTTTTGTGGTTCAACTCTGGCGGCACCACCACCGCACCTATTTCTATCTATTAACAGCAGTGTTAAACGCTGCTTTGTTCTGGTTTGAAGGGTGTGGTAAGGAAGACATACTCTTCCGAGGTGTTTCAGCTTAGTCCTCAGGGGCAGCGGCGCATCTTTGGCCAGATAAGGTAGGAATATCTAATCCTATCTGGGGTGGATTACAGATGTCAATGGGCGGCAATAGCCACTTATCATCAGGTGGATTGCATGCTCGTCTGCTACACCTATATTATAAAAAAATGGTTCATCATTACGGTCCCCATCTGTGTTATTTATGTATTTTAATTAAACTTATTCCCTCTTATTCTAAAAAAGTTTATTCATTTTATTAAGTATAATTTAATGATAAGAGTTAATTAATACCAATATGCAAACTAATTATTTTGTATTGACTTCTAATGATTAGATATGATAATATATTAGTTGATGGATAACATGAAAGAAATACTTAGTAAAAGTAGCATTTTGAACGTCATAAACATTCTTCATCCTGTTCTATTTGTTCTCAGATTCAGCCGTGACAGCCAAGTGGTTACGAACACGACCTGTCAATTGAGGAGTCCGAGGACAGGCGCGACAGAGAGGGTGGGTAACAGGGGTCATGACCCTCCAAAACCGTCGCACTTGGTCAATTTTTTAGTGGGCTAATCCTGCATAGATTTCTCTCCGCCGCGGGGGTAGCGAAGTGTATATACCGGACTTTACAATAATTAATTAAGTTAGAAAGTTACAAAAAGTGGTTAAATTTCCCCTGTGAAGGTAAATCCCCTGGGAAGTTAAAAGGTGAAGGAAAATACTGATAAATAGTTAAAAAATCTTAAGGATAGTTTGTCTAATTCGTACTTAGCCAGCGCGGTGGACTATAGCTTAAATTTTCACTCTGAGAGACCCGTGCCCAATAAGACAGAGACATTATGAGTTGACAATGATTGTCCTTGTAACAACAATATGATCGATTAAGCGCAACCATTGTCTTCGTAGTGAACTATAATATAATTTAAAATAATTAATACGTCTCCCAGTAATGGAGTCGCAGATTGCGGCGCCGTTCTTCCGGCCGCGCCTGCATTTTCGTTGCGACCACAGATTGAAAATTGCAGATGGTGCCTTTTTTCTGTTCAAGTAAGGAAAACCGTTAAAATGTACTCGACGCAATAGGATTTGACGCCGGGTTATGTGGGATTTTTAGCACACTTAAACCCCACGGTAGCCATCCTTAGCGCTTGGTGGAGAACTGCGGAATCTCCGATGGAACAACCGGAGTCCTCCAAGCGCGATGCCCCTATGGGACTCTGCCCTGGGAGAATCAATTTACATTCCTCCCACATCATCTGGTGTTTACGACGGTATACGACCGCACATACCGTCGTCCTTCCAGAGGTCGCTTGTTGGACGGTTCGAGCTTACACTCTTGCGACCCGGAACCCCCGAAGGCGAAGGCCCCTTTTAGTCGCCTCTTACGACAGGCAAGGGATACCGTAGCCCTACTATAGTCCCAGGACTACAGGAACTAAGAGATAGAGCCCTGTGACAGACGAAAATACGGACTGACAGCGGAGTCTTAGTATTAGGGTTCCGTTCTTACCCTTTGGGTAGGGATCTCTAAAAAAAGCTAATAACTCATAACAAGTGACCTACCATGACCCAGAGGAGGGTCTATGTAACTTCAAATAAACTAAAATATATAAAATAAATTAAAATAGTTAACAAATCGGCTTCTATTACGAAGGGGGATCTGTGCGTTTTATAAATCTATGTCTACATAATTTTGCCGCGCCTATGTGGCCTAATGCTCTATAGAGCGTTACTAGCTAAGATTTATTGTCTCGAATGTTCTAATAATATATCCTACGAAATGTTAAGTAGGTTTCGAATGCAGATGTGCATGTCGCGGGCAAAATGTGCAATATGCAGAATTCTAGAGCGTCTAGAAGTTTTCTAACATATGGATGTCCTATAAATACGATTGCATTGCGTTTTTTCCCATTTTTAATGGTTTTAATTTTTTCAACTAGTGATTATTACATGTTAGTTTACTTGGTAGTGATAATGAAAAGTTAAATAAACTTAGAGTATGCTTTGGAATACGGAGAAAAAAAAAATGGAATAACTTTTTACCACAAAAGGATTTACTAAAATAATTTAAATTCAGAATAGATATTTAGAGTACAAAAAATATTTTTATATTTTTTTAAATTACTAATATGAATTATGAAGGATTCTGATTTATTTAACTGAAAGTTTTAAACAAAAAGTGCAAAGGTGAAGGCTAGCAAAAATGAAAAAAAGATATATATTTACAATTCTTATTTATTACATGACTTAGATCGTTTCTTAGTAGGTAACTTAGAAATAGGAGCCTCATGAGTTAAACGTTAGGTTGGAAGTGGTCCCAGGTTGTGATCTCCTCGAACAGAGCTTGTCCAGGGCATTCTGTGTTCCTGACCTGTCTGTGACCAATAAGGTCATAGTTCTCACTGATGTAACCCAGTCTTAAGCCTTCTTCGATCAACCGCTTGGTGGTCTCCATTTGAATTGCGGGTGGTAGGACAGCTGTGAAAGAATTTTGGTAAGAAAAAATATTTTAATTTTTGTTTTTATATAATTTAGGAGTAGAAGACGAGAATGCAGTCCACTTCATGGTAAGCTACTGGTCATCTGTAATCAACCCCATATCAAAAATTCTACCTGCGGTCGGCTACAGCTTCCGAAAAAGTATGTTTACCTTACCATCCCCTTCGAACCACAACCTTCGAGGCACATAATCTAATGTTTATAACAAAATGTATATGCGATTGTGTTGTGCCTAATAATTTCCTATCACAGTTACTGTCGTAAATTAAATTTGGTAGTAGAAGGGTGACAGACCATGAAGACTTGAGTACATAGTAACCACAATACTCTAAATATTTAAATAGACGCTTTTGCCAAAACTATCTAACATTTGACAAAATAGAAATGAGTACTCGTATATACATACATTTAATGTGTGTTACATAATGACTGTTATTTTTAATTACTGTACACAACTTTCTATCTTCAAGATCGAAAAAAGCAAGGTTATTTATAGCCCAAAATTTGAATTTTATCACATTTAATAACATAATCAATTAGTGTCGTATCATCTTTGCAATCAATCAGATAATAAGCTGGAAGCGCATACCTATCTTATTAATCGATAATAATTGTAAATATAGCGATAATATTAATTTTAAGTAGGTACCTAAGATTATCTGATTTTAAACGTGAAAGCAATATCGTATGTGCAAGTATTATGTATGAGTCACTAATAAATTAAATTATTGTTAATAATAATCTAACTAAATTACCCTTCATCGCCAATTTATGATCCTATGGCTGCGCACATGTTTTCTCTTAGAGAGAGAGAAGTTCAGGCCTCAGACGATGGCGTTGGTCAAGTATTGATAGACTTCCCATATCTTTGAGATTATTTTTAAAGAACTCACAAATATCAGCTAATTTTGCTCAATAAATCCCAAAAAATAACGATAAAGATACAGTGGAACGAGGTGGAACTATAACGTGTAAGTATGTGTTTTAATATTGAAGTAAAACTAAATTGGAACGCCGTCGAACAGAACGGATCTTAACATTGCTGTTATTAGATAGAAATAAGTATGCTTCCACAATTAAACCACAGAGGCATAAAGTTCAAAGTGAACTGCATGATAGATTCAGTACGGAATTCCATCCAAATTTTGGGATTTTAAGGATTTCGTTTATATGTGTACTTAAAAAGATACAAATGGCTCGTGCCCCAATATTTACAACTTAACGTAGTTGTAGCATTCCTAACTACAAAATATTTTCGGCAACCGTTTCGATAATATATTGATAATGTAATAATGGAGTAATACTTACAAACCCAGTCGCCAATAAGAGCGATGCCAATGCTTCTGCTGTTGTATCCAAAAGCATGTGCTCCGACAGCCTCCCAGCCTCGTCCTTCATACACGACACCATCACTGCCCACCGCGAAACTGAAATGATAAACATAATTAGGTATATTATGTTTACTCAATAATTATGTGTTAAATGTAGACAAGATTTAAGTTTTCTTGTTTTATACTGTCTATCAACTGTTCCACTTCTGGGCACGGGTCTACGTGCCAGAATGACAAGGTTAAGGCCATAGTCAACCCCGCAGGCCATGTGTGCATTTGTAGACTTTTTTAGAACTGTCCTTACTCTCCGGGGTAGGGTAAAGAGTTTAAGATAGTAATTTAATCGAAGGTGGCAGAACCCCCTGTGGTTCGACTCCGGCGGTACCACTGTCAGAGCAATTTCTGCCCAATAAAAGCAGTGTTAGGCGCTTCTGTATTCTGGTTTTCGGGGCGTAGTATCGGAGACATAGTTATTCGAGGCTTTCCAACTTAGTCTTCAGGGGTAGCAACGCATCTGTTGCCAACTTCGGGTAGGAATCTAATCTTATCGGCCGTTGTTTACAGATGTCTATGGATGGCCGTAGCGACTTATCATAAGGTGGACTGCATGATCGTTTGCTACTTAAGAAGTTCTCGACGCTCGAATAAAAAACCTAATGAAGATTGCTTCAGACAAAATAACCGCATAAAACTCACTTGTAACCAATATCTTCCCACTGTTGCGTCAGTTGGTGGTTATTCTGCATAGCCCTCATAGAGGCAGAGCATTGTTCGACAGAGAAACATGCGCCAGGGATGTAGGTGTGGTGGATGATCACGTAAGGCACCGGGAGATTCAGGTTTATGACGCTGGTGGGCGGTCTTGCCCCCCACTCCTCTCGGGACACAAATGGGAAATTGTCGTACACTGAAATAAAATGAAGATTTTTTGATTTTTATGGATATACCTAGGAGTTTTACGCTCAGGTTTTCTGCCAGAATGAGAAGGGTTTTGGAACTACATCACGCTGGCCGAGAGCGGTAGGTTTTACACACAGGTGAAAAAATTATGTTTTAGAGATTTTTCAAAAACAGATTTCTTTACTATGTAACGTAAGTTAAAAAAAAAAGTGAGATTACGTACATTAAAAAAAATGCAAGTGAGATTTGTTTCCTGGGTGGTTCCATGATTTGTACTTTTAAATGTAAAATGATAATCAGCCAAGTATGAGTGGAACTTAATATTTCAACTGTCTATTTACGTCGGTTCAAGAGATAGAACCCTATGACAGGCGGGCAGCTAACGTAGGCTTAGGTTCCGTTTTTACCCTTAGCTATAAAAGTTATATTTATCAAAAAGTTCTTACCGTAGCTTTTTGGAGCTGGAAAACTGAAGATGCTTGGAATTAAGCATACTATGGCAAATAATAGTGTCGTCATTGTACTGAAATAATTAATTAAATAATTTAATACATGCATGGCAGGCTATTTGAAATGAAATGAAATGAAATATATTTATTTTGTATAGGCCAACGGCGGCACTTACAATTTGTAATGGATAACAATTCAAAGAAGTTTGTTTTTGTAATTATTCTACACTAGAAAGGTATGTGTATGTGTATTAAAATCATAGTATAAACAGAAATGGATTTATAACGAAAATAAAATTACTAAAAGCTCTAGGAGACTTGAAATCGGCGACCGTTTTGGCGAATGCATTGAAGCTGCATCACATTTTGGTAAACTGCGTTCAGTCGGTATCGAAAATACGAGTTTTAATTTCTACAGATTGGTATATCACGTTTTTCATATTCAGTTGCTACCATAGATATATAGCGTAGCGAAAAATTTCTAAGTCTATGGTTGCTACATCATCTTCAACCCATTACTGTACCACAGCTGGGCACGGGTCGCCTCTCATAATGAGAAGGATTAGGCCACAGTCCACCGCGCTGGCCAAGTGCGTATTGGTAGACTTCACATACCTTTGAGATTTTTTTTTTATAAATCTCTCAGGCATGCAGATTTCCTCAAGATGTTTTCCTTCACTTGTTTAGCAAGTGACAATTAATTTCTAATACGCACATAACTTTGAAAAATCAGAGGTAAGGCCTGGGATTTGAACCTCGGACCCCTCGATCTAATTTCTTAACCACTAGTCTATCACTGCTAATTTAACCACTACTGTATCACTACTCATGTACTGTATATAATTAATATTCAATCTATCACATTTTGGCCTACCAAAGATTGAAATTTAACCATTTTTAATACCCAGCAATTGTCAAATTCAAAACTTTGTTAGGAAAAATATCAGATAGATCGAGTATTAATCACGAGAATAGTAAGTTTTTTCCGTCCTCTATACTAAATTTTTAAGTAGCTGGATTGTTATATAAAAATATTTGGTAAATATCATATTACGTGCGTACAGATAACATCAAATCAATGCGAAATTTTAATTGAAGTATACACGCATTGATAAGATTGATCTTTATTATCCTGAATTATTTATTTTTATTGATTTCGTTATGTATGATTTTAAACAAAGAATTATTTATTACTGTTAATACAATAATTTATGTACGAGACTTTATTTAAAATGTATTTTTAAACGTCATTAGGATGTGTTTGTGCTTTCTGTTCTTAAGGGATATATTTTGCCTTTTAAGGTTTTAAGTTAAGTTATTTTTTTATATTAATATATGAAAAAGTATAAAAATCTATTTTGAATAGTAAAACGTAAGTCTAAGTTTTTTTTATCGCGTAAACATTAATAGACAAACATTTAAAAAAAAAAATATTGATTAATACAATTTAAATACTATCAATTTAAAGCATGAGAAGTACTTTTTAAAATTAAATATAGTTTTAAAATAAAATTACACTGAAATGGTTGTGGATAATTAATAAAATAAATCATAATAAATAATCAACTTACCTTTTTAATGTTTTTAATTAAAATGTTATAAAAACGCGTCCGCCTTTTCTCCAATCTGCTACCTAAATAATAAGGATGGAATAGACAAGTGTTTTATATATGCAAATGTATTATGATAAGTGAATCGGTGGTGGAAGATTATTCGCAGATATTTAATTCGATAACAGACGTTGTGCGTGACGCAATATTACGCGGGTATAAGGGTTTAATGGGAATTACCTTCTTTGATTTAAACGTTTTTCATTGAATAATGAAATTAATCTAAGGTTTTCGCTGCGCAGCAGGAACTAATTAATATTAATCTTTGGTTGTAACGTAAACCGTTTTTATATTAGAAATATTACCTTATTACGTCATTGTTGATAATTTTAATGGATTCAGTAGCTTCCCCACCTTAGTATATTAATTTATTCTTTTATTATTACATTCTTATTTCTTATATATTATTCTTATATTTATTATATAATGGGCCAAATCATAACAAAATTCGCAAGGATTTTTTTAATTTTACTGCATATAAGAGAGCACATAACACAGTTGGTTCCAGTTATTACATTACAGTAATGGAAGCTTTTAAGGCTTTAAGCACCCACTCGGACGTCCGGATTTGCTTCCAACTCCTGCATTGCATTATAAGCAATGCGCAGGATAAACTAAATGAAAACTTGTGCAAATTTATTACCACCCTAAAGTATGTGAAAAATTGTAAAGCAGTTGAATGCAATGATCATTATAATGAGCGTAACTGTAGCTTTGTTAAGGGCGGTTCCAAAGCAGTGGCGAAGCTGCTTTAGTAAAGCTAAATTAGCGACTTCGTTGCTAGAAATAACTAATCAAAGTAGTATATAGTCTTAGCGACGATAAAAAATATTTGTCGCCATAAAGAAGGCGACAAGGGTAATCGTTAGTTTACTTTGGCGGTGGCGAATTTACCCACTTTAGGCAATATGAATCCATAATTACGTTCCCGTCAAGTTCCCGTGTTCCGGTACTCGGCAACACTGATGGTAGTATAATATAATCAGTTATAGCTACTTGTTGAAGTTGATTTGATTTTCAAGGAGTATTGTCGAAATATAATATTTTTCTTTATATAGTATTACTAGCTGACCCGGCAAACTTTGTTTTGCCATATAAATAAAAAAATGTTAATGGTGAACAACCATTATCACTTAGGGTTATGAAAAATAGATAGTAGCCGATTCTCAGACCTACTGAATATGCATATAAAATTTGGTGAAAATCGGTAAAGCTGTTTCGGAGGAGTATGGTAACTAACATTGTGACACGAGAATTTTATATATAAGATAATAATATTAAGTAGCAAACATAGATGCATGATGATAAGTGACATTTTTTAATGGTATAGAACCAGTAGGTACAAGGCGACCGGGGAGGTACTACCGACACACCTATTTCTAGATTTTCTAGCGTAAAGTAGTTCTGCGTTTTGATTCTAGAAGTGTGTGAATACCACCTGACTTATACATACATGAGGTGACTGTAGTAGTCCTCAGGCTGTAGTAGTAGTAGCGCAACGCATCTGTAATCAGCTTCAGCTAGAACCACTGATATAAGTTTTTGAGATTGATGATTTGTTGATATGAAGTTTGCTATTTCGATATATAATAATTGAAATTCTAGTCCCGTAATTTCTAGTTATAAATAGTATAAAGGAGTACGTTTATAACTACCAATTTATGGTTAAAATTGTAACAGTTTACAAAGTAAAAGCAGTGATAGCCTAGTGGTTAAGAAACTCGGCCTCTTAATCGAGGTGTCCGAGGTTCAAATCCCAGGCACGCACCTCTGATTTTTCAGAATTATGTACGTATTAGAAATTAATTATCACTTACTTAAATGGCGAAGGAAAACATCGTGAGGAAACCTGCATAGCTGAGAAATCTTAAAAAAATCAAGGGAATATGAAGTCTACAAATTCGCACTTGGCCAGCGTGGTGGACTATGGCCTAATCCTTCTCATTCTGAGAGGAGACCCGTGCCCAGCAGTGCGACAGCAATGGATTGATGATGATGATAATGACAAAGAAAAAAGATAAAAGTCAAATCAGTTATTTTCCACGCCTACGTAAAAGCTCGGACTCTTATGTATGTACTCGTAATCAATACCGATATACACAGTATGATAATGTCATAGATAGTATCGGAGGTAAATAATATTATAATTGATGAAGTACCTACAACATTTACGAATTACGTTCAGTAAATCCCGTAGAATTATATAAAAAACCGATTTACGTATGTAAAAGTAACAAAAATGTATTTGTTGCGTAATCTAAATATATATAACTCAAAGGTGACTGACATAGTGATCTATCAACGCACAGCCCAAATTACTGGACGGATCGGGCTGAAATTTGGCATGCAGGTAGATGTTATGACGTAGGCATCCGCTAAGAAAGGATTTTGATCAATTATACCCCCAAGGGGATAAAATAGGGGATGAAAATATTACTTCGTAACGCGAGCGAAGCCGCAGGCAAAAGCTCGTCTTTTTATAAGATTAGAGTAGCAGATGAACATGCAATTCACCTACCGAAATAAAGAGAACTACTTTACCCAGTGGGTATGTAAATAATATACATACCTAAGGTGGTAAAATCCTCTGTGGTTCGACTCCGGTACCGCCACACCAATTTCTGTCTAAAAACAGCAGTGTTAAGCGCTGGTGTGTCTCGGTTTGAAGGGCAATAGAGACATATTTTCTGAGATAAGATTCATACCTGCAGTCGGTCAGCGATAAGTTGCCAGTTGATAATATAAAGTTGGAATGCCTCGTATAAGTGTCTCACCCTTACCAAACCCCTTATCCGGAACACAGCAACGTTTTACAGTGTTGTTATCAGGCAGCAATACGCATAACGCAGTCACAGTATAAGATATAGATATTTGCACTGTGACGCAGTTCTACCACCGTCGAAAGACGTGAGGTCCTACCACCATCATCTTTTAACAATATTACAATATTACGTAGCTTTTTTTATAATATAGGAGTAGCAGACGAGCATGCAGTACACCTGATGGTAAGTGGCTATTGCCGCCCATGGACACCTGTAATCAACCCCAGATAAGATTGGATATTCCTACCTGAGGTCGGCCACAGATGCGCCCTACCCCTGAGGGCTAAGCTGGAACGCCTCAGAAAAGTCCCTTACCACACCCTTCAAACCGAAACACAGCAGTGCCTAACACTGCTGTTATTAGGTAGAAAAAAAGGGTTCTACCACCTTCAAGCTTACTTTCGGATTAAATTATTCCGGATTATTTTCAGCAAAAATTAGTGAATCCCCTTGCAGTAAAAATTTATTGATAGATTCATTAATTCGTCGACATTAAAGACTTATTAAGAACTTTTGCATACCTAAACCTATATTTTACAGGCAGATAAGTGTCTATACCTATCTAAAATTGATTATCTTTAACAATAACAAAAGTACCTAATTGAAAACAATGTTATTGTTGTCGCCTGTAGAAAATTCCCCGTTTTATAATAGGTATTAGGTACCATTTCAACTACAGTTAGAGCGATATTTATGTTTGTGCTAATTTAACTTCGCAGTAAAGATTACTCATATTGACTAAATTGAGTCATATAACTAATAGACCACTCATAACGTGTAAATTGTTTATTTAAAAAGCTGACACGCGTCGGAAGGAAGGGCAAGTTTATATTTTGTAGAATTTAGAACCTGGATGACCGAGCTTTGCACGGTGTTGTAATAATCAAACAAAAATACCGATTATTTGAAATAATAAGTCACGAGTGCAATTATTTTTCTCACAAAAAGATGGAACTCGAAAAAAAGAGATAAAATAAAAGAAACAATCGCATCGAGATTTTAACCCGGGTTTCCTGCATTTTAAGGCGCTTGATTTCCCGACCGAGCTATTTTAACTTGGAAAATGATGGCGAAATTAGCTTCGTATTCAATTATGTTGTAGGAGGTTTTTATTCAATGAAAATACGGTTACAACGACATTTTCTGAAAATAAAACCTAGATAGATACATTTATCGCCCCCGAAATTCCCCAAATACAACATTTAAAGAAACATACAAGCATGCATACAAGAATTGCTCGTTTAAAGGTATTAGATAGATTAAAAACACTGTGATGTCTATCATACTTATATAATACTTGTTTATGTGGTAGCTTAATGCTAAATAGTGTGTAATTGATGATTCTATGTGTTTCAATCGACATAAGATTTTACCACCCCCTATTTTTACAATCTCTGGTTTAACTTGTCTTATTTGTTCATTTGTTAGTGCGGATTAAATCTTGCAACAGAATTTAAAACCAATTAATATAAAAATAAAATGACTGCGACATAAATGTTTAATAGGACGAAGTTATTCACTGTCCCTGTAGTTCCAGGACCTGAATAGGGCTACAGTATCTCCTGCTTGTCGTAAGAGGCGACTAAAAGGTTGCGGGCGGTAAGAGTGAGAAAAAAAAGGACGAAGTTATTCAAATAAAAAAGATACAGTCCCTAGATTACAGAATTCTAAAAACGCTCTTCTCTTACGAGTAGACTATGTCACGTAATTTTTCTTAACAGCTAGTACTAAGTTATTCTTTTAAAATAAAGCTCCGCTACCCCAAATCTGCTTTCCTACAAGTGATTAAATCCTTAAGGTATCTAATTAAAAACTAATCATCAGTTCATACTTTTCCAACTACGGACGGAATGGATCTATGGAATACGTTATGGAAGAGACGACTAAAAGGGAGCTTTAGAGGTTGCAGCCGGCAAAAGTGCGAACTCGAACCGCCCAGCCTCGTGAAGGTCTACGGTACGAGTAACCACCCGTAAATACCCGAATTTGTATATTTATATAATCCGATGTCTACTTATAAATGAAATACATATGCTTTCAAAATTATCGAATACCAAATACATTTGAGAATGTATTAAATTCAAATTATTATGAAGCTTTTAATGCGGCTTAGTGTACCTACTTATATACATTTTATCGTAGCATTGCATCATTTTCTAGGATAATAAGGCATTGAACAGTAATGATAAAGTAACATAAATCAAGTAGATCGGACGATACTGGGAATTACATGACATCTATATCAGTAATAACAACATTCATGTGATTGAAAGGGAGGCAGTAATTATCGGCGGAGGCGGTAATTACATTAATTTTATCGCCTTACGGAAAATTTTAGCACGACAGAAAACTTTGATATAAGCACATTACGTAGTTACATTATAGGTATAGTTACGTAAGTTTTCAGAACTGAATTGTTATTGCTTGTCATAGTGGAGTGCCTTTTTTTTTTTATTCTTCTCGAGGGGGAAACCTTCAAAAGGTACCCGACGACGCCGGGTTATGTGGGATTTTTACCGCACTAAAACCCCCCCGGTGGCCGTCCTCAACGCTTGTTGGAGAACTCCGGGATCTCCGACGGAACACAACCGGAGTCCTCCAAGCGCGATGCCCCGTTCGGGCTCTGCCCTGGGGGAGCAGCTTTCGCTCCTCCCACACCACGTAGTGTTTACGACGGTATGCGACCACACATACCGCCGTCCTTCCCGGGGTCATAGTGGAGTGCCTAGAGCATTCAAAACCGTAAAACCTCGGATTAGAGTTATAGTGAATAAATTAATATGATCGATGTAGGATATTGTTTTTAAACTATAAATTGCAATGTTTACCCAGAATTTTTTTGTGCACTCCATTTTTTCATTGTTTAAACAAATTATTATAAAAAATAATGTTTGACCATATATTTTTACTTTAAACAGTATTTTTGTTATTCGGCTTCTGAGAAGGTTGCACTGCTGAGTTGAATCTGCTGTGATGTAAGTTTTTAGTGTAATAGTAAAACCGTGGTCATTTATTTAAATCATGTCATTATTCATAATTTAAGGTTTCACATTTATACTTATCGAAGATCAAAATTTAATGTGTATTTTACAGTAGCCGTTTCGAATTGTAATGAAAATCATATGACCCACACTTTGTGAGGTAAATTTCATAATATATTGTAAAATATTTCATTTTTATTAATGTACATTTTTTATAATATTTAAGTAGCAAACGAGCTGGACTGCTTCCATCTGACAGCAAGTGGGTACTGCCGCCCATGGTCATCTGTAATCAATCCCCGATAAGATTAGACTCCCACCGATTGGCCACAGATGCGTTGCTAGTTGCTACCCTTGAGGATTAAGTTGGAAAGCATAGCCTTGAAACCAGAACACAGCAGCGGTTAACACTGCTCTTATTAGACAGAAATAGATGCGGTGGTGCAGCTGAAGTCGAACCACAGAGGATTCTTCCTTTTTGTGGTAATAGGTAATGTGTAAATAAAGTTTTAGTAAACTTCTATTATCAGTTTCTAAATTCTTAATTCTAATTTGAAACTCCCGAAATAAGCCGCCTTAATAAGATTTTAACGCAATAAACAACTTCGCCAAGAATAAATACTATATACCAAAAAGTAATGTTTAAAAATTAAAAACAACTGGGGTGCACTTGGGTGGAACTGTATGCGGAAGCTCGATTGTATGAATAAAGTCGATGTCATAGACGTGTTACGTCTTTAGAGACGGGAAGCTTCCGAAATAGATCTGTGACGTCGAGATTTATTTAAAACGCGCCCGGCCGTCTAAATTTTGATAAAACGCTTAATGTAATAATATTGCATTTTAAATAAAATTTAGGTACTTATTTAAGTTTTAATTATTTATTATTTACGATTATATTTAGGTAATCGTTTATAGATTATATTATTATTTATAAGATTATTGTTGTCTTAGGCATGAAAAATGGGAGTTAGGTATATTACTGTAATCTTGAAAAAGTTATAGGGAAAAATAGCAACAATTTATTTCAGAAGTATTTTTACTTATTTTTAAAGGTCACTGGAACACCTCTTAGAGGTAATATAACGACATTAGCTTTATATTTGTTTTTGTATTATAATGTGTAGTATTTACATTTTTATAATGAATATTTATGCAACGCCAGTTGAGTTGCCAATGAATATAAGAGCTCTTTTTCTACCTATCAAAGAATGAAAAGTGACAAAAAGAATACTGCTGTGTTCTGGTTTGAAAGGTGTGATACAATTACACATACGAAACTATTTAACTTCTGAAGTTGCAACGCATTCATACCTGACCTGAACTTGGATTCAAATTCTACTTGGAGGTGATTCCAAATTACCAATGCCGATCAGGGGATTTTCATAACGGTTAACTATTCCTAAAAAAATATTTTAGAAAATGATCAAAAAGTTCTGAATTTAAAAAACTCTGTTGTCGAAAATATAGATGGATTATGTTTATAATGTAATAAAACAAATTAAAAAATAAATAAATGAATATGCAATTAACACATAAAAACGTTAAATCTAACCTTGTCTAAGCCCTTAACGCGATACAAAAAAAAAAAACCGAATTTTATTTTGTTTTTTTGAACGGATACGCGCGAGATAATAATCTAACAGAGGGAACAGCTCCCGAATTATTCGTGGTACATGTCTTGACGCACCTATTTATAAGTTCCAGAGAATTGTCAGAACATGAAATTCCGCCGCTAGTCGTAAGCAACGCGCGCCCGGCGACGCGTCTACCCAAATTCCTTGGATAATACAAATTTAATTCTCGTTAAGCAGACGTTCGACACATTTCTATAGAAAATAATGATCAGTTGATTTCTCAGTGCTGTGATCGGTGTTCTGTTGAAGTGCGTAATATTTGTGCTTACAGATAACACTACACTTACACGTAGCAGAGCTGTAAGAAAGCGCTTAGAAACGTTTGTGCAACTGGTAAACTAACAGTAAACTGGAATAGATTTTTTTGATAACTAAGATCTGAATTAAAATAAATTTATTAAGTAAATATTCGAGCCAACAGATTGCTTTTATGATAATCACTTGTTAAAGTACTAAAATGCTTCTTAATTTAAAAAACATGCAAGTAAGAAGGCGAAACGTTTATTTGCATTACTTGAAAATATGTTTAACGATGTGGAACTATTATTTTTTGTCAATTATCACTATAACTTATGAATTAGTAAGAGCGTTTAAAGTAACATACATAGGTACATCATTTACATTTTAGAATATTTTCGTAGACTTTTAAAAAATATTTCTCCAATTTAGTCTCTTTTGGAGTTTATCTCCATTTTTTTTAATGCTAAACACCAAAACTTTTGTTAAATCTTTTAGAAACCTTTGATAAATAATCCGTCATGTACCCTTTTTGGTATTTTGACCTCGTAAGATGAATATAACTCAATAAATTATATTAAAACTATGTGTAATAGCATATTCATCATATAGTAAGGATAATGTACCGTGCCAACTATTTGCCTAGTCACTACCACGGATTATCTAGCACATATAAAATAAAATGAAGATAATTATATTAACATCGTGTTAAAGACGTGGGAAGTGTTTTGTGACCCTCCAACGCCCTTGTAAACCGAGGACACACGTGATATGTGAAAAGTAAAAGTTTTCATAACTTTGCAATGACCCATTTTAACTAATGAGCCGACACCACAGCTCACTCCACAGCAAACCCTTGTCAAAAATTTCAGTAATTAATTTCATACAAGTGTCAAGCTGATAACTCATTTTTTTATGTATTATGTTTGTATAACCGTAAATACATTCATATAAACACATCTGTAGATATAAGTGAACCAAATACAGCACAACTTTCGAAGTATTTGAACGAGGCGTGTGTTTACGATAAAATAATAACAGTAGCGATTTTTGTTTGCACGTGCTGAAAATAACGTACCAAAGGTTTATGACGGCTGTTGGCTCGTATTAAAGCTTATTGAATGAATGAACGTTATAGTTTAGTGGATTTTAAAAGATGACCATCGAAATATTATTCGATGTATACTCGCACGGTACTGGCTTATTTATGTCTCTCTAGTACGTGTGGTATCTAGAATCTAGGTCTCGTTATAATTCCAGCAGTATTTCGGTTACAATTGCGAAAGTAAAAGTAAACACAAATTATTGTAATTGAAATCATATTTGGTGTATTCTACTCAATTATATTTACACTCTTCCATGAACCCATTGATAATCGGCTTTCAAAGTTACGAAAATTCATAAGCATTAGAATTTAAAACTAAATTTCTTCACAGACTCCACAATGCCTATCGGCAACGTAAGTAGGGATACTTCAGCCCCTAAACGGGAGACGTTCAGGCCTCCATGGGTGAAAGAAAAGGACACAGAGGCGCCACCTCCCTGGACCCAGAGGAAACTGAAGCCAGTAGAAAGTGTATCGAAACCTGCTGAAGCAGCTGAAGCACCGGTTGCAAAGCCCTTGAAACGTAAGGCTTTTCAAATTCTTTATGGTTTTAATGTTCGTACTCTCTTTCTGTATCTGTCTTTACATTATCATTCGCATGTTTTTCTTCTTCTTGACTTCTAAACTTTTTTTAGTGATCAAAGTATGTAAATTCAGGGTGCTGTATATATAAATAAAAATGTGTTTAATTAGTGCTAATGTCTAAGTTGTCAACACACGACAATGTATTTTCATAAGTAACCTTAAATATTTTGTGATAACATAAATCACGGAAATAAATAAAACTAGAATTTGTGTACACAATTCTTAATACAATTTTACAATAAATGAGCTTTTGTATTCAAATTTAGACTTATACGTTCATATAAATCCTGCTTATAAGGAATAAGTAAATAGGCTTTCAGTATTTTTAGTATATTTCGAAACTTCATCAACATTTTCGTATTTCATCGTCTTTTTTCATAATTATTAAAGATTAGTTTGAAGCATTGCTTCTTTACGTTATTAATTGGTATACTGCTCTTCAGTCGGTCCATCATTGCTGACGATCATGACTCAGCTTAAAAGCTTCGATGACCTCCTGTCACCAACACCCACTCCTCAGGGTCCAGACGATGGATCTCATTTATTGGCATCTCCAGCTTTTCCAAAACGCGGTGAGAACTACTGGGATTCATCCCTAGGGTAGTTTGACGTGGATGTGTGCATGGTACTGTGATTCTTCGTAGTTTCTTGATAATTGGGAAATGAGATATAGCTATGACATAATAAGAGACAAAACATAGTTGATACAGGAACTTGAAAACCTCTATAGTTGTCTTTTTTTTTAGTTCCATGACCTTGTTTACAATATCACATTTTCGAGTACGTTCCAAAAGATTCCAATAATAAACTCTCGAATCAATTTTTTTCAGAATATTTTTATTTAGTACTTTATATTTGAATGTGATTGTGTTGTAAGGCCTACGTAGTAGATATACCTATAAGTGTAAGACTATGTATTTGTGCTTCATGAATGACTCTACTCTAGTCTTTTGTAGATCGTCCGTTTTCATAACTTCTTCTACAATCTTTATGATTATTAAACTCTATTAATTTTTCAGCTTCTTTTTAAAATGTATCTCTTTTGACTTTGTGCTTCTTTACCGATAACAATCTAGCTTGGAATTTAGCATTATTTTAAATCTTCTTCTATACATTTCTCACTTCTGTGCTTATTGGGTTAAATAACCAACACCTATCGCTATGTTATTTGTACTTATATTTCTCTAAATTTTAGTTATGTACGTGACCTTAGTTGGGAGATTAAGGAGTTATTTTAGAAAAAAATAGGTAATTGATCATGGTGTACTATTAAATTTGAATACCTACAAAAATTTCGGTTATTAGACTTTGCTTCGCACATAGTGCTTGCAAACAGATCGTCACTATATACACCTACCTACATACGAGTATATGCATAACATTTATACTCTTTGATCGAGACACTGAAAAGTGAAATAAAGTAATATACTGGGCTGTATATTACATTAATAATATATTGTGTGATGGTTGATATATTTGCCTACATAGTGACGTCAGCATCTTCGAAACTTTGGCAGGGAGACGTGTTCTAACACTTCGGCTCTCCCAAAGTGTTCACAAGTTTACTAGTCTGGAGATTCGAAGCGCGTGATGCGTTGTGTGTTGGTCTTTGAAAATTATATTGTGAGACTTCCTGCAGTTTGTTTTGTGGTTGATTGATACTGGTTGCTTTGTGTTTTACTGTGTGCTGCACAAGTGTTACTGTGGCGTCCTTTGTGCAAAGGTACTGAAACTGTTGGATAACAGAACTGTGGTGTAATAAGGTTTTCTTGGAATATTTAAATTATTCGTATTACAACTGTATGTCCTTACATATTACCTTACCTTAATAATACCAATTATATAAGCAATGCCGACTACAAAAGCTGATATAAACTGATTATAGTCTAACAAATACAGCAAGTAGTAAAAACCTTATAAATCGCTATTTTAATTCGCAGCGTTACAGCGTCAAGGAAGTTATCACTCATTTCCTCCGGCTGTTAAATTGATACAAGTCTGTAAACGAAGTCGTAAAATTTTTAATAGATTTTTTTCGATACGTTATTAATTTCTGGCCGTGAAATCTTTGATATCTATTACAATAAACCTAACCTATGAATGCGAATTGATTTAAATTTAAATTCAGATATAAAATTATTACATAGACAATAAGTAACTATATCGCCTGATATCTTAATACGTATAAACGAATTGGAAACATGTTACCTAATCATTTAGTATATTAGGATATCGGTTGATCTAAAATGCAAAGGAAACCATATTTTATTTTGGTTAAATTTCCCAAATTCTGCTGAATAATGGTAGCGATATTTAGTGGCACAATTTGGTTGCGTGATTCAATAAACGTTGGAGTTGTTAAGAGATATTCCAAGCCAGTCGACGCCAACGAATCGCGATATTTTTAGAGAGGACGGACATTTTACAAAATAAACGGAGATGTTGGGGTTACGCTATGATTTATAAGAGATCCCACTCTAACATCCTACGGAGAATGTTCTCCAGATTTACGTCGTCATTAGCTCTGAATTATTTCAAAATGTTAGGCTTAAAGGATATAAAAATAGTGGGAGTGATATAGGAAGTAATCAGAGAAGATATAAGGCAGATTAGTATTCATTCTAATCCATTGTAAAGTATTGTGAACAGTGATGTTCTTCAAGTATGTTCAACGCTAAGCTTATAAAAATAACGGTTCTTAAACACTTATAACATGTTTCAAACGATATATAAATTACAAAGCTAAGAGATATATATTGATTTATATAAAAACATTGGAGGCCCTTGTACAGATATTTCTTTAATGAATATTTAACGTTATAATCAATTAAATGATTGAAACTATAACACTTGTCAGCAACAACATGAAAATAGCGAAGGTCGGCCATCTTGGCAGCAGCCATGTTTATTTACGAACGCGAATGCCATCAAAATGCATAGAGACGTACGACGGGGCGCACGTGTTTCCATCAATTCCTAAACTCCTCGTAAAATACCCAATGAACTATTATTTTTATTCCATGACCAAGGACTAGCTTATAATTCATATACGAAAGACTGAAAATAGGTAACTAATTTTACGACTGAACAAAGCGTGTACCGAATGTTTACATAATGAATTGCAGACATGCTGCTCTGAGTATAAATCATACCTATTTCGTGTTTTTCAACGAATTTTCAAATAGAGATTAGAATAATTTGTAGATCGTGCTTTACATCGAAATCTGACATATAAAACAATAGAAAAAGTAGTCATAAATAAAAACAATAAGCAAAGATGTAGAGACGATTTTAAAAATAAATAACAAAAATATAAAATTAGTAGAATAATATGGTTATAGTGTTTTGACTGATGTATTAAGGCGTAATTTACATTGTGTCACTAAAGTTTTGATAATCGTAGTATCTTTGTATAATAGAATAATTTTATCGTTATAGCCGCTTTGAAAAAACAAGCTACAATAAAAGAAAAATCTGAAAATGGTGTATCGGAACCTGTAGAAGAAAAGCTTGTAAAACCCTCAGCAGCGAAGCTTGCTGATAAAGCTTCCAAACCAGCTGATGAAAAACCGAGATTCCTTAAAACAGTAAAAACAATTGATAAAGCTAATGATAAAGGAAAGTCAGAAGATAAACCTGTAAACGATAAATTACCCGAAAGACCTATCCTTAAAAGTGTGAGAACAATTGATGATAAATCTAAAGACAAATCAGTAACGATTGTAGACAGAAAACAAGATAAAAATGACGTAGCGAAGAATGATAAGACTCCAAATGGTAAGGTTTCTACAAATTCGTTAACGAAGCCAGCAACAAAAGCAGAGGAAAAGACACCACTCAAATCTAAAGTTGAAGACAAAGTTGTAGCTAAACCTAAAGTAGAGGAAAAAAGTAAGGCTAAGCCGGAAGAAAAGTCGAAACCTGATAGTAAGACTACAATAAAGCCTAAAGTCGAAGAAAAGGTCGTAGAAAAATCTAAAACAGATTCTAAGTCTACGTTGGAAGAAAAATCCAAAATGGCTACTAAACCACCGACTCCGTTGGATAAATCGCCCTCAAAGGTAAGTTATGTAGATATAGAAGATGCATATTTATTACAAGGTTATTTTTTTTAACGTGGAAGAACCCTTTGTGGTTCGACTCCGGCCCCTATATTATAAAAAAAGGCCCAAAGATCAAATATTTATATAACGTGCGTATTTGAAACGATTGTAGAGTTGTAGTATTGGTAGAACCCCATTCCATATGTCTCATAGATGTCTACGGTATTGGTATTTGTTTACGTATTTGCCCTTACAAATTCCAGTCAGCGCCCCTTGCGGATTGTATCAGGACTATAGTGTCAGTAACGTAACATTAAATGTCTAAATTGACAAAATGGCGCTTTATGTTTTGTCTCTCTTTTTTGCGAACATGTGAGGGAGACAAAAAGTTCAACGTCACTTGAGAACTTACTTATTGTTACGTTTACTCAGTGGTGCGCTTTTGAAACCTCATTCAACTGAAGCAAACAGAATAATGGATTGAGTAAACGTAACGTAAATATGTGGGATGTTTTGAAAGCTCATGGAAAGGGTACTGCACTAGTTAGCTATTTCAATATTATAAAAAAAAAACTACGTATAAACCCGCATCTTTAGGCATTGTTATTTAGAATACCGAAAATCATGACTATATTGGTGAAAATATTAACGTTAGATTATAAAACTATCAATGGATCGTAGGTAATAAAATGGAAAAAATATTTTATCCAATTTTATCATTAAAATTAGGCAAATCAGCCATGATTTATAGTTGTATTAACATGAGTACCTACTCTATTCTACGTCTCCATTTGGTATTATAAGTATTTATTTAGATTTTAAATAATCTAGAATGGCATCGTCATAATATTATATTAACACTTTCTACATGCGTAATTTTACAATAGATTTTATAGATGATAAGTGACATGCATACATACAAAGATTCGTCACTTAAAGATCTATTTTTTTCATATCTTCAGTTCTGCTTAGGAGCATATTTCATTGTTGAAATTATTAATATTGACTTGTTTATCTAAAAGACAAACATGTAACAAATTATGGCTTATGATTTCATTATTAAATATTTTTAGATCGTGTTTGTACACGGAACTTCCATTAAACTTCTATTTTTTACAGCTCCCACCACGAAAACCACCTCTACAAAAGGCCCCGTCGAAAGACGATGTCGGTTTGAAGAAATGGAGGGACCCACTCCACGAGCGTGTTAAAGAAAATATAGACAAAACACTAGCGAATGAGATTCCTAAAGGACATACTCTCACTAAAAATGAAAGCTTAAGAAGTAAGTTTATATATAATTTTTCATCTTCCAGATGGCATACTTAAAATAACGATTTTTAAAATGACTGTCTATTTGAATACATGACTGAATATGACTTCATGGAAAACATTAACGAAAGGTAGAGTTAGGCGACAACTCGTCATGTTTTATAATATATTGAGCGATTTAACGAATCTCTAAAATCTAATAGGTATATAGTTTGTATATAGAACTTATGATCCTTTTAGTGAACAATATAATAAAAATGTAGTAGTATAATAAAAACAATAGAATAAAAATAAATGACTTCATCAGAAATCAGAAATCCTAATTAATAGTTCTGCTTCTTCAAGTCAGGAAGTTTGAGAGATATTAACGTCCTAGCTTATACATTAATGTTTGTGTACATTAAGAAATAGATTGGTTTATTCGTTTATTTATATCAAGAGTGCGTACTCTAGAAGTGAAATCATACATCAAATCCATCCAATATATTTAAAGAACTAGATTAAGTAGGTGTGGGTGTTGGAACAAAAGACTCTTACCCATTTGATAACACGTGACACAAACATTGACACACTAGCATTTGTTTTGACTATAATTAGAACACAATACTCGTATGATGCATGCAAATAAATTGCGTGTGCTTTAATCAATCAATTCGAATTTGGCAAACATTTCAATGTCCGGTTCACATGATATTACGAAATCTGCGGGATTAGCGAGCAATCTTAAGATTTTAGGGAATATTTCATTTTTTCACGACAATTTTTAAATGACTGTTGAAATTCAAGAATACGAAATTCCGTATTTTTTCTTAAAACCGCTTAAACATTTGTATCTTAGATAATATTGTTATTGAGCCTATAAAACTTTTTCTGAAAAATGGACAGCAAACATGTTGAATTAATCTAAAATAACTAAAAAATTTATGACTATATATTATATTGATTTCATATCACAAAACGTCAAGAAAACTGTCGGTAGTCGTTACATAATTGTGGATTCTTGTATTGAGAGTCTTCAAACACTATATGAAAGTCTATGTTTAACCAGAGGAATGTGTCTTGAAATCTCATTAGAGCTGCGCGAATCCTTTCCTTTTGATCTCTTGTATGCTAGACAAGTTTGTGGTCTAGTCTGAAATAGTCTCGGGTAGTTCCGCATACGACGCGAACGCATCAGGTGCAAATGCACATACCTCGCGAAAAATCATAACATGTTCAAAAATCCAATTTAATACGTATTGTTTTTAGATTTTGTGATCATTGTGAAAAATTACGTTTCTGTGTTTATTATACAATGTATCAAGGGATCAAGATAATAATTGTGTGGTTCTAATGTTTGAGACTTTGGTAGTGTCGAACTATTTTCTTCGTAACACAATGGATGGGATTAAAGAAAACGGAAACCTATTTAAAGGTCTCGTAATATATCGATTGTTCTATTGATTAAATGCTACTTTTTGAAATTAACTTCCCTGACAAATTAACATACTGCTATTTTCATATTATAATTTGTGCGCTTACTATAATTTCAGGCTTACTAAAGCCCACCCCACCACCAATGCCTCCTCCTTTGCCGCCTAAAATGCCACCACCACCTGAATTTAAAAAGAACCATTGGACCCGACAAAGTTGAAGAAAATAGAACAGCTCCGCAGTAGGCCCGAAGGAGGCCGGACTGGAGTGACATGATGAAGGAGGTAGAACAAGGCAAGAAACTGAAACATGTGGTTTGTAATGACAGGTATGTTTTAAAAAATGTGTTAACACATTAGTCCACATTAAAATTATCCTAAAACCTAGTATACAACAATTGAAAGCAGAACCGATATCTAAATTTTAATTAAACATTTAGATTTCGTCCTAGTGGCTAAAGGACCATAACCGTCTGCACAGTAAACCATTGCTGTGCTTTACAATAAAAATGATGATATAATAATTTATGTGTATATTTTTGTAGATCAAGTCCTATTATAGCAAAATCGACTGTTGTGAAAAACAAAGATCAATTTATCTTCGAATCAGAAAAACCTAATTCACATAATGAGCTTTTGAAAGAAATCTCCAAAGGTGTAAAGCTAAAGAAAACGAAGACTAACGACAGAAGTAAGCCTAATTTGGAGGGCTTGAGGAAGTTCAGAAGACAAATGACAATTGAGGAGCAAGTCCAGAAATCAATGTCACAGGCCAATTTAGCCGCATCTCCTTCTGGTGTCTCAATACCAGAGGTAATCTAAAGTTTTCTGCAGTTTTATTCTGTTGTGCTAATTAATGAAAAATTGATACTCACTGGTATTTGTTAAAACATTATTCCAAACAATTTTATTAAGAACTTTACAGTCACAATCACAAATGTTTAAGCCATTTGAATTAGTACTATGAAGCTGATCTAAAACTTTTAAGAGATTTTCTATATTAACGAGTAACATATGACTGCATGGGTAAACCTTCTTTAAGTAATAAATAATTTTATAGGCAGTTGCACAAGAAGAAGAGGAGATCGATGAAATGGATGACATTGACAAAGTGAGAGACGACCTTCAGTCCACAAGCAGCTCCTAGCCATTGAATTGAGGTAAGTTAAAATATTTATTCTTAAAAAGTAATAGAAAAAAAAAAAATGCTGTGTTGATATTTTCATTTGTTTTAATACATTTCAATTTTTATCTCACAGAAACAAAGAAGCCCAAGAAAGAGAAAATAAGCGACTCCTGACCAGAATACAGAACTTAGAAGCAGAATTAGCTAGAGAACGTGCTATTATCAAACAGGAGCAACACAAAACCGTCATATCAGTTACTGATGCTTACGACGAAAGATTAGTAAACAACCTAAAAATGGAAGTAGAAAAGGCTAAGGAAACGGCAGATAATTTAGAAAAGAAATATCTAGAAGCAGCTGAGGAAAGAGATGACGCATTAACAGAATTGGAAGAAGTGAAACGAAAAAACGCAGAGCTAGAAAAGAAATTGGAACAAGCTATGTCGGTTAGTATTACTTTCTTTCAAATGACTTGAATTACTTAACTTAAGCTTACATAAGCTTATTAATGCGCATTAACTTCTTAAAATTGCTTATAAGCTAACAGTAT
Source organism: Epargyreus clarus clarus (assembly GCA_014595695.2). Taxonomy (NCBI): domain Eukaryota; kingdom Metazoa; phylum Arthropoda; class Insecta; order Lepidoptera; family Hesperiidae; genus Epargyreus; species Epargyreus clarus. The sequence continues at coordinate 386,508 of JACTTY020000085.1, read as the reverse complement.
TGTTTCTTACTTGCCAATTTACAGAATAAACTAGAGGAACTTTATTCATCAGAAGAGCCTTTATCTTTCTACCAAAAGAGACAACTTGACTTTGAGAAACAGTGTAGGTTATTGAATATTGATATAAATTCCCCGGAGGCCCAAGAGCTAAAAAACAAGGCTAATGACGCTAACAATAATAACGCTGCTTTTACTAATAATATTGACGACGAGGTAAATGCTTTATAAAATAATTAATTATATGCAAATAATAAACTGTATAATCATTAAGTCTATTTATGAACTTATTACTATTTTTTATAATTTAATCAAAATAACTTGAAAATATGTATTGAATATTGTATATCCTAATTAAAACATGTGAAATTAAATATCACACCAATAAATATGTTAATTAAAAGGTAAAATTGCAAATTTCAGGGAATTATGCCTACAACCGCTGGTTCAAGACGGTCCAGTCATGCGATCAAACAGTTATCTGTTACCAAAGATGACAGCTTTGAAGAAGAAGAGGAATCAGAGGAAGAAGAGGTAAGATCTTTATGAAAAAAACAACATATTTATTATTTATTGCTAGCAAAACACAGACTCAGTGCCGTTTTCGTCGATAATCTATTATTTTCCCACTGTCGAGCATGAGTATCTATCAGAATGGGAACGATTAGGCGTTTGTGCCCTGCTATTGTGTATTGTTGTTGGGGTATTGGGTGTTGTGGTCTTGATTGGTAGAAATCTATGATAACTACCGGCGTCTGCAATATGAGTTATATAATATGTTGATGTTTCAAAAAGTTATTAATCTGAGAAACAAAGGATTCTGTAAGAGCTTATAGGTATGAACAGAAAAGGATAGCTATCTTTTATGAATAAACAAAGATTCCATTTCATTAGCAATAAGTATGTTAAGTCTTGTGAGTAATGTAATGTAATATGTAGTACATTTGTGTTATAAAATATATTTTGATCTTACAGGAAGAGACCGAAGAAAAGAAGCAAAAGCGAATGGAGAAAGAAATTCGAAACATGAGAAACAAGATTAGACATCTGAAAGAGAAACAAGACAATATGAAAAGAGAACGCATGGGCTATAAAATGGCTCTTAAAAATCAACAAGCAGCACTTAAGTAAGAATAATTCTTTTTAACATATTTACAGAGCTTTCAATTTAATCAAAGATAACATTCATTTTATAGATATTTATGTATAATTAAATCCTCAGTATATTAATAGTAGCTTATTATTACACAGTAAAACAGTAATTACTAATTATGTATTCATTCAATTAACCCTTTTGTACCTATGTAAAGGTATTTTCCAAACCACTAAGTACTTAAATTCTATTTATAATATTTCAGGGATGCAAAGAAAAAATACAAGGAGCTGAAACGCGAAGTTGACAAGATGGCAGCGATGATGAAGGAGTCGGTTCGGATGAAGAAGACGAGGAAGAAGAGGAAGAGACTCCGAGGCTACCAAGAAGAGTGAGACTGAAGAAGAAGAATCTGAAACAGAAACAGAACAAGACACTGAGAGCGAAACTGAGAGTGAAAGTGAACCAGAAGTGAGTACATTTATTAAACGTTTAACCCTGCTTCGTTTAACCATGCTACTGCAATTTTCGAAATTGGTTTTCATTAGTTTCAAATCTATACATTTTTGGATAAAGCATAACAAAATTCGCGAGCTACGTCCTGGAGAGCCTTCCTGCACCGCCAGGACGGTGCTGCAGAAGATTATTTATGTGACAAATTAACTTATACAAAATTTAACAATATAAAAATAAAGTAGACTATTCGACGAAAATTACACAAAGGTCACGTTTTTTTATATAAAAAATGTATGCGGACTCTATGCACACTGTCGCGTAGTATAAGACGAGATTTGACTAATACAAATCGATAATCTCTTCATTTCAATTTTTTGTGATAGTATGCAGAACTATGTCTACACAACAATGGCTAAACTTGTGTGTTTGATCAGTTTTCTAAATTTTAAAATATTTTATCCTCGTCTTACAGGACGCACCACTGCCAGATAAAAAGGACAATCTTACGAAGAGACTTAAACGCCACGAGACCAGAGTCAACGCATTGAAGAAAGGCAACGCCCTTCTCATGGCTAACGTCGACAGACTGAAAGATGACGTCCTCAAGCAGAGAGAGGAATCGATGACACTACAAAAGGAACTGGACTCTTTGATTGAAGATCTTGAATAATGATTTGATATAAACTAATTTATTATATAAGAGAAATTGTCGACGCAAAACTATAAGTGCGAATGTATCTAGGTTATAATGTTGCTCTATTTATGGGGCAGGGTAATTAATATACATTATATTAATTTAAAAATCATGCTTTCTAGCGCATAAGATTCCCAGAAATCGATATGGATTCATGTAAAACACTTATTAATACGATTTTTTCCACGCCTCATTTAGTTAATAAATAGTGTTACCTACTTACTAAATAATTTAAATAAATAAAATCAAATCTACTTGTATCCCTTTTAAGATAAATTTTAATAAGTACCTTCATCAAATTAAATTAAATTACTTCGCTTTCATTGGTCATAGAATTAAAATTATTATTATAAATTCCTTAATATTTAAACGTACCGCATTCACTCGAAACCCATAGGTATTTAAAAATAATAATAATATGACATTTTTTATAAAGAAGAAAGGTTTTTACATAATCCATAAATTTATTTTAAATATAATAAGTATGTAAGTGTACTTTTCTAAAATTAGTGCCACTTTAACTTATAAGTTCAATTTATAGAAAAATAAAGTAAATGGAGCATATGCATAATATAATTATGGAATTCCAGATACAGACATAGATTAAGTAAAGATTCCTCACTCCTAACAAGAAAATGTACCCAGTTTTGTGAATTGAAATAGTTGCGTAAAAAAGTTTTGCCACGTCTCCGTGCTAAAATGTCCCTAAAATATTTAAAATAATTATTTATTTATTATGTAAATTACGCAGTATTAGTTATTTATTCGTCTTCAATTTTCTCTAAAAATGTTTATATTTGTCAAGAATTCAAAACAGAACTTAGTAATAAGCCGTTTGTGGCTTCATTCAATTTCAAGGCGGCGAAGTATCTTTACAAATCTATGGATGCAGATATTACATTACATAATATATAGAATTTATAATATACCCCCGCGGCAGTGAGGAATCCAGTCATGGATCCCCCGAGGAAAAAAACTGATCAAATGCAAGTCGGACTCGACGGTTTTTTTGGGTCATGACCTTTGCGACCATAGATTAGTAAAGATCACTCACTCCTAACAAGAAAATGTACCCAGTTTTAGAATTGAAATAGTTGCGTAAAAAAGTTTTGCCACGTCTCCGTGCTAAAATGCCCCTAAAATATTTGAAATAATTATTTATTTATTATGTAAATTACGCAGTACTAGCCATTTATTCGTAAATTTTCTCTAAAAATGTTTTTATTTGTCGAGAATTCAAAAAAGGAACTTACTAATAAGCCATTTGTGGCTTCATTCAATTTCAAGGCGGCGAAGTATCTTTACTAATCTATGTTTGCGACTATCGCGATTTTCTAGAGCACTTAGAATGTAATGGATGAATAGAATAGATATTGCGTATTCGTAAGTCAATTCGTATCATATTGTGTGAAAGTCGAGAGCTAGTTCAGCTACTTGTATTATTGCCGACAACATTTATTATAGTTGTCAACATTTTTATACATATTTTTATGAATATCCTTTTTAACTTAATTTTTTTCAATACTGTACGCATAGATAGGAAGTAAAATACCTAAGTACTGTTTATATTCGCTAAACATATCATTAACTACACAATTTATTAACAAATAAATTATGCTTCCACAATTAAATTTTGCAGACATTTCATGACACTATTTTATGTAAATATTTCGAAACATAATTGTCTCAACTACTAATGAATAAAATTATTCTATAATAATATAAGTAATATTAATAAAGGCACAATAAAAAACTTTTACACGAATTTTTTGTTTTTTTCAAAAACTTGAACGAGGATTCTAAAACGTATATTTTTTACTTACGTAAATATTTTGCTTTACAATTTTACTTTCCAAGTCACCACTAACACAGCTAGAGAAGATCTTTGTATAATAAACAAAAGTATTAAAAACATGGCCTTGGGAAGTATCTTTACATATTTTTTGAAATTCTTTATTTCTGAAGCAAATGAAAAGTAATCCTTAACCTAAGGTAGGTTTCAGCATAATATATGTTACATTTCAAAATTCGCTTAGTTCCTGCTAGAGAATTATTCAAAGTCAATTAAATTATGGATTAAAAGATAATTTCAAATCTAAATGGCGGCATTGTGTAGGTGAGCGGCATCTGTTGCCAGCCCCACCGAATTAATAAACAATGTAGAATTTCCGCTTACTATTTACCACAGACCTATGTGCTATTTACATTGTATTTTATCTTTTTATTTACTCAGAGATATAATCTACCACTGCAAAATATTAGGCAAATCTATAGCTTGATTGAATATATTGACCATAAATTACAATTTTTGGCAGCACAAAATAATATTCTGAGCCCGTCAATGATAACAATTAAAACATAAAAGTGACGCTGTCAAGCTGTCAGAATGACATTACCGCTTACGCGGCCGGACGACGTACAACGTAATTTGAATTGAAAACATTGAAACGGTCGCTTTTTGTAATTCAATAATACAATTTATGCTTATTTTATAGTGTTTGTTATTAAAATAAATTACAAATATGCCTGCGATTGACGCCGAAGTTCCACAAGTGGCACCAAAGCCGAATCCAAGGAATAATCCTGTTATGTTCAAGATATTTCAGAATGTACAATTTAATGTTGTTCAACATAAGAAATATATTAAGGAGATGATTAAACTTTATAGGAAGGTACGTAAAAGTTTTGATGGACATATACACTTTATATAACTATGTGAAATGTTGTTTAATGCTGCTAATTAGTAGTTTTTTGTCTAGAGATCTGAAAAAATTATAAGATTGCTTCTTCAATGTTAATACAGACGTTAATACTCTCCTACAGAGTAAGATATTCCTTAGTGACTCTTTTGGTGTTGTATATGCCTACAGGACTACTTTTGATCAGTTAGCCTGACTGCATCGTCTCAATGTGTACATTCTTAATTATATCTTCGGCATACAAAAATAACTTAAGAGTAACATTATTATCAGCTTGATGAAGACGTCTTCCGGGAGAGCTTCAAGAACGCTATCCTGTACCTCTTCACGTTTGGTGACACCAGTGCCAATGTGGACCGAGTAGTGCAGTTTGTGGCCTCCTTCTGCACATCTCTTGATGATGAGGAGGAGTTCCTGATGTTCATATTCAATGTTATTTTTGAGGTACAGTATTATTGGTCATACTAGTTTTATAGCAAAAACAAAATACTAATAAAAAATCTTAATTATTTAAACATTCTTATAGTTTGGCCCTTGGACAGCAGAGCATATGGGATCAACCTACTTTGGATTTAATGCTGTCCAACGTTTACAGATGCTTGGTAATGATCACTTAGCATCAGGCACACTGCATACACATTTTATATTTCTCTTGTAAAAGATAAATTTTATCAACAAAAAAATTGTATATGTTTTATACATAATATAATTTGTAATTGTATAAATTACACAATGTTATTATCTTACATTATTGTGTTACCGTGTTATTGTAATAATTATTGTAATAACAAGGTAAGACTATTAATGCATCTGCCTAATAACAGCAATGTTAAGCGCTGCTGTGTTCTGCTTTGAAGAGGGGGGCAAGGGAGGCATACTTTTCCGAGGTATTCCAGCATAGTCGTCAGGGGTAGTAGCACGTCTATGGCCAACCTCACATAGGAATCTAATTTTATCTGGGGTTGATTAGATGTCCACAGGAGGCAGTAGTAACTTACCATGCAACTTATCAGCATATCTATATCATAGTGTAATTTTTTTTTTTTTTTTTTTTTTATATAATATAAGAGTAGCAGACGAGCATGCAGTCCACCTGATGGTAAGTGGCTACTGCCGCCCATGGACATCTGTAATCAACCCCAGATAGGATTAGATATTCCTACCTGAGGTCGGCCACAGATGCGCCGCTACCCCTGAGGACTAAGCTGGAACGCCTCGGAAAAGTCTGTCTCCCTTACCACACCCTTCAAACCGGAACACAGCAGCGCTTAACACTGCTGTTATTAGGTAGAAATAGGTGTGGCGGTGGTCCCCCGGAGTCGAACCACAAAGGGTTCTACCACCTTAATTATTTATAATGAAGAACATCTTTCTCCATCCAGTGTCAATGTGTCTCTGGGCAGTCAGTGAGGTACAGAGCGAGCCAGTTGCTGGCAGCGGTGCTGTCTGCTCTCGGTGATGATGCATCTCTCGATGATGACCTATGTGATAAGCTGCTTGCATCACAGGTATTTTAATTTAAGAATTTCAGTCTGAACATTATTGACAAGGCATTTTATATCAGAAACAGGGCAAACAATTAACTAAGTATACTTCTGTATCGTTATAATAATTGCGGTGTAAGAGTCAGATTAACGTATCTACAAAAACAACAAAAATCGTTTTTTTCCACCCACAAATCGGTTCAGAATGTAGTCCTTTAACGTAATTGCCTAACGACGTAACGTTACATTCAACCTGTGAGGTTCCACAAAGGAACCACTATTGATTGAACCAGAATAACGTATTATTAGTACCGTTAAATTAGTTTTAATTATCATGTTATAAGAAGTTTTTGCAAAAAATACGTTTTTAATCTTAGAATATTGTTTGTTCCCAATATCATAATTATGAACCATTTCAACGTAAAAGCTCTTGCAACGTTGCGATTTTCACACTATTTTTGCTATCCTGTAAAATTGACAAAATGTAGATACATTTATCTTACTCTTACACCGCAAATTTCAGTAAATATTATTAAAAGGCATATTTACAAGTGGTTTACTGTTTATGTATTTCTCAATGATAATAAAAAAATAACATTATAAGTCTTGTGAACTGTAACAGATAAACTTTATTAAAAAAGCAGACAAACTATAAGATTGCCAAAGATTTTAAATTTGCCTAATTTGTGAAACCCACATCCCTGGATTCAATAAAATGCATTAAAATCAAGCGAAACAATACCAAATAATGAGAAAATATTAGAGAAGAAAGAGTATAAGTAAAATCATTGAAAAAATTTTGACAAGTTTTTCTATTTCGTTTTTATTATATCATACAGATGCAACGTCTCCAAGACACCCGTGGTGCTGTCCGCTGTCGAGCTGCTTTAGCATTGCAGCGATTGCAGAATCCCTTGGATTCTGGTGATGAGGTCACTAGGGCTTATCGCTTCCATATGAGCTGTGACCCTAGTTCATCAGTAAGAAGGTGTGTGTTTTATTTATTTAAAAGTATTGTGTAATATGTTATTGTTACAATTAGCATTTAGTCTAAGTAATGCAACAAATCTGAAAATATGTTTCCAAATTAAATAACACTTACAATATTGCACTATCTAAATATATATAACTCAAAGGTGACTGACTGACATAGTGATCTATCAACGCACAGCCCAAACCAAGAGACGGATTGGGCTGAAATTTGGCATGCAGGTAGATGTTGACGTAGGCATCCACTAAGAAAGGATTTTGATCAATTCTACCCCCAAGGGTATAAAATAGGGGATGAAAATATTACTTCGTAACGCGAGCGAAGCCGCGGGCAAAAGCTCGTATTTACATATGTTACACACACATTATATGTGTTTATGACATTTGTAGATTGCTTTACATTATGTTTGTGCATTGACTAATCTCGTTTTGAAATACATATTTGATTTAATTAAGAAAAATCCTTTGTATACATTTAATTGATTCTGCTCCGAAACTGGTATGTAACACATTTTCATTGTAGTTTTTCAAATGATCCTAATAATAATAATATAACGACCCGCGTGGCGGAGCGGCCACCATACCGGTCAAACGCGCAAAGGGTCCCGGGTTCAATCCCCGCCAACAGATATCTAAATGATGAATTTATTTCTGTTTCTGGGTCTTGGTGTTTGTGTATTTGTCTATGTGTGTGTCCATGGCACCCACGACACAGGGAATCCTAGTGTGGGGCTGTGAGTGTAGAAAGCGTTTATTATTATTATTATTAATTACAGGGCAGTATTAATGGTGATAGCGAAGTGTACCCGTAATGTTCCGTTCGTGCTCGAGAGGCTCTGTGACGTGGACGAGGCGGTGCGCCGTGCGGCCTTCCTATACATATCGGCTATCAATGTCACCCAGTTGAGGGTTAGGCAGAGGGTGTTGACACTGAAGGTAGGTTCTGTTAAATATGGAAAAACATATATTATTCTATAGTACTATACATAACATATGTAGGATTAAGTACATTAGTAAATTTTCACATTACATGAATTTATATTAACTGATTAATCTTTTAGTGTTTTTCTGGTATATCTGTCTTGCACACTTTGTGATATGGACATTGATCCAAAGCAATTATCTAACTAAGCAACAATTTGAGTCTTTGATCTGGGAACAACAGCATAGCACATATTATTTAGCGCTTCCAGCTGTTGTTCACACTGACATTACGCCACGCTATGTGTGTCTTATATGCTATGCGTAGTATTGTTTAGCACATATTTTCACATTGCCATTGTAGCTCACAGTAAGCATGCTTAAAGTTCAATGCTGCAAGCTCCTTTCTTTGGGAAGTTTAAATTCATTTGACTTGAAATTAATATTGTCCAATACTATTTTCAGGTGGGCTTAACTGAACGCAGTCCACGTGTCAAGCGTGTAGTGGAAGAAATACTGATACCAGGCTGGTTGAGTACATTCCAAGGCAATATCATACAGTTACTCAAGGCTATACGGTTGGACAATGCACACGATGCTAAGGATTCGCAGTATGTTGCTGGGAAACTGCTGGAATCTTTGTTCAAGTAAGAATTTTATGTACTTAATGATCTAATGAGGGCCTCTTTACAGTGGTATATCTTTCACTTAAAAAAATTTGAAAAAAAAAAAACCAAAACCTTATTATTTACATAAATTACATTTATTTATTCGCAATGAATATTAGAAAAATAGCAGTAAATATTGTAGTATATTTAAACGCATGAAATAGTACCATTTATTACAAATAATTACTTCATCAATCTTTTAGACGTCTCCCAATTTCTGAGCTTCTGGAATGGCTACCAACCGATAAATCTTTAAGATTAATACCGGCTGAAAAGTTGAATAAAGAAACCGCTTGGTACTGGCGCCACCTGGCGGAACATTTGCAGAAGATTGAGGATGATGAAACTCTTGAATCAGTGCTACCAGACTTGGTGGTACTTACTGGGTATATAAGAGCGTAAGTATTGTTTTTTTATTGTGTAATTTGTAACAATATGGCCTCTCTACCGCGATCTTACCTGATTGTAAAGAATAGTGTGGTCCATGAGATCCACGGACAGTATATGGCCTTGAAGATTTACTAGTTTAGACTAAGCTAGAGCTAGACATTTCTTGGTAGCACTATACGGTTCCTAACCAGGTTAGCATTAAACTCAAGGCATACTTCTGTTTTCAGACTCCACCTAAATAGGTATATTTTTCAGTATTCACGGAACATTCATATATGTGTCTGAGACCGTAGGAGATGAAAAATATTTGTAGGGTTTTCGGCCTATCGGTTTATAAATTTCTTATTAGTCTTATGACTTAAAGTCATAAGACTAATAAGAAATTTACTCGAATTCCTTACGAAATTCACGGTAAGAGCTGAAATTGTGCTATATAGATAGAGACCACTTACTATATGAGTGGAGTAAATCCAGGTATTTCTATCATTACAGTATTGTGGAATCGCCCTGTCCCTCCGAAACAGAAGATCCCGTTGGGTTCAGCACGCGTCAATACGTGCTTCACGAGTTGGGGAGCATGTTGAAGGTATACGACGCGACCGACCCCACTTCGAGGAATGCGTTACAAACTCTCATTACTGATACGCTTACTGGTAAGATATTAATTAACATGTATAATTGAATATTACATTTATAATATTACTATCAGATATATTGAATATGCTTTGCAAGAATAACAGCACAACTCAAAATCATTTATTGTGAAAGGTGGAATTTAATCCAAAATGTTTTCTATTTTTTGCGTCTAACTATAATGTTGTAACATAATATATAACTACTATTATATAATTATATATACTATATTTTTAATTATTTATTTGCTATTGCATCTTCTACTTACAATTTCTATGTACAAAACACAAAAGCATACTCAGTATTTTGTTTAGTATATTGAAAATTTTAGTCCCAATAGTTAATTTTACATTAATCTAAATTGATAAAATATATTGAAATCAGCTTTTTATAAATTTTATACAGCCTTTCTTAACAATTTTAATGCCATGCAATTGCCTATCAATTTTCGTAATTAAATAAAGAGCCTTTTCCCGAAAATTAGGTTCCATGTCACAAGTTTATTTGGAACCCTTTAAATCAATGTTTCTTAAGTTTAAAATTCGTTGTCATGATTTCTTCTTACTTATGGACAAATTTATCTATATCCTATACACTTCGACTTTCTCAATACGTTTCGCTAAGACACATATAAAATCATAAATTATTTTTACCAGGTGAATACGGCCCGCTAACTGCGGACGTGATCCGTGCGTTCGTAGCGGCGTTGGAGCTGGTTGTGCCCGACGTGTCGCCGCGTATAGAGCTGGTGGGGCACATCGTGTCGGCGCTCCGAGACACGCCCGAAGCGCCCGATGAACCCGCCCCGACGCCAACGCCCTCTGTCGACAGCACTGAAGTTAAACTGCATGTATGAGTAAAATTTATTTATATTGATATTGGTTTGTTTATGTTATCTTCTCAGTTGAGGTCGCGTTCCCATCCGGTAGTTGTTTTAAGAAAAAATATTGTAACTGACAATTCGTAAGTGCCACCATAGAAATAAATATGTTTCATTTCATGTAATATAGGAGTAGCAGAGGAGCATGTACTCCACCTGATGGTAAGTGGCTACTGCCGCCCATGGATATCTATAATCAACCCAGATAAGATTAGTTTCTTAACTGGAGTCGACCACAGAAGCACCGCTACCCCTGAGGACTAGGCTGGAACACCGCAAAAAGTATGTCTTCCTTATCACGCCCTTCAAACCAGAACAGCACTTAACATCGCTGTTATGAAGCAAAAATACGTTTAGCGGTAGTGCCGCTGGAGACGAACCACAGATGATTCTATTACCTTAAAAATTTGTGATACTTCTGTTCTTTCTGATTTGATTTGTTATGGCAAGCTCGTTTAGTACAGAAAATGGTTAGATTCTAATTATATCATGTTTAAGAAATACGATTGATTGTGATGTCGGTTTCCGAGGTACTTTGAGGTGATATTTTTTGCAGAGGGCCCGTCTTCGAGTATCCCTGAACGTCGCGATAGAGGCTCAAGAGGAAGCTGTGAGAGACCAGAACTATGCTCTTGCTGCCGAGTGCAAAGCTAAGGTATGTGTTACCACTACCTATAGTTATATTAATAAATAAAATAGGGTTATTGATTTTTTATTAGTCCATATACTAAAAAAAAATACAACATATGTATAAATAACTTGTCTTTTTATATGTATGAAGTTATATTTCTATTTCTTATAGGTAGAAGAAATTCAAAAGAAGTTAGAAGATTTAAATACTCAACCAGCTCCGCCGCCACAACCTATGCCTGTAAGTAAACGTTGTTATATAACTAATTAAAATCAATTAAGATTGAATGCGTAAGTAAGGCTAGTTATATTCATCTGAAACATAGAGTATGCAGCAATTGTTTATTAGTCATCTTTGGTGATAAAACATTGGATAGATTGATTATTAATAGTTGGCTTTAATTTCAATATAGAATGATTATAGATGCCATTGTACTTTAGTGGCCAAAAAAAAATTATTATGTTATTGAATTACCTATTATTTTATTAAAATGATTTACTAAAACATTGTCTCTACATACCTCTTTACATGAACTACATTTAAATTCAGCACGTTATACGTGAGAGCGTGTGTGTACGCACGAGCGTACGTACAAAGTGCGTGCTTGTGTGTGTGCATACGTCCTTGATTTTTCTTCTATTGTTACTACACTGTCTTAATTTGCAGACCATTAAAGAAAAGCCGGCTGACTCGGCGACTCTTATCAAATGTCTGACGATACTAAACTGCGCATTGGATACGCCACAGCTCAAAGCGATCACACCGATGCTGCAAATGATATTTAGTGAATTGGAGGTAAGATACATTTTAATATCGATATAAATATATGTAGCGTAACTTGTCGACTTCCGCGATATTCGTTGTAATTGTCTTGTGTACAGAATTTAATCAGGTTATGGATTTGATTTGAAAAAGGGGTAGAGTCCTTTGTACATTAGATATGAAGATAGTAGAACTCTTTGTGGTTCGCCTCGGCGGCACCACCGCCACACCTATATTATAAAAAAAGATTGCTCTCTCGGTACTTTTCTCAGCATTACGCCCGAGTTTTGGTCCGCAGTGTGTGGTAATGGGTAATTTTCTATTCCAAGAAATAGAATGTGTCTATTCTATCAAAGTTTTGATATAACTATCAAAAAGAACAATACATTTGTAAGCAATCTAAACATTCCTGTTCTATTTGTATTTATATACAGGTTTCCTTAGGCCAATTAAAATGTTATTAATGTGTTATTTTAATATAAATGTTTGTATGTCATATTTATACTTTATACATAATTATTTTACTTTTAGGTGGATATATTTCAAAATCCTGAAATATTACCGACGGCGTTAGAAACAGTGGCGCTGTACGGAATGCTCGATAAAAACTTCACGCGAGAAAATAAGGCGTTCTTTTTCGCTAATGTGAGTTTATTTATTTTATTTTAGATGTTAGTTTGTAATGATTAAACTTTTGATGGTCCAAAATAGTGAAAAAATCGAAATTATTATTGATTTGATATGATTTTTCTATATTACTATACATTTCTATTTATAAAATAATGTAAAAAAAACATAATTGGCTTATTAGATTGAAACGTCGTATCGAATTTCTAGCATATGAAGATATGAATAGCAAAAAAAAACAATAAATTACTATAACTAGTTTTGTACAATAAATAAATAAGATTTGATTTAATGAATTTTGACAGAGCGGTCATCATGTCCCAGATTTGACTAGTGGCCCGACCAACATGATAATTAATTACGAAATTACTTTTCTGTTTTATACAATATGGTTCAAAATATCATTTGTGTATCTTTGTGTGGGTTTAGGTCGATTTGTGTAAGACACGTTGAAAAACTTTTATTTTAAAACCTCTCAGGCATGTAGTTTCAGCGCGATGTTTTCCTTCATTGTTAAAGCATTCGACTTCGGGTCCCCAGATTTCATAGACCTAATTTAAATCCACAAGACTATTGCACCTTTATATTCAATATCTATTACAGTTAATAGACACAGCGAACGAGCCGATAGTATCAACGGTGCTCAAGTGCATAATAGATTTGTTGTGCGTCCACGGCGCGCGGGTGTTCGAAGATGACGCGGACACAGTGGTAGACAAGGATGATACTAAGAAACGGTCCACGAGACACTCTGAGGCTGTGGATGATGATGGTATGTTATGATGATGTATTTTTTTGTATGACTTGTAGTTTATTATTTTATTATTATTAACCGTTTATTTTATTATTACTAACCGCGTTTGTAAACGAAGAATGTAATGTTGTAGGGCATATAATAAACCCTTATTTATCTGTAGGTAAATATTTTTTGGCTACCTCGCTTCGAACATATAGAACCCCTCTCCTACCCCCTTTGCTTGAGACTTCGAACTTCAGGGAGGTTTTTTATATTAATACCAAATTCGCTAAGTGAAATTAAAGAGAAACGACCGAAATGTATAAAGTACTTTGGTGTGATGTGCGTGCAATGCAAACTTAAATCATTTTGGTTATATGCTTTGAAGTTATAAGATGTTATTAGAAAAAAACTTGTATTATAGGAAATGTTAATTTAAGAATTCATTAAAACTTTCAATATGAATATTGTAATAGGCAGAATTATTTTCGTTTCAGTTTCTGTAGCCGAATCGGCGATATCGTTGACTCCAGCACACAGCACTGTGATCGAATTACTTTTGAAAATAATGGATAGCGAGGTAAGTTAACGGACAATAATTTCACATATCTAAATATATATACTCAAAGGTGACTGACTGACGTAGTGATCTATCAAACCACTGGACGGATCGGGCTAAAATTTGGCATGCAGGTAGATGTTATGACGCAGGCATCCGCTAAGAAAGGATTTTGATTAATTCTACCCCCAAGAGGATAAAATAGGGATTGAAAATATTAACGCGAGCAAAGCCGCGTGCAAAAGCTCGTTACTTCATATAATTTGTAATAAATAAAATTAGTTAGAAAATTTATTTATTTCTATGATTTTTTGTTAGTTTGCGTTACCATTATTTTGATGGATGGATTTAGTCCAGAACCTAACTGAGATATTTTCAAAATGGATTTTTGTTTATATAAATGGAATGCGATATAAATTTTAATTGAAATGATTGTTGTAAACGAGTGATATAATTTTAAAAAGTTACTAAAATTTATTATTTATGTTATTTCAGTGCGTAACATACAGATTGATCATAGTTGAGGGATTGTGTCGTCTCCTACATCTTGGCCATCTGGAATCTCCATCTATACTGAGCAGGCTACTATTATTGTGGTTTAATCCCGCTACAGGTATTAAATATGTTATTTTATCACTCTTCTATTCTATACAATGGGCATGATGACAAATTTTGAACTCCCCTTCTATAATGTAGGTAGGTACATGTCTACTGATTCCAAAAATCGTATTGTTTCGGAAATAAATTCAGTATTAACGGAAATATTAGCATTTATAAAACAATTTTTGAATTAAGCGCGAAAACGCTCACGGGTGTCATGACGTCCGCGAGTGACGTCACGCTTCACTATCCCATAGAAAAGTTCAAGCAAAAAAAATGACGTCATTTCGCCCCGATTAGCGTTTTAGACAAGATGGCCGACTGCATTATTTTATGCTTTTATTTTATTGAAAATATAATGAATCTTAAAGTTTTTATTAAAACTGGGCTATTTGAGAACGCTTTCAACATAATGTTTTTAAGAAAACCATTTATTCTTTGATTTTTTAATACTGTCATCATGCCCATTACTATTACTATGACATTACAATGGTACATGAACTCAATCACAGATGTGCTACCACTTCTGAGGACTAAAATGACGTTATGTGGTCAGCTAGCATTCACACGCTTATTACCGAAACGTAAGAACTATTTCAAATAGAAGTAACAGGTGTGGTGATGGTACCTAACCGGTAAAACACCGATTCTACCACCTTTTTTTTTAAATGATTAATGTATCTCAATCATGTATGTTTTTCAATCATATAATTTTATTCATACAGTACTACAGTAGTGTGTACTGTGTACATTCTGTGTGTAGTGTATTTTAAATATTGAAAAAATAAGCAAGAATTCTTTTGACAACCATATTTTTATTAATCAATATGACATCAGAACTTATATTTCTTTTCTTACATTCGGACAATTCATAAACAATAAATAAGACTTAATACTCCCACTAAATTTTTATACTCCTCAAACATGAAAATTTCATTAACTTTATAACTGAATAAATAAATAACTGAATAGACCTAAGAAACAAAAACACACAAATACAACAAAACAGAATATATAAACTTAGCAACACTCCTAACCAACTCATAGTATAACATGAAATTATATATTCTTCTAATACTTAAATATAAAAAAATTAAGAACTAAGTAATTGGTCTCTAATACTTTCAAACTTAGGAGTGCATAACGCTTTGTTAATATATCTGCTAACTGTGCAGAAGTATGAACATACTTCAAAACAATCAACCCTGCTTGACCTTTCTCTGATAAAATTATATTTACATCAATGTGTTTAGTTTTTTTATGGTAAACAGGATTATTAAGTAACTTAATGGCGCTCTGATTGTCCATACATAGAGCAGTACAAACTTGAAATTCCTCTATTTCTTTAAAAAAATGGCTTAACCATAGAATATTTTTAGAAGCTTCACATGCAGCCATAAATTCAGCCTCAGTTTGTTGATAGAGCGACACTATTTTGTTTCTGGCTTGACCAAGAAATAGGTCCCCCCATTTAACATAAATACATATCCAGTTGTTGACTTCCTAGTGTCCAAATCTCCACCAAAATCTGAGTCTGAATACCCTATTAAACTTTCAGAGCCCTGATATTTAATGCATAATGTTTTTGTTTTTATAAGATATCTTATTATTCTTTTAAGTTGAGTGACATGTTCTGAACTTGGATTATTAATATACCTACTTAAAACATTTACAGCATATGATACATCAGGCCTCGATGCAGTAGACAAAAACAATAACGATCCTATAGCCTCCGATATGGAAAATCAATGTGTTCAATTTCCGTATTTTTAGTAACATGCACATTAACATCAGCTGGTGTATTACAAGGATGAGCAGAAGACATATTGAACCTACTGATAATCTGTTGTATGTAATTTCTTTGCGAAATTGTTATAAATTTATCCTCTTTAGAAATTTCTAAACCAACAAACATATTTAAATCCAACTCTTTTATCTTAAATCCTTGCATTAAGTATTCAATAATATGCTGTAATAAACTATTAGATTCTGACATTATTAATGCATCATCAACGTAAAGAATTAACAAAGCCTTGACACCATCAAATCTACCCATAAAAACACAGTTATCTGCATGTGACTGAACAAAACCGAATTTTTTAAGAAAATTCGTAAATTTTATGTTCCAGCACCTCGGGGATTGCTTTAACCCATACAAGGACTTATTAAGTTTACATATTAGTCCTTTGGGTGCCAATACTCCATCTGGGACTTCCATGTAAATGTCTTCTTCAAGCTCTCCATATAGAAAAGCAGTTTTCACATCCATCTGTTTTATTTTCCATTCATGCTGTGCCGCAATACTCAAGACTATTCGGATAGATTCATATCTTGTAGTAGGAGAGAGAATGTTTCATTGTAGTCAATTCCTTGAATTTGTGTAAAACCTCGAGCACAAAGCCGTGCTTTGTAGCGCTCAATCTCACCTTTCTTATTTCGTTTTCTGGTGAAAACCCATTTAGACGTTATTACTCTATGATTATCTTTATTAACAAAATGCCATGTGTCATTATCCTTATGAGCTTTCAACTCTTCTCTAATTGCTTCAAGCCATTCTTTACGTTCTGAACTATTAACTGCTTCATTGTATGTTAAAGGTACATTTAATTCCATTACATTAGCTTCAAAAACTCTATTTCTTCGTGGCCTCAGAATCATATTTGTACCATTTATACTATCTAGTTCTACTGGAACTGACGGTTCATAAGTTTCATCATTCTCATTAGCGCTATAAATACTTTCTTCACTATCCTGGCTCGAACTACTTGTATTTACTATACCATCACTATCTTCTATTTGCCTTTCCTCCGGAAGGCAATCTTCTCCCTCGGTGACTATTTCAGCTATATTTTTTTTAATTTCTGCTACTTTATGTTCATTAAAAATTACATTTCTTGATACAGTAATTCTTTTCGACTGAGGATCATACATTCTGTAGTTATTGTAATCATAACCCACTAAAATCATTTTACGACTCTTACTATCAAACTTTCTTCGGAGTTGATCTGGTACGTGTACAAACCCTTCACACCCAAACACTCTGATGTGATCTAAACATGGTTTTATCCCATTCCAAAGCTCATATGGAGTTATATTAGGTGTTTGACTTGAAGAAGTACGATTTAATATATATACAGCGCAATTAACCGCTTCAGCCCAAAGATATAATGGCACGTTACGACCATACAGCATAGAACGAGCACTCTCCACAATAGTCCTCAACTCCCTTTCTGCACGACCGTTCTGTTCAGGGGTGTAAGGAGCTGTAAACTCATGCGTAATACCTTCATTTTCCAGGTAATCTATAAAATCTTTACCTTTGTACTCACCTCCATTATCAGTGTGCAAAATTCTAATGTTATGGTTAAACTTATTTTTAATTTTTTAGTATACTTTTTAAAACAATCCAGAACATCGCTTTATTCTTTAAAAAATATACATAGATAAAACTTGTAGCTCCATCTTTAAAATAACAAAATATTTCATACCTTGGACTGAAAGTTCGCTGAATGGTCCACAGACATCACTATAAATAACATCACCTGGTTGGAGCTGCCCTCTATTAGACTTTTGGAATGGTTGACGTGACTGTTTTCCCAAAGCACAGCCATCGCATACAAAGTTATCAAAATCAGAGATATCTATACCTGTAACAATATTACCTTTACACATTTTCTGGATTTCTTTCACATTTAAGTGACCTAGGCGTTCATGCCATGTCTTAAGATTTGACTTGTGTACTATGTTACACACTTGATTCTCAACTGTTTTTACATTTAGTTCATATAAATTGTTATTTTGCAGAAATGCACACATTACTAATTTATTATCTCTATAAATCATGGCATTTCTACCATTTTTCACAATTTTATAGCCCTTTCTTGTGGCTGCCCCTTCAGAAAACAAGTTTCTTCTTAATTTAGGTACATACAGTACATCTGACATAATACTCTTCTCCCACTGGCCATTAACACACTTATTTATCACAATAGTACCTTGGCCTTGTACTTCTATAACTTCCTGATTTCCTAGTTTTAAGGGAGATCCTGTATACATATGCAACTCTTGAAAAAAATCTTTTTTAAATGACATATGAGCTGAAGCTCCACTATCTAGGATCCATTTAACACTCTCAGTATCCTCTGACTCAGTATCTGTTATGTTAAATGCTAACATATTTCTCTCTTCTCTGTCCTTCTTCCGCACATAACAATCTCGGGCGAAATGGCCCCTTTTACCACAATTGTAACACATAAACCGGTGCTGCTGGCCTGGTTGGTAATCCCCATCAATATCTACTTTCTCCATATTCAGTTTCTTCTTTAATCATAACGACTTTTGTGTATTTTTTATTTTTGAATCTGATTTTCCCACAAATAATGCCACATCATTTTCATCTTCAACATTTAAACTAGCTTCTTCATCTAGCAACCGTGCTGTGAGATTAACTATAGTTTGATTCTTAGGATCTAACGATAACCAAGCTTGCCGAAGAGACCGGTATTTTGGAGGCAGAGTTCCCAAAATTTTTGTCATTATAGCAGTATCACTGATAGATTCACCGCTTTCTTTTAAAAGTTTCGCTAAGCTCTCTACTTTAGCTACATGTTGTGCTATGTTATCAGTTGAAGACATCTTGTATTGATAAAACCGTTCATGTATAATCATTTTGTTTAATTCTGACTTTTGTTCATATATAGACTCAAGTTTAGACATTATTTCATACGCCGTTTCACAATTTTCTACCAATGCTATTTGACTAAAATCCATAGCAGATGTCATTATAAACATAGCCAGTCCATCATCTTTATTCCACTGGTCGAAGTCTTTTTCGGGTTTTGGTTTGCTTATATCAAGCCCCTTTGCACGTAGGGCGCATTTAATTTGAAATTTCCACTGTTTGAAGTTCGATCCTTCAAATTTGTCCACACACATTAACTTTCCTGACGACTCCATTTGTAATGTTCGAATATTGTTATATTATCCGAATTTTCATTTCACTACGTACTTTACTATTTTTATGCTCTTTACTTATTACAATTACACAACGTACCTGGGCCCATAACCTTTTAAATATTGAAAAAATAAGCAAGAATTCTTTTGACAACCATATTTTTATTAATCAATATGACATCAGAACTTATATTTCTTTTCTTACATTCGGACAATTCATAAACAATAAATAAGACTTAATAGTGTATACATTCTAACAGAAAATTAATGTTTTTTTTATAGTGGAAGAAGACAACCTCCGACAAATAATCGGAGTTTTCTTTCAAACTTTTCCTGTCAGTGTGGACGGCGCTCAAGAACAAATTCAGGTATATATTTGTCGTATTTAAAGTGAATTCTCTTCTCAATATCGTAAGCTAACTTAGACCACGAGATTCATTTTTGTAATAATATATTTTGGTACTTAAGTATGTTACAAGGACTTACTATACAAAATTTCTCATTTCTATACTAATCGGCTCTATGTAACTTTTGTCGGACAATGTTGACAGTTTTATTATGTACTTACAAACGGTTTGTATTGTGTGCTAGAAAGTTAATTTAGAGTTTTGATAAGTATGGCTTTAGCTTTATTTTAATAAAATGTAACGTTGTTTTAATAAGTTTTTTTTATTTATAATTGTAACGATTATTGCAGAAAGCAACATTGCCAACGCTACGAGCGCTTGCGAATGCGCCTTCAAGTTCTCCACTCGCCGAAATCGACCAAGAGGCTGTAGTCCGCTTTTTGGTTTCCCTCACAAAAGTTAATTATGAGGTATATTTTATTCATTTCATGATGTATGACCTATTAGAATATTAAGTATAGGCTCAGGAAAATAATGTATTTTTGGACATTACTTTCAATTTTACAAAATAAAATTAATTTTTATTTATAACTAAAAATAATAAATAACTATTTTTTATTTGGACAGTGTACAGAATTACATTGAATATAACTAAAATTGTCCGCATTATTTATTTTTTGGGTCGACATGCGGCACATATAAATCAATGTCTAGAATTCAGACAGTAGGTTATGATCGTATATAACAGGCTGGCTTGCTTAATTATAATGCGACTGTGTTAACTCTCCGGATCTGTGATCGGCTTCCAATAGAATCTGTTATACATGAAGCTGGTCTCATTCAGTCGATAGTGGCCACTTATTAGGTGAATGCGTGCTCATTTGCCATTCCAACCTTGTAACAAAAACCTTTTTTAGTTGATAGACAGCCAAGGCGCAATGGCGACAGCGTTGTGTACGTATCTAGTGCGTCGTCCTCGTGCGCCCGAAGCTGCGCTAGCCTGCCGCGCGCTCGCGCTGCTGGCGCCGCCACGACATGCGGCACAGGCGCGCAACTTAGCTGCTATGCTACGGGACCTATGTCTTGTAAGTAGCTTAATGTTAATAATTATGTTATAGAACTTGCGGTAATAGGGGTATTACTATGTCTTAACGGAGCTGCGTGGCTACTTCATGTGTACGCATCTTTTGTGGTAAGAACACCTTCACAATGTCCGTATCGCTATGCAACTTCTAGGTACGTGGGTCAAGGTGTTCCTTTTGCAATATCTAGCTGGCGCTCTGTAGCTAGCTTATTTGCAGCTGCAGTAGTAAGGGTGAAGGACATGTCCGCAATATATACATGACGCTGCGCTGTTACTAGGTACGACAGCTTCTATGTTATGAACGAAATGTATGTGGATACGACGTTGAATTAGTGGTAGGGGGAGAGGGGAGGGGGATTCACAATGACGACGGCGTTGCGTACGTACTTAGTGCGTCGTCCGCGTGCGCCCGAAGCGGCGCTAGCGTGCCGCGCGCTCGCGCTGCTAGCACCTCCGCGACATGCGGCACAAGCGCGCAACTTAGCCGCCATGCTGCGGGACCTGTGCCTTGTAAGTAGCTTAACGAGGAGATACCTTTACAATGACAGCTGGCGTTGTGTAGCTAGCTTATTCACAGCTACAGGTGTAAGGTACATTTCCGCAACATATACATGACGCTGCGCTGTTACTAGGTACAACAGCTTCTATCTCATGAGTGATACATGGATATGACGTTAATTTAGTGGTAGGGGGGCAAGTTGTTCGCAATGACGGCGTTGTGTACGTACTTAGTGCGTCGTCCGCGTGCGCCCGAGGCGGCACTAGCTTGCCGCGCGCTCGCGCTGCTGGCGCCGCCACGACACGCGGCACAAGCGCGCAACTTGACCGCCATGCTGCGGGACCTGTGTCTTCTGAGTGGATTACGCGTTTATAGTAATTGAGATGGACTTAGTGCAACCGACTACCTGCAAGAAGCAAGACTACCTGTGTCATTTATTAAGTGGATTGATTTGATTTAATACCGGGGGGCTTTGCAAAAGGTGTTATGAGATTACCTGGTGAAGAACGTCTTCGCAATATAGGTGACGCTGTCCACCTACTTGGTGCGAAAGTGAGCCGGTGAGAATGAAGGGATCTTCGAAATATTGAGATAGCTTTGTTGCAACAAATGATGTCAATTGCGAGTAGCACCTGGATATGAGTAAATTGATAGGAAGAGGAGTTTCGCAATATATGACGCAGTGTAGATACTTAAACTGAACACAGCCGTGGCGATAGAAATGAAGGTGATACTCACAACATCATGATAACGCTGTTTCTGAGCCTAAACCTTCAGTGAAATAATAAAATACAATGATTATTTTACTTCAGTTGACACAACTCAGCTCTTATGTCATACTTGGCGTTAAATTTACCCCATTATTCTGTAATTTTAATTTCGAAAGGCGTTAAACTTAAAAGAGATTTGTAGACCATTGGTTTAGTGCCCATAGGGTTAGTACTGATGAAATAATTTATTACAGAAATTGCCAGACAAGCAGTCCTGTCGAAACCTAACACGGTATTTGGGTGCTTTAGAAGCATTGGAGCGTGCCAGTCTTAACAAAATGTCACACACGGGTACGATATTCCATATAATTAACAATACTATCAATCCTAATTAAATTAAGTTGATTTTCTTCCGGATTTTTAATATTTCCGATATAATTTGCGAAAAAAAGACTAACTATTTCCCTATAAATATTGTAGGGGTCATAGTGTTGGGTGCAGTTTTGAATAATATTATTAATTTATAATAACTATTTCAATAATAACTGCTTGAAACTTGAAATGTTTTATGATAAATAGGCAGCCAGGATATGGTTGTGTTAATATGTATCCAACTTATTTATTATTTCTAGGTACTATTGATGGGACAATGGAAGATTCAATGGCACCCATCGGTAGGTCGACGGGGTCTCTAAGTAAGTATTTACAATGTATTGGATACAGATGTACAAGATTAATTTTATAGTAAATAATTATTAGAGCTCGTACACAAAACTGCGAAGCGACGCGATGCGAATTCGCTACACTGAAAATTGCGACACGAATTGCTGCGATGCGATATCGTGCGGCATAGCGTCTCCCAGGGTGACCGACAACAACAACCGCTGCGCGATGCGAATCAATTCGCAAGTTCTTGCGATGCGTTGAGGGAGCTCGCAATTTTTTACGATGCGACGACGCATCGCAGTTTTGTGTACAAGCTCTTAATTCGTAATCGCAATTTGGGATCACAAACATTAATCCATTCACTCACTATCGAATGATTACTTTATGTTAATACATGGCAATACAGCCTTATATACAGGCAATATAGCCTTAGCTGTTTTTAAAAATTGTAATTACAACTTTTAAAAATAATTATTCGTTCGTTCACTCGGTATTAAATGCTAATACTTCTATTAAAATGATTAATGTTTCCAGTCCAACCAATAGCGCGAAGCACCCACGTGGTAGTTAATGAAACTGTTGAAGAGGAGCCCGAAATCGACGAAACATCGCCCACTGAGATAGCTTCTAGAATATCTGAAGGTATGTCATCCCTTACAGTCCTTACACACTTGCTCATACACACATACACATTTTTTCATACATCCGCACACATCAGCACATCCATCCACACATACAAACAAACACACGCGATTTTTTCATACATCCGCACACATCAGCACATCCATCCACACACACAAACACACACACGCGCACGCGCGCACACGCATTTACGCACGCAAATATACATGGACACATATTTGGACACATACAATAACACTTCAGTTATCACGACCAGTTCTTATCTATACAAATACTAAAGACTTATATCTATACAATCTATACAAATACTAAAGCCTTATCTATACAAAGCACCGGTAATTGCATTGCTGTGATCTGCTTTAATAGATGTGAAAATAATCTCATAATTCAAATTCAAATTATTTATTTTCTAGAACACACTTATTATACATATATTATGTACCTACATCCTACTCATTGTATTGTACCTGCTTAAGGTTTACAAAATACATAATTATTATTAATTAAAATGTATACTCGTATTATACAAAAAAATCCTACAAACTATAATGTCATTAAGCCTTAACTATGCACAGAAACATCAATAAACAATCTAACAATTGATTTTTGAACCTCATGTATGATAAATATCATTTACAGATTTACCACAAGCGGAATCTACGCAAGAACCTCAAGACACCTCGAAAACTGATAATGCAGACAAATCAACCAATTCTGATTCAGTTCCAACGGCGGAGTTATCTGATTCACCCTCAGATAGCAGTGGCGTGTCGCCCGTTAAGAAGGCCAAAGTGACTAAAGGTTTATTTTTTTTTAAATTTTATTAAAGTCTAGTTTTTACCCACGGCTTCGCCCGCGTTTAAAAGAAAATAATATAACATACATAAAACTGAAAATTCGTACCTTCAACTTTGCTAGAGATCATCACTTGATCAAATGCATAGTTTACAATTCAATCCTTACTAATATCGATTAAAATAATCGATGTTTTGAGTCGAAAAGATCGACTCTCCGATTAATCGATCTTAGATCTTCATCCCTAGTTCCCGTGGGATTTCCGGGATAAAATCTATCCTATGTCCGTTCTCGGGTCTCAGACTATCTTTGTACAAAATTTCATTAAAATCGGTTCAGTGGTTTAGGCGTGAAGAAGAGACGACCAGACAGACAGACAGATATCTGTATTTTTATGTATCTTGATAAATACACAGTTTATCAAGATACACAAAAATACAGTTCAAGTAAGTAGGTATACAGTCTTACTAAAATTATTCATAGGTAAGTTTAGTTACAATGTTACACTCTTTTATTAGCTATACGTTTTTAATATACTATATTATATATTATACTAAATGTATGTTATGTTACCCGGCATTGTGAAAAATACCATAACTTTTTCAGACGTATGTATCTTTCACACTTTGGCAAACACTATTTTAAAATATGAGATGTCGTTGGATTCGTCTCTATTTTATTGTTAAATTTTTAATATGACACCTACGAATAATAAAAAGAATCAAGGTCCACCTCGAAACTTAATTTGTTTAACATGTAAATATGGGTATCAAATTAAGGTTATTTAGTAAATAGATCATTCAAAACTTTTTATAACATTTTCTGTTTATACATTCTTAGGTAAAAAGAAAAAGTTGTCACTCAATAGAAAGGGTTCAAATACTGGTGCAAATCCCGGTGTAAATAAAGATAAAGATAGCGAAGAAAAAGATAAAATAGAAAATGCAGAAAAAGATAAATCAGATGGTGCTGATAAAAAGAAGACTGAAGCCACTGAAAAAGGCGTTAAAAGAAGTCGATCACAGCGCTCTCTCGTAGATGTTGATAGAGGTAAGATGACTTAATTTAATAACATGACTAGGAATATAGTTACTTTTTGTATAAAAAGTAGGCGCAACGCACCATATTGCAATTTTAAAAACTTACTTTTAACGTAATTGATTGATATAGTCCGCGTAAAACTGCTAGTCCGCTCTGAATGTAGAAATGAATTGTGTCGTCATCGGAAATTGTTAACTACACCTGCTTGCAATAACTTTAAAGCGGACTAGCAGTTTGGCACGGACTATACTATAATCATAATCTGTTGTAATAATATTTTATAACGCTGCAAGGGACTGTAGCAAACTTAATATGTATTTGCTACGACAATAATACGACAACGTCACGTAATCAAGTCGTGTCGCATAGATTAAAATTCGCATAAGCAAAGCGTGCACTGAAGAATGAAATGATTCCTATGTGGTATTACTAATTAACTGAAAAGTATATTATAATATAGGAGTAGCAGACGACCATGCAGTCCACCTGATGGTAAGTGGCTACTGCCGCCCATGGACATAAGTAATCAACCCCAGATAGGATTACGTATTCCAACCTGAGGTCGGCCATAGATGCGCCGCTACCCCTAAGGACTAAGCTGGAACGCCTCGGAAAAGTATGTCTCCCTTACTACACCCTTCAAACCAGAACACAGCAGCACTTAACGCTGCTGTTATGAGGCAGAAATAGATGTGGCGGTGGTGCCGCCGGAGTCGAACTACATAGGGTTCTACCACCTTGAAGTTATATTCAATAAAGCCCTTACGTTACAGCTAAATCCCAAGCAGGGAAATCCAAAAATACGTCACCACCTCCACAAGAACCACCAACAACCCAATCACCACCAGACGACTTAGACATATCTAATATAACAGTGCGTAAGTCTACGAGAGGTCTACAGTCTAGCTCTAGCACCGACTCAGGGTCTAGCAAGAGTGACGACACTAAAACTAAGAAGAAAACCACTAAAGCGCAAGAGAAGAAAGATGCCAAGGCACAGGATAAGAAAGAATCTAAAACACAAGATAAGAAAGCCGCAAAAGAACAGGAGAAGAAAGTTACTAAGGCACAGAATAAAAAAGGCGCTAAGGCACAAGATAAAAAAGGTACGCATTCTTCGAAAGATTTCCTTTTTACATACAAACACCCAGACCCATTACAGATATCCAAATTCAACATTCAAATGTCTGTCTGGCTATAGTCACAAAAATATTTTTTTTAGACTCTGCTCACTGAATCTGCTAAGTTGATTTCATTTCTTTTGCTTCACAAGCTTTTAACTGATATTCCATATGAGACGGTTCTCTTTACATCTTTACCCCCAACCAACCTCTACATAAGGGCCCGTTCACACAGACCGTCTCGGAGAGCATCGGCTCGCATTTTTCTTTTCACACAGATCGGATCGTATACGCTTGGAATTGGCCGGAGCGGAGTCGCCAACTATTTCACATAGACCGGCTGGTAAAGATCTGAAAGCGGATGCGCTCGCAATAGAAGCCTATCGGCTGCGCGAGTGAATGAACACGCGGTCAGAGCCGGTCGTCTCCTCTTATTATTTCACACGAAGCGCGTTCAAGCGTTCTTAATGACAAAAGAAGGGCACATGCAAAAATAAACCCTAATACAATTCCTCAAAAGTCTGTTTCCAACGTGATAAAAATCTGCTCTCCTCTCCGAGCCGGTCTGTGTGAACCGACCCTAAGAGATTCGCTTTTAAAGTCTTGTACTTTTGCAAATGATACAACTAAGGCAGCTTAATTTATTCTGTATTTTTCTAGTAACCAAGCCCACTCGAGTGACTCGCTCTTCGGTCAGTTCGCGAAGCAGCACAGGTAGTGCGTATAACGCATTCGATGATTCTACTGATGAAACGCAACTGCACACTATCGTTTATGAGAAGGATTTTGTAAGTATTTATTTCAAAGAGTTATACGATAGGAACCATTCATACAATAATGTCCACGGATGTATGAACTACAAGTCCATTAACTTAGTTATTGGTTATATAAATTATGTCAGTCGGATGATATTTATTGTAATGTAAATCATTATCCCAAAGGGCTATATGCTATTTGATCATTACAATCGCAAAATTGTGCGCTTTTTATTCTGCGATTTGATGCAGAGCTGCAACATTGGTACGATAGCAAAAACAGGAATTGCCGGTAGTAAAAGGTCCCTAATGGGTATTATTTTTATCTGAATAAATTAGACGCGTGCCATTTTATGTCCCACTGCTGGGCAAGGGTTTCTCAAGGGTAGGAAAGGCCCAGACCGTGCTCCACTACATGTCTACAATGCAGATTGTAGAGGGTTTCACCATGTATAAAGTTTATAGTCTTCTCTGGTTTGATCTATCAATTTATGATTTTAGGAACAAGATGTTTTGAATGATTCAAGCGAACTTCATGAAAGTAAAGACGCGTCTAAAACAAACGTCACCATTCCCGAAACACCTGATGCTAGCGAAGAGTAAGTAAAACATAATTTCGTATATAATGTACAGTCACGAGCATAATACATGACTATGTGCACATTAGCAATAATATCTGACCCGAGAACGAGTTAAGTTATATCTGCCTGCACGGACGCATCACAAATATCTGACATTAATAGGCAGCAAAAATATGTGATTATAATGTTCATCAAATAATTGTGACCATGTAACATCCTAGCATCGCATACCGTATATCGCGTTGACGTGGGACGCTTCGCTTTCCCACTGCAGCCGCGAAATCCAATATTGTCTAGATATTAAGTGTGCATTCTAACTTCTAACATTGAGCTAGATTGTAGTTTTACTGTAAGACTAGTTGTAATTTTGATATAATACATAATTAATAAGTTATTAATTTAAAGTTTTAAATTATTTCGTTCTCCTACACTGCAGTCCTACATATTTACCACCCCACGAAACAAAAATACGAAATAAAAACGTATTTAAAATTTTCAAGTACATGTTGCATTATTAAGCCACGTAATTTTTTGATACCAGTGTCTATGAATGTGTATTTCTTTCGGTTACCGTCGAATTTATTATATTAATATCCTAGATAATCATCTAAGTACTAAAGCTAATATTAAAACATTAATTATTTACAGATCGGAGCCCGAATCAGACCCAATACCACAAAAAACGAAAGGAAAAGGGAATAAAGGAAAGAAATAAAATAAAACCCCGTAATAAATAAGTTTATTTTTAAACTATATTTCATTTAATACTTGCATCTCACGATATATCTATGATATTTCTTAAAACTATAACAACATGAATGAATTACAGTATAATTAACAACAATCAACAGTTTTGAATAAAATATACTATTATAATTTTTGTTGGCGACTGTACTGATCAGAAATAAATGCGTCGATTTTTAATACTGTTCTGTCTCTATGAATCTGTTAATATATGTTGATACTGATAAAATAATTATAAAGTAATTAAACTGGCAATGGGGAAATAGAATCAAACACTACTTTTTAACATAATGTTCGCCCACATTTAAAAGCTATTTAGAACGTATGTATTAACAGATTCGATTATATATTATAATTCAAATACCAACGAATTCAGATGGATATAAATTGTCTCAATAAAAATTGTAAACCAAAATTGAAGCATTGCTCGCTTCTTGCTCGTTCTAAATGTAAGTGAGACATTAATATAAAAGCCGCCATTTAATGTTACATTATTTATTGGAACTACTTTACAATTTAGCGCCACTAGCGGCAAAAATTGGCAACTGTCTCATATATGTTAAATATTACCGCGTAGTAGACGCATGTTTAACATTGTTCTTAGCGAACCATGGTTCTTGTGAGTCGTCCTTGTCCCAATGGGCGTGCCAGTTCTTAGCCCAGGGCTTCCAATGTGTGTCCCTCCTGTTATAATCTTGGTCTTTGTTCCAGTGGGTGTAGCTTGACCTGGACAGGTAATAATTTATTATGTGAATATATACGTTGTAAGAAACGAATGAAATCCCCTAAATAAAAATGTATATATATATCACAACACATTTTTGTATTAAGCATACGAACATAGGAGCATACATTTACACCTGATGGTAAGTGACAACTGCCGACCTGCTAATAGTCATTTATAGTCAAACCCCAAGTAAGTATTTAATCTAAGGTCGGCCACAGATGCAATGCTATCCCTGACTTTGTTGAGACGCATGTTGGTATAAGCTCTTACCATACCCTTCAAGTCATAAAACAGACTAACATTTATAAGGCAGAAATAAGTCTGGCGGTGGTGCCTTCGGATTCGAGCCACTAAAAGTTCTTCAACCTCACCAACCAATATACAGTGAAACCTGGTTAAGTGAGACATCAAGGGACCTGCAATGTCGTTTCACTTATAGAGGTATTCCACTTACCCAGTGTCTCAGATATACAGGTATAAATAAATATCTGTCTCATTTACAGAGGGTTCCATTAATGGAATTACGTGTGGAATTTGTGGGTAGAATAAGAATGAGTAAACAAACAATGTTATCTCAGTTACAGAGGTTTATGCATATAAAATTTACTCGCTGTCTCAGTTATAGAGGTAACTATGATGATAAATCGAAAGAACAAATCCCAGATATAGAGGTTTACCTCGTCCCACTAACAGAGATAATTCAGTGCCAAAGTGTTGGGACCTCAGCATGAGTTCCAGTTATGGAGGTTTCTCACTTATCCAGGTCCCACTTAACCAAGTTTCACTGTATATCCAAAGGCATTCTACAACTACTACGTTAATTAGTTTTAACTTAAAATGGTACATTGTCAACTCACTCATCGGTATTCCCCGCGCCAGCTTTGTTGTTAAATCCCGAAACGTGCTGATTCTTGAAGAGCTGATGACGTGTCAAGATGAACTCTGATCCACGCTCCGCAATCATCACAGTTGGGGCTGCCGTATTAGCTATAAAATAAAAAGACGTTACTTTATACGTACCTTATATACGTTCACGCTGTGTGGGCGTGTACGTATGTACGTATACCTGCACACACTCTCTCACTCTGTACATCACATAATTGTTTGATATTGCTAAGGGGATGTATGATTTATCTGTTATCATTGTTATCAACATTTAAAATAAAATTCTATTGGCACCTACCAGTAGGAACCGTAGGCATGATTGAAGCATCAACAACACGAAGACCTGAAAATAAAAAAAAATGAAGTAAAAGTATGAATGAAATAAAATATTTGATAATAAAACATGATGTCATTATCTACAATTTTAATTAAAGTTTAATTCTTGGAAAATTGATGTATATTTAAATAGGTCTTTGCCAACTGCAATAGAAACGAAGCGCATGTGACTTTTTAAGTTTAACTTTAAGAAACTGGCTACAGCGGAATATCTAACACCCATTTTTTACCATAGAGTTCTAAAAGATATTGTAACTAAAATAATACCTGACTACTTCTACTATAAAGTAATAAACACCATCAAGAACATACCATCAATTCCATAGACTTTAAGCTGAGGGTCAACCACTGCCATGGGATCGTCAGCCGCGCCCATCTTGCAGGTGCCCACTTGGTGGTTCTCTGGTGCGGTGTGCTGCATCGCCAGGCATCTGAAGAACTCGTCCGTGGGGTTCGGTCCGCCACCCGGACATTCGGACCCATAGGTGTCGCTTGGTACCATGCCGTATTTCTCGCGTAGTATCTAGAGACAGGTAAAATCAAAATCAAACTAACGGAAAAAAAAAGTTTGATTCTTGAGTTCTATTAATGAACGATTTATATATTTCTTATTATTGTAGGTATATTATACTTTTAATTGCACGAAATTCACTGCAAAAATATGCGGAAGATCTACATAGCAAATATCTGTGTATGTATGTGTGTTTGCATGTGCTATAAATTTAAGTTTACGTGTTTATACTTAATAATTATGGAAATGTCTTCAGCAATTTTATAGGTCTTTCAAGTAAAAGAGTCCTATAGAAGGGAAAATAGATCCATACCTACATACTTGCACTGATAGAAGGTTAATGAGTAGGTAAAAACAAAAGCTTAAAACTTACCGTAGAGTTAGCAAGTCTGTACGCAATTTTAGCGGCTTCAACAACAACATTTAGCTCGTGCTCGTTGTCGAAGTAGTTTGGCTCCATGAAGGGCGGGTACTGAGGATCCTGCGACTGCAGCGTGAGGTAGCCTCTACTACGAGGCTGCAAGCATACTGCGTATATTCTATATAATAAAAAAATATTTAAGAAGTTTTTAAGGAACCTAATTACGAAGTAAAGGCAACTTAACTTAAGAAAATTAAGGCAAGTTAAATAAAAGCAGGCAAAATTAAAACTTATTGAACGTTAACAATCTACCACCGCTTTTTGGAAGGTTTTGCTATGGAGAAGAACTGGCGCAAGAAACGAATACGTCTTACCTACATAGACATTTAATTAGTAAAAAAAAAGTTTGATAAATAATTTTAATTCAAGAGTAAAAAGTGACATCAACTTTGTCTCTTGGTGATCATCATTTTCATCCGTTATTGTAGCAATACATCTTCATTTGACATCATGTGGAACTTTTAAAATTAGATAAAAAAAAGGTTACCACTTCTTTTACCTACGTGTACCTAATGCATATACTTTTGCTACATATTTCTTTCGTCTTATTTTGTAAGTCTAAACGCAACATCGCCCAATAGTAAATCAAATGTGGCACCTAAAACATTTACCGTTCCCTAAAATCTATAATAAGGTTCTTACGTCACACTCCTCCTCTCGACGTTATCCAGATTGTCAGAATCTACCACATTGCCGTTGGCACAGGACGCGTAGTATCCCCCGAAGAAGAACTGCACGTCCGGATGTCGACCGCCTGCTGGCGCGTATCGAGAGTTTACGATGCCTGTTAGCTGCAAAAGTCATAAAATGTATAATACATAATAAGAAGAACAAATAATTGGTTTATTAAGGTTCTGTGAATTGTTAAGGTTGAAGAATCTTTGAAGCTCCCAGGCACAAAATAATAGTAGGTACACAATGTACCTACGTAAAATGCAGACAGGAAGCGAGAACGATGTCGTCCATAAAAATACTTCAGTTTCTAAAATTAGGTATATAATCTTTTGTTACATAATATTATAATAATAAAGCTTAGTGTATATATAGAATATTTCGATGAAGTTACCTTTGGGATTTCATATAAAAATTTCTATAGGCAATTTTCTCTATAGATATATCTCTATATAGGTATACAATTAATATTAGATTTTTAATGGATTATATAGTGCAATATATAGATACAATACCTGTGACATGCCCGTTCCTGCCAGAGGTCCCTCTCGATTAAGCATGTACTCCATGGCACTCTCCCAAGATAACTCTGGGATCTCAGGTTCTTTAGTCAGTTTAAATTGAAGCTGCACTCCGACGTGATTGTGTAGGTTCTGGCCTACTCCGGGAAGGTCCTTGATTACGGGAATGTTAAACCTCTCCAAAGTCTCCTTAGGTCCGACACCAGAAAGCATCAGTATTTGGGGAGAGTTCAACGTACCAGCAGAAAGGATAGCCTGTGTAAGAAAATACTTGTCACTGAAGATCTTGATTAACAAATTGTAACAATTATTATACGTGTGATAGTAACGGAATTTCAGCACTATAAAGATTTAAGCTACACAGGGAATTAAAACACCTTCTTGCATCTAACAAGGTTATCGTAGGAAAATATTTCACTGGATTTAGAGTATTTATAAAATCAAATAAAAATTTAAAACAGCGGCTTGGAAACAGAAAATATGTAATCACAAAGTTTTGTCCAAACTTTAATACGTGGTAAAATACACATGGGTCATGGAAATTTGTATTATAAAGTTTACCAAGCTTAATCCCGTAAAATAAGTTTAAATAAACTTCACAATACTGATATAACTTGTAGCCGTTTCAACAAACTCACTTCCTTATTTACTCCAACGGTTCTCGTCGTGCCGTTCTTGATGTATTCCACGCCCGTAACTTTCTTCGTGGTCGGGTTAATGATGACGCGGGAGACGTGAGAGTTCAACAATACGTGGAGGTTCTCCCGTTTCGCTGCTGGACGGAGGAAGCCACGCGCGGTGCTGTAACGGCTGCCGTTGCTAAAGAAACATGAGATAATACATTTTTATTCAGCAATTTTTAAGGTTTTCTGTCTGTCAGTCAGGTTTACATTTTTATAGTAGAAAGTACTATAAAAATGTAGACATCTATACTAAGTGACCTTTTTTTTTTTTTTTTTTGTTTTCGAGGGGGAAACCTTCGAAAGGTACTCGGTGCCGTGGGAGCGACACAGAGTTATGTGGGATTCTTACCGCACTAAAACCCCCCCGGTGGCCGTCCTCGGCGCTGCGTAAAGGACTCCGGGATCTCCAGAGGAACGCAACCGGAGTCCTCTTAGCGCGTTGCCCCGTCGGGCTCCGTCCAGGTGAGCATGCCGCTCGCCGCACCGTCTGTTGTACACGACGGTATGCGACCACACATACCGCCGTCCTTCCCGGGGTTGCTGGCCGGACGGTTTGAGCTCCCACTCTTGCCGCCCGCAACCCCGGAAGCCCCTTTTAGTCGCCTCTTACGATAGGCAGGGGATACCGTAGCCCTATTCTGGTCCCGGAACTACAGGGACAATACTAAGTGACCTAGTCTCTCTCTAAGAGAAAAACTGCATACAGATTACAGAAACAGTAGTCTTTTTATAAACGGTGTATGAAATATTTCTGAGGATGCTTTTAAGAAATCACTGAGGCAATTACATTGCAATCACAAGATGTTTATACCAACTGTCCGTTACTATTATAACTGACATCAGGTAAAACTCTAATACATTCTGGGAGTTATAATACTCAGGAGTTCATGGGATCCCGTAAACAATACACGCCAAGCGAACTGTAAAAGATAGCTCAAAAACTGTTGCTATTTGTTACACAAAATATCTATCACCGGTGGTCGGCGACGGACTGCTAAAATAGTTTTATCATTAAATTCTACCGTCTTACTCGTTAAAAGTCTGTGCAACAGTAAAACCGGTGATAGAGTCGCCGTTGAGGTCGCTAGTGGGCGGGTAGCCGAGCTCGATGCCCGCTGAAACCACGTCGTGAGCAAAGCGTGGGGTATACCGAAACTGGAATAAAAAGGCAAGTAAGCAACCTAAAAAGTACATATTTAATAATGATTTAATAGTAAAGCGTTTAACTGATTGACTTATCATACGAGTGTAATAATAATATTTAACCACACCGTATTTTTAATACAGGTCTGTGTATTGTGAAGGATATGAAATAATAAAACAAAAGTAGGTAAAGGTTTTGAAGATGGTAGAACCCTTTGCTGTTCGACTCCGGCGGCACCACCGCCACACCTATTTCTGCCTAATAGCAGCAATATTAGGTGCTGCTGTGTTCCGTTTTGAAGGGTGTGGTAAGGGAGACATACTTTTCCGAGGCGTTCCAGCTTAGTCCTCAGGGGTAGCGGCGCATCTGTCTGTGGCCGACCTCGGGTAGGAATATCTAAGCCTATCTGGGGTTGATTACAGATGTCCATGGGCGGCAGTAGGCACTTACCATCATGTGGACTGCATGCTCGTCTGCTTCTCCTATATTACTTATATAAAAAAAAAAGAATTCAAAATGGAGCAAATTTATGATTAGTGATAGATAAAATACCTAAGTAAAGATACTTATGTATACATTTTTGTTGCGGGAAACATACCAACTTTAATTGAAAATGAAACAAAAAATACGAGTTTACGTGACATTTTCTGTTTCGGGTAAAAAACATTGAGTATGAGGTATCTAATTCATATAATAAATATTACTTACTGAAGTCATAGACTAGTAAGACTTAAGTATAAAAAATAAATATAAAGAAGTCTTTCACGGTTTAACTTTAATGTGATTGAATATTTTTACTTTTAGCTAATATGATGATTAATGTAGGCATCTGGTATAGCGGAGTGAATAAATCAAATGTTATTTGGGGTAGTCGCGAATAAAATATTGGCACTTATACAAGTTTCGATGTTTAACGATATACCGGTTCCAATCAACTTTTGTCGGACATTGTAAGCATGCTTTTACTTGCAATAAACCCCAAAACACAGTTTGGTACGACTTCTGAATAAAGGACATGATTATTGTCCGCTTCTTTAAATAATATTATTTTGTAATACTTCGATTCGATAAAGGATTTTTTATAATGTGTTTTTTATAATTTTTATGAGTAGCAGACGAGCATGCAGTCCAACTGATGGTAACCACTACCTGGTACACTGTAACTGTACTGTACTACCGCCCATGGACATCTATAATCAACCCCAGATAGGATTAGATATTCCTACCTGAAGTCGGCCATAGATGCGCCGCTACCCCTGAGGACTAAGCTGGAACGCCTCAGAAAAGTATGTCTCCCTTAGATAGTCAGAAATAGGTGTGGCTATGGTGCCGCCGAAGTGAACCACAAAGAATTCTACCACCTTCAGTCAACGGTCGATGCGTTTAAAACAGTGTTTCTCAAAGTGTGTGATCACGCCTATGTGCGCAGAAGGCTTGCAGAGGCACGAGGGGTACAAAGAAAGTCAGAGGCTTTTACGCATTTTAGGGAGCGATGGTTGATTGGTGTTTTATTATATGTAGGTAACTAGTTGATCCGGCAAACGTTGTGTTGCCATAAAAATAAAAAAAATGTAGGCTGAACAACCCTTATTTAGGGGTTTGAAAAATAGATAGTAGCCGATTCTCAGACCTACTGAATATGCATATAAAAATTGGTGAAAATCGGTAAAGCCGTTTCAGAGGAGTACGGTAACTAACATTGTGACACGAGAATTTTATATATAAGACCGCCTTTATTTGTACCGCCTCAAAATCTATTTATCAAATATATTTCATATAAAATATAGCCTATGTTACTCGTGGATAATGTAGCTTTCGAATGGTGAAAGAATTTTAAAATTCGGTCCAGTTGTTTTTGAGCCTATTCATTACAATCAAACAAACAAACAAAGTTTTCCTCTTTATTATATTAGTATAGATAGATTATGAACTTGGACCAAATCTAGATATTGGCAATTTTATTTTTCAGACGGACGTAAAAGGGCCTTTATCTCTGACTTATTTCCCAGACTGATATAATTATTGTTATACGATCATATTAATCGCCAGTTATTATTCTGTTAATTAATATGATTAATCGCTTTCATTAGTGTGTATACACAGTATGTATTATGTTTTTTCCTAATTGTTATTTAATTCGAATATAATTTTTAAAATATTAGTATAATAAAATAAGATGGAGTTCCGCTCATTTACTTATCTTTAATAATAAAAGTGTTTCCCTACAACTAACACGGACCATGTATAATTATTCGCTGATACGGATTGTTTTCTGATTTTGATGGTTGTATAATAATTCCCGTAATAAATCAACCGTTACAAAACATACATAGTGATACATACATAGAGAGAAAAGCTCCGAGGCCAAACAAAATCATATCGTTCTATACAATGTATGTATGTAATGTATGAACATCCAGGGAGTTACTACCATCTCTTAAAACAATAATATTTTAATCATACTTTTAATTTTTCTGCAGGAAATTTAACTTTTTAGCAAATAATGATAATTTCAGTTGGTTTTATACAATGGATAAGCGAAAAATTAATAAGAGTTTAAATTTGTTCAACTGTGTATGACGAAATATTTTACTGGTTTAAGGAGGAAATAAAACTTTCCTGAACTATGGTGGTTTTTAAAAGATGGTGTAGGCCCCCAGGACGTCACTGGCAAAAAGGAAGTAGCGGCAACAATACAGAATATAATTCAGCATTTAACAGAATTTCATTTATATTACAAAAGTAGCAAATGTGCATTCAGTCCATCTTGGTTCATGATGATAACTTTAACTTTGAACTTGTATGCTCTTAATGCCTTGATGCCCTTAAAACCAATAGGTACAACACAACTACTTACTATTGTATTACAGGACTAACGCTTGCTAAAAGAAAACGCACAATTTAAACAGTTTTCTTGGGTCTCAAAGCGTAAATTTTTCTATCGGGGATTTTGTATTTTTATATTGGTACCTTAAGCATATGAACCTTAAATGAATTTTAAAACTTCACTCGGTAGAACTGAACAGGGGTTTGAATAAATGCTCGTTCAAAAATAATTAAACACTGACCCGTTGCACAGGCATAGGTCCGCCCGTATTATGGTACTGCCCGGAGACGCTATGACCTATCTCCTTGTTGTCCTCGCTTCTCAGGAAGTAGGGAAGCACCTCGAACCACGACCACCCAGCGGCGCCGTTCACCGCCCACCCATCGTAGTCTGCTGCATGACCTCGCATGTACATCATTCCGTTGATGACTGTACAACCACCTGGAAAGAACAATAATCTTATCATCATTAACACATGACTGTCCCACTGCTGAGCACGGGTCTCCTCTCCGAATGAGAAGGATAAGGCCATAGTCCACAGTGCTGGCCAAATGCGAATTGGAAGACTTCACATAGGTACGAGAAACTTATTTATAAAGATTTTTCAGGTATGCAAGCAAATGATAATTCATTTCTTATAAGCACATAAACTTGAAAAATCAGCTATAGCAGCGACAAATCTGTCATAGCTATACCTCATTGCCATTAACTTGGCTTACTTATTTTGGACAATGCATCTCTAGCCGCCCTCAGGTAGGACTCGCATCTTATCTTGGATTTATTATAAATGTTCATGGACAGCACTGGTCACTCACCATAAGATTAACTACATGCTCAGAGCAATAATCTCTACAGATATTTATGAACTAATAATGACAAAAATTTACGCCTAATATTCAGAATATTATCGAAAGAACAATAAAACAATAAAGAAATATTTCGTAGTCAATTTTTACCCACCAAGCATCTTCCCTCTTGGCCACGAACATTTCCCTCCTTTGGATAAACATGCTTTTTTCTGCGGTTCCGTATAATACGACCAATCGGTTTCTTCTCTACCCCAGTACGCAGTCACCCACGCCGGCACCGATGATTGTGTCGGCTCATCACCACCCGCTTCTATAAGTAACACCTGAAATAAAAATCGAAATAATAGGTAATGTATGTTAAAAATGAAAAGAGGCAACATTTACATATTACATGGCAATCCATATGGTATTACTTTATTTGCTAGATTTAATTCTTTTTGCTCTGAAAAAGCTTAAAAAATAAGTAGCTGTGATATAAAACGTAATTGACGTTCTCTATAGATAAGGTGGTAGAACTCTCCATGTTTCAATTCCGGCGGCACCACCGCCACACCTATTTCCTAATAACAGCTGTGTTAAACGTTGCTGTGTTGTGATTTGAAAAGTGTGGCAAGGGAGACATAGTTTTTTGAGGCAATCCAGCACAGTCCTCGGGGGTAGCGGTGCATATGTGGTCTACGTCGGTAAGGAATCTAATCTTATCTGGCGTTGATTGTAGATGGCCATGGGCGGCAGTAGCCACTTACCATCAAGAGAATTGCATGCTCGTCTGGTACTCTAATATTATAAAAAAAATGTGAGTGAAAATGATCATACCTTCCACTGCGGGTTTTCTGACAACCTTGACGCAACCACAGCGCCAGCGGTGCCTCCTCCGGCCACGACGAAGTCATAGCTGTCCAACAGTTCCTCTCTATCTGTAACTCGGCTGCACGGGTCCGCCAGGTCACATCTGCCGTTGATGAAGGACTCCAATATGCTCATAAACAGCAGGAACTGGCCGGAACACGCCGGTGCCATCGACGGGCCCACCTCTCGGATCGGACACGCACATTGCTGTAATTGGGATTAGATAACATTTAAGTAATCTGCTTCGTCAATCTATTACTGTTGAACTTAGAATGAGAAGTATTAGACCATAGTCCACCGCGCTGGCCAAGTGCGTATTGGTAGACTTCACATACATTCAATTTTTTTTAAGCTATTGCATAGCTTTTATCGCGGGCTTTGAGCGCGGCGACCGAATCGAGAAATTCCGTAACGAAAATAAGTAACACCTTTCAACAACTCCGTTGCCTGGAGACTTGATATCCAACTATCAAGTCTCCAGGCAACCGAGTTGTTGACTGTCAATAGAAAAATATGGATATAATCGAATAAAGTATTATTTTACATTCCTTATTATTTTATTTGATATTGGCTACGAGATGTCGAATGAACTAAAAAACAATAAGGAAATACGAGCCACATTACGTGGGTTAATGAAACGAACCGAAAATTACATTTCGGGAATAGAAAAAATTGACATTGAAGAAATAAATATACGACTGAATTCTTTGCAAGAAAATTTGAACAAACTCTACGCGATTCAAGAAAAAATTGAATGGCTTACAGAAGAAGAAAATTTAGAAGAGGAAATAAAATACAGGTACGATTTTGAAGAAATATATACAAAGCTAAAATTTAAATTTTTGATTGTACAAAACAGAAAATAATCGGCTAATACCTGAATGTTCTTTTATATCAGCAAGAGCGGAAGTTTATTTGATAAACTGTTAACTGTCAAGGCACGCTTGAGACGTACACCTAATACAAAAGAGTTATCACCTTATCAGTTAATGTTCGGCAGAGAGGTAAGAACCTATATGCCTGCCTTATTTAAGAAATCCGCCCCACTATCCAGATTACATTACAATGCACCGCCATCGCAGGAGTTCGGACAAGGTGATAAGGTACAAGTCCGCAGTTACACCAACCCAAGAGTTAAATGGGAGTTCGGAGTCGTCATCCGAAGATTAGGTAGACTCCATTATGAAGTCAGAACTGAAAATGGCATACTGGTGCGCCGTCACCTTGACCAAATGCTGCCGGCGCCCCTGGTGGTGTAAGTGAAAATAGCGGTGGAGGACTGTTGGATATCAAGTCTCCAGGCAACCGAGTTGTTGACTGTCAATAGAAAAATATGGATATAATTGAATAAAGTATTATTTTACATTCCTTATTATTTTATTTGATAACCTTAATTCGTCAACTTGAACACAGATGGCAGTAATACACATTTTTTTATAATCCGTGCAGAAATCTTAAAATTGCGTGAAGTATATTTTATATTCCCATTATAAAATTCAAAATTATATTACCATATTATCCAAATAATATGTTTTATCAACATAAGCTATGTTGAATTCTGGATTGATAAAATAACGTAAAAGAGTGTTTGTTATTTTTAAACGTACAATTACAACTGACAGACTTGACAGCACAAAATCAAAACGCCATTATGATTTATGGTACAAATAATTTGTGTACAAAGTGTTTTAAATATGAATAAACAAAGTGCATTTATGAATGAAAAATGCGATGTACCTGTAACATTCGGCCAAATGTCACAGGCACATCGCATTGATCCATTTATATTGCTGGTTGTTAATACTTTACGTCACTTATTAAATACTTTTATATCACGGCGTGCGTAAATTGACGTTTTACGCACGCTTCGCGTGCGCAAAACCCCCATTTCCGACCCCGTAATATAAAATTTTATACAACACGCGGACGAAAAATGTTTTTCTGACTCGTGTGATTGCAGTCCTCGCCTGCGGCTCGGCCTGCAAACTCACACTTGTCAGAAAAAAATTTTTCGTCCTCGTATTGTAATGTACTATTCTATTTTATATTTTAGAATGTTCAGTCTTGCTTGGAGTTATGAAATGTCAGCTAATATTTGCAATGTCTTATATAATAGAGATATGATAAAATAGTGGATAAAGATGTATTCATGTAAATGTTGATGATTATGGAAGAATATATTGTATTTCTGGAATTCCTTCTGAGCGTTTTCATAGCATAAAAAATGCTATGCAATAGCTTTACCGCGGCAGTCTCTGAGTGCCACACGTATTTTTTTGGACAGGTATGATAGTTTCAAGCTTAAGTTGCAAGTGATAATTATTTCTAATACGCACATAACTAAAAAATTAGGGCTGCGTGCCTGGGATTTGAACCTCAGACCCCTCGATCGAGAAGCAGAGTTTCTTAACCACTAGGCTATCACTGCTTTTTACCGTGGTAGTCCACCGTGCTGGGCACATATTTATGATGCATATCCATACTGATAATAATGGCTGCGCAAATGTTCTCTAGTGTCATGTCATAAAAATAAAATCTCTACATCGCCACCTATTGGGTCTAAAAGTCTCCTATTTTTCATAGAGATAAGCGGTTTCTAATTTGCGTGTACGAACTCAAACGTTTGGAAGATTTCTGTGATAAGCAAACACAATGACACGTGTT
The DNA here is from genome assembly GCA_014595695.2 of Epargyreus clarus clarus. Classification (NCBI taxonomy): domain Eukaryota; kingdom Metazoa; phylum Arthropoda; class Insecta; order Lepidoptera; family Hesperiidae; genus Epargyreus; species Epargyreus clarus. Next base: position 344,701 of record JACTTY020000085.1, on the reverse strand, counting down.
TTAAGGATATTCTACCCATTAATACAACCTTTACCTATTAGAAAAATAGATAACCAGATTATTTACCCTAATATATACAAATAACTACGTTTAATTACTAAATCCGCGAAAATCCTAAAATTATTTCAAACATTGCCAAATATGTACAAAATAAAAAAACCTAATATCTATAACATACGCTTCCACATTAAACGATACTTCAGGGTTTATATTGTTGGAAAAACCACAACATTAATTTTTGTCTTCATTAGAGTTGAGCAAAAAAAGTTATAATTGTCTTTATGTTTATGGATTAACTAATTACTAACTACCACAAAGATATGACGTAGTAAGGCATAACTTTACTTGTATGTACTAGGTACCAACCAACAGTATAATTGAATATAAAGTTAAAAAGTTCTCAATATTTTTTTATTGACGACTCGCGTAACGAAGCGGTCACCGGTCTCACGCACAAAGGGTCCCGGATTCGACCTCCGGCCAGACAGACATCTGAATGATGAATTTAGATATCTCTTCAGGGTCTAGATGTTTATGTATTCGTCTTTATAAGGTGTTTTTTATATGACATTTTTAATATATTTAAATGGCTCTTAATGAAGCATGAAACAGTTTTAAAATCAATTTATTTAGCATTTATACGTTTATACACAAAATAAGCAATTGTAATTGATATAATTCGTTTATTACCAAATCCAAATTAATATTCAAAAAAATCTTTATAATTAATAAATATAAATAAATACAAATATAAAATACCTATTTAATAATACCTACAAGCTAATTTATTTAAAAATGTATTATTTCCATGTTATAAAACACAATGACAAGGCAAGACTTCGGTTAATTTTAGCTACGATAAGGAAATATCCGTTTCAGATGAGTTTCCACTACAATCAATCATCACAATGCACTTATTGCAACGTTGATTATAATTATACAACTATTCACAATCTGATAAAATACTGAGAAGTGTTCATAGAAAAATGTCATTACGCAAGCCGTAATTGAAGATGAAATCTATTTCTATTGTCGTGATATAAATCGATTGAAATATTTAATTTAGTGTAATTGTTTGATAATTATTTCCATCCTGATGAAACATAACTTTTTATCATATTTATTTATTTTGTATCGAATCATTTTATTTACTTTTTAAGAACTTAACAACCAATTTAATTTTAGATAAAAATATATTTACAATACCTATATTATAACTATATTTATGTACATATATATAATATATATTAATATACACATAAATAATTAACACAAAACGCTTATAAATAAATTTTCGTGCAAAGGTACTGCTTATTTCTAACGAAATAATAATTCTCTGTTTGAAACGTGGAATATCAATCGGGGAGTCCCAGGTTCAATACCCAGACACACAGACACACCTATGATTTTTCAAAATTATATGCGTACATATTAAAAATTAATGGTCACTTGTTCAAACGGCGAATCGTGAGGAAACCAGCAGCCTGAGCCGTTTAAAGAATCTGAAAGGTGTGTAAAGTCTACAAATTCGCACTTGGCCAGCACGATGGACTATGGCCTAAACCTCTTTTACTTAGAGAGGAGACACGTGCCCAACGATGGACGGTAATGGGTTGACGAGAGATTTATACAAAACTACCCGGCAAACTTTGTACCGCCTCAAAATCTATTTATCAAATATATTCCATATAAAATATAGCCTATGTTACTCGTGGATAATGTAGCTTTCGAATGGTGAAAGAATTTTTAAAATCGGTCCAGTAGTTTTTGAGCCTATTCATTACAACCAAACAAATAAACAAAGTTTTCCTCTTTATAATATTAGCGTAGATGTAATTGCATAAGCGTTAATTAAAGAAGAAATCTATTTCTATTGTCTTTAAGAATCTGTTTCATTTTCAAACGCTTCAAATGTTTTATTTATTATAATTGTTTGATAATTAGTTCCATCCTGATGAAACACAAGTTTATATCATAATTAGTGTTTCCTTTGCTATATGATACGATGCTAAGTACTATTCCTATTACCATAATGCATAAAAAAATGTTACATAGGATTTTTCCATATGGCTAAGTGGATTAGTTTGATGCTTATATTATTTATTATTCCTTAATGACTGTGTGATATCCGGCTATCTTCATGTATGGTATTATATGCTCCATAAAACTTTTTTATTAACATACGAGATTGTTATATAAGTTGTAAATAATCCCACAAGTGGGCTTCATATCCGTTATATTACAAATACTTTGAAATGTAAAGCTTCTAAGCTTGGCACTAGCACGTAGTACCCAATTTGTAAAGCTTATCATCAGCTCATCTGTATCTTAGGTAGCCACTTAATGTAAAACAAATCATGTTAAAATACAATCACTCATTTTACTAATGTTCTTTAGTGTCAAACTTTTTACGTAATTTTAACCATAAAACATTATGAGTTAGTTAAAAAACCTAATTGAATAAGCCACGAGTCATGAAATAATTGTTAATAGCAAAATTTAAATGATGGCTTAATGTCTCGTAATCATCATTTGTTCCAACAAGTGTTGAAGATCTCACAAAAAGCCCGAGGTCACACACTAAACGCTGGCAAAAACTTTGAATTGTTTGTATACGTTCACAAAAAATATATGTTGTCAACCGGAAATAGGACAATTAGTGACGTGTTATATGTTTGAGATGTATAGTCTTAATATATAAATCACGCGTATCAGTTTATGTATTGTATGTATGTATTATCTTCGTGTCTGTATTCGAGCACGCATCGAAATTATTTGAATAAAATTTCGTGACTGTTTGTTTAGTTCCTGGATAAAAAATAGGATACTTTTGCAGCCAATAGGTGGCGCTGTTCTGAGATCTATTTTTTGTGGCAAGACAACGTCTTCCCGATCCGACTAGATTCAAAAATAATAAATTACACGCTAATTTTTACACCATTTACATTTTATTTACCACATACCGTGTAATAAATATAAGAGTAGGTACCTAATACATTACAATTACTTCTTGGTAAAGTACCTATCATTATGTAACGTAGCACATATTATAATATTTTAATGTTCATATTTCAATGTAGAGGTTATATATAATATTAATTACAAACTTATCCTAAGATTTTGTAAAGACCTTAAAATTTAGTTTTAAAGATCTATAGATGAAATATTAACATATTTACCTCGGCTGCCCTTATCATTTTAACGCCTTCTAAAGTACCTGAAATATAACATTTTATTATATTATTCGAAACATTAGCTTGACTTTTAGAATACCCGTGGTGCAACAAAAGCCACACGTGCTAGTAGAGGCGCAGTGCGGTGCGTCACTTATCGATAAACGATTATTATCGATGCAAATATAACGTAATATTTATACGCCAGATATTGATTATATATGAATATGGTAGAACTCCATGTGATTTGAATCCAGCACCACCACCGCTACACCTATTTCTATCTAATGACAGCAATGTTAAGCGCTGCTGTGTTCTGGTTTGAAGGGTGCGGTAAGAGAGAAATTATTTTCCGAGGCGTTCCAGTTTAGTCCGTAGGCGTAGCGGCGCATCTGTGGCCGACCTTAGGTAGGAATATCTAATCCTATCTGAGGTTAATTACAGGTGTCCATGGGCGGCAGTGACCACTTACCATCAGGTGGACTGCATGCTCGTCTGCTACTCCTATATTGTGAAAAAAGAAAAGTGCAAGCGAAGATTTAATTTTATAATGTATTCAGTCTCACATTTCATTCATTTTGTCAAAGAATAATTATTATAGAACTACATAATATGTAAATAATTTACCCGCATACTTTTATTAAGGATGGATAAGCCATTTTTTATTAGGTGAACTTAAACCTCACGTCCTCGTAAGTGTTAGAAATGTTTAACAGTCACCACATTGGGAACACACGTCCAATTCATCGGTAAGCAGTAAGGTAAGGAAAGCGTAATATTTCTATAGGCATATTAGCATAAAATGTAAATACGATTGTTGGAACAAATAAAATTGGTTTCGTTCGTTCAAAGGCTGCTAAGACCCTTGTCTCATCTTTGACGCAATAAGTATAACATTTTTTTTTTATAATATACGAGTAGCAGACGAGCATGCAGTCCACCTGATGGTAAGTGGCTACTGCCGCCCGTGAACATCTGTAATCAACCCCAGATAGGATTAGATATTCCTATCTGAGGTCGGCCACAGATGCGCCGCTACCCCTGAGGACTAAGCTGGAACGCCTCAGAAAAGTCTGTCTCCCTTACCACACCCTTCAAACCGGAACACAGCAGCGCCTAACACTGCTGTTATTAGGTAGAAATAGGTGTGGCGGTGGTGTCGCCGGAGTCGAACCACAAAGGGTTCTACCACCTTCGAATAACATAATAATACCGTTGTAAAACAATAGTGAAATTAAGTACGAGTAGTTCGATCGATTGAAAATACATTTTCTTAAGGTAAATCCTTTGTGTCTAATCCAGGAGCACTTCTTCTATTTATGCCTAACAGCAGTGTTAGGCGCTGCTGTGTACTGATTTAAAGGGTGTGGCAAGGGAGGCATAATTTTCAGAAGGTTCCAAATTAGTCGTAAGGGGTAACAACGCATCTGTGGCCGACCTCAGATAGGAATCTCATCTGGGATTGATTACAGATGTCCATGGGCATTTTTTTTTCGTCCACTAATATTTTATTCCTACGATTTGGTAACTTTTTAACATTTGATTTAATCTTAACATTTTATTCCATCTTTTTTTCGCTGGAAATAAAACACAATCCTTAGGTAACGGTCGTAAAGACACGTATAAAGTGACGACTGAGAAATAGCGATACAATCCGTTACGTCCGTGAACTTGAAGCCTAAGATGTGACTGCATTTCTATATTTGATGGGTATTTTTGTCTATGACATAGATAAGTATAGATATCTCACCGCCTTGTAATTGAAGAAAGCCATTAAAAGGCTTGAACGGCTGACAATTCTGTCAGCCGTTTAATGGCTGTCATGGTGTAATTTATGAGGAACAATACATGCGCAGTTAAGTAGTGCAAATAAAAAAAGAATGTGCGGAGGAATATCGTTTCATTCGTAAATGATCCAAAAACTATTTTTTTTTAATATTCTTCAAATACGAAAATAGATGACAGTGACAATTTCAATTGTCAAAACTGGTTACATTTTCTTGTTAGCAGTGAGTAATCTTTACTAATCTGTGGTCTATGTGGTATATATTTATTTTTATTGACTATAACTAAAATAAGTAAGCAAGTATGTCAATATGATTTGACTGAAAATATGTATAATTTGTCTCCAAACCTTATTTATTTAAATAAATGTATGTTATTTACTTATTAAAGTAGAAAAAAAAATAGAAATGTTGTTGTATTTCCAAAATTTTTAATATTTAAAACTGGCACAAAACTGTTTTAATATATAACACTGGCACAAAACTGTTTTAATATATAACACTGGCACAAAACTATTTTCGTAATAATGTTCATAAAAAGAAACATCGTAAAAATAATGTTAGAAAAAACAAATGAAGAAGTCACCTAAATGTTTTTCGGCGTATAAAACTGTTTCAAATTTTAATATGCAATTATTTGTTATTTTATTACAAATAGCAAATCAGTAAATATTTTATGCAAACGATAAAAAGTTTTTTTTGATATAAAAGTAGATTGATGTAAAGATCACACACACCGTACTTTTAAACTCTAGTGAAATAAGTAAATATAAATTGTAAAAAATATTTTTTATAAGTACCTACAAACAGATAAAAAGACCGATTACACAAGGTAAGTACTTAGATACTTTTCAATGCGAATAATATCACGAAAGATGCAATGAAAATGCAAGTATGACTCCTATCTTATTTGGATTTGATGATAGATTGTCGTGGACTGCTTTTATAATATAAAAAAACGAGTATACCTAATGTATCTTATAAATACTATTCTGTCTTGTTTTGTATGGAGTTACAGATGTCTATGAGCGATATAAAGCGATATAACCACTTACCATTATTTGGACACCATTTATTTTCAACTTTTTTATTATCACGAGATAGAGCCCTGTAATAGACGGACAGACAGCGGAGGCTTAGTAATAGGGTTCCGTTTTTACTCTTCGAGTCATAGATTAGTAAAGATACTTCGCCGCCTTGAAATTGAATGAAGCCACAAATGGCTTATTAGTAAGTTCTTTTTTTCTAATTCTTGACAAATAAAAACATTTTAAAGAAAATTTACGAATAAATAACTAATACTGCGTAATTTACATAATAAATAAATAATTATTTCAAATATTTTAGCACGGAGACGTGGCAAAACTTTTTTACGCAACTATTTCAATTCTCAAAACTGGGTACATTTTCTTGTTAGGAGTGAGTAATCTTTACTAATCTATGCTTCGAGTACGGAAACCTAAAAATACTAAATTATTATGAACATGACTTTATTTGATATTAAGAACTTTGTATGCATGTTGCACTGTCGCTAACTGGACATGGTGCGGCACACCCAATTCAATCACGATTGTAAACCAGATACAAAATACTGCGTATTGATCGCTGATTGGAAAAAATAAGTCACAAGTCTTCTATAAGAATACTAAATACCATGAGTATCATGCCGGCTAAAAGAAGATTTGCATAGTTCAGTAATAAGTAAAACCTACTAGGTATTTAAAACTTATTGACAACTTACGAACATAAGTATTTGTTGAATATTTTTCCCGTGGTGTTTTGCTTCGCCATTTAAATATTACATATGTTATATTTTCTAATTCCTCGAAAATAAGAGGCGCATTGTTTTATCTCATATGACGTGAGTCTGTTGAATAATTAAGTTAGATTTTTATATTCTGTTCTTTATTTTCAAATATTTAAGGAAGTACTTGCCACGAACAAGGAGTTGTTCATCTTTTACGTTATCTACTACAGACGTTACTGCAATTGCAATATTTGTACATTACTCATTCTTCATACATCCTTTTCGATATTGTCATAAGGTGCGTTTTATTGATATTATGTTGTGACAATGAATTGCAAATTATGACAAGATCACGATTTTTTGCACTGATTTAAAATAAATCGTTAATAATTTACTAACATTTCTTTATAAATTAGCTAACCAATTACTAGAAATTTATATAAGTGAGCAATTTTCTTTAGCTATAAACTAATTATATTTTATACTCGTAAATCGTTTAAAGACTGGTTTTAAGTTTAATAATAATTACGAATGTAATTAATAAAAATATTTTAAATTTAAAATTGGTTAATTAGTATGGTAGTAATTACCAACGCATGCTTAAATGAATAAAAGTAAGAACTAAAATACACCACTTGTTCCAATCCCTGATTTTTCAATTTGTTACATAATAATATATTTTTTAATAAATTGATTATTTTATATTTTTTTGCAATTCAAATTTGTCACGCATTAAAAAATAATTAAAGAATTCGACATACCCGACGAACGATAAACTATCACAGCAATATCACAAGCACGAAATTAAAATTTAAAAAATTATAAATACATTAAAATTTAAATTAAAATAAAATATTTTTATTTTTGTGTAGCGCGGATACGATGCGCGCTCGCGGGGACGCGCGGCCGAACGCGATATGCGCACACGCGACTTTTGTTTATAAGGAAGATGGGTCAGCGGTATAGCGTCACCGTAACAATACATATAATTCCTAAAACTACTGAACCGATTCTAAAAACTTACGTAATTGGAAATCTTATTGAGTTTTTGTAAAGTTATGCCTTTTGTTTTTTAAAATTTTGATAACCGTTGGGTATTAATAGAGATTATATTAGTAGACCTACTTACGCTATAAAGTCAAATTAAAAAAATAAAGTCACCATTAAAGCTTCTCAAAAATATTGACAATTGTGATATCATAAACACCAGAACACTAGTTAGACACTATTAAATAAGATTACGAAATAAATTGAGATCTGATTGCCTATTCCTTAACCCATTTCAATATTTTTCAAGCTTTTTCGATCATTTACATGTGAGTTAAACATTTTTTAAGCAATTTATACATTATCCTACCAATACAAAAATCCTTTCACCCACAATTGATGTAAACTGTATTTGTTAAATATAAAATAATCCCAACGGCATCTACGAGTACCTATACGTTGCTGATTCACTGACCCGCATAGTGCTAACTCTGTTGCATAATAAATGTTTTCATTTTCAACAATAAGGTTTTTTTCAACAATACACCTTTCCTTATTTAAATTTTCAATGAAATATCATCAGATGCCTCTAGATAATCAGTCGCTATGATGGTCAGTGCTCGACAAATGACAGAGATGTACAAAAATATCTGGATAAGATAATTCCCAAAAGTTGTACAAAGTGTTTTTTTAAACAAACGAAACGAAACAGAAGCATAAAAATAAATACCCACCTCTCGCTGTTTTCAAAAATATGTCATAAATAACCGAGTGAAAGTTAATGCAATTGGACATTTTAAAAAGTATCTTTACAATTGAAGGCGCACTGTCAAAACTTTTACTTGTAATAAATAAGGGTTTCAAGATAATCAAAATAAATTGATAACGAGTTTCTTCCCGTGGTTCTGCCTTTATGCGGTTGTTCGAGCTGTATATGTGATGCAAACTCTACATTTTTTCGAAGTAATAAACATAATGATTATAAAATAACCTCGACTGTTTAATAATTCCTATGCGTCACTCACATAATTTAGACGAAACCAACCAATAATATATGTCAAGCGTGGAATGCGTGGAGGGACTTAAATAAATATGCTCGAAAAACATTACCCTCCGCAGCCAGGTAAATAGCAGTATTTTCCCTGTTTACCCATATTCTTATGTGCAAATTCTGTGATATATATTTTTAGTCATTCCCTTAAACTCTGTCCAAAACGTTAAAATTGATTCGTTACGAAATGGACCGACAAACATTGCAATTTTATTATATACAATATAAATACGGCGGCAGCTACATACGAAATGCAACTATCAATGCCAATATCGCGTTTTTGACTCATAATTCTTATGAGATAAAGTTGAAAGTAAACCATTTATTTGTATTCAGGGAAATTGAATACTTATTCATTTAGTAAGTGCATAGCAAGATAACGTTATAAGTGATCGTATAAAATTTGACCCAATTTCTTCTCAAAATATTTTATTTTATGCCAAGCTCTCGATTCGCTTGGCTACCTTGGCAGTGACAGTAGCCGTGAACTTCGAGATGCATTGAGGTCGACACAACAACGAACACGCCGAACATACCAAATTATTCATGATAATTGTAATCCTCAGTAAAACATGGTAATTTAAGTATTTTTATAACAAGGAAACAAACGAGCCTGCAGTCTATTTGATGGTGGTGCCACTTAGATACTTGTAGTCATCTCCCATAGATTAGTAAGGATTACTCACTCCTAACAAGAAAATGTACCCAGTTTTGAGAATTGAAATAGTTGCGTAAAAAGTTTTGCCACGTCTCCGTGCAAAAATGTCCCCAAAATATTTGAAATAATTATTTATTTCTTATGTAAATTACGCAGTATTCGTTATTTATTCGTCAATTTTCTCTAAAAATGTTTTTATTTGTCAAGAATTCAAAAAAAGAACTTACTAATAAGCCGCTTGTGGCTTCACACGGTTTCAAGGCGGCGAAGTATCTTTACTAATGTATGTCATCCCCAGACAAATTTAAAGTATTATTCTGCGTCTGCGTTGCTTTCCTTAAAGACGCTTCGGATAAGTACTCGTGTGTCTCCCGTGCCACTTCAAAACAAAACACAGAAGCGTTTGACACTGTTGTTTTAGTCAGATACCAGTGTGGCGGTTCTTCCAAACTCGAACTACAGATTTCTACCACCATCATAACTTAATATAGGTATAACAGTATAACAGAAATATTGTTTATGTATTTAATGAATGCTGTCGTTCACGGACAAGTAAGTTAGCGTAAAAATCCACCAATATATCAACCATCCAGGTCGACCGTTCTCGATGTCAACTTAAGGTCCTTTATTTCCAAGGTCCATCGATTCTCTTAGTGATGGTCCATTGTTAACTTAGCATGTTAATATATTCTGAATGCTATGATGATAGTTCATCTACAGATACGACTATTTAAAAATGCTTGACAACGAGTATTTTTTTACAAATAAATTCGTTTTAGTAATCGAATATGTATACGGGAAATTGTTTAAAAAGTGAAAACTGGAAAGTTACTGTTTTACCGACTTTCCAATGGTAAGTAGGTACATAAGTGCTCTCAGTGGAATAGTGGGTGATCGACCTGCCTATCCTTCCTCTATCACACGAATCTCTGATTTAATCGCTAGTTTCGTGGATTTTTGTCTTCTGTAATTTTTCAAAATTAACCCAAGGCCGTAGTTACATGTATTCGGGGTATACATTTCGTCAATCTGTCTTATTTATGCCTATAATATTATCTTTCGATTCTATCATTTCAAAAAATATTAAGTATATAGCTACATTAAGATTTAACACGGTTTAAATGTGGAATTGAAATAATAAATTCCTTATTAGATAATTAGACTTCCATAAATTATTTTACAATAATCACATTATCATGTCAACGATGATAGTTCGCACTTATCTCCTCAAGTCATCTTTTGGATGACTTGAGGAGACTCAGTACCATCATCGATGCAGTAAACATTACTACATTAGATATGGATAATTTGAGTTGATAGCAGTGATAGCCTAGTGGTTAAGAAACTCGGCCTCTTGATCGAGGGATCCGAGGTTCAAATAACAGGCACGCATTTCTGATTTTTCAAAAGTTATGTGCGTATTGCAAATTAATTATCACTTGCTTAAACGGTGAAAGAAAACATCATGAGGAAACCTACATACATGAGAACTCAAAAGAATCTTGTCAAAGGTATCTGAAGTCTACCAATTTGCACTTGGCCAGCGCGTTGGACGATAACCTAATCCTTCTCATTCTGAGAGGAGACCTATGCCCAGCAGTAGGACAGTAATGGTTGTTGTTAATAATGATGATATTGATAATATGCACACGTTTATTCCATTCAATGTCAAGTTAATTTAAATATATTATTTTTATTAAATCATAAAACGTAACATTTTATATGAGGCAGATTTTATTTTTATACGTTTGATAATAAAGTGATTTACTTTTTGTGGAATTGATTACTACAATAAAAACCCATATAAACATTCCATATAATTCTACAACCAAAGCTAACTAATACTGTAGTGTATTATTTTGATGTTTCCATAACAATATAACAATAATTGTTTTAAGGGTTCCATACCCAAAAGGGTAAAAACGGTACCCTATTACTTAAGCTTCCGCTGTCACTTAAAAATTTCACAGAATGTACATAATGTTACTGTTTACTGCTAATGTACAAGCATTAGAAATAAAAATATCTTCAAGATAAATGGGGGTCGCCATAGAAGATACAGCTTTTTTCGGCATTTTTCGCTTTTTCTAATGAACCGTAATAAGTAGATAAACAATTCAAAATTTCACAATGCATTTATTTCTATGGCTAGAATATGGCTATGATAACAAATACCAAAAATACAAAAACAAACTAAAATTTGGTGGCACGGAACTCTCCGTTTGCAAGTTCGACTCGCATTTGACCAATTATTCCCTACTAGTTTTTGCCCGCGCCTTCGCCAGCGTTAATAAATATAACATACTAACATACATAAAACTAAAAATTCGTACCTTCAACTTTGCTAAAGATCATCACTTGATCAAATGCATAGTTTACGATTCAATCCTTACTAATATCGATTTAAATAATCGATGTTTTAGGTTCAAAAGATCGATTCTCCGATTAATCGATCTTACATCGCCATCCCTAGTTCCCGTGGGATTTCCGGAATAAAAACTATCCTAAGTCCGTTCTCGGGTCTCAGACTATCTTTGTACAAAATTTCATTAAAATCGGTTCAGTGGTTTAGGCGGGAAGAAGAGACGACCAGACAGACAGACAGAGTTACTTTCGGATTTATAATATTAGTAAGGATAAGGATTTCAGTAGAGAAAGTAAAGTAAAGTTTATTCCGTATTTAATAATATAAGACCTTAAGGGCCGATTTTTCAATTCTGAAATTACTCTCCAGATACTTAACTGAAGTGTAAAATTAACTGGCTGTTTAACAATGGAGGATTAAATATTTTCAATTTTTCCATCATTTTTTATCCGAGCAGTAGCTATCTATCTGTTGTCTATGCATTTCTGTTGCTAATTTCACTCTAAATGTACGCAAGCGAGATGCACATTGCACATATACAATCACTGCAATGTTCGACTGAAACAAGGCAGAAAATGATGTTTTACTTTGAGAGTGACATACATATCAAAAGGGACATCAATTGTGTTTGTTGGTGGATATTCACGGCTTGGTGTTCGTTTCTTTATTTGTGTATCGTGGTTAAACGAAACAAAAATGAATATGAAAAACGTGAACGATCTTGCGGTGAAAAGCAAAATGACCCCAGAACTAAAACCAACCAAAGCCAGCGTTACAGAAAGACTTGATGATTAAGTGCTGCAAGGCCTGAACTAGTGCATCTTCAACAAGAAATTTCTAAAAAAGAACATTTATTTGTTGTTGAAGAGCATGTGTTGAATATACTATACATAAATGTATTTATTTTTACTTTATAAATAAAAAAAACATAAAATAATCAATAGGTATTTATTTTTAAAGTATTACACCAATTAAAAACAATCAATAAGTAGACAATAAATCTCTTCACCTTATTAGTAATTCAAAATATTCAAGTACACGGTACCTTGTGTTAGAAGTACTGTTTGTTCCCTCATTGTCAGCATATTCTGCTGAAAATACTGGTTGTGGTGGTATCATTACCTCGGGGTCTCTAGAAGGCTCTCCCTCATGTTGACTGCGTGCCATATGCAATATTGCTACAGTCACAATTATATCTTGCGCTAGAGGTAGGTTACATGTAAGTCCAATTTAAAACTTAGAATAGGGAATCTCCACTTCTATACACCAAAGCTATAAAATCTCCGCTCTGTATATTTCTATAAAATCTCTGCTCTGTATATTAGACCCATACAATTGTTCAACTCGAGTACGGGGATTGCTGAGTAGGCTCAATAAGTAATTATTTAAGAAATAACCACTATCTCCGAGCACAATTCCATCATCAAAGTCACCATTATCACCGCAATATTACATTAACAACATCAAATGACACATCACATAACCACAAAATGTCATTTAAAACTGATAGATAAATCTTAACTGGCCCTCCAAGCAACAGATAACTTTATTCTTCAGTTAGCGGTTTTATTCGACTGATAACCTCTATCTGATTATTGAAAAATTAAAAATCGTATTATCTATCAAATCAATTTTATTCGATAGATAAAGTCCACAAACTGAGGATTGAAAAATCGGCCCTAAGTATAGTATATTTATAAATGGATATTAAAATTTCATTGAATGTATCCATAAATGTAAGGACGTTAACCCCTTTTAACAGCTGTTATCGACTTGATCATCGAGTAGTAAATTAATAATATGGGGTCTGGCTATAAATTCTGTTAGATGCATCCTAAATGCTGTTAGATTGATGATTTGTACATATTTATAATAATAATAATGCCATAAATTTAATCTTTTGTTTCTTTTTAAAGCAGTTTGCAAATTTATGAAACCCCAGATTAAGATTAATTGTATCTTACTCGTAGGTGCTATGAACACTGTCCCTGTAGTTCCGGGACTAGAATAGGGCTACGGTATCCCCTGCCTGTCGTAGGAGGCAACTAAAAGGGGGCTTCCGGGGTTGCGGACGGCAAGAGTGGGAGCTCGAACCGTCCAGCAAGCGACCCCGGGAAGGACGGCGGTATGTGTGGTCGCATACCGTCGTAAACACTACGTAGTGTGGGAGGAGCGAAAACTGCTCCCCCAGGGTAGAGCCCGTTGGGCATCGCGCTTGGAGGGCTCCGGTTGTGTTCCGTTGGAGATCCCGGAGTTCTCCGACAAGCGTTGAGGACGGCCACCGGGGGGGTTTAGTGCGGTAAAAATCCCACATAACCCGGCGTCGCTCCCACGTCGTCGGGTACCTTTGGAAGGTTTCCCCCTCGAGAAGAAAAAAAAAATGGTGCTATGAACACACATAATGACGTCAGAGCCAAAAAAACTAAATTTTATATTTTTTTTACTAAGTTTGTCTAATCTCCAATGTACGACTGTGCAATTTTATTTAACAATATATTAATTGTAATACTTTGTCTTCAATTTTATTTTTCATATAAATAATAGGAACCTGACGCTTTAAACATTTTTTTATATTTATTCCTAATATACGCGATGAACGCGGTATTATGGGTGAGTCATACACATAAAAAGTATGGGAATGTCTGCGGTCGTCATGAATGTCTAGTGGAACACGGTTATGACATAACGACCTGTGACGTAGATGTAAAATCGTAAATTACTTTATATCACGGCGTGCGTAAATTGACGTTTTACGCACGCTTCGCGTGCGCAAAACCCCCATTTCCGACCCCGTAATATAAAATTTTATACAACACGCGGACGAAAAATGTTTTTCTGACTCGTGTGTTTGCAGTCCTCGCCTGCGGCTCGGCCTGCAAACTCACACTTGTCAGAAAAAATTTTTTCGTCCTCGTATTGTAATGTACTATTGTCATTGTGATACAAACTACGCTGCAATACTACAAAGTTGTAAGAATTTATTGCTAATGTGTGTAAATATGAATACAATCTATGCTAAAAAAATGTAAATAACGGATAATATTTACCAGTGTGATTCACTTTTAATTGTGAAAGTCATAGAAAAGTATAGATATCTCACCGCCTTGTAATTGATGAAGCCATTAAATGGCTTAAACGGCTGATAATGATGTCAGCCATTTAATGGCTAACGTGGTGTAATTTACGCGGAATAATGCCGACATGCGCAGTTAAGACACGAAATCTAAGAAAAAGTGCGGAGAAATATCGTTTCATTCGTAAATGATCTAAAAACTACATTTTTTAAATACTTTTCAAACACGAAAATAGAGGACAGTGACAATTTCAATTGTCAAAACTGGTTACATTTCCTTGTTAGGAGTGAGTAATCTTTACTAATCTATGGCGAAAGTGAGGAAAAACCTGTTTATAAGTACCATAGGTTTATACTTATAACAAGACTCAAAATAAAAATAAGTTTTAATGTGTTTTGAAACCCCACTTTTACGATTTACAAGAAGCTTTTACTGTAAACTGATAACATTTTGTCAAATTATTTCGATTTATACAAACAGATAAAATTTTGTCAACTGAACGATTATAAAACTTGTCTTATTTGCAATAAAACAAAAATAAAAACAAGTGATTCGATAAAAAATCAAGTAGCCAATGATGATTTTCGAGCACTCAGCGACAGATAACAAGGTAAGCATGACAATGACATAATCGATTAGTATTCAACGATTTTGCATGGGAATCGCTTGCCGATGTCAAATATCAGTGTCGATACCCTTAACACGTGTTCTCGATTATAAATCACTTGTTTTCGAGATCTAGATCTACTACATATTAATTGGAGAAAATTAGATTTTTATATATACGAAAGGAATAAATATATTAAACTGATTTGTCTTATATATTAAACTATTTTTATAATGATGCTGATATTGTTATTACATAGTGCAGTATTAAATAGCAATAGTAAATAATTCTGCTTTTTTAAGATTTCTTAGCACTAGAAAATTAATAATAATAATGGTATCGTGTATGTGTGTATCCTTCTATGTATACAGGACACACAGTAAATTAGTAGTTTTTTGTTGAATTTAAGTTCTTATAACCAGATAAAAATATTGTTGTGAAAAGACACCCATACCCCGCAGTCCCTAAAATAGGCAGCAGCCACATTTTAACATGTACACAGAATAACAACAGTTTAATGGTATCTTATTGAGATATTACGAGAATAAATCGACAATATGTCGTAGGGGCAAACAAGGTAGGTCAACGACTTTCACAACCGCAAATAATTCTGATCATTCTGATGCACACCTCACCTCGTACTTGTTTTTGTAAAAATGTCACAATTTCGCTATTGTCGATATGTATACGTACTGCTGTACTTGTAGTATATTTATTGGTCCTACGTAATATATTGTATGTATGTGGGCGCGCCGGTAGGTAGATCTACAATGGCATTTCGATTCAACTAATTTAACCAATATTTATAAAAATATAGTTAAAATAATTAAATGAATAAGCGTTAATGCCACCATAGTAACAATAACACCCAAGCAAAATACCAAACAGTTCAGAGCACCACCGTGCCGTGCCCACTATTGGACAACTTCTGATCTGTTGACAGTTGCGCGCCCCTTTTTTATACCATGATACAGGTAGCCAATTGTTAATACGGAGCGGTAGTTCGAAATGAATATCATGTGATTTTAATAACGGAATATTTATATATATGAAATGAAGCATTCTCCCACACGGCCATTCTGACGAGCAGCCGTTACGGCTCGCGAACAAAAGTTTAAAAAAATCAAATTCAATAATATTAAAGAAGTGGATAAACTACTTTAGATTCGCGGATAATATAGTCTCAATTTTAACCACAGAAGCCAAATCTCATGGTACACAAAACACGTAACTTTAATTGGTTAACCCCATAAACGGTGTCTAATAGTGTAAATAAATGGTCGTGTCACATGAAAAGAACTGCCAAATCACATGGCTGATGTCAAGTCACATGACATCATAAATTCGCTAAGTCACATAGCTTACGTACATAATTGATTATTATCTGAAAAGAATTGCCAAATCACATGGCTGATGTCAAGTCACATGACATCATAAATTCGCTAAGTCACATAGCGTACGTACATAATTGATTATTTCCTGAAAAAAATTGCCAAATCACATGGCTAATGTCAAGTCACATGACATCATAAATTCGCTAAGTCACATAGCTTACGTACGTAATTGATTATTATCTGAAAAGAATTGCCAAATCACATGGCTGATGTCAAGTCACATGACATCATAAATTCGCTAAGTCACATAGCGTACGTACATAATTGATTATTTCCTGAAAAGAATTGCCAAATCACATGGCTAATGTCAAGTCACATGACATCATAAATTCGCTAAGTCACATAGCTTACGTACGTAATTGATTATTATCTGAAAAGAATTGCCAAATCACATGGCTGATGTCAAGTCACATGACATCATAAATTCGCTAAGTCACATAGCGTACGTACATAATTGATTATTTCCTGAAAAGAATTGCCAAATCACATGGCTAATGTCAAGTCACATGACATCATAAATTCGCTAAGTCACATAGCTTACGTACGTAATTGATTATTATCTGAAAAGAATTGCCAAATCACATGGCTGATGTCAAGTCACATGACATCATAGATTCGCTAAGTCACATAGCGTACGTACATAATTGATTATTTCCTGAAAAGAATTGCCAAGTCACATGGCTGATGTCAAGTCACATGACATCAAAAACATTCGTTAAGTCACATAACGTACGTACATAATTGATTATTTCCTGAAAAGAATTGCCAAGTCACATGGCTGATATCAAGTCACATGACATCAAAAACATTCGTTAAGTCACATAACGTACGTACATAATTGATTATTCCCTGAAAAGAATTGCCAAGTCACATGGCACTCGGGTTATTATCAAACATAAACATGACTGTTGGCCAGACAATCATCATATGCAAGACAATCCCGATAACACTGAACTTACAATCCACATACCGTTCCAAAGTTCGCAGGTACTCAAGAGAAACACAAAGTTTTTACCAGATTTTTGACTGTCGATACTGTCATTGCTTCACAGGGTTCACAGTCATCTGACATGTTCAAATAGTTTACTTTCCATAGCACATGTTCTCGTAGTCTGAAAACACATTACATTATATGTATAGTCAATAATTATATACGATATAACGAGAGAGCTCCGCGTTTCGTTCATGGTTTGAGAGTAAAATCTACAGATCTTTTCGTTTGGCTCGCTTAAATCTATGGCATAGTCTTCTGCATCGCCAAACGTACACTGGGTAGACTCCAGATACCCTTGAGAATATATTTCCCGATGTGTAGTTCTTCACGATGTCTTCCTTTACCGAATTTGTTATAATGTGTCTGACTATCTCAGACAGGATTTCTTGTAAATCATTAATGCCTTTTAAGTCAGCTCATTTGACTATGACAGAATTTTATAAGAAACTATTCGAGACCTGCTCAAAACCATGCACGAGTGCTTTTCTTATTTAGAACTGTAAACAAATAAGCTGTAACAAGCATAAAAATAAAAAAGTAAAAGTTAATTTCAAACCGAAAAACCTGATGTCTACAACACAAATGTGTGAAAATAATAATAAAGTGAATTGTCACGTTCAAATAGTTTTAATGTCAACTTTACATACAGTAAAGAAAATATCAGAGCAGCAAGTACTCCGTGGTCGTTATTCTTAATAAAATAATTAAAATACTATTGCCTTACCATAACATGAGCTATAGTTCGTACCGTTCATGTGATGACGTCAAATGCCAACGAAATAACACTCTGAAGTCCACAGTTACATTACAACGAAAACCAGGTCATTAAACGTAAAAAGTTATTGGAGTCATCCTACCTTCATTATATTATTTACCTTATATCATTTTACTTTTACCTTGATTATTACAATTACCTTCGTTTGTGCGATAGGCATTGCTGCAAACAAAGTCTTTACCACACAATAATGATCACACATTGCAGAGTCCAATTTGACAGTAGTGTATGTACTCTTGTCTCTTTTTCTTTTTGCAGTATTCGATTTTTTCGAATTTTATCAGAACTTGCAGTAGGTATATAATTGCTCGTCCGAACCTGACTTTGACTTATAAATCTGCAAAGATATACATTTTAATTCGTAGAATAACAAACAACGGTCAAAACAGTATGAACACAAAATAAAAACGAATATTTTGTGGTATGAACCTCGAGTTCCAATACAATATCTGAAAATAATAGAATTACCTATTTCAATTTAATATAACTCATACGTAACAGTATCTGTTATCACAAGAAATTGTGAATAACTTCCAAAAGTTGTTGTAATTAACCATTTGCAAGAATAATAAGTACCTACAAATACCATTATTTCGTCCCGGATTGATTTATACATAATATTCGCTCACACACAAAAACTTTAAACCAAATTTCATACCTCTAGAAGTAGCAGACGAGCATGCAGTCCACCTGATGGTAAGTGGCTACTGAGGCCCATCAATATCTTCAACACAGCAGAGCCTAACACTGCTGTATGGTATTGGTATTGCCGGACCATAAAAGTTTCTACCACCTTTATAACCTTGATCTGCTTGAGTGTAACGACGACAAAATAATGAATAGGAGAAAAACACGCCGAATTGTTTCGTGTAATATAAACATTGCGTGCGTGAATATTCTGAATTTGTTATATCCACATCCGTATATCTAGACGTAATGTCGTCATCTGCACAGTTACAAAACTAAATAAAATAACAATAAACTCCTTATGTCAATGAATAATTAAAACGTTTAGATTGTTAGCTAGATTACATGATGGTATAGTTGACTTACCACTGTTAAAGTATTCACTAAAGGTACCAACATAATATAATTTCACACGTAAAGTCTAGGATCGTGGTGTACGTCATCTCGAAAGGTATTATTTACTATGACACAAAATAAGAAAGAAGATCCAATAACAATTTAAAGTACTGTAAAACAAGTTCAAACTTTAAGTTATTATTAAAAATACTTGATCGACTCCGAGCGAGGCTGATGAATTGTCTTTATTAAATTAAACCTTTAAACACATTTGACCGATCAAAATGCTTACAGCTTTGCACCATTATGATAACTGTTTTTTTTTTACAGTCAGCTAAGCTTCGATTCTCTTTACTTCTGCATTTTTTTTAAAGTGAATAGCAAGTATTAGTTACACATTATGTCACAAAACAATGTGAAAAACACAGATGACTAAATGTTTATTAATAAGTTATAACTTACGTTAATTCACCTTTTTTTTTTGCCTAGTCCAATACACCATTTGGGGTGATGCGAACGTTACCAAACTCCTTTTCTTCAGCTTTACCTTAATGTATCCTTCGCAAATTGTAACCTTTATCAATAACTTTAAATACACAAATTTGTAAGAGCACAAAGTCGCTTACCGATAAACAACTTACTGACTCACCACCAGAATCTAAATGTTACATTTTTCATTCAATTTTGGTCCACGTCTAAGTCACAAGTCAAGTGTCGTTACAAAACCCCCCAATAAGCAGCTTTAACAGATTCTGGGAACAAGTGCTAGGTAAATATTATTAGATAGCATCCTATTAAATATGACAAGCACTGGTTGAGGGTTTCAATGAGCACAATACAAATGTAACCTATGCATTTGCAATAATAATAAGGCCATCACCGATAGCTATCACGGTGTTCCAGGTGAAACTAGAAATAAAACTTACGATATTCACGGGCCATGGAATTGCGATGGCAAAAAGTATGCTACCTGATTTATCAAACCTTTTACTTCAAAAATAATCTTCATTGTGACTAGTTTTATTTTAAGACTGGGAGTTTATTACGAATGTTAAATGCATTACAACGAATACATACAAAAGATATCAGAACTTGTATTCACAATCTTAAAATATTTTTTTGCAGCGTAATAATTTAAAAGGATATGATCGCTATTCATCTACTTATTTAGCATAAGTAAGCATCGCCTCTTAATGAGTTGCTATAAGCAACGAAACTGTGAAAAGCATAGTTGAAATTACTCGAAATTTTAAAAACCCAAAACATTTCTAAAAAAATGTCGGTACCTACACGTATGATTGTTAATTTTTTCGCGCATAACCAAACATTTTCATATTAGTGATACTTATAATCTTTAACAACTTTCAAAAAGCAAAAAATAGCAAGTTTAACAATCGAAAATATAAAAACCATTGGTTTGATCATACCGGAGCGCCAATCGTTCGCCAATGAATCTCGGCGCAAATGAGTCTTAATTACGTAGACAGTTAACATGGATGATGCGAACCACCTTACACCTTCTCAATTTTCCTACCCAAGCTACTTCACACGCTTGCGGTAGCTAAAATAATGCACATACAATTATTACAACATTTAGACAAACCGTACACATTACTCACGCAACCGGTTCATCGTGTGTTTCACACACAGCTCCTCCAATGTCGAAGGCCTCGTCAATATCGCCTCCATTGCGCGTCCCAGACTGTCGTCAGGAGTACAGCCACGATAAATTCTTCAGTTGAACACGTATGCACTATACACGCGGTTGATTATCTTCTGTTACCGTTACTTTAAAACTATTACGTAATAAAAGGGCGTATCCTATCCCGATTCTGATGTGGGCGCGCCGGTAGGTAGATCTACAATGGCATTTCGATTCAACTAATTTAACCAATATTTATAAAAATATAGTTAAAATAATTAAATGAATAAGCGTTAATGCCACCATAGTAACAATAACACCCAAGCAAAATACCAAACAGTTCAGAGCACCACCGTGCCGTGCCCACTATTGGACAACTTCTGATCTGTTGACAGTTGCGCGCCCCTTTTTTATACCATGATACAGGTAGCCAATTGTTAATACGGAGCGGTAGTTCGAAATGAATATCATGTGATTTTAATAACGGAATATTTATATATATGAAATGAAGCATTCTCCCACATGTAGGTGGTGAATTTCTTCCATATATTTTATTAATCAAAATACTAAGTATAGAAACCTCAAGTGTACTTTAAAGACTAGCTTAAGCGACATTATTTTTTATTGCTTACAAAGTTATGATGAATCAGCTTAAACTTTAGATCTAATTCAATGTGGGCACGTTTGAAGTGGTAGAACCCTTCGAATTCAATTCGAGAAAACTGTTACCTATTACTCTCTTTTAATAGCTGGTTTCAAGGTAAAAATAAACACCATGAATTCTATCTTATTTTCCAACTGTTGCTATAATGAGGTGGAAATTCAATTCTATCTATGATTGAAAATTGATGTAGAAGGTGGTACAACCCTTTGTGATTCGACTCCCGGTGCACCACTACCATACCTAATTCTACCTAATAACAGTGTTAAGCACTACTGTATTTTAGTTTGAGGGGTAAGGAAATACTTATAGACAGCGTACCAACTTAGTCCTCAGGGGGTAGCAGCGCATTTGTAGCCGACCTAAGGTAAAAGTTTATTTTTTATGGAGATGTCCACGGACGGCAGTAACCATTTACTAACTAACAGCTTACTTCAAGTTTTTAAAAATACCTATTTCAGCTACAATAAAATAAACCATTTATTTACTATAATATAATAATATTAATAAACAATAACGATGAATCATTTTCAAACTAAATTCCTGTATATATTAGCTATTCATTTCAAATTAACGGGCTTTTCCGTAGTGACGTCATGATGAGTACATAAGTCAAGTCATTATTAGGTGATAATATTTTCTGTTTACGTGTCATGATGAGAACATAAGTCAAGTCATTATTAGGTAATAATACATACCTATCTTGTTTTTGTAACTCATAATACAGCCTATTATGAGGAACTAACAGAAAGTCAATTTTGGTGCAGTAATATCCTTAAGTACTATTGAACGATCGAATCATACGTTTTTATTTTTTTACTTACAATATACAGTGTATGAAAGTACAATGAACCAAGTAAACAGTAAAAGATTTAAAGAAATATATTTTATGTTAAATTAATTATAAATTAATTATGCCAGTAAAATGATAAGTATTTTTAAATAATGTATGTATGATAATTCGAATGTTTTTGGTTAATGCCTTGAAATTAAAAATGAGGTTAGGTAGGTAGGTACTTATTTATTTTTTATTTGTTTAGAAACCTTTAGAATCATTTTTTTTTTATAATATGGGAGTAGCAGACGAGCATGCAATCCACCTGATGGTAAGTGGCTACTGCCGCCCATGGACATCAGTAATCAACCCCAGATAGGATTGGATATTCCTACCTGAAGTCAGCCACAGATGCGCTGCTACCCCTGAGGACTAAGCTGGAACGCCTCGGAAAAGTAAGTCTCCCTTACCACACCCTTCAAACCAGAAAACAGCAGCGCCTAACACTGCTGTTATGAGGCAGAAATAGGTGTGGCGGTGGTGCCGCCGGAGTCGAACCACAAAGGGTTCTACCACCTTCAGAATCATATTCTGCTATCACAATTGTGTGGTTATTCATAATGCACAAATAATTATAATGCATAAACACTGTACATTATGTGAAATCCTTACTAATATTATAAATCCAAAGGTAACTCTGTCTGTCTGTCTGTCTGTCTGGTTGTCTCTTCTTCACGCACAAACCACTGGACCGATTTTAATGGAATTTTGTACAAAGATAGTCTGAGACCCGAGAAAGGACATAGGATAGTTTTTATCCCGGCAATCCCACGGGAACTAGGGATGGCGATCTAAGATCGATTAATCGGAGAATCGGTCTTTTGGACCAAAAAAATCGATTATTTTAATCGATATTAGTAAGGATTGAATCGTAAACAATGCATTTGATCAAGTGATGATCTTTAGCAAAGTTGTTGTTCATGAGACCACGAAGGTTCCAGAGTTGGTACGACCAATTTTCGCCAGATGGCGCCACTGTCATTCCAATGAAGGTACGATTTTTCAGTTTTATGTATGTTATGTCATATTATTTTCTTTTAAACGCAGGTGAAGCCGCGGGCAAAAACTAGTATATTATAAAATATAAATTTGCATGAATCATGCTTTATTTAAATGAAGTTCCTCTTTAACTCGGTTTTTACATCATCGTTTTCCTCGTGACCGAAAATCGTGACGTTTGAACTGCGATGTTATGTACAAGTAATTACATACAATTACTATTATGTAATAGGTAAACCTAATCTAAAATAATCTATATACCTATATAAAATTGAATGTTTGTCTGTTTGTCCTTTATAGAATCGTAAACTACGCATTTGATCATTTGATGATCTTTAGCAAAGTTGTGCTGAGCTGTAGCATTACCATGAGTTGGCATAGAAACGCCACTATAGAAATGGTAAATAGAAAACTATTGTCATTTTGCTAGTGAATAACATAACTACTATCGTTACGGTATTTCTTGACAACGTCTGTCAAATTAATGATTCATGGGACCGAATTTGTATGGCAATAGATCATAATGACATTCGCTAGCGATTTGATTTCGATAGGTTTTTTACGTATCGAGTTACGTCACTACGGATTTTAGTTCTACGAGTAACCACCAGAGGCGCTGTACAATTTTTCATACATTTATTTTACGCAGTCGCTAGCGAGTAATACTTTTGTAAACTCATGGTAGTCCTACTGGTAACATTTTTGACAGGTGACGCCAATGTCATTCCAAAGAAGGTACAAATATTCAGTTATATGTAGGTATATCATAATCAATTGAAACGTTTTATCTATTGTTATTTTCTAAGAATAATCTCCAAAAACATCTTCTTTTGCGTCGGTTGAAATACTTTGTAATTTTTTTCATAAGTTTGAGCTAAGAAAAGATAGTAAGGAACAACATCCTTTTAACAAAATAAGGTCACATTAGAAATATTACTAGAAATCTCTACAACAGCAATTATAAGATTTCATGGTCTGTTTCGACACATACACATGTGATTTCATTTCGATTCAACATACGGGCGACCTAGGGATGGCAAAACTCGTATGATCGAGTTTTTCATACTTATGAGTCTCGCTTGGCTTTTGTTACAAATTAAAATTAAAATAATGTCAACACTTAGCTATATGGATATATATTTTTTTATAATTACAAATTTTCTTAATTTAAGCGTCATTTTTATTTTTAGTTGCAGTAGTAACTGGGCCTGTTACGGTTAAGTGGCCATTGGTACCCATGCCATACCAGAAAATGGTCTACGGGAAGGAAATACCTATGTAAGATTGATTTAAGTAGTTGTAAGGAAATACCTATGTAAGATTGATTAAAGTACTTTTTTTTTTGTTCTAAAGGTATCCCGTGCCGTGGGAGCGACGTAGAGTTATGTGGGATTCTTACCGCACTAAAACCCCCCGGTGGTCGTCCTTGGCGCTGCGTAGAGGGCTCCAGGATCTCCAAAGGAACGCAACTGGAGTCCTCTTAGCGCGTTGCCCCTTCGGGCTCCGCCCAGGTGAGCTTGACGCTCGCCACTCCGTCACGACAGTTCCTGGCAGGCGTCGGTGGCGTCGTCAGCATGGGCTGTCGCCAATGTTTTAGGTTCCTAAAGTGTTATATAAAAAATCACTTTTAAAATTAATTTAATCGCTAGGGGATTGTGCGACATCCCTACTTAGCCCGCTTTCACGCCCCGTACTTATAGCGGCATAAATGATAGGTATAAGTTTGTTCTGTTATAACGTATGTTACCTAATCCAAGGTTTTCCCAATCGCTTCTATGTTATCTGCCAGGAATGTGCCCTAGATATCTCAAAATGACTTACGTGAATGACAAAAATATTTTAGAATGAGGGCTCAAGTATGGAATTTCTAGTAAAACGCTAATAAAACGAGTATTCATAAACAATTTTCTTCTTGCGACTTCACTCACGTGTCCTCAATTATCATCAAATATTGCCAAATTAAATCCTCGTACAATGAGAAGACTTGGAACAACCTGGTAAACACACATTTCCGGACTTTGAAGGACTTATGGAGGTGGTAGAACCCTTTGTGGTTCGACTCCAGCGGCACCACCGCCACGCCTATTTCTACCTAATAACAGCAGTGGTAGGCGCTGCTGTGTTCCG
Organism: Epargyreus clarus clarus; assembly: GCA_014595695.2. Classification (NCBI taxonomy): domain Eukaryota; kingdom Metazoa; phylum Arthropoda; class Insecta; order Lepidoptera; family Hesperiidae; genus Epargyreus; species Epargyreus clarus. The sequence goes on along the minus strand of JACTTY020000085.1, from coordinate 318,805 downwards.
GTTTGAAGGGTGTGGTAAGGGAGACAGACTTTTCCGAGGCGTTCCAGCTTAGTCCTCAGGGGTAGCGGCGCATCTGTGGACGACCTCAGGTTGGAATATCTAATCCTGTCTGGGGTTGATTACAGATGTCCATGGGCGGCAGTAGCCACTTACCATCAGGTGGACTGCATGCTCGTCTGCTACTCTTATATTATAATAAAAAAAAACCTTCATGTTGGTACTTATGTACTCGTATATTTACACACGATGTTTTCTTAACCTTCACAGAAAGTTATTGGTAACTTCTATGTATATTTTTATACTTAGACCTAGCGATACTGTAGATGCGTCACACCAAAGGTTATCCAAATTTGAAAGAAGAAAGACCACCAGGGCACCATCGCATTCAACCTTCTTAAAGTCATTAGTCCAGGGAATCGTAGGGCGTCCTAAACTTTAAATGCACACATTATTTTGATTAATCGCAAATTATCGTGAACTATTGGCCTTCGATTTGCATCGAGAATCAGAGATTGAAGTTCATGTCACTGAGCTATCATTGCGTAAGTTGCCAAAAAAATGTCGTTGATTATAAGTTCGATACTACGAGTACTAGCTAACTTTTGCCAGTAGCTCGGCAAACAAATATTTACTTTATTTATGTGCACAATACAGACAACGATGTTATATATTGGCCTTAATCACCAAAGTTAGAAATTCGAATTAAACAAAATTACTAGAAAGACATCCGATCCTGCACCGCCGCCGTGCCGTGGGAACGCTGACTCCGCACCACCGCTCCGTTTCCATCGTACAGTCCCGAACGTGGGAATTCACTCTGGGCGCTAACATTGCCCCAGCAAGTCACTTAGGATAGTTAGTTATAATTTAGGTTAGATTTAATCCAAAACATGTAACATTCTGTTTTGATTAAATACATATATATAAGTAATTCGGTCTTTCTGTATCCTGGCTGCTGCATCCCGACGCAATACATAACTAGAAAATATACACCAAGAAATAGTATGTATAAAGGCACTGCTTATTTCTCATAGGCAGTACATATTGTTAGTTTCAGCATGTACTTACGTGAGCTGACGACTAAAAACGAATATTATTAAAAAAATTAAAAACCCATCGATCCACTTACGCAAAGGCTATAAATAAAATAAAAAAATCGAAGGCCCTCGTATCATGCTCATCTTTATACATTAATCAATATATACTGAAGGATGTGGTCGGGTAATTAGTAACATTAAAAAACCTCGTAGACTTTGTACGGCTTTGGAATACAAATGTGCTACGAAAAATAAAAACTCACTTTTTTTGATATTACCAAAACTCTGAATTACTGTGATGTCATTGTGGTTTCGCCCACGTTGGTATAACATATCATCAAACTATTTTTGTCCGACCACAATTATATTAGTACTAGCTACTAATATTGTAATGGTAAAGGTTAAAGGCCACTACGCCAGCCTTAAAAATTACAATACATTAAGTTAAGATTAAAACTACTTCGCAACAATCGCAAAATATACACCACCTTAATTAATTTTTAATTTTTGCATCTGCATGCATCCTTTGAGGGAGGGAGGGTGGTACATACTGCATGGTTTAAAATAAATACCATCATACATATTTGTAGCGGATTGTTGCGAAGTAGTTTTAATCTTAACTTAATAGCATGGATTTCCGCAAAGTAACGCCTGATACAATTAACTATCTAATTACAATACACTTTACAAAAAATTAAAAAAGTTTATTTTAATTACAGTGGTGATAGCCTACTGGTTAAGAAACGCGGTCTCTTGATCAAGCATTCACCTCTGATTTAAAGGATGATGTTGAAGTTATGTGCGTATTACAAATTAATTACCAATAACTTGCTTAAATGATGGAGGAAAATATCGTAAGGAAACCTGCATACCTTAGGAATCTAAAAATAAAGTTTTCAAAGGTACGTGAAGTCTACCAACTTGCACTTGGCCAGCGCGGTGGACTTTGGCCTTATATTTTACATTTTTACAAGAAGACATGTGCCCAGCAGTGGGACAGTAATGGTTTGTTGATGAGATTTAAATTACAGAAACTCCCTAAGCCTTCCGGTGCTAAGCCTATAGGTAATAATTACTATTGAAATATAACCACGTTACCAAAACATGGTTTTTCGGTCAAAGTTATAATGTACATTAGCAAAGATATTTTAAATATCCTTTATTTTTACATTGCTACTTTTAGTTAAGTAGGCGCCAGTTAACCAAAACCTTTGTGTACATTTACAGTAAAAATAAGATATAAATAATAATAAATTGAAGATTCACAATATTTTAACATTTTTATAAGCTCAAAAACTTAAATAAACTTTGTTCTCCTACTGTATCAACTTAAATGAACTCTACCTTTCAGCTACACGAAATCGCTCATGTGAATTTGATATTGTTGAAGCGCAGGCGCATTTCTTTTATAAATGCGCTGCGACACTTTTTAATCTTCTATGCAAGGAGACATAAGTTTAAAGTCTTTGTACCATCCTCGGTGTGCAAAATTGAATATTAAAAAAAAACATAAGTTTTGTTAAAAACATGGATAAGGATTTGTAAGTAATTCTTATTTTACAAAGTCGGAGACAATGCATTTCGTTACATGCAAGATATTCGCCATAACTTGCCAAATATCATATATTAATATGATTTACGGTTATCTCTAGCCTTTATTTACCTACCATAAATATGTACTTATCCGTAATAATAAATTAATGTGTCTTCTATTTTTTTGCAAATATATTTCTTTAGGCGTAATAACTATAGGTGTTAGTTATTTTACGTATAAGGATAGTAATCGATTATGTTATTCATATAGAATTCTGAAAGCTAGTGGAACGATTATGATTCGGAAGATAGCAGCGCCACATCTATTTCTAGTGTGAAGCAATTCTTCCATATATATAGAAGGCCATGAATGCTATCTGTCTTACATATCAGGCGAATATCATAGTTTCCAGAAATAACAACAAACCCTTAGTATGAGTTTTTACGTTTTTACCATTTATTTGTCAAAACGTAAAAACTCATGGTAAGGGTACCGGAGTCGGCTATAAATGCGTTGCTGTGCATGACCGTGCACAAAAAAATATAAGAGCATAACAAAACAGCAGAAAAACACTAATTTAATTCTTTGCATTAGAAAAACCTTTAAACGTAAACGTAATAGCGCTAAACACTGTTGTTATACGGACGAAATAGCTGTGGCGGTGGTGCATCCGTAATCGAACTAAAAAGGGGTCTACCACATTAAAACCTTATTATAGCCACACTACCTATGTTGACGCTTGCAACTAGTAAAAGTGGAGCAACATCAAAAACAATTATCTATTACTGAAAATAAGAAGGCCAGTTTCTAGTACAAAAAGGTTAGCCTTAAAAAGGAGTGAAACCGAATGTAGAGTCGCCTAGAATTGAGATCTTAATATTTTTTACCTATTAATGGTTGCTATAATTATCTCTATTTTATTACTTATTGCAATGCTACGTTACAATAAATTACTAAACTTTTCTAAGTAGAGCATTGATTAAAAATCGATCGGTGATGGACTTATTTATTTTTTGAATATCCAATTAATTAAACTTTTAGATTGCGGGAGGGTCACCTGATGAACGATTGCATTTAAACCTAGTTTCGTTTTCGTTTGAAGTTATTTCACCAACTTATTTCTACCTTATAACATCTAGCAGTGTTAAGCGATGTGATACACTTACACAACAACCGGCAAACCAACATATTCCTGGGGAGAAGTCAATCTGAGGCCGGTATCACGTAAGAATGCAATCTTTGGGATTGATTATAGATGTCCATGGACAGCAGTGTCCACTTTCTTGCGTTTTCTCCATTTTCATTTGTTACTTCAATTTAATAAAATAATCTAGTCTATTCAGCGACTAGAGTGAAGTTCTAGCCAAATATTTTGGTACCTTGTCGTCAACCCATTACTGTCCCAGTGCAAAGTTCTCTCAGAATGAGAAAGATTAAGCCACCGCGCTTGCCAAGTGTGTTGGCAGACTTTATATACCTTTCAGAATTATTTTTAAAGATCTTTCCTGTATGGAAGTTACCTCACGATATTACACTTCATTGTTAAAGCAAGATAATATATTTTTAATACGCACATAACTTTGAATAGTCAGAGGGCGTGCCTAGGCTTTCAACGGTTCAACCTAGATACCATGGTATTGTTAAAATAATTGCTCAAGTAAGAGTAACATTATAATACTGTATATAGATTAGTAAAGATTACTCACTCCTAACAAGAAAATGTAACCAGTTTTGAGAATTGAAATAGTTGCGTAAAAAAGTTTTGCCACGTCTCCGTGCTAAAATGCCCCTAAAATATTTGAAATAATTATTTATTTATTATGTAAATTACGCAGTATTAGTTATTTTTTCGTAATTTTTCTCTAAAAATGTTTTTATTTGTCAAGAATTCAAAAAAAGAACTTACTAATAATCCGTTTGTGGTTTCATTCAATTTCAAGGCGGCGAAGTATCTTTACTAATCTATGCACTGTATATACCAAGTATATTGTTACAGTTTTCGTATAAGCTATAGTTTCACAACAAGCAACCGCCGATTGACAACAGCTATCGACATAACACGCAACACGGGGGCAATACGCATGGAAATGGAACAAGGCACCTATTTTGTTGCAATGTCAAATTACACGATATCCAATGTTTTTGAAATACTGCATTCTGGTGTATGTCGTGTCTAGTATTAAATGTGGACGGTACTGTTCGTGGTAATTTGTAATGATTCGTCTGATTTGTCTACATGCATGTAAGTGGTAAAGTCCTATAATTTTTGCGCTTTTAAGTTATAAATAACGTTGGAATTCATCTTGCATTTGTAATACTTTACCAATTTTTAACTTTTACATAAAGTTTACTGAGTGATGAAACAATAGAGCCTTATAGAAAGTTTATTTTTTTTACTGTTTTACGTGGGAGTTGTTATATTTTGGAACACTATTATTTTTAACGAACGGCTTTTTATGAAAGTTCACTATCGATTTAGATATTTAAAAACCTCAAATCAGTAGAGAGTTTTAAAATTCTAGTATCCGAGTTGTCGGTCGAGTTACTAAGCCCTAATAAAATATTTTTGTCCCATAATATTAATGAAGTAAAATAATACCCTGCGTTGATAATCGTAAATATAAAGCGCACATCTTATGAATTTAATGAATTGAATGATGAATTTAGAACATCATATTTATTGGGTTTGTAATAAAAGGAATGAAACAAAGAGCAAGTAACATTATTAGATTTTTTTATTGGTATATTTTTCGCTCTACAAGAGTCGCATTGCTATACACATCAGGTCACGTTCAACTTTATACAGCATAACATTTTTTTTTAGATTTTTGTCGAGTTTTGTATAAAAATAGTATCAGGCAGTGCGGAGGCCGAGGTCAGAGGTAGAATTTAGTGCCAGCCGTGACCACCGTGGCCCCAGGGTTCTTCGGGAGCGGCGGCGGCGGCGTGGGCGGCGGCGGCATACTGGGCGAGGTGGGAAGCACGCGCGTGTTGGACCTCGGGCGTGTCGACGACGAACTGTCCGTCGTGGGTGAGTTGGATGTGAGCCTGAGGGCCGGTCCACTTGCCGTAGCCGGCGGCGTATCCCGCGCCGTGAGCGAGGGCACCGGCGTAGCCGAGAGGAGCGACGGCGCCGTGGGCGTACGCTCCGTGCGCGGCGTTAGCGTGAGCGTTGGCGTGCGCGGCGATGTGAGCGGCCTTCAGGTGGGCCACCTCGGGCGTGTCGACCACGCGGCCGTCGTGAGCGAGAGGCGCGGGACCGTACTTGATGAGACCTGTGGGAAAATATGCGGACCATTAACGGAAATTAAATGTCATACAGCGACTACTTAATGGAGTCATTCGATATTTAACTAAATAGCTTGAGATCAATTTTATTGACCTGAATGTAAACGGAACTACATGGCATTTTATTTTACTATGAACCAGTGTGCTAAACATGAAATTAGATAGACTTTTTGGCTATGTTTTCGTAACTATTCGGAAACTTACATCACTCTACAACATTACTACTTTTAAGAAATTTAAGACACTTTCTTGTGTAAAATGCTACCTACTTATTATTTAACCACCAGCACACTCACAAAATTTAATTTTTCATTTATACTAAATGAAAAAGCACTCACCAGCGGCAGGGGCACCGTAGTGCGCGCCAGCGGCGTACCCGGGTCCGGCGAGGTAAGCGCCGGCCGCGGGCGCCCAGGCACCGTGCGCGGTGGAGGCCTGCGCGTGCGCAGCGTAGTGGGCGGCCTTAGCGTGCGCTACCTCGGGCGTGTCCAGAACATATTTGCCGTCGGGGCTCAGCTGGATGTGCGCTGGGGGACCCGGGTAGAAGGAAGCCTGCGCGAAGCAGAGGGAAGCGGCGAGGACAATCTGTGGACAATGATTAACTTATGTTAGGGCTGTGGAACCGCGGATACTGTAGTGAAGTTGTTGTCAATATATATGTATTGATATGTAAATTTCTATGCGATTAATGGATGGAAATATCTAATGTTGAAGAGAGCTTCAGCATTTGAGAATATAATTGTAATTTTAATAAAGATTTACCAATGCCAACAACGCCATGTCTATGAGGCCTATATTCGAAATACATATAATTCTTATCAAGATATCGTATGATTTATACAGGATACGTATATAAATCAGAAAACTTTAAACCTAATAATGAAAACACAATTATATTTTCATGTTACAATACAAACCGTTAATAAAAACAGAACTAGACCACATATAAAAACAACAATGAAATATTTTAAGGTGGCGACGAAGACTGACAGGCTTAATAGGTCAATGACAGTATCTTATGCGGAAATCTAATAAATTCGTTCCAGTATTCGCATGTCATGATGATATTATATGAATGAAAATGAACGTTTATGATATGATATGAATAAAATATATTTTTAAAATAAAGAAATTGAACATTTAAAAAAGGCTTAAGTTTTAATTGTTTTATTATAAAGTCCTGAATTGTTATTGATCGTATGGCATTATTAGCCACATACATCGATGTCGATATAATATAAGATATTTTTTACGTCACACCAACGTAATAGCTAATAATTTAAAAATTCTTTAAATTTATATTATACTTTCTCTTTGTAATCACATGTTTCATGCTTGCCTACCTAAAAGGAAAACGTAAAAGTTTGAACACCATAGTGTGCACTTGATTGGAGGTCTTAGATTTTAGCAATAAAAACCAGGTCTCAAGTTTCATAAAATTCCATTACAGTTTTTAGCACCGGCACCAAACCATAAGTTGTGAGCTTCACAAAAACTGTTGAGTAAAATTACGTGAATGACTAGGCGTTGTCATATGGAATCAAATCTAATTACACAGTTCGGTGGTGGTCAGAAATGCCATAGAAAAGAACCTCGATACGCCACAGTAGCTACCCATTAGTCACGGTAATATGATGTGATTTACAAGGACGTCAGATTACATTTCGTGTAAATGAACTGTTGTTATGGTATAAACGATATATACACGAATACAATAGGTACAATTTTTATATTTAAATAGCAAACTAAATAATAAATTAATAATAAATAATTTTAATGTAATAAAGTAAGTAGTATTTAAGCAGTAGTGGTAAGTGGCTACTACATATGTTATCAATCCCCGATAAGATCAGATTATCACCTGAGGTTGGCCATAGATGCATTGCTAACACTGACGACTAAATTGGAACGCCTTGGATAAGTATGTTTCCCTTACCACACCCTCCAGTAGCACTTAACAGTTTTGATATTAGGGAGAAATAAAAGTTGCGGTGGTGGCACCAGAGGCAAACCACAAAGGTTTCTACCACTTTCACCTATCAATATAATGTCAATTGATACAAAATTTAGAAATTTTGTAGCAATAACAAAGAAGCTTTAAATCTATGCTTGTAGATCTTGAACCAAGTCAACTGATATAATTTTATAGCACTATTCACACAATTATTGCACTTTGTTGTACACGGTTATTTCATCTTATTTGAAACATTTCACATAATAGATAATAAAGTTCGTGTGAACATAATCCACATAAAAATAAGAGCAATGATGCAATTTTAACAACATAAGGAAATGCTAGTAAAATATTAACATTTGCTAACATATTCTCGTTTTGTACAGATTTATAGATATGCCTATTGTTTTCTTACAATTGTGAAATTCAATTAACACGGTGAGCATTGAAGTTTGATACTTGGTTTGTGGGTTAATGTAAACCAGTGGTTTTCAAACTGTATATTAGAAACGCTTGCGAGATTGCAAAGCACTATAGTGGACCAAAAATCCATAAGAGTTTTTTAATGCCGTGGTCAGATGGAAAAAAGTCAGAAAAACTTAAATACATATTTTAATTTTTAATAAGTTTGTAGGAATTTAAATTTATTAACTGTTGTGTGGAATAATGAAAATGAATGTACGGATTTCGTATTAGTAACTTAATAAGAAATTGCTAAGTAATTTGGAAAGCACGGAGCCACAAAATATTTTTTATAGGAGTTCGTGCCTTAAAAAGTTTGAAAAACACTGTCTTATATTACACTATTATACTTACTAATTATTTTAAGCAGTAGCGAGAATATAAATCTTACTTAAAACTGTTATTTATAATGGAGATTGTGTCACGGAAATTGGGTCTATTCAAATGAAACGGCTAGGAGCTCCAGTAATGTCGTTATAAATCACACGCATTGTCGACTTGCTTATTCTCGAAGAAGTAGGCGCTACAATGATTATAATGACGAAATTAAGCCAGCCAGGGCGTCTACTTTATACAACTTTCGTCAATAACAAATTACTGTATCATTGCTGGACTGTAGGACCTCTCAGAGTGACGGTTTAGGGGGTCAGGTCTGCCTAGTGCGGATTGGTTTACTTCTGACACCTTCGAGAAAATTTATTAAATTCTCAGATAGATAGAAAGTGATCAATAAGTACTTCAGACCCCTCACTGACTTAGTAATAGCGAAGTAAAAATAAATAGTGAGTAGAGGGACGCAATACGTTATCTCATAAACTATTTATAAATATGCTTCCTTTAAATAGAATAGCAGTTCTTATTTCAGGAAGAGTTATAAACGAAGCATTCTAATGCTAATATTCTATTAGTAAACTTATATAACGGTGCCAGGCGCCGAACATTGGCTTAGAAGGCGTGGCATAGCTGCACGCACTAGTAAGCCGTTGACAGATAAAGCCAGCGCAATAAGAAAACTTCCAACAAGTAGCCGATTAATCTAGATAAACGCAATAATTTATATGTTTAAAGCTATCTCAACGAAAGTGGATAGACAAGAATCTATATGGAGTTGTTTTAACATTAATTAAAGAAAGCCGCACTAGTAGACAAAGATCTGTATAGAGCTGTTGTTTTGGAATATTTGTAAAGCATACGCAAAGTGCTTAAACAGATTCGTATCGATAAAGAATTAAAAGTAAATCGAGAAGTACAAATGTTGCATGTCTGCCCAGATATTAATCGATTAAAATATTATTTTATTAACAAAAGAAAGCCGCTGGTGCTAAATACCTCACTAGATCTTTAAATCTGATTAAGTTTTTATTTCAAAAGCAAATATCGTAAACTAATAAAATATAAAGGTATCTACCATCTAGACATTTTTATAATAAAGGAAAGCCACAAGCTAAACGATTAATTAGATCTCTAAAACTGATTAAGATTGCAATTAAAAAGCAAACAGCACAGTAATAACAATTAGTTAGTAATAAAAACATGGCCTAAGTAGTTTAAGGTCTTATCTGATGAAAGATTTATAAAATTATGAATCGGATATATCAAACAGCGTAAATAAAACATGATAATGAACATATATAGAGTTTATAAGTAGGTCTTAATTAAGAGCGTGGTCTATGCTTTTATTTTTAATTAAATAACGATTACTATGAAACGGGAACACTTGAAGTGGATGAAGGTTTGACGAAGCCGTGAAATATTAGTCTTAGAAAATGCAATAATGAGAACAGAACTATCATTAATGTATGTGGAACACTACAATTAATATGCACTTAATTTAATTTTGAATCAAATTACCAGTTTATCTATAATTGCATTGTCAAAAAAAGAGTTCGAAATTTTGTTAATAAAAAATAATAAGACATTCTATATGTCACTAATTGTTACATTAAAGTCAAGAAGGCCGTAGTGGCATATAAAACGTAACAATATCGTCTTGGCATGCGGATTCTATAGTTTTTATGATCCAAGACAAATTAAGGTCCAAGGAGACTCAGAATGCAGCTGACCACGTATTTCACAAATACTGCCTCGGGTACAACACTAACGCCTCGTTAACAACACTATTAAGTTCAAAGCCCTTGTATTTAATCAGAAGTCATAGTTATTAATGACTCGTAGTACTTCACCGATTTCCAATCAGTGGTCTAGTTGGTAGGCCTGTTTTATGATATGTCTAAGATATATTTCCATTATGAGAACCTAACTAATTGATTTGAAAATCACGATTTTAATTATGAAAATTTGTAATGTTAGTTTGTTACTTTAGGTAGAGGCTGTGTTGTTCTTAATAGAATTCGTAGAAAAGTGTAATTTTAAAATCTTCCTAATTTTATTCACAACAATGACTTTTGACTATATTTTTATAATAAAATATATGATAATGCATAATATGATACGTACAAGATACGTAAAAAGTAAATGTATTAAATTTTAAATGTATCGAATTTTAGAGAACTTATTTTTCCTTACTTTTCCAAATAATAGTTTAATTAATCTTCTCAATGTCTTCCGTAGTGGACACCAACAACAACAATCACGAACATACAACCACACATTCACACATAAACACTTATTACTACATAACAGCTACTAATACTTCACACGTCGGCTAAACGTACTAGTATTACTGTGGTTTGCTCTACTTAGATTTCTGTATCAGGTTACAGAAGTACCACATAAGTAATGGTAACACCTGATACACCTAGTTCGCGAATTCTGCACTATCGAAAACCACGAGAGTTGATTTACGTTGTGAATTAATTTTGAATGATAAATTGATATCTGGGTAACAGTTATGACATAGGTATGAAGGATAGCTACCAAGCCTATTATTCTGCTGAATAATACTGTCGATTTTGGTAATAAACTTTAGATAAATGATCAGTTCCTATTTTATATGTCAAACTTTAATAACTAAAAACATGACGTTAGGACTAATAAATGTATTGTAGTTTCAGAGGAGTTACATATTGTAGGAGCCCTCAAGATCATAATTATTCTTTACATCTGCATGGTGATCAATTTTAAGTATCTATTAAGTAAAAATGACGACTAATGTTACGTATTTTTGTTATAACGAAGTATATAACGAAGTGAAAGCTAAAACTAAAACTATTATAAAGTCAAATTGGTATACACTTTGTAAGGATTTGTAACGGCTTGTTACGCGGTAATTGTGAAATATTATAATAAGAAATGCAATTAATGACTTTTACTAAACATTTGGTCGTCGTCAACCCATTATTGTCTTTCAGCTGGACTGGTCTCTTCTCAGTGTTAAAAAGGTATAGACCATAGTCCACAACGATCCTCAAGTGCGGATTGGTAGAATTCACACATTGAAAACTTTTTAAAAACTACAAGTCGTATGTGATTCCTCGAGAAGTGTTCCTTCGCCGTTCAAGCGAGTGATTCGTTGTTCAAATCAAGCCTGGGATTCGAACCTCGGACCTTCCGAGAGAGAAGCCAAGTTTCAGTTTCATTTTATGATTACCAAACCTTTAATAACTTTAATGTTACTTATACACGCTTAGTTTTCTGTAACGTATTGCATTTGCATAATTAATTATCTACTTCAACCATTAAAAATGTAAATAACAAAAACTAGAGCATTCTTGAACTAATAAATAATGTATGAGTAACTTTTTAAATTGTTCAAGCCAAAAATAGCAGAATTACGTGTTGTTAATTTTCACTTTTATCTAAAACAAACTTAGACATATTTTTGTTTGTAAAATACATGGACATAAAAAAACAAACTTACAAACATTTCTGTTTGTTCTTTTGTTTTACGTTAAGGTTGATTGTAGCTAAAATGTATTACCAATCGAAAAAACGCAAGTTAGAAACTGCCGTAAAAAGGAAAATTGGGTGTTTGATTCTGCAACCGGTTATTTATGTGAAAATTGACCAATTATTCCAGTACAATAAGTAACAGTTTACCGTACACGTCGCGAGTGATCGGACTGTGAGGCAGGTGTCGGCAAGTTCCGTTCGTTTCATAAACAATCGATTTCTCAATTGACGATAGCCAATGCCCTTAATGTGACTGGCACAATTCTCAACGCCAATTGTAGACACGGCTTAAATATCAAAGTTCCGTAGAACGGAAACAGGCTGTCATTTCTAGTACTTCACTATATACTCGTAGATTATACATACTTGATAGAAACGATTTAGGCTTGTTTAAGATAGGGTTACGAGAAACTTATGTGTTTATAAGTGTTGTTAATTGTAAAGAAAAGTGTGAAAAGCAACAAATTATAAAGTCTATGTTTATTTGTAAATAAAAACGTCACATTTTAATGACTATATAAAAGAAATAAAAGTAAATATTTCGATTTATTTTTAAAAGATTAAAAAGGTAATTTTGTTTTAGGCACTTTAGTTAAAACCAAAAATATATTAAAATTAAATTTTTCACAGTTCTTACTCAATAGGCCAATTTAATTCTAGTTTGCAATCAAAAATATCCACGTTAGTAAATAGAACTTTGGCAATTGCAGGCACAATCTCGGCCGAGCCCTCGAGTTACGAAGAAAATGACTCAAAGGGATCTAAGACAAAGCAAGTGTACTGTAATTTGAAGGCGTGGACCTCATATCGACTAGCCTTTGCATTCAGTTGCAACAGCGTGTTGCAATAGTTCGGAATTATCATTCAACGAACTGGTGCACAAACAGCCGGCCAGCGATGTTGCAAAAGGAAGCGGTGGGCGTAGGAAGTGCTATGGTTTTGCGAAGGTCATAAGAAAATTTCGCACAGATTTTACGTTGCGTTGCCGTCACGCTCTAGTCTGTCAAATGCCTTGTTTGGTGTTCCAGTTCAATTCCAAAACATTAATACGAATAATTTTTCTGACAAGACACAATCGTGACTAAATATACTTAGGAATCCTTGTTCTAACAATAAGGTTTTGGTTATCGTATGAAAATTTTATATCGCGCTTTTTTATTTACATTTTAATAAACAAAATGGACTTAACAATATCGAACCACACTTACTTTTACAAGAAAAAAACAATTCCACTTTCGAACAATGGTAACAAGTTTTCGATTTATACAACATATACAAACAAATTCTCCACCATATCTATATAGTATAAGTGAGGATCAATGGTTTCCACCATAGGAAATTCACAACAATGATTATTGCGCTGACTTAAGACATGTAAATTAATGTTATATCGCGCCAATCGAGGTAATACATGCAATCTAGAGCGCGTAGGGCTAATAGCTTTATAATTTTACACTCCTTATCTCACAAAGGCCTAATTGATCTCCACTTTATACACTACATTTTGTTACAAATCTGAGAACAAATAGTAAATGAATTGTATTATTATAAACCTTATCAATCTGTTTGTTTTCAAGCGCACCGAGATTTGAGATTTACATTGTCTACGAGATTTAAATCGAGATGCTACGAAGATGCGCTCTAAGTGACGCCCGCCCACCGTGCAAATCTAATACAGTTACAGTTGTGTTATCATTGGAACCGATTGCTGATATGGAATTGTAAATCTATTTACGATTTTACAATTTAATCTTTTTACTTACAAAAAATAGTACTTACATTTTACAATTCTACGTTTATAGTTTTGTAACAAATATATTCAATAATCAAAGAAAGGCAATTTACATAAATTTATTAACATAACAGTGACTAACTAAGAAGTACCGACGGTTTCGTAGGCGACCAATAAACCGGATGCTTGTATTAATCATCAAAATATATTGTTCTCTGTCAATATAAACCTTGACATAGTATTTGACGAATTTTACGCACCTAGTACAATGACTTATTAATTTCACGATACTTGTGTATCTCCCGTGTAAGGTAAATTAACTTCCTTCTATTGTCATTTTTTCTTACTGATTTTTTCTTTAAGAAAGCATGTCACAATTTAACATTATTTACTATTTGTTTTTACTTCAATTCCTTACTTTTATGTCGCTGTCTAATGTTAAATACATTTTTCTATTTCCGATGCCAATAGAATACAAAAACAGAGCTATTACGATATTTCGAATACCTGAATGTTATGACCAGAATGCAATAGATAAATTATACTGTACAATGATCTGATCTGTTGACCCCTTGGACTTTATAGGTCAAATGTCATTAAGTAGGTGCTCTGTTCTCTTTGTCCAATGTTTCCTCTATAATAGAATTGGTTCTCATAACCTTCAAATTGCAGGAAAAGGTATATAATTTTGTATCGACGCAAAAATAATTTATTGAACTTACTGTGCTACGATGATTAATCATATTAGGCTAAAGCTAGTATTGATAAAAGAGTTCTGTAATGGTGCAATGCAAATGTATATGAATAATATTATGAATAACGATATATACATTTGTCAAAAGAATGACTTTTGAGGAGATATTCACCATCAATATATTAGATATTAGGTAGTCTTACAAATGCTTTGGAGTATTTGTCAAAAACACGTTCTTTATTCCTAATATTGTTCTGTACAAAAATGATTGCTGCTTTTTGGCAGCAATTTTTGGCAGGAATCATCGTTAGCATTTTAGCAGCAAATATTGTAAAATTCAGTCAATAGGTGAAAATGTAATATAAACTATTTTCGTTTACATTTTCTGCTGAAACGCCAATTTAATCATATGTGCACGATTGATATTAATAATACCGTTTTATTATGCTGTTTTCTTATTAATACCCAAACACGGTCAATTCACTTTGATTGTGGCATGGTCTGATAAACGGTAGTTACCTAGACGGATCTTGGCACCCGCCTACTATCAGTAGACCAGTGTAATAATTTAGTGACACTTAGTTGAAATAGTGGCTGAGCGATTTATTTGGCGTGAACAAATTATAGGCAGGTCGTGGCTATGAACCGAATTACATACATATTCATATTTCCTAATGCCTACCAATTCTGATAGGCTCTATTGATTCTAATATCAATCTAATCTTAAACGTTTGAATTATGTTAATAGGGGAATTAAACTAAATTTGTCAATTTTATCCCGAAATTTACATACATTTTTAGACTTTATTACCAGGACTAGTAACTTATTATTTATGTACTATTTCGCTTTTATCAAAATATTTTTGGTGTAATTTATATGGCTATATATACCTAGAAGTAGTGTAGAGTATTTTAGAGCAGGTATCGTACTTCGTGTAAATAAAGATGAAATTAATTGAAAGGTTTCGTGATAAGAAACACTTTCGCTCGTTTAGCGAATAACTCAGAAAGTTAGCTACGTAACAACTGTACTGCAGAGTGGCGATGGAAATGTATACAAAAATAATTTTAATTTTATTTTTTATTTAATTAATATATCTGGTGCGTTATAATGTAATATATTTATCTTATTGTCTTGGAATAAACCAGCCAGTTACTCTATATTTAATTTTAAAATTTTAAATCTAAAACTAAAATTTATATATAAATCTAAATAGATACATAATATTATATACGTTTATATATAAGATGTAAATAGATATATAGTGACTATACTATATCTAAATATGTGTAGTATGTAAAACAATACAGAATGCAACTTACCAAAGACTGCATGATTACGGGATTTCTACTAAAGTTATTGGAGATCTCAAACGAACTAACTTAGGCGCTGCTGGGTAGCCAGTACTCGCCTAGAGAATTTCGCCTAAGCGACGTGTGTTCACAACCACCTCCAAAGTCGGAATGTCGATTGGGTACAGCCAGCCCCTTTATATATGTAACACCCCGCTTTGAACGGTTGTAATTGGAAACAATTAACTAGGCGGCAAGTGCAATGCCGTAATTTTAATTGTGAGATGCGCATGCGTGTACTAGGGCAGAGGGATGATTTCAGGGTCGTTTCCTATTACGTTAAAACACTTTTTTGTATAGAAAATTCCGGACCAATACGTCCAAGGTCATACTATCGATCGCGTTTTCCGTAACAATTTCTTTAATTAAAGCTCGTAACTCGAAAGTTCGAGACGTTCTCGCTTATTCCGGTATTGTTTTAAAATGTAGGTATGACCTATACGGTAATTAAAAGATAGTAGGTAAACGTACAACGATTGTTTCGTACAAAAACTTGTAGTGAGGAAGGGACGACGTTGATGTCTTTCTTATGAACAAGTTCCGGAGTATTGTATCGGTCGCCTCGAGCTAAATTCATACCTAATTAAAAATGTACACCAATGGTAATTTTCTTAAGCTTTAATGAGTATATGTTATTGCGTTTTTTTTTGTTTTAATACATGTGAAACACTTATTACACTTGACGAACCCACGTAGAAGAGCGATCACCATATCAGTCTAACACGCACAGGATTTCAGGTTCGATTCCCGGCCAGACAGATATTTACATAATACATTAAGATTTCTTTTCTCTGTCGGGGTGTTTGTGTATTCGCCTTTGTGTGTGTCCATGACATGACACACACAAAGACGCAGGAAAAATATCTTAATGTGGTGCTATGAGTGCAGAAAACGTTATTTATTTAGATTATAAGTTCCTCACGTATGTTAGAGTGAAATGGATCTAATTAGTTAATGATATATATGCACTTACGGTAAATATATATTTTTATTAATTATAAATAAAAAAGTATAAAATAATCTTATTTCAAAATTAATTAATAAAATTAAAAATATGGTATTAAATATATTGCAATATGCATAATTTACACATCAATAAATTATGTATTTTGCAATTAAGAATAAGGAAAATGTATGAAATTTTGAAGTAAGTAAAGATAATTTGATTATACTGGCAAAAAATGAATAACTAACAATAGTTTAGTATAAACTCGGCTTCTCAATCAGGGAGTCCAAGGTTCCAATCCCGGGTACACACATCTGCTTTCACCAAGTTGTGTGCGTATTAGAAATTAACTATTGCTTAATTTAAAGGTTAAGGAACGCATCATAAGGAAACCTACAACTTTGAGACTTCTTTAAGAAAATTCTCAAAGTTTTTTTTTTATTATTTAACCTAACGATTAGGCAAACGTGCTACCTGATGGAAAGTAGGCAACGCCACCTATGCACATTTGCAACACCAGAGGAGTCGAAAATGCATCGCCGGCTTTGTATGAGAGCTCTTTTTTGAAGAGCCCCATGTCATAGCGCTCTGGTTTTCTTAAAGGTTTTTACCAATCATGCCATACTACGTAAACTCTCACTCTGAGAGAAGTACCGTGCCCAGCAGTGGGACAGTAATAGATTAAGGACGAAATGCCCAGTAATACTAATCATCTACTGTACTCCAACAACTACTACTACCAGTAGACAAAAATCCTATTTTTATGTTCATTTAGATAATGTATCAAAACTTAATTTTTTGTACCTATTTTAGGTTCTGGCGATCTAGTATACAATGAAAAACAAGAGTAGCTTTATGTAACACTACCTGCAAAACCTGACTACGCCCGAGTAAAATTACACTCGGCCTTAAAGGAGAATGCCCATTCTTGGTACTGATTTTTCTCATGCGTCAAAATGAAAGTAATATTAAAATTATTTTTTGATTTTTTTAACATAACTTGTCGATCAGAATAGTTTCTTTGAACAGGTGATTCCATTTAAGATAAAATAAGACGAAATGTTGATTGTTGTTCTTAAAAATTAAAATGGCGGAATTTTATACTCGGAATTCAATAAAATCTATTAGTGTTTTGACTAATGATTTTTCTCATGCATCAAAATGAAAGTAATATTAAAATTATTTATTGTTTTTTTTTTACATAGTTTGTCGATCAGAATAGTTTCTTTGAACAAGGGGGTTCCATTAAGATAAAATAAGACAAAATGTTGATTGTTGTTCTTAAAAATTAAAATGGCGGTATTTTATACTCGGAATTCATTATTTTAGGTTTTTAGGATTATTTTAAGTTTTTTTACTTACTACCTTTGAAAGTAAATGGATATATGTTAATCGAACTACATTATAGGTACCTACTATCAGTTAAAACCGACCATCAATCTATCGTCGGATATTTACGATCTTGAGGTTATGTTACATTTCGGCAAATAACTTCAGAACCCGGGTGCTGATCTAAAAAATAAGTATTGGTGGTAGTATTTGGTTAATTATACATCGTCCACAACAAGTTTCAATTTGATGCAACTCTGGACGGCGGTCCATACTTTCATGGGCATTGTCCTTTAATCAGGTAAGTAGATAGTCGATTCTGTTATATTTACCTTAAACTGTATATTATTAATATTTATTGTTGCGGTTTTAAAAGTAGGAAAATTAAATTATAAATATGAATAATATTATTGAGGTTTTTAAAGTAGGAAATTATTATAAGGCTTTAAATTAAATGTCTGTTTTTAATAATGAAATGACAAGTGAAACGAAATTCAATCTGCAAATGAGACGAAATCCGCGTCAAACAGTCAGCAATGACGATTATTTGCGTGGCATAATGTGGTTCTTTAAAAAAACAGACATGTTAGCGACCTCTCTTCTTTTTGAAATATCTGATACCGATAACATTTGATTCTTATTGCCATCGAACTAGTAGTGTTCATACTTACTAATTTTATTACTTATTTCAGTTACTTTGTTATCAAGTTCATATTATGTGTGATAACAATGTGTTAAGCGCTAAAGATTCTTATGTTTGTTCCGATATAGATACCGGAGTCCTTTAGCTAAGGACGCCCACGAGGATTTTAGTGGAAAAGAATCCCATATAATTAAGTAGGTACTTTTTCAAGCCTTAGTTAAAAAAAAATCCAAAAGATACTTAAGTATGTAGTTAATTCAAATCGCAGCTAAATGTCAGAAAAGGAATCGTGACGTCTCTATGACTAAACGATTATCAGATAGCGATAAAACCGCAAAGTAACTCTACTTGTTCTGATTTACCTTGCTCTATAATTTCTACACTGTTATGTAAACGCCTCTACCAAAAACCTGTATATTTGATTAATTATATTATTCTATCTGTTTACAATTAGGAAATAAACATAAAGTAAAGGTAATTAAAACTATAGGCTTTAAGTGATGTTGATAGAATCTAGCACCGAAACTCTTTCTTTATAAAAAGTTTTTTTCATAAAAAGTCGAAATGGAATTGTATCTATCGCTTGCGAGGCGTTTAATTGTTGAAAATTGCAAATTATTTTGTTTTAAGTGTCACTAAGGGAGGTTTCACACGAGCAACAGGTTATTTGTTTTAAAAGACTGTCGTTCATGTGCTGCCTCCTTAACTCTTATTTGATCAAGTCCGAACGTATTAAAGGATATAATTTGGCAAAATGGTGGCTGGTGAACTTCAAGTAGATCTTACGTGAATAATGTTGTTGAAGGTACATTACTCTACAAAGCCAGCCGCGTTGAAGGTCTGGAGTAGGTAAATAAGTATCAGTGAACTTACCATCCTTAATATATAAGTGATTATTATATGACATGTTTAATGGTGAAAACTAATATTTTGAAACTTACAAGCCTGGATAGCATCATGATTATACAAATAGGCTAAGTCAAAGCAAATAAGAACATATTTCTCTGTAATTTGTCAATCAATATATTTTTTTATTCGTAATCATCAATAAATGTTAGTCTCATCAAAAAAACATCTCAAATTTTCTATTACGCAACCGTGACGCGAAAAGTGTTCTTAAGTGTGTGTAAAGTGTACCAACCACACTTGGTTAGTATGGCCATAACCATTCTATAATCAAACCCGGACTCAGGATCAGATACCTCAAACATTCGCTACTTATATAAAAAAATATATTTAACATAGCTGTCTTTTGAAACGGATATCAATAACTCACATACTTTAATAATAAATTGAAAAATGTTGATATAAAACACATACATTTACGGAACAATTCCTTAAGTTAACATACTCGTCTATCGTTGAGGCCGTAGGCAAAAACTATTATTAAACCGAGCGAAGTTGATCTCCGGTTACATGCATACAGCTAATTATAAAATTTATAAGTCAACTCTCCATTTTAATGAGTCATTTAACAACGCTTCTGAGAACAAACTGCTACCTGTAGTATTTAAACTGGAATATGCTTACTTCTTTTTTTTCGTGCACTGCAGATTTTTTATATAAATTCTAAAATATTATTTTCTTAAAAAATAGCTAAAATATGCTGTTAACATTTAAGCTTTAACATAATCATATACGAAATTAGGGACACAGAGAGAAATAGAAGTTTCAACGTAGTCAGGCACTTAAATTTTAAGGCTTTTAAGTCATCCCCACTTTAACTCCTCGTCCTAAGGTTGTCTGGAAGAGATCGCTGTTTCAGCGATAAGACCGCCTTTTGTATCATCCAAAATTGTATATTTTATTTTGTGTTCTGCTTTTGGGTACAATAAAGAATATTATTAATATTGTTAATTGCTATTATTGACACTAGACCAGCGTGGCAGACTACGGCCTGAATCAGTTCATCGGTTTTTAAAACTTTTTTAAGGTACGGCCCCTAGTAAATGCTATTTTTTTGCGACATACCCATGTTGTGTGCAAAATGTATTTTACTATGTAATTTAATAACACTTCCTTTAATTAACATTTTTTTTTTAACTTTATATTATCTTATTTACTGGTTTCGCAACTCTCCAAGAGGTTGCGATACACACTTTGAAAAGCACTGAACCTAAGTTGGGATAATAATGGTTGTATCCTAATACACACATAATAAAACATGACGTTATATAGATATGTATTGGTAGATCTTTTGGGCTATTTTACCTCGGATTGCAACTATTACCTGGAATGGAGTCTTCATTAGTAAGTACAAATCAATATATCGAATTGAGACTTCCTTGACTTCCGACATAGTTTATCGATTGCCTAATAACTGAAACTGGCACTGCCCTCCGAAGCACGGAAACGCCCATAACGATTTGACACTAGTTATATATCTCAGAACCGCTATTGCTTCACCTGACATATGTAATGTGTAACAATAGTACTTGTGCCTGCGGGTGGTATTAATAAAGCATTAAGTATGACATCTTATCAATTGGTCAATAGCATTGAGCCATTATTTTTTATGATATAGTACTAGTAAATGAGCATGTAGTCAATATGATGGTAAGTTTGAAGGTGGTAGAACCCTTTGGGGGCACCACCGCCACACCTATTTCCGCCTAATAACAGCAGTGTTAAGAGCTGCTGTGTTCTGGTTTGCTTTTCCGAGGCATTTCAGCTTAATCCTCAGGAGTAGCGGCGCATCTGTGGCGGACCTTTGCTAGGAATATCTAATCCTATCTGGAGTTGATTACTTCCCATCAGATGGACTGGATGCTCGTCTGCTACTCCTATATTATAAAAAATGGTCACTGCTGATGACACTTGCAAGCAATATCATTGCTAAGGACTAAATTGGGACGCCTTAAACATATAAGTAATGTACGTGTATTTCAAACACCTTTGTAATTAAGACGGGGAGCGCTTAATACTGTACTATTAGACGAAAATAGGTATATAAACAGTAAATGATCGAAAATTCAGAATTGTTCACAAGATGAACAGCAGAGTTTTATTCATCTACAACAGCAGACACTCCGCTTTGACTTTATATCCGGCAGCAATTATACGTATGACAGTTAAACAGAAATATGAATTATTATAATACATCGTTATAAACTACTACCCAACGTTTATATCTAGTGCAAACAGCACTTATCTTGTCAAGCCGTGTCGGACAAATACACAAGACATCGCGACATTCTCCTATACACTTTACACAAGTTATTGAGTCTGTCTATACGTTTAAATTGTTCGCGTAAACAACGGGTACTAATGATGTAAATGAAATATTTAATGAGAAGTTTTGTGTAGATGAATATTTGTATGTATTTTACTGAAGGTGGTTGAAACCTTTGTCAGTTCTGCGGAGATACCACGGCCTATTTCTACCACCTATTTCTGTCTAATAATAGCAGTGTTACACGCTGCTGTATTCTGGTTTGAAAGGTGTAACGGAGACGTACTTATCCCAGGCGTTGCAACTAAGTGTTCAGAGGTGGCAATGCATCTGTGGTTTCTAAATTCATCTTGGGATTACGGATGTCCATAGCCACAATTGCCACTTCAATCACTTCAAGCACCACTTCAAGCACCCTTGTTGTAACAAAGCATGCACATTTTTATAAATATCCAATCTATTATCATCAGCAACCCATTACTGTCCCACTGCTGGGCACGGGTCTCCTCTCATAATGAGAAGGATTAGGCCATAGTCCACCGCGCTGGCCAAGTGCGTATCGGTAGACTTCACATACCATTGAGATTTTTATTTATAAATCTCTCAGATATGCAGGTTTTCTCATGATGTTTTCCTTCGCCGTTTTAGCAAGTGATAATTAATTTCTAATACGCACATAACTTCGAAAAATCAGAGGTGCGTCCCTGGGGTTTGAACCTCGGACCCCTCGATCCAGAGTCCGAGTTTCTTAACCAAGGCTATCACTGCCAGTCACTGTCACACCAATCTATTAACACTACGAATAATACGACTGAACCTTCGAAACTTAATGAACGCGGACAAAGCCGTGGACAAAAAGTAGTACATCTTGTAAAATCTATAAATAACATGAATAAATAGTGTTCGTGGGAATAAAACTTATTGGAATGCTTAAACAATGAAATAATTAGACTTTTCTTAGAGAAACTTAATTTTGAAAAACTACGTTATTTTTTCGTTTATATCTTTATACGTCAGAAGGTGGTAGAACCCTTTGTGGTTCGACTCCGGCGGCACCACCGCCACACCTATTTCTACCTAATAACAGCAGTGTTAGGCGCTGCTGTGTTCCGGTTTGAAGGGTGTGGTAAGGGAGACAGACTTTTCCGAGGCGTTCCAGCTTAGTCCTCAGGGGTAGCGGCGCATCTGTGGCCGACCTCAGGTGGGAATATCTAATCCTATCTGGGGTTGATTACAGATGTCCATGAGCGGCAGTAGCCACTTACCATCAGGTAGACTGTATGCTCGTCTGCTACTCCTATATTATAAAAAAAGTCACTATGAATATGTTACCAGTAAATAATTATGCTTACAATATAAGTATTGACATAACTGTAGATTGTTTTCCTCGAAAAATAAATTAATGATCGAACCAAATATTCCATGTATAATTTTATTCTTATTTATATCCTTTTGAGAAAATTAAAGCACTCGAATAACTTCCTTGCATACATTAACTCTGTAGTTCATTATTTAAAGAATTTTAATTGAAGTATCTGCTTAAAAAAGTGTAATTTCATTGTTAACTGGTTCACCTCGATGACGTTAATCTGTAGTGAGTCTTTACGGAATATCCAGGGTCGGATTTGGGGAATGGAAAATGAGGCTCCTGTCTCTGGGCCAAAAAAAATGGAAAAAATCATTCGAATTTCCAGGGCTCAGCAACTTTACCTTTTTACCAATACTTGCACTTAACTAATTTGGTACTACAATACATTGCTTAAATATTTTTATTTTGTGTCAATATTTTCTTAAAACTTTGACAGAAAAAAGATCCTTTTATTCGGAAAATGATTAGGAGCCTCCGTCCCTTTGTCGCCCCAGGCCCTCCAGACCTCCAAATCCGGCCCTGTGTAGTGTACGAGTATACCATCATATTATTAAATTCAGAAATAAACAACGACTATAATAACAAAAATTAAACAACTTCTTAACAAAAAATAAAACCGACTTCTATATAACTACAACATTAAAAATAGTTTCAGTGAAATGTCGGTTAATTGTATTGTTGTAAGTAGAAAATACTTTCCTCGTGATACAACTGCGATGGCACCACCGCCACATTTAACTCTATCTATAACAGGAATATTAAGTGTTCTGTTGAAAGGATAGAGTCAAGGGAGTTTTTCAAGGACTCGCGTTTCCTTCTTCTTTCTCAATAAGAAGAAGAAGGAAGAACGAGTTAACTCGTGGCTGCTATTTATTTTATAAGATTGAAAAATGAAATATATGAAAATAATTTTATTAACAATATATTTACATCAGTTATCCACTGTAGGGGCCTACTTTTAAGTATATTTATACCTGTGACAGGAAGCCCCACTCTTCCATAGCATAATTAATACAAATATTATTTATTTTAAAATTACATATTTTCTTTACTTACGACGTGTGTATGTGTGTGTGTGTGTGTGTGTGTGTGTGTGTGTGTGTGTGTGTGAGCGCGCGTGTGTGCGTGTGTTTATGAATTAACGCTTATCTAAAGATTGGAGTACTAAACGAGCTTGCAGTCCACATGACTGTAAGTGATCACTTCCCCCATTCCGACCACCTTCAAGTAAGAACAGATTCTACCAGTACCTGATCGGTTGCACGTCCTAAAGACTAAAATAATCGCCTCATATGTAAGTCAGTCGGTAACTTAACCCTTCCATCGAAACGCAGTACTACTTCACGCTAGAAATGGGTGAAGGTGAACCATTCTATCTGTACCTCTTTTCGAAGTTTTCCTAAATTTACTAAAAAATACATATTTAAAAGGGATAGACTTTTCTGTGTTTAAATTTTATGGTTTGACGATAATATTATTACGCCATCCAAAATCTAGCATCTATTTTACTTTTATGTACTGATTAGCATAATATAGTAAGACATACTCTTGTAGAGCGTGCCAGCTTAATTAACTTTCGACATTATTCCATAAAAAAAAACACAATATGACTCAACTTGAAGTCGAATTAAAGGACAAATGCAAATTACTAGAAGGTTGATTCATCACTATACCTGCATACACATTATGCATTGTGATGTAATATTGCAATTCGAACATTCTTTGGAATTTTAAATGAGTAGGTACTCCATCGAAAATTTGTTTTCGTAAGAGTATTATAGTTTGTATTGTTCACGCATAACACAGCAGTTCTAATTTGAAGGACTTAAGCTAAGCATACCCACAGATGAGGCTTTCTAACGCCTTTTACGAGTAAGTAGCAAAACATTTTTTTTGGTTCGATACGAATAATAAAAACGAAATAAAAATTAATTAAAAAAAAACCATATATGACATGAATATGCCTTTATCTTACAGTGAATGTTTCATTGAAATAGGATAATTCGTTTTCTAGATTAGCCCGTTTAAACATAGGTACAAATAACAGTTCTGATACAATCCGCTAGGTACGCTGATTGGAAATGTATGGGCAAATAGGTAAACAAATACCAAAACAGTCATTTGAGTAAAAACTTATACTAAGGAGACTGTAGACTTTAAAAGGCTGATTGATAGAAACGTATATTAATAATAATAAGTAATATTTCCTTGCGCTCGTCATTTACAAGGTATCTCAAAAAGTTTATTTTTATCTTATTGTGTGAAGATGACAAATAAGAGCTGTACGAGGGGTATATCAATCATTAGTATCTGTCAATAAGCCAAAAAACTTTTTTAACACCTTGTACCCACAAATCGCCATAAAATATTCAGTACTAATTCTGCAATAGTAGTTTGTCTCTAATATAATTATTTGGCTTGGAATTTAGTCTCCAACGTGTAATAGTTTGTCAGGTTAGGTGGGTGGCACTCCAGTAACCTACGGCACAATGTTCGATAAATCTAGACGTCTTATATTTATTAATATTGGCCCGCTGTCTGTCGTAATCAATAATGCTCACAATAAAAGTGTTTTGTGGACAATTCAGTGCTTAGACCAACATTAGCTTTGAATTAAACAGTTACAACAACAGTGCTAATGAACGACCTGAGTGTCAAAGGGAATTTATTTGTTTCGGAATTTATTCAACGCAATTTGACACTTGAAAAGTAGTGTTCTATTCGTGGGCGCTGAGTCGTGTATATGCAAATGTTTTGCGCATTTTTTACAAAACAGTTTATTGATAAATAGCTTTATATTACGGTGTGTTAAATTTTATCTTGATTTAAGTTGTGAATTTTAATAAACCAGTCCATACAACGCAGTAAGTAATTGAAAAAACAATAATAAAAATTTGTAGTATAATTACATACCGCCAACATTACAAAATTAGTTAATACTTTGAAATTAATTAGTAATACATAATAATTATAATAATACAAGATTATAATAATAATAATAATCTTGTATTATTATTATAATAATAATCTTGTTGTTTTAGATATAGTAGGAGTAAGATATTATTATGTGCGCTGATGACATGTGGTTAGTGAAGCACATAGACATCGACAATAAATCCAGGGCAATAGAATATCAGACGAGCTGCAACATCCGGAAAAATTTGGAACGCCTCAACTAAGTTTTTATGCTTAACCACATCATTCAATCTTTTTTCATAATATAGGAGTAACAAACGAGCACGCAGTGACCCTAATAAGTGGCCACTGTCGTCCAGGGATATCTATAATCAACCCCAGATAAGATTTGTTTTACCTGAAGTCTACCACAGACCCGCTGCTACCCTTGAAAACTTTGAACGTCTTTGATAAGTTCGTCAGTCTTACCAAATCCTTCAAACCAGAACACAGTAGGTGCGGCGAGTATGCCTTCACAGTCGAACCACAAAGGATTGTATAAATTCCAGCCTAACACTACACAGGCGAAAACTCATATATCTATTCTCAAATTAAATATGAGAATAGATATATGATAACATATATAAGAAGTTCTTTCGTCATCTCTTACACAAAATTAGTCATGGCAGTCAAAATTCTGAAAGGTCTAATATCTTAATGAAACTATCAATCAGGATTATCAGTTAAATCCCTCAATTTGCATTTGATACCAGTGATGTAATGTAATGTAAAGCATAATGTGAGTACGCCATCCTTTGTCCAAAATCGTGATCTGGTAATATTGTATTGTGAGAAAAATTTGTGCATATAAGTCGGCCGACTAAGTTGGATGACTTATACGGGAGTCACACGATTTTACCGGATAACCTGGGATTCAATAGTCATGCCCATAATTATCTTTAGAAACTATAACTAAAGTATATGTTAATTTGAATATCAGAATATACTGGCTTATATTCTACCTACTTAAAAAACTGCCCTAAGAGTTGCAACCAATTTTTTTGAGTTTCTAACATTTGTCAACGACAATCAACGTTTATCACAATTTTATTGTTAAATAAATCCGTCCCACTTTAAGTTTATACTATAAATATTATTATATAAATTTCAAAGCCTGTCCACAGAGTATGGCTATGCCGATCGTAACTTTATTAGTCAATTCACTTGCAAATTAATATTATTGGCAAATTTCATATCATTTGCTCGTTAAAATATTATATCAATAATAATTTGCATCATAAAAACTGTAAGTGAAATAGATGCTTGATGAAATTTATGTTGAGTTACGAACGGTTTAGATAATACGCTAAAGACTCATAACATTTACGATTCCGTGGTGAAAAGGGCCGTATATAAGGGCGTTAATATACGTGCGACAGCCCCCGACTTTTGGCGACGGTCGTCGGCGGTTGCTTACACGCGACGTATGTAACCTCCCTAAAAAGATTAAAACTCAAAATTAACCATTAATTTTTAAAGAAGACACACAGTAGAAAATTAATAATTTAATGACCATATGTAAAACACTACAATCTTTTTGCATTTATGTTCTATCTTCCTAATACATATTTAAATCTAATTAGAGCTGAGTAAAAGGTAGTTTTTGTTTCCGTCTTAACTTTAAACATATGAATAATGGAATATGAAACAGATACTAGACATTCTAATTTAAGTAAGAGAAGAATTAATGTAAATAGGTATATTAATGTTACTGTTAATCTGCTGAAGCCGGAAGTTGAAGGTGAGACAGTTTAAATGAATTAACACACTAATACAACTCATGTACTAGATTAAGTGAGTAATATAGAGGCGGTAGAGCCCTTTGTGATTCGACTAGGGCACCGCCGCGACACGTACTTCTTACATTTACGCCTTATAACCACAGTGTTATGGGCTTATGTGCTCCGGTTTGAAAGATGCGAAGGGAAATGTGTGAAGGGTATTTTAAAGGCCGCCTTTATATTTTCTGCACATCCTTAAGGTTGACTGGTAGAAAATGCTACTTAGCATTAAGTCCGCCTATTCTACCACTATTTTTATTGGTCAATAAAGTGTAATAAAAAAAGGGTGAATAGACATTCGTATTAGAGATACTTCTATGAAGAAGCCAAATGCACTATTTTCAACTTTTAATTGCCATAAGTACCGCGAAATATAGTTTTTACGGTAAAGTGGCTTGCATAACATCATGTTTTTGTCCTACTTCAGTATTTCTCAATACCGTAGCCTCTAAATCTGGGATAATAGAAAAAAGTATTAGACATACAAAAAATGTTGCTGTAAGCCTTAACGAGATTATATCTAACACCTAAATAGTACCTGTTATCGCTGACTCACGTTTTTATGTAAGTCAGCACATTTTTGCTAACAAAAAAATGAAAATTGAGTAGTAAATAATTGTTATAAGTTTTAGATTCATAATGCCGTCAATGAAAGTCATAATTAATTTATACAAATGTTACAGGTAAAGCAGTTAAGTGGTAAATATGAGTATATTCATATCACAAGAGTAAAGCGCACGTACGAGTACATTTCGAATAGTGAATATATTAGCGTTTTCGGGTTTTAAGTGCCTTTTTCGTAAGTTTTATTGCATTAGTCCCGACTCGTCATGTCCCTAATTTACGCAATACGGATTTTAGATTCATGTATGAATAAATTCGTATTAAAATCTTTATTCTCAAAATTACCTCAACCTAAAGAACACGTCTCTACGATATGAAAGCACGAGCTCAACTGAACGGTAATTTGATAAAAACCATTCAAATCGCGCATAGATGCGCTAGTCCATTGAAAAGTTACATTGGCGTTCAATAGTCAAAGTAATTTATTTTTTGGATGTCAAGGTTGGTACAGTGTAAAGCTACATTCCCGGCATCTTAAAAAAGGGGCGCAAATCGTTTAGATGCTCTATCAGGAAAACTATTCGTCACACAATATTTGTAAGAATAATTATGGTCACACACAAACCCCCTTTTGACACCCCATAACTAAAAATTGCGTCCTCTGTCTTTTCTACATTAAAGAAAAGCGTAACATTTTAATGCACTACACATTATTGACGAGTACAATACATCAGCACAAACGTAAACACACGTTTACTCAAAATACCCGTTAGCTCAAAACACAAGCTAATTACAACTAAAGTCGTGTACCTACTTGTCCTCTGTCCATCATCTGAACATGCCCTTAGGCTATCCGCGCACAATTTGTAAACGGTGTGGCTCTATTACCAACACTACTTACAATTGTATTTTGCGCACGAATACATAATTGCTGGCGGCAATCGGTTAATATAATGTCATCATTAACATCATCATCATCATCAACCCATTATTGTCCCACTGGGCACGGGTCTCCTCTCAGAATGAGAAGGATTAGGCCATAGTCCACCGCGCTGGCCAAGTGCGTATTGGTAGACTTCACATACCTTTGAGATTTTTTTTAATATAAGTCTCTCAGGTTGCAGGTTTCCTCACGATGTTTTCCTTCACCGTTTAGCAAGCGATAATTAATTTCTAATACGCACATAACTTTGAAAAATCATAGGTGCGTGCCTGGGATTTGAACCTCGGACCCGTCGATTGAGTGGCCGAGTTTCTTAACCACTAGGCTATCACTGCCTTCATCAACAATCCTATTATCATCATTCCTATCCTATTGTCATCATTAACAATCCTATTATAATTATTGATTTTGATGATGCAAGAACTCTTCGTGGTTAGGCTCGAAAGATATAACTGCCACACCTTTAACAAAATCGTTTCACATTATTAATATTTTTTGAAATATTATATTTAAATAAATGTTAATTGATTAACCGAAAATTGAAATAAACATTTAACCGAAAATTGAAATAAACATTTAAAAAAATGTTTATTTCAATTTTCGGTAACATAAAGGTATAGTCCTTGAATATGACATAAGAATTTCAAGAACATTTTCCATAATTAAAAAGTTGATCTATAAATCTTAGCGCAATTTCGTTAACTATTTTAAGACATATACATTTAATAAGGTAGTCAAAGTAATCCAGCGTTACTAGTAAGTAAGGTCAGCCGGTTTGTAAAAAATGGCTAATTTGTACCTCTTGAGAAATTTTCGCGACGTTTTTGGTCGGCATCAATAATTGAGAGAGGTGATCAATTTGTCACTTATGCGTTACAAATATGGTATTGTTACATAAATGGGTAGATTTTAAGTAGTGATCGCCTAGTAGTTGAAACTCGGTGTCACAATGATGTCGGATCAGTAATGGTTTGACGACACCGACATTGACGTACCTTTCAAGTAGTAACGAAGTACCTTAAACATACCTAAAATTTGTAACGAAGTACTTTTTTAAAAAATGTGTCACATGTTTGATTTGATGACACTCTAATAATTTTAATCAAATTTACAAATTTGATTGAAGTAGAATTCACCTAATGATTAAGGATTACCAGTAAAGGATTACTCGCACCCATGGACATCTCAAACAGATCACATAACGTTCAAATCAAAATAGAAATCAGACGCGTTGCTCCCGAGGGCTAAGATAGTCGCCTCACGTATGAGTCAGCCGGCATGCATGCCCTTACACTGAAACAGAAGAACTGCTTCAGTAGAACTTTGTGGTTCGACTCCGGCGGCACCACCACCTATTTCTGCCTATTTCTGCAGTGTTAAACGCTGCTGTGTTCTGGTTTGAAGGGTGTGGTTGAGGAAACATACTTTTCCGAGGCGTTCCAGCTTAGTCCTCAAAGGTAGCGACACATCTGTGTTCGACCTCAGGTAGGAATATCTAATCCTATCTGGGGTTGATTACACGTACCATCAGGTGGACTGCATGCTCGTTTACTACTCCTATACATAAGTATTGTAAAAAAAGAAATAGATGAAGCGGGGGTCTCTGGTCGAAACGTATTACTACATTTTATACTATAAGAAAAGTAATACTCGTTCTTAAATAACACCTCATAATCTACCGACTGGTTATTACGTAGCTGTAATTAAAAATAAGCACCTACAATTCATTTCTTTATACCCACAATTTTGTATAATTAATGATTGAGCGTAATTCTAGGATTTTGATAGCAAATTTTTGGCCAATACTTAAATTACTGAGTTATAGATTATTGTTCGTAAGTACCCTGAAATGAAAACAACTATTACTAAAATTACGTGAAAAATATTATTTAAGCAAAGAGCGTATGGGCTATGAAGAAGTGTAAGATGTAATGTATATAAGTTACAGACAGACAATTAATTATATAGCGGTGCTACGACACAAATATACTAAAAATACACACAAGTATTATTAGTTTTATTATCTTATAATATATTATAAAATTATCGTGTTAGTTGTTGTGTTAGTTACCGTACTCCTCCGAAACGGCTTTACCGATTTTCACCAAATTTTATATGCATATTCAGTAGGTCTGAAAAATCGGCTACTATCTATTTTTCATACCCCTAAGTAATAAGGGTCGTTCACCCTTAACATTTTTTATTTATATAGCAACACAACATTTTTTATTTATGTAGTTTGCCGGGTCAGCTAGTATTTGTATAAAAATACCACCACTCCGCATCATAGCAGCGAAATCTAAGAGTAAACTTATCTAGCCTAACACATAATAACAGTTGTGGGGAGAGACCCGTGATCAAACTACAAAAATCCAGTATAATTCAACTGTAGAGGTTACACGGAGTGAAGCGTCTTTTGGAGCTGACTTGTACACGAAGTCACCTCCTTAGTCCAAAGGAATGGCAAAGCAGCTTCCTGGACAACCTGTTGTATACAAAATTGGTTGAAAAGTCTAGCCGTAAGCATTCCACAGACTCCTTTAACTATGTACCCCTGACATTTTTTCAATTGACTACTATTGTTACGCTACTGTATAATATCATTTCGAAATGTTATTGTCACGTCACTGGGGGTGTTCTCATAATGTAACTACTGATGTTGAAGTGATATATTCTGGCAAAGCGCACGCAAGCTACACATTCCTATGCTACAAGCAAAAAATATATACGACACAAATAGAGTAAATAACTTAATATTATGACAAACATAAATCTCCGTTTGAAATAACTTGGGCATTGAGTGACTTGATTGACATGTTCAACGATCAGAAAAAAAAGGAAGGTTGTACTCATATTTTGTAGAGGGCATTAAATATAGCAAATGTTTTTATCAACCAACATTATCAATGCAGTTGGCGCGAAGTTATTGGTTCCGACACGCATTAATCAACCGTTTGAAATGCTCTGTTCCACTTATGCCCGTTATTAATAAATCTATCTATTTTTCCTACCAAAGAAAGAAATTGACAGTAGGAAAAATCGTCCACTGACGATATTTTCTTGAAAAGGCATTGAATAGATTGAATTTTAATAACAGACGTTACCACTAGTTAGGTACCAACGGATTGGTGAAAATTAAGCAAACGTTACACTACATCCTCATTTTCAAAGTCGATTAATTATATCACTAAACATGTTGGGCATGGAATAATAGCATGAAAATAACGAATGCTGGTCTTGTAATTTATAAATCAAACAGTAAAATACATTTAATATGAAATTATTATTAAAATGTGACAAGAAAATAGATATTATAATATAAAGAATAATAAAACTACAGATTAATTAGCCTTTCCAAATAACTACATTGGTTTTGCTGTTCATATATCTAACTATGTTTCTTTTATATTATGTTCTTTTATTAATATAATTCATATAATATTATGCAGGAAACCTGCTTAACCAAGAGATTTGAAAAAAACTTAAAGGTATGCGAAGTCTACCAATTCGCACTTGGCCAGCGCGGTGGACTATGGCCTAATCCTTCTCATTCTGAAGGTAGACCCGTGCCCAGCAGTGGGACAATAATGGGTTGATGATGATGATATAATATTATTTAATTTCAGTGTCGTTATACTAATTTTAACAAAAGGATCATAGTGGAACATATCTTCAGAATTATATTGTTCATCAAACTCGTTCTTAAAACGCAACACTCGTTCAGGCGGGTATTTCGCACTGCTAGTCTATTTCTGTTCTAATTAACCTTTACATACTTTTGCGACATTGTGACTTTCATTGTTTTAATGGTCCGTAAAAATATTTTTTTTGGAAAATATAAGTTTACACACTTATATTTCTTATTCCATTTTGTCAAACTGACTTCAACTGAAGCTACAAAATCACTACTAAAATATATAATAAAAAATAACAAACATAATATTCCATGATATGTGGCACCTCAAATGATATGAGGTGTCGTTGGATTCGTCTAAATTGTAGAATTGTAGGTGGTACAATCCTTTGTGGTTCGACTCCGGCGGCCGGCGGCACCACGGCCACAAATATTTCTGCCTCATAAGAGCAGTGTTAAGCGCTGCTGTGTTCTGGTTTGAAGGGTGTCGTAAAGGAGACATACTTTTCCGAGGCTTTCCAGCTTAGTCCTCAGGGGCAGCAGCGCATCTGTGCATTCAGCGCAATTTAATCCTATCTTCGGTTGATTACAGATGCCCATGGGCGGCAGTAGCCACTTACCATCAGGTGGACTGCATGCTCGTCTGCTACTCCTATAAGTAGTATTTAAAAAAGTGACATAAAACTTAAATATTTAAAAAGCCTACAATTTTTCGTTTTTCCTCTAATTTCCAGTCCAGTAACTCCTTTTTAATTCGGCTGAGCTATATTTAAATGTTATGAATGAAAATTATGTTTCCCACAATATGTTTAAACATCAAACACAAAGGTTGTAACAGGAACAAATGATTCGTCGTGTTGAAAAACTGTTGTAACAACTAAAATTGATTAATGGTTGTACAGGAAATAGAGCGGAAAATCAAAGAGTCTGTGTGATACACGCGTGCCACTAGGAAAGTAATTGCTGCTCGGAACATTGAGGAGTGATATTGAAAATGGAAATTAAATTATTACTTTACAACCTTTCATTGACTCTTACAGCCCCTTATTGTACGATTTTCAATAATACTACTGGCGGTACATATGGAATTATTATACAAAAATGCTTGATTCTAGACCCACGATTTCCCTATACGTTACCTATACCAATCAATCCAAAAGCCTTAGTTTTATTAAATAGATTACATCAGTAGCAATAATTGGTTAAGCGGATACCCGAAAACAAATATCAGTTCTACTTGAAATTAATAGCTAACCACTATACGTTGCTAAGCATAAATTTAATATAAGGGTATATACCTTTATACATTCTTCAAATCAACCTAGTAGATATAAGGCAGCTTGCAAGCATACTTATATGTGTAACAGTATACTTAGGTGTGCCCTTCGTAACCACACAAAAAATACATGAAAAATTTGCATGTAACGTTTATTAGAATTATTTTTACTTTATCTACTTCGAAATTAAACAAGCACTTTAAATTATCAATCAAGGAATATAAATAAAATAACAAGAAAATTCACGAATCCAAAATTACTCTTTTGAAATGTATTTTTCATTTTCAAATTCATTCTTTTAACACCAGGCGACTTCAACATACAGTTTTCGTTCCAATCACTTAAAACCTTATTTCTCTGTGTCAAGGGTGGTAATTAATTAAATAGCAAACTCGAAGTTTAGGTATATTTTGATGTTCTTATGACGTTGCGACGGAGCGGCAGTAATGCATGAAATAAGCAACAATTAAGAATTAATGGCGTCTAATGCAAATAAATTGCGAGTGTTTTGTAAATATTGCAATATAAAACAGTAATGTAACATTTACGCCGAGGACTATTTAAATTGTGATGGCGAAACCGCTTGGACTATGTGGCAAAGTCTTGCAATGTGGTGGTAGAATATTTCATGAGCATATGTAGAGGTGACCATGTTTCAAATTCCGATGGGGTGGATAACCTAACAAATATTTTTGGAAAGTACATAATGTATGTTGCCAAAATCAGGCAAATCAAATGCTGGATTGCCATAATCTATGTTTGCATAACGGTTTACTACGAGTACCTATTAAAAACATACAAAATACGCGCGAAAAACATAGCTCTTCCTTGGCAATTGTTTAATAAATAGCTGCATGCTGCATTCCACATATTTACATCAATTTTCAAGTAATTTTTGAAAGAATGTTGTTTAAAAATAAAAACATTCGAACTTCAAAGGTAAACAATTACATATTGGCGGTTAAACCACATCAAATATCCCGTAACATCCCAGATGTGTTTGCCACTGACCCGAGGTAGGGCGAAGGTTCTATCAATCTACATTCAATCAGTTTGCTTTAGATGACCTGTACGTTGAGTACCAGTTTGGCAAATATCCAAAACGCCAAAAAAAGGACGCAAACGAGAGGAAACGTATGAAGAAAATATTTTAATAGGTACGTTACAATATTTATTTGTTTGGAAGGGAGCACAGATCTATACTTAGACCGCTGGCTCTACACCTTCCCGAATTGTGGAAAGAGACCCCTGCCTTAAAATACAATTTACAGCTGCTATTTATTACATATACCCGTCATAGTATGTCGTCTTATTCGCCTTTAGTACACTTGAGTATCACTCAAAATGAGTGTTTTTATGTCATTATGTCATTGGTTTTGTTTTAAGTATGGCAACGTCGTATGTTACGTAGATTACGTGCATTGTTCAGTCGACGTTAATTGATAAGTATTTATATTTATTTAAATTATTCATATATTTAGATATTTATTAATTTAAATATTTTATTATGTCTGTGAGCTACAGAACTCTCAACTTAACAGGTACAGTACGGTAGGTAACAGGCGAACTACTTATTCCTTCGCTAGACATTAAAAACAGTTCAACTAAAACCAAATTCCAATTTCCTTTTCCGTCGATGTAATATAAATAAAACAAAAGTAAACGAGCAATATGCGAGCCAATTTATTTGAAAATGGTCTTTACGCATGGCTAAATCGAAGTCAGTTTTTTGATACTCAGTACTACATATTTTTATATTCTGCAAAGAACAAGCCATTTCGAATTATACTCAATTAAATGAATGTTACGTTTTTGCAACGCTTCGTTGATTCCGGAAGTAAATACGGTGCAACGACCCAGCACATAAGATTATTTAAAATGTTTCCCTTGCAAATATTTCACTCCAAAAACCGTTATATGTTTACTTTTAATCATGCCTTAAGACAACTAAGTACCAATATTTACACATTTAAATTAGCGTAACTCGCGAGTGTATTCATGGTGGGTTAAGTAACTTAATTTAATATAAAGTATGTGAATTTCGAGCTTTAATCTAAACATATAACTCAAAGGTGACTGACTGACATAGTGATCTATCAACGCACAGCTTAAATCACTGGACGGATTGGGCTGAAATTTGGCATGCAGGTAGATGTTATGACGTAGGCATCCGCTTAGAAAGGATTTTGATCAATTCTACCCCCAAGGGGATAAAATAGGGGATGAAACTATTACTTCGTAACGCGAGCGAACCGCGGGCAAAAGTTCCTAGACGTATAAAATAATAAAGATGATTAAAAACCTACTTGGGTTTCTTGCTACCATGTGCTATGAAATAAGACATTCTATATTTAACATTCAGGTTCATGTCGCTAATCTAAACTCGGTTCTACTACGATCGTTTTACGATAGACATTATTGTGTTCAATTTAAAAAATATTCCCTCTTGAGAAAAATATGCCATAAGTTTTCATTTCTCGGACATTCATTGACAAATCTGTTTTAAGCAATATTTAAATACAAATACAAATACAAAGTCTTTATTTGTAGAATAAGGTGTATACATTGGTGTTACAGTCAAGAATTTTCGCTCATTCTGCCATAAATGGCGTACAAATATAATTTTAAGTCGCATTTTATAAGTTCAAATTATTAAATTGTAGATACTAATTTCCAATATTATTAAAACGTTAATAAGATAAAATGTCAATAACAATAAAATGTCACATAAAGATAAAAATGAATAATGAATAATGTCATTATTCATTATTCATTTTTATCTTTAACTATATATTAACTATATATATATATATATATAACATATATATTAACTAGTAATAGTCACAAGACAATTAATTAACAAAAACAGATTAGACCCATAACTAAAATGCCTTAAATTTTAATGAATACAGAAGCTTAAATAGCTATTATATTAAGTTATTAAGCTCATGACATAGTAGCCCATAACAACTGTATTTATTATTACAGGAACTATTAACATAAAAGCCTTATACTATTCAATACTATTTTGCAATTCATTGGCACATGCCACAATTAATTTCAATGATTATTTAAGATTCCAACATTTTATACCTTGTCAAAATTAGATTAAAGATATTTACAACATACGATTATTATAAAAAATATCTATGTAGTAGTCGTATCCGTGAAGCCTCAATGAAGATCATAGACCCATGTTCCCTAATAGAGATTTCGTAATAATAAGTAAGGCAAGGTATTTGGCAAGTACACGAGATTTATTATATTAGGTATCTACTCAATTATCACATTTATACTACATATAGCACATATAAACTATAACACATTTACTAAAAATACGAAACAATTCCGAATGTAATATATTTAAAATAGTGTCTATGTGAATAAGAAACGCTAATTGAGGAAAACAAAAATTAAATTCAAAGGTTGTAGAGCTTTGCGAGGTACGACTCTGAAGGTACCACCGTCAGATATATTTCAGCTTACTCTTTGAAGGTGGTTGAACCCTCTGTGGTTGGACTCCGGCGGCACCACCGCTGCACCTATTTCTGCCTGATAACAGCAGTGTTAAACGCTGCGGTGTTCTGGTTTGAAGTGTGTGGTGAAGAAGAGACTTATACGAGGCAATTTATACTTCAGCAGTAACTACTAACAACGCATCTATGACCCTCAGAAAAAGTACTAGAGCTGACAATACTCGTTAAATCAGAAACTACTGACACTATAAACACTTACTTAGCGTAATAATATATATACAGCAGCTATAAAGAGCTGGTATCTAATATTAATTCCGATCGCATTTACTATTAGGTACTTAAGATAACGTGTATTAAAACCAACGTTAATTTTAAAACCGACGTTTCAACCTTGAATATATTTGCACTAGTATTCAATTGAATTAATAGAAATGAATAAAAGAATGAATACAAAAAACTAACATTCGATTTGGAATCGACATGATTAAATAATAGCAAATAAGTATGTCTAGTTGTCTACTCGGTCACTTTACGAGGTGTGGAAGTATTTAAAATATAAGTATTAATTATTAAGTTATTGGGCAGTTTCAATATTTTATTAATAAGTAATTAGCGTTAATTAATTTTATTATAAGTTTAGAACGAATTAGTTCTACACCTATATAGAAATTTTAAAACAGTTTTCGTTTCCTACTACCTGATAAGTAATTATTATTTGATAATCAATACGTATATGTACTTTCGGTATTCGGTATATTTAATGTAAATATTTATTCGGAAGATGAACTGTGTACTAAAATAATGTTACACTAATAACAATATTACGAAGTACCTAAATTACACATCTTTGTAACCTTTTTCTATTTGATGAGCTTAAGCTCAGAGCTCAATACTATTTTATACTACTCGTATACTATGCTATTGTAATATAATAGAATCAACAAGATTTATTAATTAGGCGTATAAAATATCAGTATTATTTCTTTTATATAATTAATACGACAATTACTGTGTATTTTACCGTCATATGGCAAAAAACTGTGAGTCCTTAAAGTCATGTCCCTTATGATTATGGTGGCTCATATTTATGTAGTTTTTCAAGTATTAATATTAAAGATTGTGCCGCTTACGCAACGTTTACTTAGGGAGGTACCACACAAGCGACAGTAAGATAATATTATACGAACGACAAGTCACGCCGATGACTGTAAACGATGATTGTGGAAAACAGGCGGCAACAATCGCCAGCGACTGCCATCGACTACAGCCGACCATAGTCGCCTGTCGTCAGCGATCGACAACCGACCTCAGTCACCAGCGTGAAGCGCTGACAGCCGACGATTTTACCGACAGCCGACGATCGTCCACGAACTAGCTCACGCATTAGCTCAATGCCGCTCGTGTGTTACCTCCCTTATTTCAAAAGACAACTAACCCGTACGCGGTGTTAAAGCACTTAGCCGATGTTTATCTAGCCCGGCTAGAATACTATTGCCTAAACGGGTTGTAAAACGAAGGAATGCCATGGGCTATCAAGAAACCTTAACTATTTGTATCGGTTACAATGTTCTTAATAAATAAAATATATTATTATGGACACAAAGGTTACATTTTTTACGCGGTAATTACATGTTGCTTATAATAACTAGAGCGGTGTTTTTAATTACTTAGTTCGCGTCTGAGGTTGCGAACGCTACAGCGTCGCGTGGCTCTAATGGCTAATTATATTGCTTGTGAAATATTATTTTGCTTCAGAAAATTCCTTATAACGGGAATGCTGCGAAATTAAAAAAATATTCTTGAATAAAATTATGATGTAATATGAAGATTGTATCTTAGTAAGACCATGGAAACGGATTATCCAAATACTAATTTTAGGATCTCAATTTTTTTTAACTTGAATGTAAATTCTTGATTGTGGGTCATTGCCATACAAAAAAGATTTTTTTATTTATTTAAAACATGCTATACGTGGTAAAAATCTTTTTTGGTTTGACTACAGAAGCACCAACGCCATATCTACGTCTGCTTAAAAACAGCGGTATTAAGTGCTTTATTCCCATTATAAAAGTACACCTTTAACGACACTTTATGCACACTTCTTTACCAGCAGTAAGAGAAACATACTTTATTTATTTATTTATTACCGAAGCTACATCCGAAGCGTTCGGACTTAGTGGTCAGGCATAGCAACGCACCTTCGACCGACATCACGTAGGTCTCCAACCTCATCTGGGGTTGATTATAGATGTGCATGTCAAATCAAATCAAATCAAATCAATTTTTTTTATTCAAAATAGGTTCTTTACAGAGCATTTTTTGAATGTCAATACAACTACCACCACTTCACAAGGTGTTTCGTTATGGAGAAGAAGCGGCGAAAGAAACTCCATAACACACATCTTTTAAAAAATGGGCGGCAATAGCCACTTACTATTAGGTGGACTGCATGCTCGCTTGCTACTTCAATATTAAAATAGAGTTTTAAAAATAGTCAATTACTTCTTTAAAAAAAAGAAGACATACTTTTCATTGCGATTTCTAAGGACGATATACATAAGTGACACAACTATTTTATTGAATAGTGATTAGTGGCTAAAATATAGGTGGTATAATGTCTAAACAAATCTTCTATAATAGTTTAGTTGACAGCCGATTGACACGGCGATATCAAAACATTCTTCGCCAGAGGGCTTATGTTAGATCAGGGGTTCTCAACCAGTGGTACGCAGCAGCCAAATTAGGGTCCGCGCACAAATTTAAATTTAACGTGCCGTTTTTTTTTTTTTAAAGTAAGTGATGATTTGCGTATAACTTTGAGTAACAATGTTAGTCCTAGGATAGCTGAAGTTGTAAAGATGATGCAAGTACCTACAGAAATTACATTAATACAAAACTACAAAAGTTTATCATGTAATATTATTATTTCTTTTATGTACATATGTTTCTTTTGAGTTTTTCATCAAAGTTAAAGTTTCAGTTTGATTATTACAATTTATTTTTATTGTACCTATATAGTGGTTCTGACCAAGAAAAGGTTGGGAACCACTGTGTTAGATCTACGATTTAATATAAGTAACAACAATACTTAACAGACTCACTTTTACCGAGCTATAATTGTTGCATGCAAAAAATATTCGCGTTTAAAATTTGCATTTACTTTCTAATGATTTTAAGTATTGATAAGATAGATGACGAATCGCAATGCTGTTTGCTTTCTAGCTTTGTCCACAGGGCAACGCGCTAAGAGGGCTCCGGTTGCGTTCCTTTGGAGATCCCGGAGCCCTCTACGCAGCGCCGAGGACAGTCACCGGGGGGGTTTTAGTGCGGTAAGAATCCCACATAACCCTACGTCGCTCCCACGACACCGGGTACCTTTTGAAGGTTTCCCCCTCGTAAACAAAAAAAAAAGCTTTGTCCATAGGGATAGCATCTGTGGTCTATTTTATTAGTACTCTTTGAAGGTTGAACCCTCTGTGGTTGGACTCCGGCGGCACCAGCGCTGCACCTATTTCTGCCTGATATCAGTGTTAAGCGCTGCTGCGTTCTTGTTTGAAAGGTGTGGTATGAGAGATACTTTTCCAAGGCTTAGTCCATATGGTAGCGGGAGTAGCGGCGTGTGTGGTTGACCTCAGGTTGGAATCTAATCTTATGTGAGACTGAGTACAGATGGCTATGGGCGCCAGTAGCCACTTACCATCAAGTGGACTGCATGCTCGTCTGCTACTTCTGTATTGTAAAGAATAATTTCTGTGTTTCGGCGGATGTGAATGCTATCTGACTTACATATTAGAGGACCATGTTAGCCCTCAGGATTTGGTCTGCGAACGGCTTTAAGTAGAGCCCATATTCGACAACGACCACTTACCATTTTGGCTATACTCATGAACGATCTAATTCTTTAATAGTATTCGAAATAGGGTACTACCTGACATTTAAAAAGTGAGACTATTTAGAACATTCGGCACCACACCCCGCTGGCTGCCGTTCTCCGAGGTCTTAGGACCAATAAAATTTTATTATAGTTCAATCCTGAATTGAAATTTATGGCGAATGTCCAGATTCCTGATAGTAACTACATTGTAACTGTTCGTTTTGTTTTAATTGTTTACTGTTTTTTTTCCTTGATGAAGAAAAACAATACTATACAATAAATATACTGTGTATACGAAAATAATGTTATGTTTGACGTTCAAAAAGTGCTATTTTAAAAGTACTATTTTGAATAAAAAAAATGATTTAATTTGATTTATCGGTTCTAGACATGTAACATAGACATATATAACATAGAGGTGGCAAACGAGCATTCGTTTCACCTAATAGAAATAGGCAAGTTCTACCCATGGATACCCATAATCAACCCCAGGGAGGTTACTACCACATCTTAACACAATATTATTTTAATCATACGTTTACTTTTTTGCAGGAAATTTAACTTTTTAAGCAAAATATTACAATTTCAGTTGGTTTTATACAATGGATAAGCGAAAAATTAATAAGGGTTTAAGTTTGTTCAACTGTGTATGACGAAATATTTTACTGTTTTAAGGAGGAAATAAAACTTTCCTGAACTATGATGGCTCCCAGATAAGATTAGAGTGAAGTCGCCCTTGGACGGGTTGCTACCCCTGAAGAATAAGTTATAACGTCTCATATAAGTATTACCACATCATTTACTATAGAAATACAGTAGCGTTTGATATTGCTGTTATTAATCAGAAATAGGTGTGACAATACCGTCTTTAATAACTACAGGCAAAGTTTTCGTCTTTATACTAGCTGACCCGGCAAACCTTGTGTTGCCATATAAATAAAAAAATGTTAAGATTGAACAACCCTTATCACTTAGGGCTATGAAAAATAGATAGTAGCCGATTCTCAGACCTACTGAATATGCATATAAAATTTGGTGAAAATCGGTAAAGCCGTTTCGGAGTAGTACGGTAACTAACATTGTGACTAAATAAGTATTTTAACCACACTTATCATAATGGGTGATTAAACTACAGGTTGGTTATGACATAATTTCTCATCTTCTTATATATATAAGTAGGTATATGAAAGGTAACCAAATTGGGCCCATTTTAACCTTCGACCATCAGGCCTGAAAACTAGTTACTTTATCAAAATTTATGTTAAGGCTTTGTTCTATCAGATTGCAAAGTTATTCGAACATAGAATTACTAATGGCAGAACTCAATCGCTGGATCTTGCACATTTTATCTGCACAATAATCGACACGTAGCTACTCTATTTCCTTCGACCTCCATATATTACAGAAATAGCGTTACACCACCAGACTGCGAGTCGTAGTGTGTAAATATATTCTATTCGGAAATCATACCCGGAACTGTTGGCACAGAACAAGTGTAGTGCCAACAGTTGAGCCATACAGTTGTCAATGTTCGCCGGTGAAAGTTATATCTTAACCATGATAAAAATGTATATAAAGTACTTTATGTAATTGACTTAGAAAATAGGCATAGAATCCTAGATGTTAAACGGTAACTAACCAACGTATACCAATAGAATATTTAGGCTACTTGAACTCATTCACAATTGCAACCTTTAAGTATTTAGTTTTGCGACTTATGTTACTCATAGTTTTTTTTATAATATAGGAGTAGCAAACGAGCATACAGTCCACCTGATGGTAAGTGGCTACTGCCGCCCATGGACATCCGTAATCAACCCCTGAGGTCATCCACAGATGCGCCGCTACCCCTGAGGACTAAGCTGGAACGCCTCGGAAAAGTCTGTCTCCCTTACCACACCCTTCAAACCGGAACA
Organism: Epargyreus clarus clarus; assembly: GCA_014595695.2. Classification (NCBI taxonomy): domain Eukaryota; kingdom Metazoa; phylum Arthropoda; class Insecta; order Lepidoptera; family Hesperiidae; genus Epargyreus; species Epargyreus clarus. Next base: position 275,020 of record JACTTY020000085.1, on the reverse strand, counting down.
CAGCAGCGCCTAACACTGCTGTTATTAGGTAGGTGTGGCGGTGGTGCCGCTGGACTCGAACCACAAAAGGTTCTACCACCTTCGAATAATGAACTTAAAATTTGAACTAGATGGCATCGACGCATATTCTGCTGTTGAAAGCTAGAAACAGAAGGCACTGAAGGTTTTTAAATTCCAATGTGACTATTTGTACAGGTACTGGACTAATAAATTATATTTATTCGTACATTTAAATATTCAATTTTTTTTTTAAATATATTTATTCGTACATTTATTCAATTGGTTAGGTTAGGTTAGGTTAGGTAAGGTTAGGTTTTTTTTTTTTTTTGTAGTTTTTTTTTTGAGATTTCTCAAAATCTACCGGTTCGAATCGGATAATAATAAATTGTTTGTCCAGTACCCGTATTAATAATTATAAATTATTCGTACGGTAACCGTATTAATAATTATAAATTGTTCGTACAGTACCTGTATTACGTAATAGACTCAGCCTTTAAATTCAGGCTACCCGATTATTCACAAAATAAATAACTATGATAATAAAATGATAATAACCCGTAAAATGACGTTGAAAACCACAGGAATGTCTATCCACTGTAGAGCAGTAGCCGATAGGATTCGACTGATTCATTATAATAATGTTTGCATAATAATTTCCCACGTTAGAGATCCGGCTTCGAATCCAATGCACCTTTAATTTTTAAGCCATGCGAGTATGAGGAAGTAAGGAACAATTGGTCATCGTAAATATCGCGAAGAGAACTACATACTTGATAATAATAATATATGCATACTTGTAGTGTACTCAAAAGTACACAATACGCACTCAGCCGCAGTAGATTACAGCATGGACTTACCTGTCTCTGACTATTTGTATCTATTTAATTTTATATAGGTACTAGCTGACCCGGCAATCGTTGTGTTGCCATATAAATACAAAAAAATTAAGGGTGAACAACCCTTATCACTTAGGGGTATGATAAACAGATAGTAGCCGATTCTCAGACCTACTGAATATGCATATAAAATTTGGTGAAAATCGATAAAGCCATTTCGGAGGAGTACGGTTACTAACATTGTGAGACGAGAATTTTATATATAAGATAATCAGTATGACAAGTATATATTTTCGGTCGAGGTTTACAGATGCTCACTACCTGCTCTACACCGTGATCATTCTACGCAAGGCGCAAACATCAAAAAATATTTTTGTGGACTTTGTGGACTGGACTTTTATGCCAAAACCCTTATCGTTCATGCATGCCATCGCAAGGTATGTAACCACTGCTGCCCATAATGAATGATGAATGATAATGAAGATAGGTATCTAACAGAGGTGGGTAACAGAAGCGTTTCTCCTCCTGCGGACTTAATTGTAGACCTCCTATAAGTCCTCGTATGAGTTCATATTGTAAGTAAGTATACTCTCCCTTACCACTTTCAAACCAAAACACAGCTGCGCTTAAACACTGTTGTTATAAAACAGAAATAAAATGTGCCTGTGCTCCGGAGTTAAACCTTTTTTTTATAGTATAGGAATAGCAGACGAGCATGCATTCCACCTGATGGTAAGTGGCTATTGCCGACCATAGACATCTGTAATCAACCGCAGATAGGAATAGATATTCCTACCTGAGGTCGGCCACAGATACGCCGCTACCCCTGAAGACTACGCTGGAACGCCTCGGAAAAGTATGTCTCCCTTACCACACCCCTCAAAACGGAACACAGCAGCGCCTAACACTGCTGTTATAAGGCAGAAATAGGTGTGGCGGTGGTGCCGCCGGAGTCGAACCACAAAGGGTTCTACCATCTTCAACCACGTAGAGATGTACATTTTTAGATAAAGGTATCGTAATTCAGGTGGTCACGACTGGTATACATAAATGAAGATGAAGTTCTTATAACCCACGTTAATATTCTCATTATCTTTTTCAAATAAAGCCTATATTTACTTTCATTAACTCTAATGATATCGAAAGCAGCCGACAAGTTTTTGTCAGTCGATAATGCATACAATTATTTTATAATCTTTTGTTAATTGCATACTAATCGATATACTAACGTGTGATACAGATTGTAGAATATTCTCATCGATTTCAATAATAATTTAAAGCCTTATACTTTTAAATGAAGTATGATTCATATAGGAAATGTAAACACAATTCCTTATGCAAAATGGACATGTATCCGGTGACATTTCGCATATAAAGCCGTCCATTGCCAGTCGCGTGGGCGATTGTTGCATCGGCTAGCATCTGTCGCTTAAGATACTGATCAGTTGCTTAAGCGATTGACTAGCCGCATATATTTCAATCAGATACTGTCAACAGTCGACTGTCTCTATGTAAGTTTTAATGCATAAGCTATTAAATAGACGCCGGACAACTTTTGACAGTCGCGTCAACCACTTAATCTCCCGTGAACCACACTGAATCGCTAAAGTTACCATTCGCTCAATTGATAGTATCCAAATGGGTAGTCAGTTTATAGAAAAGTAGAAGCTGGGATAAAAAAGGTGCCAGTCTATCTTTTTTATCACAGTCATAGATTAATAAAGATTACTTACTCCTAACAAGAAAATGTACCCAGTTTTGAGAATTGAAAAGTTGCGTAAAAAAGTTTTGCCACGTCTCCGTGCTAAAATGTCCCTAAATATTTGAAATAATTATTTATTTATTACGTAAATTACGCAGTATTAGTTATTTATTTGTAAATTTTCTCTAAAAATGTATTTATTTGTCAAGAATTCAAAAAAAGAACTTACTAAAACAAGCCGTTTGTGGCTTCATTCAATTTCAAGGCGGCGAAGTATCTTTACTAATCTATGATCACAGCTTCTACTTTTCTATGAGATATAATTTTGAAAGGTTTATCCAACTTCATCTCTGTACTACAGAAGATAGTTCAGATGTGGGCCATAGGAGATCTAAGTTATACGTACGAAATCCATAGTGTCGTTCGAAGTTCTAATAAGTATACATCGCTCCTTTGCAAGAATAATGGCACAACTCAACATTAATTTATCTGTTAAAGATACAATTTAATCCCAAATATTTCCTATTTTAGTGTGTCCCAACAGTACTGTGTTATATAAATAACTACTTATAATTGTATTTATCATTAATTTAATTATCATTTAAATAAAAGATCTCGAAACAAAAATAGCTGAATTTTAAACTGTCTCTCCTGGAAAATTACCTTTTTTCACTTGTGCCATTATTCTTGCAAAGAAGCGGCATGGTCCCCAGTAACTACTTAAAATCATGTGGCATTTCGTTCTAGTACTTCTGTTACATAAAAACTATCTATTGGGTACAGACAAAATATAACGACAGAATATTGTAGTATACGTAATAGATCTATAGCAATTATTCCACGAAATTGTCACTTACGAAATATGTGATAGTAATATTGACCCAAACAAATTATAGCTAATAGTTACGATTATAACTTTATTGAATTATAAGAGACGGACAAAATGATTCTAACCTATGTGACGTGAATATTCGAAATGTAAATTAAAATTCGTTCAAAAATTGCAAATTTGGGCTAAATTTAAATGCAAAAGTGTATATGTTTACGATAGAAGGCATCATCCAAGAGTGTACTGTGAAAGGAAACATAAGCCATCCGCAGAAAAGGAAGAATTTGCTAAAATGATCACACTTATGCATGTTGATGTAGTAAGTAGGTAAATAAAACCCTTTACAGGAAGAGCGCTATTCTCGATCTCCCAGTATAAATACCCAAATCTTAATCGCAATCAGAAACTTAAAAAAAAAAGAAATTCAGAAAAATACGAATCCTACGCCATACATTCATTAATGCCCGTTATTGATAATCAATCCATCCCATCCCATCAAAGATCGATATTTGATATGCCTATTAGACATGGTCAAACTTCGATCTTTGATATGCCCACACAACAAATGAATAAACACAGAATAAAGTGTAAAAAATAAAAAATGTTAAATGGAATTGCGTAGTCATCCGAAGCAGGTAGTTATACGTTAACAATACATTCGACATACCACAAAAACGATGTAATGTATCCAGTATAAATGTTAAGGTCTATAATCTACATATGAAACAACCTACGCCTCAGAATCTAGATCTTAATACCGCAATAGTCAATATTTATAGACATACAAGGTTTACACTTTGGTTTTATCCATTGGCAAAGGTAAATGATATGAAGAAATATTTGAAAATAATACGAGTACACAAACATTTGTTTTATGCATTTACTAACTATATATTGAACACTAACTATATACAGGGTGAATTTTTAAAACGGGCCTTCAGGGCCAAATCCGAAACTATAAGGATTAGCGAAAAATGCTGAAAGGAGTTACGAGGCCGATTGTGATAAAAACTAAAACTGCATCATTACTTTTTTAAAATAACTTTTTCCCTAGCCGGGAATCGAACGAGTTCATTTTGAAAAAAAATACACCCTCTATATTATTCCACTATCTGATAGTGTTGGTTATAACATCACCAGAATTTATCTAAGCCAGAATAGCCAATTTATAAAAAAAAATAGTCAAAAATTCCTTTCCTCTTCTTGAACGCGAAATTTTCTATTAAAAACTTCTTTAGTATTTACAAAGTTATATTTCAAGCTTCTTTAACAGCAATGCTTGAGCTTTTTCTTGTCTAAACCAACATCGTTCAGAAACTCCACTTAACTTCAAAACTAACTTTGATAATCGTAGTGATGTATGGAATCATGTAAATTCTTTTTCAAATTAACTACAAATATCTTTTAACTGCAACTACTTTTACACTGAATGCCTACAAATATACATGCTGAATGATGTATTTTCAGCTACGCTATATTCTATTCTCTACCTAACCTTCCTGTATTGCTTCCAAATCCAAATACATACTTCAATTTAATAAAATAACCGTACACATAACATTGTGTCATTTACTAAACATTGCACTTATTATTTCCGGATGAGTGGACGAAATTATTGTCAGTGTGCCTAAGTTTCTGAGCGAGATGTATACCTTTGTTGTCTATAAATAATGTAAATGGTATGAACTTGTTATAGTAAAATAAATAAGTAGATTAACAAAAAGACATTTCGATTATGCACCTATACATGCACACCGCATCGCAGATACAACCTTGTGCTTCACCCTTTCACCTGACGCTCTGGAAACTTCGCGCCGATTCGTTTCGCGCGCAGATTTGACAGCTGACAATCCGTGCCGAATTGACCAAGGAAAGATCATATCTTATGCCAATAAAATTATTTTTACACTTAGTTCAAATAAACAATAAAAACTCGTTCTGGATGAACCAAAACATTGGTTTAGACGTAATGTTGTTATGTAAATAAAATGGTTAATGGTTGACGATTAAGTCATTTGTCAGGGGTTTATTAAATGCAATTTATGAATACTTCGCACCATTTACTAGTTATTTCTTTAGGAATTTACATAATTAAAAAGACGGTGTGGGAACTCTTGAAGATCGTATATACCTTGCAAGAATAAATGTATAACTTTGTATCTACGAAAGCAAAGTCAATCCTACGTTAAGTGGTCACAATTTTCTTTGAACGACTGCCACTGGGTCCTAGGCCATCGTAAGATATGGTCAAACAGTCCTTAAGGAGTTAATAATTATGGAATGATTCAAGTAAGTATTTATATATTTTAAATCGGAATTAACAACGAATTATGAGCAAACGTGAATTAACTCTGCAGACAGAATAGAGTAAAACAATAGTAACCTTCGTCATATGCTGAAGCCCTAAGATGCCTACGTCATTCGTAGAACATCGACGACATCGCCACCATACATCATGTCGCGTAGTGGTCGCTCACCAATTCATAAAAGTCGTCCGTCTATCTATTCTATCGCGTCAATTCTCGTTGCAATTAAAGCTACAAGCACTAGACTTTACAGGTTCATTAATAAGTTTGTAAAACAGCGTTTCTTACTTAATAACCAAGTAACCGAGCCACGATTGATTTATTGTCCACGAGGTGTTAAATATCCCGTAGAACTTAATTTCATAATAGGTAAAGATTTTATAAAAGCAGCCATAATTGTTTGATAAAGTTGTGGCCGCCTAGATACATATCATAAAACTACTAGTACGCAATAGAGGCTGCAGACTCACGCCGAGAGCCCCCAGAACACCCGAGAAGCGTGAATGTGATCGCTTTCTTGTCTTCTCGTTCTCGCTCTCGCCTGTTCTCCGATCGGTGTCGGTATTTTGCCCGCGTCAAAAAGTTCCTCGGGCGGAAAAAGAAAACGGTATAGTATAGGTGAGAGAGTGTAGAAACCTTCTCGGTTCTCGCGCAATTTCTCGGCGAATCTCGCGTGAGTCTGTAGCCGGCTTAAGGTTCGATCAATCACTTTAATTAATCAACAAAGGTCCTCGGATAAGTACGGGCACGTAGTATTTAATGGTATAATCAATTTGTTTATCGCGCCTTGACATCTACTACTATTTACCCATTCGTTTAACGCCATCGATAAAACGAAATCGATAAATTTTTGTTATTTATTAGTTGCAGCGACATGTAATTTTTCTGTGTCGCTCTAGTCAAATAATTCGCTGCGATTATTTACTTACACAATTTTGGAATATATTATATAATTTTAAGGTATCATAATAGGTAAATATGTTGACTGTAAGCTATATGCTATATTTATTTATGTTAGAAATATTTTTTTTATAATGTAGGAGTAGCAGACGAGCATACAGTCCACCTGATGGTAAGTGGCTACTGCCGCCCATAGACATCTGTAATCAACCCCAGATAGGATTAGATATTCTTACCTGAGGTCGGCCACAGATGCGCCGCTGCACCTGAGGACTAAGTTGGAACGCGTCGGAAAAGTCTCCCTTACCACACCCTTCAAACCGGAACACAGCAGCGCCTAACACTGCTGTTATTAGGTAGGGGGTATTATTAAATAGGGGTGGCGGTGGTACCGCCGGAGTCGAACCACAAAGGGTTCTACCACCTTCAATAGTAGAGCTTCAAGAAACTCATTCAAGAGAGATTTTTCAAGTTAGTAGAATTCAGTAATCAGCCTAAACAACTAAATATTGTTAATTTTGTTCAAAATTCATAAACAGATATACCGGAAAATATATGAGTATTTGGTATTTTAACTACCGGATGAAAACCTTTTTGTCACAACCGGCTGTACAGGATGCAGGACTCAATTTGACACATTCATTTCTTCCTACTTGGTTTTTTATATGTTCTTTACAATTTTTTGTTTTAATATTTAATGTAAGAAGCGGTTTAGTTGTTTATTACGTCGTTAAGGCTATATTTACCAATTATAATGAAATTGATGTTAAAAACTTATTAAAATGCAACTTTTACAATCATTTCAAATTAGTTAATAAGTTTATAAATTATTTATTAAAACCACATGTTATTGACTCTTTTAATAGATATATAATTTATTTCAATGTATTTGCACGTAACTACACTCAATGCGCGCACTTAATGCACTAGCCTAAAAAAGGCTTATGGTCTATCCTGTGACAATGACAATACAATAATTCCATAGAAATGTGCCATTAAAACGTTTCTTTGTCTGATAAGGCTGCGACTCACTTGGCTCGATCAGCAATTAAGCAATTATCAGGCAGCAATTGATTTACGACAAACCAGATTCTTGTTCTCATAACTTTACAACATAATTCTGAAATGCGAAGTAGTTAAAAAGCTCTTACGCATTGTATCGAACTATTTGATTCCAAATGATGAATAAAATAAACATAAAATTTATCTTAGATTAGATCTACACATTTTTCGACTTAATAAGGTTATATACCTCTGGGTTCTACTAATTGTTCAACCTTTAATAAGAGTTAATAAAATGGTTCAACATGTAGGTACTAGAAAATAAGTCAATATCAAATATATTGTTACTTTAACATCCTGTACCTGAAATCTAAACAAAGGATAGATATTTGAGTCATCCGATGACTAAACCTAGATCCTAGGTCACAGGCGTGACCTAATATAGGACCTGTTACAATAGATATGGTTAGGTCAATGCGAGAGATTGTGTAGCCCCAGGCACCAGTTTTAAGCGCGCTACATAGGTAACCTAGATTACGGGAATTATCAAAATTACTAACTAGATTTCTTTATAAATATGGATTCGACCACCCGCGTGGCAGAGCGGTTAACGTAACGGTCTAACGCGCAAAGTGTTCGGGGTTCGATCTTTGGCCAAACAGATATCTGTACCCTTACCATGAGTTTTTACGTTTTGACAAATATGACTGTTTTGGTATTTGTTTACGTATTGGCCCATACTATTTCCAAGTTCTGACACAATCCGCTAGGGGCGCTGATTGTAATTTGTATGGGCAAATACGTAAAAAAATACCAAAACAGTCATATTTGTCAAAACGTACAAACTCCTGGTAAGGGTACTGTATAATGATTTTAGATATCAACTCTGAGATGTTTGTGTATTTGTCGTAGTGTGTGTTTATGGCATCCATGACGCTAATCCTAATGGGGGGCTGTGTGTGTAGAAAGCGTTTATTATATCAACCCAATACTGTCATACAGTAGCACTACCATGAGTTGGCATAGAAACGCCACTATAGAAATTGTAAATAGAAAACTATTGTCATTTTGCTAGTGAATAACATAACTATAGTCCGATTCATAATAAGGTGTCCAGAATGTAAACAAAGGTGTTGACATATCAAGAAAATGTGTATCAAATGGTAGTTTCTTATTTTTGACGATATTAAATTAATACAACAATAATAAAATAATAATCTAAATAAATTAAGGTTAATTCACATTTTTTAATATTTATATTGTCTCTATTTCGTTCCATATAGTAATAATAATAAAAAACAAGGTTTATGGTAGAAAATTCAAATGTAATAATGGTAACACAATCGGAATCCAAAATATTTCTTGTGCCGTCATTTTTAAGTTTCGTAGCTGATGTTATTTATATTTTGTACTGTTATCGAACTCGAATGTTTTCTCGTTTTCATAGCGCATTTATTAAATTGTGTATAATTGTTTAAGTTTTCGTTTTTTGTTGAGTTTTTTAAAGTTTTGGTTTCTTATTAATTTTGACAGTGACATTTCTTTGTTTACATTTTGGACACCTAATTATGAATCGGACTATACAATCGTTACGGTATTTCTTGACAACGTCTGTCAAATTAATGACTCATGGGACCGAATTTGTATGGCAATAGATCATAATGACATTCGCTAGCGATTTGATTTCGATAGGTTTTTTTACGTTACGAGTGGCTCACACTACGGAATTTATTTATTTTATTTTATTTATTTATTTACTTTATTATACCTTAACTAACATTGGTATAAAAGGCGGACTTAATGCTAGAAGCATTCTCTGCCAGTCTACCTTTAGGCTAAGCAGAAAACGTGCAAGGCGGTATTCAAATATCTAGGAAGAGTATACTATATACGTATATATGTAAGTATATACAATAACTATACAATCAATAGGTTACATAAGAAACACACACATAATATAATATATATAATTATACATACAATAGGGTACACTATAAGAAAAATGATGAACCGTAAATATAATATAAGCACTATGATTTCTGTAGAAAATATAATTTAATTATCTTTTTAAAAGTCTGTCTGCTGCACGCTTTGCGTAATTCATTCGGGAGAGAATTCCACAACCGAATAGCGTGAATAGCAAATGACTTGGATACGAAGCCAGTCCGATGAAGTGGAATCGTTAAAACGAGAGAATTGGAAGATCGCAACTGGCGCTCGTGAGAGTCACGGAATTTAGTTCTACGAGTAACCACCAGAGGCGCTGTACAATTTTTCATACATTTATTTTACGCAGTCGCTAGCGAGTAATACTTTTGTAAACTCATGGTAGTGCTACTGGACTCTAAAGTGAGAAGGGTTTGTCCATTATCCACTGTGCTGGTCAATTGTGAATTGGTAGACTTCACACACCCTTGAGATTTTTTTAACAACTCTCAGCCGCGTGGGTGTCCTCGCCATGATTCTCACTGTTTAGGCAGGTAAGAATTAATTTCTAATAAGCACAACGTAAAATCAGAGGTGTATACAAAAAGTGCACATTTTATTTCATGCTATACTGTGGTTCATATTGGTAGAGACCTATTGGTAAGTTTACCTACCTAATATAAACCGTTTTTAAAAGAATGCCTACGAATGATTACAACATGTCATAAAAACTTGCCATAACATAGATTTTTTTATACTTTATCCAAACGATTACTCCTATTTCTCCTATTTTCTCCTATTTTCTACCACCACTACTCCTATTTCTGCGTAATAACAGTGATAAGCGCTGTTGTTTTGTTTTGAAGGATGTGGTAAGGTTCCAAGTAAGTCTTACTTTTCTGAGGGATTGCAGCTTAGTCCTCGGGGGTAACGGCGTTATATGTAACCGGCCTCAGATAGGATTCATATCTTATCTGGGGTTGGTTACAGATGTTCGCGGGCACCAGTAGCATTCTACCATCGGGTGAGTTGCATGCTCATCTGCTATTATTAAAAAGATTCCTAATCCCCTGCATATGTCCTTGTACATATTCTAGAAAGTTATTCTGTGTAAAATGAGCTTTAGGACCTTATAATTATTCATGCAACCGAATCCATAACCATTACTTTTTATTTTGCACGCAGAACCGTGTTATATTCTGTAATAACATTCTAGTTAAATTCGGTTAACCTCAACATAATTTTTGATGGCGTATTTTAATTACATTAAGGATATTTCGCAACATTTATAATTGGAGTAATAAAGTTATCCCATAAATAGTTTCAAAATTGTTAGAGCTTTATAACTGACAACTTTTCGTGGAAACTCTTGAAATGATCTTATGACGTAATGGCGAGATCCATTTTATTCGGATTCTATACAGACTCCTAAATTTGTCATATAGGCATTTGCCTAACCGAGAATCAAAGCTAGTACTTTCTACGCAAAATAAACTAATGTTACTGTGATGTAGATACACGTCTTAATCGTCAAATCATTACCGTTTCACTGCTGAAAACGCATCTCTTATAGTGAAAGGGGCTTACACCATAGATATAGGATGCGAAAAAATTCTAAGGCTATGGTTTAGACCATAGTCCACCGCGCTGATTATGTTAAGTGCAATTTGGTAGACTTCACCTTAAAAAAAATTGATACTCTTAAAAACCCAAGGTTACCTTACTCTAGTCTAGTCAGATATATACCAAACCTTTTACGTAATCAATTGGGATCGGTTGGAACGAATTACGGCAATGTCCCACTGCTGAGCAAAAATCTCTCACGGGAAAATACCTTGTACTAAGTAGTATTAGTCGTGATTCAATATTAATATGACAATCTACGATTAAGATCAATTTACCTTCAGTTGCATTCATGGTAATGAATTTTATTTCCTCTACTCACAGACCCTGCACAATACCTACTCCATCTGTCTTTGTTCTAAAATTAATAGAACGCTATCAAAATAAATGGCTCAACTGCTAATGTAGCTACTATATCAATCTTTTCTGTCACGAACATTAACATTACCGATACGAGATATTAATCATGTGTGAAACGGATATGAAGCGAACGTAATACACGCGGACAGCAGACAACGCTTAGTCTATATATTTGACATAACAATGGGTTATTATTAGTGCAACATTAACTATGAGTGTAAAGTTCATTATATATCGTCAAATTAATATACTATATCTTTTTTATACCTATATATAATAACAGAATAGCAGACGAGCATACAGTCCACCTGGTAAGTACTGCCATCTATGGATCCATGATTTTTCAAAACATCCCACAATTTTACGTTACGTTTCCTCGATTATTCTGTTCCGTTTGTTACAGTATAATAAATTGTCGAAAGTGCACCACTGAGTAAACGTAACTATAAATAAGTGCTCAAGTGACGATGAACTTTTTTGTCTCCCTCACATGTTCGCAAAAAAGAGAGACAGAACATAAAGCGCCATTTTGTCAATTTAGACATTTAATGTTACGTTTCTGACACTATAGTTCTAATAAAATCCGCTAGGGGCGCTGATTGAAAATTGTATGGGCAAATACGTAAACAAATACCAAAACAGTCATATTTATCAAAACTTAAAAACTTATGGTAATGGTACGGATAAGATTAGGCATCTCCGAAAGTCGGCCACATATGCACGGCAACCAACGAGGTTAGGCCTCAAGGAAAAAGCTAGAATGTAGCGGAGAAGTACGTCTCCATTACCACTTTATCTCCCTTGCCCTTTATCCTAAATAGAGATTAAAAAATCTTTGACACTCCGTCCCCTTGGCAAGCAATATCTAGAGTATCACAATACAAACCCAAATCACTATTGAACCTGTTAAAAACAATTCACGTTACTTGTAATCGATGTTTTGATATATTACACCACCATACTATTTCCGACTTCAATAAACCTATTTAAAATCTCGCTTACCTTCTTAACAACACATAACATATTAGAATATGTAACGTAACGCTGAAGACATTTAGTTTCGCCCGCGGCGTGGACAATTAAATTTGATTATGATTCAAGTGCAAGCAATTACTTGAATGTCGACATGTTTTTACGCCCCGAACCGCGTATTAAGTCTTCAATGTTATTTAAATGGTTTCGCAAAATAAATCCAGTTTAATTAATTTTGAAACGTACTTTATAGACTGAACGTGTTTGAAGTTAGCTCTATGAAACATCAGAATCGTAATGGTTCCGAAGAAATATTTTATGTAAGGTTTCCTTCGAAAGGTTTCTCTCTTTTTAAACGACTTCAAAAAGGAGGTGGTTATCAATTCGGCCGGTATCTTTTTTTTTTCTATGTATGTACACGAATTACTCCGCTGTTAGTGGACCGATTTTAATAATTCGTTTTTTATTGTATAGAGACGTGCTGGAAGTTGGTCCCATTTAAATATGATTAGGATCCATCGATGGGTTCTGGAGAAAATGAGGGGTACTCCTCCACCCATGTAAATATAACAGCCATAACTTCGCCGTTCATGAACCTATTTTAATGCCTTTAATTTCTTGTGTGTACAATTGCTACAAGTTGGTCCCATTTGAATATGATGAGGATCAGAGTGGTTTCTGGAGACAAAATATGTAACTCCTCAACCGATGGGTATAATTGACTTTTGTTTGAAGATATTTGGTGTAGGTTCTAATGAAATTGCAAAACCAGTTTATCATTGACTATTTAAGGGTCTGATAATGTGGCTCGGAGTCAAAATATGTAACTCCTAAACCGATGGGAATAATTGAGTTGTGTTTGAAGATATGTATTTGGTGTAGGTTCTAATGACATTACAAAGCCAGTTCATCATTGACTATTTAAGGGTCTGATAATGTGGCTCGGAGACAAAATATATAACTCCTCAACCGATGGGAATAATTGAGTTGTGTTTAAAGATATTAGACACGCTGTTTACATCGTTATCCAACGAAATATTGTTGAGCGCCGACTTCAGAAATATGTACTAAACCAACATTTATTTCAATATTTTTTTACTTTGTAGTGACATAGAAGTCGGTTGTATTTTTTTGTTAATTTTTTTTACAGATTATTTTATTGAAAATATTCTTATTCTATTTTCTATTTGTTTTCATCTAATTTCTTAAAAATTTGATGTTTTTCTCAAATAATATAGCAGGGTATTATTTGTAATCAGGCTGTTTAATAAAAATATTCTACGAATTAAACAAAAGTTCGAAATCAAAACATGACGTCCACCTGATAATAAGTGGCTACTGTTGCCCATGGACATCTGTTATAAACCCCAGATAAGATTACATTCTTAACTGAGGTTGGCCATATAGGTTGCTACTCTTGCAATTTGGGAGACTTCGGTTCACTCTCCCTTCAAAGTGTCACACAGCAGCGCCTAAAACAGCAGACACACACACTGGAGTCAAACCACGAGAGAACGTAAAATTTTAGCATTGTATTTTACTTGAATTATACACTGTAAAAGAAATCACTCACAATTTGTTACAAAATGTGCGTATCCGGTAGTGTAACAGGATGATTCATAGATAACAAATAACAAATACCTATTTCAAGATCCGTACTTTACATAAAAGTAACGATTAATTGGTGCGATAAGCTAAGGAAGGATTGAGACACATAATGTTGCCAGAACTGATAATCGCAACTCTACATTATAATTTTCAATTTAAATATGAACCACTTTTTATTCTAATGTGTTCATTTAAATATGAACTACAATTCTTTTAGATATAATGATTAAGTAGTATTTTAGTAGGATAGTAGAAGTGCATGTAGAAAAGTAATACATATATGCATGATAATAAGTAGTTTGAACTATAATGAAGAAACATAGACGCTCTTAATTGGGTACTTGACAGTTATAACAATAAAATATGAAATATGTTGGATATGATAGCTTATAAGTAAACATAAATTATGCAGTATTTCGTTTATTTTTTAATATGTTCTAAGTATTTTAATTTTTAAAAAGAAATTTTCGATTTTTTATCTGTAGATTTTAAATCCCAAAACGGCGACAGTGCTGCCTCAAATGTCATGTGACGTCACTACATCGAAACCTGTCGATCACATCGAAACCTGAAGTATGTGTAACGTCGAAGTTTATTTCTATATTTTCAATGTGTTGACGTCACGCTACGAAATGACACTTGACCGCCTGTTTTGGCGTAACGTTCCGTTTACCGTAATAAAAATATGTTTTTTATTAATAAATAGCCCTTTTTCGAAAAAATGATCAATGAAAGGCATATATAATACGTATATGAATTCATTAAAACAGTTTCCCAAAAAGTGTCAAGTAGCCAATTCGAATTAAAACTCACGAAGAAATTTAGGTCTTTGCGAATTTCCTATATTTTTTGGGAAAAAAGAGAGTGGCCATATTGTCAACTAATTATTGTCCCACTGCTGGGCATATGCTCCTCAGAGTGAAAGAGATTTAAGTCTTAGTACACCACCAAGTGTGAATAGATTAATTTCACACCTTTAAAAAATAGTTTTTCGAATAACTCTAAAGCGTACAGTTTTATTCAAGACGTTATCACCGTTATAGCAAGTGACAATTAATTTGTAATATGTGCTTCTTACTAACTTTTGAAAAGTCTGAGGTACATGCCTGTGATCTCGAACCTCGAACTCCTGATTAAGAGGCAGTTTCACCCTAGGTTATCACTGCTACATTTTATCTATAAACTTACTGTACGAAAGTTTTTTGACTGACCACAACTTCTTGTAGCGAAGATAATTTATTGCAAAAACTGTTTCTTTTCCTTATCTGCAACTATTAGCAACGTTTCGTTTTATCAATTTACCGCAAACTATCCAGTAATTACTGAGCAGCGTCAGACAGTGAGTGACAACCGGCCCGACAAGTGGGCGAACGTATGGAATTCGGAACTACTTTAATGCGAAATTGATTACTAAAATAAAGTTAAAATCTAGACATAAGTATATTTTACGTTACCGTTTCTTAATACATACCTACATATTAATATGCTAGGTTTGATATATTTGTACAAGTCGCCTTACTACATTACATACTTATCAAATACAAATTATAAAATGTTTTTATAGTATCAATCGGCCTTTCCATAAACCCGACATTATCTATACTAATAATAATATTATACAAAGGAAAACTTTGTTTGTTTGTTTGATTGTAATGAATAGGCTCAAAAATTACTGAACGGTTTTAAAAATTCTTTCACCATTCGAAAGCTACATTATCCACGAGTAACGATTATCCACCCACGAGATGTGGGCGTATAGACGGATGCTTCGCATGGGTTGGACTCAAAGAGTGACCAATGAAGGTTCTTCGACGGGTGACCCAAAAACGCGAACTTTTGCAAACCATCAAGCGCAGAAAAGTTGCGTACTTAGGCCACATCATGAGACATGATAGATACCAGTTGCTGCAACCAATTATGATGGGAAAAGTAGCTGGCAAAAGGAAAGTGGGTCGCTGAAAGAAATCTTGGTTGCGCAATATTAGAGAGTGGACAGGGATAGCGAGTGCTGCCCAACTATTTCGCCTCGCTAAAGATCGAAGGAAGTTTGCAGAATTGACGGCCAACCTTCGCTAGTCGGAGAGGCTCTTTAAGAAGAAAAAGAAGAAGACATTTAAACTAATAACGTTTTAAGGATTAAGTTTTGATTTTCTTTTATTTATTGGACTCAGCTACTTACACCTATAGGTAATACATATTTTTATGTTAAAAACAATTTCAAACATACAAAAATGTCAAGTTGTATAAAAAACACATTGTTTACTTTGTATATCTTATATCTTATCTACGAATATGTACCGATTAATAAAAGTATTGCCCGTGCGCAATCTTTTTAATATATTATGGTAGTTTTTATTTGACTTGTATGAGTTTAACAAAATATTCTTAGTTGATACTTTTTTTAAAGTTGCACCTTCCCTCACATTGCTTTGTTATTGTTGGTTACATAGACATGATGAAGAATTTTCGGTTGAAAACTCTCATATTTTTTCTAATGACAATAAATTACACTAAAGTTTGTCAATAACTATCAAACGAAAAAACAGAATATCGGTTAACAAAGAAGAGAAAAATATTCTTAATTGTTTTTCTTAGCCTATTTTCGGGATTAAAGATGTATTATGAAGGTAAAGGAATATTATGGTCACCATAATATTACTTACTATTAAATATTTTTACTTAATACGTTAGTATTGCGTTTAGTTTAAGTCGCATTAAACGTTAATCGTTACTCGTTACATCAAACGTTAATATGTATATTTTCCGTTGATTATTTCATTGTTGATAAAAATTGGTAATATTTATAAATAACAAATGTTATCACTCCATATTATTGTCATAAATAAGTAGACGATAATAACCTATTCGTCGACGGAGAAGTAATAGTCTATTATTATAATTTTTCAATGAGACCCAAATCTAAATAAGTAGTTAATATTTGTAGTTATTACGTTCATTACAAATTTTGAACCCTTATATATCATAGTTTATAAGCAAATTATCCTTATATTCTTATCCTTGTACTCGGAGTTTATAAGCAAATGATCCTTATATTTTTATTTAGTGTATGTAGGCGTAAAACAAAACTACTAATTGCGCAATGTTTCCAAACGACGAGATCATCGCCGGGCCTGTTGGGTATTTGTAGCAAATCGGGGATATTGAGTCCTGCATCATTTTTGAAAATGACTATAAAATAGGTCATTGTCAATGTTGCCGATTTCCGATTGCTTTCGCAACCTGTCTCTCAATAGCTATTGTATTGGTTATAATGATAATAATACTTACATTTAAATATACATAATTCGAGTATATAGGGAATAAAGGTTTATAACTTTCATTTGAGTGACTTGGCGTAGTTTTTAGCTTTTACATCTAAATATTTGAAAAAAAAGGAAGTCTACAGATATTATACCTACTGAAGTTACGGAGTGCACACACGAGGCGTCTCACAGGGAAGCTTATTATTTTTTAGTTTATTTCCTTAACACTATCCTTATCAGTACTTTGCTCTATTTTTAATTTAATTTTTGTAAGTTAGAGTATTTAAATACTTAATTATCTTCCAATTGTGTTTAATTAAAAGCTTAATAATCTTAAAATCCCACAGACTTATATCTAAAAAAACAAATACAGGTCTGTGTAAAATACCTTATATAATAGAACATTTAAAATCCTTGTCCGAAGTAAAGATAAGTAAATAACCCTTACCAGATTTCTAACTCCACACTAAGATTCCCTTTTTTTTTGTTGAGGAGGGGGAAACCTTCAAAAGGTACCCATTGTCGTGGGAGCGACACGACGTTATGTAGAATTTTTACCGCACTAAAACCCCCCCGGTGGCCATCCATTCACTATCTCTTATCTACTACGACTACTTAATCGTAGAACAAAATTCATAATTCGTCATTAAGATATCTGAAACGAATTTGCCTACAGTTTTGAATGTGGTTATATAGGTATTTAATATGATATATATTCATGACATACATACAATTCGTTGTTTTCTGGTTTGTATTTCTGATTACGAATAAGAGGTAGCTAGGTATGTATATAGACGAAAAGTTAAGTTATGAAATATTTTTGGATACAGTATTAATTATGCTTATTTCCAGCAAACAACTATGGCACCGGAGATACTTGAAGGTGATACTTTGGGAGAAAAAAAAAACGATATTACATTAAATTTATAAAACACAATCATACATGTCTTCAAAAGATGGATCGCAGGAAATAAACAAAATCAACTACAATGAACCTGATCTATACAACTTGTACAAAATAAATATAGCTGCCAACAAAAGAAACGTTGAATACATCATGGAAATTCTAAAATGTGAAGATATGTTATACGTTTCAAGAGCCATTAAACAATCGTTGTGGCTTATCACTGATAAAGAGTACGCTCACATTATTAACCCTGGTTATTTGTACTCCCAACTACTGCCGCAAATGACTTCTAAGGCTGGGAATAAACTAATACTAAACATACGCTTAAATTTAAGGGACGAAGAACGAGTTGAAGAATTTTTCAATTATTACGAAAACAAGAAAGAATTAGAAACGGCTCTAAAATGGTTACCAAATTGTTCTACGTCATTCATAGAAAATTCCGTGGAGAAACACGCTAAGAAAATGCCACATGGCTTAATACGAAAACTTTGCGAAAGATCATTTACCATTTTAGAAATATGTGTTCGGAACATAGACGGGTACGCGAAGCGGCAGTTACTTTCAAATGCTACATTTTTATTAAATAATTACGCTGAGCAATATATCGATATTGTAAATGCCCAGGATCCATACTGCATACCACTTTTTAGTCCTAAATATACTCAGATAATTACGAAGAAGTGCCCTAACGTTATAATCAATAATTTCGAAAACTTCGTTGGAAAAATTAACATACCTACATTTACAAAGTATTTGAGGAAGGAAGACGTAAAGTATTTTCTCCTAAAACAAGCTGAAAACGAAAACTTAGAGTCATGGTTCACGTTTGAAAATTTAAAACATTTTATTGCTCGCATGCCAACTGAGGGTCGTTTTGATTTTATAAAACGTACATGTATCGAGGCAACTCGCGAAAATACCGACGCAGAACATGCGAACGATTTCGTTGATGTGGAATATGGGTTTCGTGAGTGCGTAAAATTATGTGCTGCATCATCAAACGTTCCAAAATCGAGCAATGAAAATATATACAGGTGGTACAGATTTGCACCATTTGCCACAGCCTTCACTGACGTAAAAAAATTAATTCGCATAGAATCAAATGCTAGTGAAAGAAATGCTATGTTTGCAGTGTTGATGATTTGTGCTGGTCAAGATTTGCAAAATGTCCAAACAGTCCTGCAATATTATCGGGTTAGACACATTAATGAGCCATTTAAGTTTAAAAGCCATTTTGTAAACATTATATTAACTCATTCAAACTCGCATAGATTTGACGACATAACATGGGGTATTCTCAACGATATTTTCTGTAGCATGGAGGTATATAGCGAAAGCGAAAACAACGTTCAATCGTGCATAAAACATATTATAGTGTACAAAGTCGTAAATGGTCTAAAAGTTCCTGATATAGTGGAAAAGAAATTTGAATTTGATAGCCTCAAGTCATTACAAAGTAAATTAAATGAAGGAGAAAAAGATAAAGTATTCAATTACTTGTATCAATATATGATTACCAAAATTCAAAATAATCCGGTTACAACAGAGACAAATTTCAAACAATTTAAAAAATACATCAGAGATATTTTAAACTTCCTCGTAGATTGGAACAAAGATCTTTTAGATTATGGTTTAGTTTTAGAAAAAATCAGGGAGTTAATACAAATTAAAGTTGATAATACTTGGAATGAAGACTTATCTGACATATACAATGTTAAAAAGTCTTGGCGCAAACATATGTTTAAAGAGTGTCTGCTATTGCAACCTAACGAAGAAACTCTTATTAATGCGCTTAAACACGACCCAAAAATATTGGATTTATCTACAATATTCCAAAATGACTCTACATCATTTAAAAAATTATTTTACAAATTACGAATTTATTGGCCTCTATCTCTCGCCAAAACTTTCGAAGACGTTTTTCTCAATCAACTTGACGATCAAACTAAACGTAAAATCTCAGTACAAGGACTATGTGTTTTACTACATCAAAACCATTTAAATGAAATAATAACAAAATATAGACCAGAAAATACTAAGATTAACTGGGGCGAAACAGACGAATTAACTCTCAGTATACAAAAATATTTAGCTAAATATATGTATTTAGCTAGGCCGCAACCACCTGTAGAACTTTTACTGTTATATGCAAAAGGAGATTACTTACAATATGCTCTGCCATCAGTTCATTCAATTCTAAGTAATATGAGTGTCGTTCAGAGCATAGAACATGTACCAAAGTTTCTTGATGCGCCGGTTTCGTTGCAAAAACATGGCCTTCAGTTTGCTTTTACCAAACTAGAAACTGAGGAGCTTTTAAAAATATGTCTCACTACGTGGAAATGTAATAAAAATGCTTCAATACGCGCTACTATTTTCAAACTCATTTTTGACTTATTATGTGAAGAACAAAATGAAACGATGATTAAAGAAATTTGGTCCGTACTTAGTACGTTTATTGATACATTGACATTCGATGAAAATAAAATTATTTATGTCACCTTAGGAAATGCAATAAAAGTGCCACTTTTAGTTAGAGAAGCTTATTGCATAAAAACTTATAATTACCTTAAATCCGTACCATCCATAGCAAACTGTGATGAAATTATTGAATCGGTAATGAATGGTACATTAGATATAATGGAATCCATAGATACAAATTTTATCGCAGAAGTAATTAACGCCTTATTAGATGATGCATTCAAAAAAGGTTATTTTACATTAACCTATATAATATCAGCTTGCCTACTATCCGCAAAATCGGAAACCATCCAAACGCAAAGATATGAATTAATTTGGAAGCCATTGTTTTTAAAATATATTGCTCTTTTAGAAGATCACTTGTGCATAAGGTATTAAAAATGGCTTTAACAATATCCTAGAAGCCTTACATAAAAATGTACAAAACATAGTTTTCAAAAAAGATATGATAACACCTACAAAACTTTTTGAGGATATTTATTGTAATTTAATGGAATACTATTCGATAGCCGATTACTACGAGATGATAACAACATGGAAACTTGCAGCGGAATACATGAAAATTTTTGAGAAACACAGAAGGGAAGATATTGAGACTGAAGGAGATGATGATATGAAGTGGAATATCGTATGCTTAAAGACAGCGCCTGAGTTTGGTAAATTGTGTATGGAACAATTGAAGGAAGATATGGTTATATTTTTTCCGTCTATTTACAGGCTCTTCGCAAGAGCTCTGAAAGTAATATTTCAAAGATTGAATTTTAATTATGAAACCAAATTTACAATAATGAAAGCAATTCAAATACACGCTGACATTGTTCAAGGCCATTTATTGGTGATTAAAATGCTACCCACATACCTACACCTGGATAAAGATAAGGAGGAAAGATCCAAAATATGTGAAATATATTGGTCTTGTCCATCAGCTGAAGTCGGAATGTATTTTCAACAGTTTCTACGAATGATTGAGTAAACTGTGATGTGAGATATGAAAGATATGAGTAAACTATATTTTGCTAAAAAGATAATTAATACTTGTGTTTTGTCATTGTCATTTTTAATATTATTTAATGTACGCATTTAACTCTTAATGTTTATGATGATGTTTAAATTTACTTATTGCTATGTGTTTAAACTAATCATGTGTTTAGAGTTAAAATATAAATTATAATATATTTTGATAAAGTATTGGATTATTTTATTACCGTTTTATTATTGACAAATCGTTAATAACAATTTATTTTAACTATAAAGTTGTTATATTAAATAAAACAAAACAAGATGTAATCACATGTAATGTTCTAACATTATTATAATTGTTAAATGTCTACAATGATAGGATAGGCATTTAAGGAAAGATGTAGGTAATAGTTACACTCGTAGGTATGTTTTGTTTAATATAAAAATATTGGCGGTTCGAGGAACATATTTCTGCCTTGTAACTAGGTTACAGACCGCTGTACCTATTCTGTTGTAACTTTTACGGGTGTGGTAAGATGGGTGTCATTCCCACATAGGCGGGTATATTGCTCATATTAAAGAATATCCCCGCCGACGCCGACGGTCGGCAGCAGTCGCCATAGACCGTCGGCGAAGATGAAAAGTTAAAATAAAAACGAACAAATACTTAAAATACATTATTAGTGGCCCAGACTTAAGTCAATCAAGATAAATACAAAAAGATATTTCATAGATGTAACTTATAAATAGAGACGAATTAGCAAATGAGCATGTAATTCACCTCATAGATTGACGTAGCTTGGGTGGCAACCCTATTTTTTGATTTTCGAGGGGGAAACCTTCAAAAGGTACCCGGTGCCGTGGGAGCGACACGGGGTTATGTGGGATTCTTACTGCACTAAAACCCCTCCGGTGGCCGTCCTCGGCGCTACATAGAGGGCTCCGGGATCTCCAAAGGAACGCAACTGGAGCCCTCTTAGCACGTTGACCCGTCGAGCTCCGCTCAGGTGAGCTTGACGCTCGCCACACCGTCTGGTGCGTACGACGGTATGCGACCACACATACCGCCGTCGTTCCCGGGGCCGCTGGCCGGGCGGTTCGAGCTCCCACTCTTGCCATCCGCAACCCTTGAAGCCCCCTTTTAGTCGCCTCTTACGACAAGCAGGGAATACCGTAGCCCTATTCTGGTCCCATAAGTACAGGGACAATCACGTGATTTCACCTAGTCTTTTTTTTTTTATATATGTAACCTAACGATAAGGCAGACGGGCTACCTGATGGAAAGCAGTCACCGTCGCCTATGGACATTTGCAACACCAGAGGAGTCGCCAATGCATCGCCGACTTTGAAGGAGAGCTCTTTTTACACCCCTCTTGAAGAGCCCCATGTCATAGTCCTGAGGGAATACCTCAGGAGGAAGTTCATTCCACATTTTGCACGTACGCGGCAAAAATGAACGTTCAAACCGAACCGTGGAGGACCGCCACGGGTCCAGTCGATGTGGATGGAACTTCATCCTTCGGCGAGTGGTGCGATGAAGGAAAGGCGGCGTAGGCACCAGATCAAACAGTTCCTCCGAACACTCACCATTGTAAAGCCGGTAGTACGCGCAGAGGGAACCTATGTCCCTCCGCAGGCTTAAGGGTTCTAACCGATTCAGATTCAGAGATCGCTGGGTCATCGACGATTCGCACCGCGCGTTTCTACACGGTGTCAAGTGGGTTGAGCTGGTATTGTGGTGCCCCTGCCCAGAGATGCGAGCAGTACTCCATGTGGGGCCTCACTTGCACTTTATAAAGCAGAAGGAGTTGCCCCCCAGTGAAGTACTCCTTGGCTCTGTTCAGGACACCCAATTTCTTTGAAGCCAACTTGGCTTTAACTTCCAAATGACTCCGATACTGCACGTCAGACGAGATGTCAACTCCCAGGATCCCTACACTTTTATCAATGGTGAGCGAGGTATTTTGGAACTTAGGCGCTATGACGAATGGGGTTTTTTTAGCGGTAAACGCGCAGACTGGTGTCTTCGTGGGGTTGAACTCAACAGGGTTAAGACGACCCTATTCCGAGACCCGCTCCAGAGAGTTCTCGATTTCAGACACAAGTCGGATTCTGCTTTCTTCCACGAATGTCCGAGAGGTGTTCGCACGGCCTGTGTATACAGCATCTCCCGTGCTATCATCTGCATAGCAATGAATGCTACCGGTTTGTAGCAGCATATCATTGATATGCAGAATAAAGAGCGTGGGAGACAATACAGACCCTTGAGGCACGCCAGCGTTGATGAGCTTCGTGTCTGAGCAGCACCCGTCGACTACGACCTTAATATGCCGCTCAGACAGAAAGCTGGCTGTCCATGTGCTCAACCTCTCGGGAAGACCGTATGATGGTAACTTCGTGAGAAGGGCCCTATGCCAGACCCGGTCAAAGGCCTTAGCGATGTCTAGGCTTACAGCCAATGCCTCCCCGCTGCTTTCAATAGCTTGTGCCCAACGATGAGTAAGGTACACTAGAAGACCTACTTAGTATATTTGTATTACTTTTGTTTACACATATGTCGATGCAGGGCGGTGTCGTTACAATATAAATTACACCAATTTAATCGACATATGGTGTTCTTCCGCATTGTATCTGACGAGTCTAATGTTTTTAACATTTACGAAATAATTAATAAAGTAAGAACAAGGACACACAAGAACACTTTAATTTAAGATTAATTACGCACAATATGTCGTACTAAGGTACCTGAATGAATTACTTATTAGGTAAAGCAAGTGTATGTAAATGTACGAGTAGCTGAATATTGTTTTAATAATAAGTGGTTTTTTTTATAATATAGGAGTAGCAGACGAGCATGCAGTCTACCTGATGGGATGTAGCTACTACCGCCCATGGACATCTGTAATCAACCCCAGATAGGATTAGATATTCCTACCTAAAGTCGGCCACAGATGCGCCGTTACCCCTGAGGACTAGGCTGGAATGGCTCCGAAAAGTCTGTCTCTTTACCACACCTTTCAAAACGGAACACAGCAGCGCCTAACACTGCTGTTATTAGGTAGAAATAGGTGTGGCGGTGGTGCCGCCGGAGTCGAACCACAAAGGGTTCTACCACCATCAAAAAAGTGTGCAAGGATGTATAGTGAGAGTTATTATTATATTATTAGTATTTGCGATCCAACTTTGCCATCAGGGGTAGCAAGGTTTTTGCCGACCTCAGTTAGGACTCTTATCTTATTTAGAGTTGATTATAGATGTCTACGTGCAGCAGTAGCCACTTACCACCTAGACTGCATGCCCGTTTGCTACTCCTAAATTATTTGACCGGGAATCGAACCTGGAACAAAGTGTATCAGACCGGTGTAGAGAACACTCACCCTCGCGGTTCAAAGGATTACAGGCTCGCTTGTTATATTTAAAAATTAAAATACTTCCAAATCAGTGATTATATAAAGGTACAATAAAATCCCTGAAGACTAATAGAAAGTCTAACAGCGCCAACCACACCCACGTCGGCTACATAGCTCAACTACATCGACATTTAACACGTGCTCAGTAATTTACAAAATTACATACTTGGCCCAGCTTTACATAACCTTTCGTCACTCTAAAATTAACAGCATTCATTCACACCACACGGCTAAGATACTGGCACAGATAACCCGTAAACGCTACTCTACTGGCCACCGATTAGAGCCAATAGAACAAACTAATTACCCTTAAGATGGCCACTGACCATAGGAATTCGGTAGTAACGACAAACGGGTTTCAATCAAGTCGAGCGTCAAGTGAAACAGAGCTTCGGTAGTCATGCAGTTAGGAATGCAAATTAGTTATCGATAATTATATGAATGTCGATATTTTTATTGAATGCCTATCTTATCGATATATACATATAAATGGAAAATTAAAATACATTTTTTTTTTTTTTTTTTTTTTTTTTTTTTTTATAATATGAGAGTAGCAGACGAGCATGCAGTCCACCTGATGGTAAGTGGCTACTGCCGCCCATGGACATCTGTAATCAACCCCAGATAGGATTAGATATTCCTACCTGAGGTCGGCCACAGATGCGCCGCTACCCCTGAGGACTAAGCTGGAACGCCTCGGAAAAGTCTATCTCCCTTACCACACCCTTCAAACCGGAACACAGCAGCGCCTAACACTGCTGTTATTAGGTAGAAATAGGTGTGGCGGTGGTGCCGCCGGAGTCGAACCACAAAGGGTTCTACCACCTTCGAAACATTCACAAAATATTCAAATAGGTCGTTTTTCGTTGAACTATTTCATTTAAAAATGGTTTTAATTCATTTTCGATAAGATAATAACCACTGTGTGTACACTGAGGTGTACCACCTACGGGTGAATGCAATAAAAGCATCGATATTTTAGTTATTATCGATAGTGTCAAACTCTCGATATATTATTGCATCGCTAATACCCTGCAGTAGTGCAGTATTGTTGGGTTAAAACAGGTATAAAATGCATTGCCCGTAACAGCATGTCATGTTCGTGGTGGGCACTTAAATCAAAGACCACAAAATATAAATATGATCAGACACTTACAAGAACGAATGTTCCGCCGATCAGTTCTTTGATAAATGTTGCAAGTCAGCACCCATCATTATATTGCAAGTGGATTTGGTATGTATGACCTGAATTTTATAGTCAAGCGTTGATTGATATCACAAGTCCGAAAATTTTTGATATTCTGCACTGCATTCTGATTATGTATTATACCAGATTCTTATTTTTCTAAAATTATCCAAATAAAATATACTCTATATTTTACTCTAAATATACTCCGTAAACTTCACATCTTTGTCATCCAAATATTCCACATATGTTGTTAAAGTCTTCCTTAGAAGTTAAGTAAATCAATAAAAATAGTCATTTATAGATCTCGAAAATATTAACTGATCCAACAATTTACAAAATTCAAAATCTTCATGCAGTTCTACAACAAACCCACCTAATGAATTTGTTTCGGGCTTTTACCAATATCTTTATCTTTCGGAGTCTAAACGTGGTAAAACCTTTTATGTTTCGAATCGACTAGAGAACCCTTTGTTGTGGAAGGACCACCGCCATACCTATTTCTGTCTAATAACAGCAGTGTGAAGCGCTGCTGGTTTCCGATTTGAAGTGTGGTAAGGGAGACATACATATCCGATTTTATTCTTACACTTTATTTGTTCGCACACAAACACAGTAAAATATATGACCGAAGTAAATAATATAGATATGACAATGAAAATATTATGTACAGGGTGTCCCGTAAGTACCACGACAAACTTAGGGAGAACATAGGTGAGGGTCTGACCTCTCTGGGAAAAAAAATACCCTAGTAATAGTGTCACCGTTTTTGCACTATCAATTGTTTTAGATTTTTTGAGAAATTCAGCCCTCTCCATCTTCTTTCGTTAACTGCGTGTACAAATTAGGACACCCTGTATATGTTGTGTTGTGTATCGTCATCAACCTATTACTGTCCCAGTACTAGGCCATGGGTCACATCTCAGAATGAGAAGAATTAGGCCATAGTACACCGCGCTGGCCAAGTATTGGTAGTATTGGTATTGGCGTATTGGTAGACTTCATATACCTTTGAGAACATATTTTAACTATCTCTCAGATATGCAGGGTTGCTCACGATCTTTTCCTTCACCTTTAAAGCAAGTAAAAGTTAATTTGTAACAACTTCGAAAAATTAGAAGTGCGTGCCTGGGATTCGAACCTCGGACCCCTCGATCGAGAGGCTGAGTTTCAACCACTAGTCTGTCACTGCATATTGTCTATACGTCATATTAAGACTGCTCGCCTTTGCCTCAAGTTGACAGCATAATATATCACACTCGTAACTTTAATTGAAATACCTTGAGAGCCTTAGAAATAAATTGACGTCTACTTAGCGATGCTAATATAATAAAGATAAAATAGTTACCCTCCATCTACGGCACCTAATAAAAATAACTTTAGTTAATAAATGCTTTGAGTAACTATAAAAATCCTCAATATAATTATAGGTACGTACGGTAATTAGTTCGACATACATCGTCGCGTGGGCCGCGCTCCACTGCGCTTCGCATTGCAATAATTGGATTAAATTATTATCAAACTTGGCGCAAATTAGAAGTAACTTCCTCTTTACGTCTTTGTTTAGTCACTTTAACACGAGTACTTTTTACCACGCTTTTATTAGTTTGACCTGTATGTAATGGAACGGAATCTTTGAACTCTATTTTTACCCACTTTGAACGATCCGATTAATTTAAAATTTTGAAAACTTATCTGGAACCAATTACAATATATGAATTTAATCATTTTGTTCAATTCTAATTTTGTCTCATCAGGATCGTGAGGATTAATGAATTTCCTTGTACGATTTTAGCGTGGTTTTTAGTTTGTAAACTAAAATTTTGTTATAGTGAATAAATCGTCTCATAGTATGTCGATAGTCCCCCTTGATAGATTTTACTGACCAAAAGTCGGATCACGCTGTTATTGAATGTCAATCTTGTTAATGTTTTGTCCAAAGAATCATCATCAGCAACCCCTTACAGTCCGACTGCTGGGCACGGGTCTCCTCTCATAATGAGAAGGGTTAGGCCATAGTCCACCGCGTTGGCCAAGTGCGTATTAGTAGACTTCACATACTTTTGAGATTTTTTTTATAAATCTCTCAGGTATGCAGGTTCCTCACGATGGTTTCCTTCACCCTTTAGCAAGTGATAATTAATTTCTAATACGCACATAACTTTAAAAAAATCAGAGGTGCGTGCCTGGGATTTGAACCTCGGACCCCTCGATCGAGAGGCCGAGTTTCTTAGCCACTAGGCTATCACTGCTATCTGCTATCTGCTATGGTAAAACCCTTAGTGGTTCGACTCCAGGCGCTCCACCGCCACACCTACATATTTCTGCCTATTAAAAGCAATGTTAAGCGCTGTTGTGTTCTGGTTTGAAGGATGTGGTAAGGGAGACATGCTTTTCCGAGGCGTTCCAGCTTAGTCCTCAGGAGTAGCGGTGCGTCTGTGGGACCTCAGGTAGGAATGTCTAATCCTGTCTGGAATTGATTACAGATGTCCATAGGCGGCAGTAGCCACTTTCCATCAGGTGGACTGTATACTCGTCAGTTACACCTATATTATAAAAATCTGATTAATGTTTGCCTAACAAAGATCAACATTTGATACGAAATAATTCATATTAAAAGATGTACAATTTTAGTCGGTAGGTATATTTGCATAGATTGAGTATTAATTGACAGGAAAAGTTATCAATTTTAAGAAGTTTATTTAATCTAAGATATCACTGTTTCTGACTAAAAGACTAGTTTTAGTATTACAAGTCAGTGTTATGAGTCAATAGAATTTCAACCAACCGCCTCTCAACGAGCCTCCCGTTTTAGCAATATCCACATTAAAGTGCCATCAAGTATGTACTATTGTCTATAAATTTGATTTATGTCCAAGAATCTTGTTTAATTTTAGTGCACTTTCAACGAGGTTGCAGAAATGATACTACTTACTTTGCATAAGTATGTTGTAAAGCGTAGTTCAAATTTAACTAAGTTCATAATATTCTATAATGTTTTCTGTGTCGTCGAGATACAAAATAAGTCCTTACTTAGGTAGTTACATAATAAATATGTAGTATTATCATGTCCCCGTAATCTCGAGACCAGGATAGAGTTACAGTTATCCCTGACCGTCGTAACAGCGACTAAAGAAGAGAGCATCCCGGTGTGCTGCCGACAAGAGTGGGAGATTGAACCCAGTCAACGAATCCGGGTAGGGCGGTAAGTGTGACCGCATATCGTCGGAAACGTCGTAGATGAACACGATCACCCACCTGAGGAGCGGCCGCTTCTGCGAGAACTCCCTGGAATGGCGACTTCTGACCACCGGGACGCCGACCATCCGATTGCGGCGCATAAATACCAAATCACCTACTTAACACTGGGATGATATGTTTTTTCATTGTACTATAATGTTTAAATAACATTATATTATTATGAATAAATATCAAGAATCCAGGGGTATTTACCAGCCAAGAATCTGTCCGGGCAAAGAGGGAACCCTCGAGACCCGAAATTCCATACCTACAGCCTTCGCATATCCGACCCGAAGGGTCCTGGAAACCCGAACGGTATGCCGTTGTGTATATAGTATGGGGAGGTTTGCATGGACAAAAATTGGTGTCGCTTCCACTACCTTTTGAAGGTTTCCCTCTCGACAACATTATTACAAAATTTAGGAAGATTTTTTAATCCGATTTTTTAATGGTTAACGATGGTGGTTAACGACATAGTACAGTGTTTGTAATTGTTATTCAAATGTAATTTTTGTTGTTTACTATTTGTTAACCTAAATAAATTGAAAAAAAAATAAAGGAATATAATAATAGATAAGATAGAATTCTTTACATTATTTTCAGATTCTGTGTATTTTCTTCATAACAGCAATATTTAACTGCTAGTAGCAGAATACTAAAAAATTGAAGTTATACCTAAGCAGTTCTTAATTAATATTTTCGCAGACTAAACACATACGATCAAATATTTAAAATCCCGTATAACAAAGGTAAAGTGCCAAGAAATGTTACAAATACTGGCTTGTTTAGTAACACAGTACACTACGCAATAAGATTGATCGTATAAGCACATTCGAATTAGTCTTTCGTTTTCAAACGGCAATTTTCATCCCTGTTGCCTCACGTAAAACGTCCTTCTGTTCTTAGACTAATATACTTGTAACTAGTTGTGTAGGGTTGCCGGGCTGCCGCCTTTTTATTGAAGAAAAAAGTATTTATTATTGTTGCCTCACGTAACACGTCCTTCTGTTCTTAGACTAATATACTTGTAACTAGTTGTATAGGGTTGGCAGGTTGCCGCTTTTTTATTGAAGAAAAAAGTATTTACTATAAAAGCATTGCAAAAATTTAAGGACCTTTAGGAAACAAATATTGTACGTACATTTCTGTGAAGACCTTTTATCTCTGCCTCGATTCTTTGTAATTATAGGTGACGATAAATTTTCCTTGACTTATATTGAGTTAAATTATTTAAATTCATTATTAATTACTAAATTTATTTGTAGACCTAGTTAATTTATTTCTCTCACGGCTAGAAAAAAAACCTCATATGACTAAATTTTATGAAAAATGTATTAATTTTAAATTTCTTTTATAATGATTCACGTATTCGTAATAAAAATGTATAATGTTTTAACTTTCTTTCAATATTTTTGAAAACAAAAGAGCCGAAACGTGTAAATTGGATAAAAAGAACAAAATAATGCAATTTTACATTTTATGTAAGCCTAAAGGAGTGTTTATTTGGAAAGGCTTTCAGGAGAAACCATTTTGAAAGAATATAATTAATTAACTTTATTTTGTTATTTCTCCTTTTTATTAAGCTTACATTGCTTGATATAACATGAAATGATATCCTATTTTTCTAATCTTATCTCAGTATTTTGCTGTTACCGACAAGTATGTACAAACAATTAGAAATCAAGTATTCTAAGTACTTCAACTATGTAACGCTTTGTTCTCCAATGATATGTCTATTAAATGTTCAATCCACTCCCAATCATTGGGCTATATCAAACCGGAGCCATTTATGTAATTATTATGTCCCTATTTGTAGACAGTAAAATAAAAAGGTATGTCTACGCAATAATGACAATGCGTTTACCGTAACTGTGGTATTACAATCAAATATCTATAGTAAGTAATGTGAATTGTGGCATTCTAAAGGCCTGTCCCCACTATCGACTAGTGGCGACCCGCGTGGCGGAGCGGTCACTATACCGGTCTGACGCGCACAGGGTCCCGGGTTCGTCCTCGGCTAGACAGATATCTTAATTATGAAATTAGGTTTCTGTTTCAGGGTCTGGGTGTTTGTGTCTTTTGTGTGTGTGTGTGCCCATAGCAACCACGATACAGGAAATCCTAGTGTGGAGATGTGAGTGTAGAAAGCGTTTTATTTTTTTATATTACATGAAACAACTAGGCATCATTTACTAAAGGTAAAGTGGTGGCACTCTGCTGAAATGTGATTGAAGAAAGTTGCAACTAGGTGGCCAACTTGTCTAGCATGTTCAAGTCGCTCATAAGGTTCCCAACAAGTATAGACAGCTGTCAAATGATAACAGCTATACCATCAGCTAAACGCTTTCCGATGTGCAGAACTGCAATCTGCAGACTTCGCACATGCTTAGCCACCAACGATCACTCCTTTAGCTCTCAACCACGTTCGACGACCCTCTTTGTATATGAGTTACGACCTACGTATTGTAGCTATACACCCTTCAATATTTATTGAATGTTTATTGTCCCTGTTTCTACCTTCTAGCGCCTACTTATTCCCAGGTAGATAGTAAGTTGCACAAGAATTTACCGCAACTATAAAACAGCGTGGATCTATCCTAATAAATAAATGTAAGTACTTATTACGAATATATCTATAATTCTATAACAAATATAAAAGCCATTGCTAGCTATAGGCCCAGTTTATAAGCATTAGAAGTACAATCACGTTGAAAAATACATCTCATTATTAAACTTTACCGCGTTAGTAATAACTTGTTCACAGCACTGTACACTCAATAAATAACCGAAATGTTGTGTCTTAATTACTTAATTATAATAGAACGTAAAGTAAACAAGTGGGTCGGTAATTGATATTACCTAGATTTATTTGAATACCTACTGTCGCTAATAGGAAACCGCCCACTAAACATTTCGTGTACCTGGCGTGTCTTAATAGTATGCACTACACATAACAACTTGCTCACATTTAAATTTTTGAACTAGTGACTTACGACCCATACATGTGCTTTGAATATTTGTACATGACTTATAATACAAACTGCGCTACTATTGTAATCCTATAATATGAGAGTTATCATCTCCGAATTTTTTACCACTAGGCTTATCGCTTTCGTTTTTTATTACCAACTTAATTTAATACTTATTTATTCAATAGTAGTAATTACTGATAGTAATAGCACACATTCTGTGACTGAAAACGTGAGGTGAAAACGACTATCTTCTACTTAATTCTTTCTTAAGTCATCAGAACGTATCTAATTACTTAATACTATTATTTATAATTTAATTTTATTTACTTTTAGTTTAACATTAGCTTACTTATATTATTTTTGTGTTTATACTGTGGTAAAATAAACTAATTTCTTTTTGTAGAATAAATAAATGGCGTTACTTAATACGAAGAAACTCAAAGCTTAAATCGTATAAATAAAGCCAAAGATTTTTTTCCCGACTAAATATTCCAAGATATATTTTTGTGAAGAACATAATTTTGTGCTCGACATTACCAGACTCGCTATCAAACATAGCATTGTTATAGTTATTGGGTCGAGAGAGATAACAGACGTTACGTAACAAACAGACACTTTCATTCAATACACACTGCAGGTGCTTACATAAATTTTATGTTATAAATTACATTATCCTAGATTTCTTATTTTCAAAACAATCTACTTGAGCCTACTTCGCGTAATATGAAGCAAGTGCTCTAGTTAGAAGTTAGAAGTCAAAGTGTATTTTTACATAAGGTGAACCATGTGAATGACCATGTTACATTTGTCCTGAATTATTCGGATTTAAGAACTGCCCTGTTTTACACTATTTTGTCTCAATATTTCGTATAACGTAATTAAATTTTAAAGGTTAACAAACCATTTGTGTTTCGGCTTCAGAAAAATACTTATAAGAGGCATTCCAAGTTAGTCCTAAGTAGTAGGAATACATAAGCCTCCCTACGTTAGGGTGATAACACATGAATATAGACAGTAGTACACACCAACTTATGGACTGCACCTAAAAAAACAGATGGTAAAATTGCTATGATTAATTGAATAATGATTGAAAGTTACTAATTGGATAGCGCGGTCACATAAGAGAGGTCACATACACAAGCAGCAGTGAGCGACAGCGCCGGCGACCTCTGGCGACGGGCAGCGACAGTCGGCGTCGACGGCTCGGCCTGTCATTCCTATATTACTTAACTCTTTCTTATATTTATACCTGAACTATGAGGCAAACGGGCTACCTGATGGAAAGCAATCACCGCCGCCTATGGACATTTGCAACACCAGAGGAGTCGCCAATGCATCGCCGGCTTTGGAGGAGAGCTCTTTTACACCTTTTTTGAAGAGCTCTATGTCGTAGCGTTATCTTAATCTTAATTAAAATTTTAAAATCAGTTCTCGGGTATAGCAACCCTGTTCTCCCTTTCTAGTATCAAGCACGATTGCATAAAGTTACAAAACAGCCCCTTGTCCGAGTAATGTTTGAGAATATCCGATAGATTGCAACAACCACGCAGCGCTGGGTGTGGCAGCCTATTATGAACGCCCAACGATAAAGTGCATTATTCGAATTTCTATCAACGCTCATTATGAAACGTTTGGTATGAAATCGTTATGTGGCAGGTTCAAATACGCAAACTTGCCCGCATTATTACATCTAACAAAGATGGTGAACTTCCTACATTGCACGTAAGTGGAATAATAGTAAAAATATTTTAATATTCAACATTTATTTGTCTAATACCGGTAACTTTAATGATAAAAATGCTTGAAATAGTCTAAAATGGCTAGGGTGAATTCAAATGTCACCTAAATCGTTACATAAGAATTAGCACAAAATCCACAAGTTCCAAAAAGCATGAATATGAGCTGACACACGTGTTGCTACGTCTAGGTATATATACAATACATAGTACATACATATATGTACCAATATCACAATAACAACAAGAACCTAACACTTTTTTGCAAAATTTACCACAATAATGCAAGCGTTGCTTCTTTTATAATTCAGAAAAAAAAATGTGAGCCGTCACGGGACGCCTGGCAGATGTGAAACATCGACATTATTTTGTAAAAGTAATATGCAGAAAAGAACATATTGTGATAGGAACTAAATATGTCATAATGATAAAATAAAATATTACGATTGCGCATGGCGACGCGTCGCCACACCGTACACACTACTGCATATAGACTGTATATATATACCATCGTATAGCGTATATATATACCACAGCATGCGTCGCCACGCCAGAAATCGGTTTTACGTGCGGCTATAGATGTTTCACATCAAAAAGACAGTATAGAATGGTGTAGGAAGAGAAACATACGAGTACTTATCCGAGGCGTTTCAACTTAATCCTCAGGGCTATCAAAGGATGTGTTGCCAACTTCAGGTAGGAATCTGATCTTATAGGGGGTTAAATTACACTTGTCCATGGGCAGCAGTAGCCACATAGCATCAGGTGGACTACATTCTCGTTAGCTAGCTTGATATTTAAAAAATAGAAAATTTCTTACATAAGTAGCTACAACAAACTATTACAGAGCTAAGATTAATGTTACAATTATACTACTTTCGTGCTTAAGAAATATTACTCCAGTTACCTTTAAGCAGTAATGGACGTCACTTAAAGATATTCAATGGTTCATTGTCATATTTCACAACAGCAAAGGTACAGGTACAAAGATAAGTTCAGGGTAATTTGTCGCGATGTGCACGACTGTACATAATCTAAACTATTCTAGGCTAAAATTACCCCTATAGTAGATTAACTATAATTATCACTTGAACTATCATGCAGTCCAGCTGATTAGTGGCTACTCCGCCCTTAAACATTGAAGGTGGTAGAACCCTTTGTGGTTCGACTCCGGCGGCACCACCGCCACACCTATTTCTACCTAATACCAGCAGTGTTAGGCGCTGCTGTGTTCCGGTTTGAAGGGTGTGGTAAGGGAGACAGACTTTTCCGAGGCGTTCCAGCTTAGTCCTCAGGGGTAGCGGCGCATCTGTGGCCGACCTCAGGTAGGAATATCTAATCCTATCTGGGGTTGATTACAGATGTCCATGGGCGGCAGTAGCCACTTACCATCAGGTGGACTGCATGCTCGTCTGCTACTCTCATATTATAAAAAAAAAAAAAAAAAACATCTAGAATCAGATCCAGATTAGATTTCTACCTCAGGTCGGTCCAGATAATGAAATGTCTGGGAAAAGAATGCCTCCCTTACTACGCCATTCTAAACAGAAAACGAGAGCGCTTAACACTGCTTTTATAAAGCAGAAATAGGTGTGGCAATGGTGCCCTCCGGAGTCGACAACAACAGTGACTTCTAACATCATGTACTTGTCTTATATTGCATCATTGTAAGGGACGCAAAAAACATTTTACCCAGAACGGCAAAATGTATCGACAAGTGTTTGCCGCTCTAACTAAATTGTAACGCTTCATGTGTCTGCGCTATAAGAATATTTAAACCATTCACCAATAACACACATACGGTGTGCGGCTATAAGGCAAAAATACTTAGGCGTTAAACTTCCTTCAAAGCAACTTTGCCGACGCCTTTAGCAACTATACAATTCCTTTATCCTTAATACTCAAATACAATTTGACCTTTTACAGTGAACCACATTTTAACCTTTACACCACACCCAAGTCCATTCCCCATTTGTAACACGGCCACACAAATTTCTCATCGTCCATTATTCGTAATGTTGTAATTTGATAATGATTTCAATAAGCGCCATGAAACATTAGAAAAGCATAACAGTTAGAATTTATCCAACCGCAAATCAGTTATTTCGGTTAAGGTCTTATTGTTTCTGTGTCGTGTAACTATATCGTTTACCTGTATATGCCAGAAAATGAAAGTGGAGCATCTAATACAGTGAGCATAATATATAGTGAATACATAGATAAGTATAGATATCTCACCGCCTTGTAATTGAAGGAAGCCATTAAGGCTTAAACGGCTGACTATTCTGTCAGCCATTTAATGGCTGTCATGGTGTAATTTACGCGGAACAATGCCGACATGCGCTAACTGCGCAGCACAGTGGTGCAAAATTACGAAATCGAAGAAAAGTGCGGAGAAATATCGTTTCATTCGTAAATGATCTAAAAGCTACATTTTTTTTATATTTTTCAAACACGAAAATAGACGACAGTGACAAGTTCAATTGTCAAAACTGGTTACATTTTCTTGTTCGGAGTCAGTAATCTTTACTAATCTATGAGTGAATATATAATCCTAGTAGGTACTAACTCCCGCCCGCGAATTCATTCGTGTGGTCTTTCGGTTAAATGTGGTTAGTAGGCGGTCACGTGTTGGATATTGTGGAATTTTTCTTTTTGTTGACACGGAGTAAAACCTTCAGAGGTTACCCAGCGCGCTAGGAGCGACACCCGGTTATGTGGGAATTTTACTTTTAGTTTACTCCAAGCGCGATGCCCTTGTCGAGCTCTGCTCTGGAGGAGGACTTTACGCTCCTTCCATACCGTCTGATGTTTACGACGGTATGCGGCCACATATACCGACGTCCTTCCCGGGGTAGCTGGCTGGACGGTTCGAACTCCCGCCCCTACCGCCCACAACCTCGAAAGTCCCCTTATCCTCGCCTCTTACGGTAGGTAAGGAATGCCGTAGCAATATATTGATCCCAAGACTACAGGGACCATAGTTTGTGTTCACCTAATGATTTTTTCCATACAAACTTTGCAACAATATTTCACCCCCATAGAGATGTAATCTAAAAAAACAGAATTACGTGTTACATTATTTTAACTGTGTTAAGGAAAGTTTTTATATAAATTTTTTTAGATGACATGTTTTCTCCACACAATGTTTACGCTTAGGTACAGAACTACAGTATATAATCAACACAGACTCCTTATTTTTTTTTATCAATTTCGATGATTTTGTTTGTGTGTAGTTGGTGCCACTCACGTGCCAACTTGAATAATACTTATGAACCAGATAGGTGGCGCTGTTCTCAATATCAAAATAAAAATTCGTAGGCAGGAGAACATTATTTGCCCGGGTTCACTACATGTTTCGAATTGTTCCTGCAAACTTTTGTATGCCATGATTTAAGTTGTAAAATGGCTATGAAAATTACAACCGGCGCACACTTTTTAACACGCTTTTATTAGCTTGGGTTGTATGTATGTATGTATTTAGGTATGTATGTAACTACGTAACGGAATCTTTGAACCCGATTTCTATCCACTTTGAACGTTCAGCTCAATTCAAAATTTTGAAGAATTATCAAAAACCGATGACAATGCACGATTTTAATAATTTTGTACCATTGTCCTTATCAACATCCTCAGGATTAACGATTTTCGAGGCGAGATTGTTCGAGCGCCTTAGAGAAAGTTCATCGCAAGGTTACTAGATTGCAAACAATTATTGCTTTTTAGTTTCAATAACTGTTATAGCGTGATTTTTAGTTTTGAAAATAATATTTTTTTTGTTTATTATTATAATCAACGACAAACGTCAAAAATTTCTGAGCGTTGATGCCGGGTTGTCATATCTTTTTTGTGCTGTTTCTCGTGCCCCCAAAACGTGATGCCATAAGAAAATGCTTAATTTGGTTAAGGGCTAATCCAGCCCTGGTGAACCCTTTGTAGTCGAAACACAAAGAGTGTTACAAACCTTCAAAGTCTTCAAATGTTTATTACATACTTATTATTTACTCTGAGACTGAGAATACATTCTAAATACAAATGTTGCAGCCACACACTCGACGAGTGGTGAAATAAATAGCAAAGGATGTGGGCAGGGACGTCGTGCATCTACTACACAGGGGCGCTACTTGTCAGACCGCTCGTCATACCCGGCTATTCATATTTTCCCGGTTCTTAGCGAAAGTTACTCAATGTTGCCCTAGCTTAGCTTCTTAAAGATATGGTAGCTTTTATTAGACTTTTATGAATTTAGATACAATTATTTATTTTGTTAAAATATTTTTGAATATGCCTCGAAAAGAAGTAGAACCCTTTGTGGTTAGAATCCGGTGGAACCACCGCAACACTTAGTTCTGACTGCAGTATTAAGCGCTGCTGTGTTCAACTTTGAATTGTGTGGTAAAGAAGACAAAGTTATCATTATTAGACGTTCTCACTTGATCCTCTGGGATTTGATTGATATCTAGTAAAAGTGAGTAATATTTATAAATAAGAAATAGCAACACTTCGATAACGCAAACCAACAAAATAACCACTTCCCTCATATCGATGGCATCGATACTAACCAAGTTATCGACTTTCTTGAGCTATTACTTAATAGTAGCGAATGGTTTAACGGGTGTTATTTCAAATAAATAAATTACAATAATACTTCAATTTTAAATATCATTTAATATTCAATTTTATCTGTCGTTGTCGCCTGTATTGTGATAATTCAGTCAGATATAGTGCGCATAAAACTGCTAGTCCGCTCTCAATATAGGAATGAATTGCGTCGCCATAGCAAATTGTATGCCTACCTGGTCCCAACAATTTCAGAGCGGACTAGCAGTTTGGCACGGACTATACCTCGCTGACAAATTAAACTATCCGTCCACTTAACACAATGGTATCAATAAAATCGATACTATCGATACAAAATCGATAGTCTTACAATCGGTAAGCTACCGATTGACTCTCGAATATCTTTCGACAACACTAAAGTTGGGTCTTCTGGTTCTGCATTTATATGATAAAAATTTAAATATAGATTTTTGCTGCCGGTGAGTTTATTTGTATCAAATTAAAGACTTTTAATTACAGTACGTACACGAAATTTTAGCAAATATAATATGTGGCTTTGTCGTAAATCAGTATTTCTACGCAGTATTGTGAATTAAGTGCCGAATTAGGTTCTATTATTGGAATGGTGACCAAAATGGTCGGTTTTAACAAGTGATAACGTTAAAACGTTTAAAGGTGGTAGAACCCTTTGTAGTTCGACTACGGCTGTACCACGGCCACATTTCGGCCTATTTCTGCGTCATAACAGCAGTGTTAAACGTTGTTGTGTTCTTGTCTGAAGGGTGCGGTAATGGAGACATACTTTTCCGAGGCGTTCCAGCTAAGTCGTCAAGGGTAGCGGCGCATCTGTGGCCGACCTCAGGTAGGAATATCTAATGTTATCTGGGGTTGATTAAAGATGTCCATGGGCAGCAGTAGCAGTAGTCACTTACTATCTGTATATAGCGATGACTTTTCGTCGTGGTACAATCAATATTCTGTACTTCTCCGATAATAAATAATTTTTAATGCGACCTAAATATAAATAATATTGTGCACGTATTTGTTATTATGTACGTACATTGAATACAAACCTCTTTGTATTACGAATAAAACAACATGATATATATGATTTTATTTAAGTAGTGCGAGAGTGTGTACACTGTACCTACAATACAACGGTTCATTTTTTCCTGGGGGGGGGAAATTTCTAAAGGTACCCGATGCCGTAGGAAGCGTCTTCGGGTTACGTGGTATTTTTACCGTAATATAACGCTCCCGGTGGCCGTCCTCAGGGCGGTGGAGAACTCCGAGATTTCCGACGGAACACAACCGGCGTCCTCCTAGCGCAATGCCCCTATCGGGCTCTAACCTAGGGGGAGCAACGTCTACGGTCCCCTGCCTGTCGTAAGAGGCGATAAAAGGGTGCTACTGGTGTTGCGGGCGGCAAGAGTAGAAGCTCGGACCGTTCAGCATGCGACCCCGAGGAGGACGACGGTATGTGTGTAAATTCAAAGTGTGCAGAAGGAGCTTAAATTGCTCCCCCCAGGGCAGAGCCTAATAGGGCATCATGCTTGGAGGACTCAAGTTGTGTTCCGTCGGAGACCCCGGAGGTCTCCACCAAGCGCTGAGGATGGCCATCGGGGGATGTTTTAGTGCGGTAAAAATCCCACGTAACCCGATGTCGCTCCCACAACGTCAGGTACCTTTTAAAGGTTTCTCCCTTGTAAACAGAACAATAACAAACGATAACGTCTAGTTGCATATTATGTACGATAATATATATTTTACGATTGTCTGGTTAGTATATTAATGTATGAGGGAAAAATAACATATTGTTGGATAAATTCCTAATCGTCATATTTTTATTTCCAGCAAACAACTATGGCAGCGGAGATACTTGAAGGTGATACTTTGGGAGAAAAACATCGATATTACAATAAATTTATAAAACACTTGTCTTCAAAAGATGGATCGCAGGAAATACAAAAAATAAATTACGATGAACCTGATTTAAACAACTTATATAAAATAGATATAGCTGCCAACAAAAGAAACGTTGAATACATCATAGAAATTCTAAAATGTGAAGATATGTTATACGTTTCAAGAGCCCTTAAACAATCGTTGTGGCTTATCACTGATAAAGAGTACGCTCACATTATTAACCCTGGTTATTTGTACTCCCAACTACTGCCGCAAATGACTTCAAAGGCTGGGAATAAACTAATACTAAACATACGCTTAAACTTACGGGACGAAGAACGAGTTGAAGAATTTTACAATTATTACGAAGACAAGAAAGAATTAGAAACGGCTCTAAAATGGTTACCAAATTGTTCTACTTCATTTATAGAAAATTCCGTGGAGAAACACGCTAAGAAAATGCCACATGGCTTAATACGAAAACTTTGCGAAAGATCATTTACCATTTTAGAAATATGTGTTCGGAACATAGACGGGTACGCGAAGCGGCGGTTACTTTCAAATGCTACATTTTTATTAAATAATTACGCTGAGCAATATGTTGATATTGTAAATGCCCAGCATCCATACTGCATACCACTTTTTAGTCCTAAGTACACTCAGATAATTATGAAGAAGTGCCCTAACATTATAATCAATAATTTTGAAAACTTCGTTGGAAAAATTAACATACCTACATTTGCAAAGTATATGAAACCGGAAGACATAAAGGATTTTCTCCTAAAACAAGCTGAAAACAAAAACTTAAAGTCATGGTTTACCTTTGAAAATGTAAAACATTTTATTGCTCGCATGCCAACTGAGGGTCGCTTTGATTTTATAAAACGTACATGTATCGAGGCAACTCGCGAAAACAACGATACAGAACATGTTAACGATTTCAATGCTTTAGAAGACGGATTTCGTAGTTGTATAAAATTATATTCTGCATCATTAAGCGCTGATGAGACAAGTAATAAAAATATATACAAGTGGTACAGATTTGCGCCATTTGCCACAGCCTTCACTGATTTAAAAAAATTAATTCGCATTGAATCAAATGCTAGTGAAAGAAATGCTATGTTTACAGTGTTGATGATTTGTGCTGGTAAAAATTTGCAAAATGTCCAAACAATCCTGCAATATTATCGGGATAGACACATTAATGAGCCATTTAAGTTTAAAAGCCACTTTGTAAACATTGTATTAACTCATTCAAACTCGCATAGATTTGACGACAAAACATGGGGTATTCTCAATGAGATTTTCTGTAGCATGGAGGTATATATAGAAAGCGAAAACAACGTTCAATCGTGCATAAAACATATTATAGTGTACAAAGTCGTAAATGGTCTAAAAGTTCCTGATATAGTGGAAAAGAAATTTGAATTTGATAGCCTCAAGTCATTACAAAGTAAATTAAATGAAGGAGAAAAAAATAAAGTATTCAATTACTTGTATCAATATATGATTACCAAAATTCAAAATAATCCGGTTACAACAGAGACAAATTTCAAACAATTTAAAAAATACATCAGAGATATTTTAAACTTCCTCGTAGACTGGAACAAAGATCTTTTAGATTATGGTTTAGTTTTAGAAAAAATCAGGGAGTTAATACAAATTAAAGTTGATAATACTTGGAATGAAGACTTATCTGACATATACAACGTTAAAAAATCTTGGCGCAAACATATGTTTAAAGAGTCTCTTCTATTGCAACCTAATGAAGAAACTTTTATTAATGCGCTTAAACACGACCCAAAAATATTGTATTTATCTAAAATATTCCAAAATGACTCTACATCACTTAAAAAATTATTCAACAAATTACGAATTTATTGGCCTCTATCTCTCGCCAAAACTTTTGAAGACGTTTTTCTTACTCAACTTGACGATCAAACTAAACATAAAATCTCATTACAAGGACTGTGTGTTTTACTACATCAAAACCATTTAAATGAAATAATAACAAAATATAGACCAGAAAATACTAAGATTAACTGGGACGAAACAGACGAATTAACTCTCAGTATACAAA
This sequence comes from Epargyreus clarus clarus, assembly GCA_014595695.2. Lineage (NCBI taxonomy): Eukaryota > Metazoa > Arthropoda > Insecta > Lepidoptera > Hesperiidae > Epargyreus > Epargyreus clarus. The sequence goes on along the minus strand of JACTTY020000085.1, from coordinate 232,253 downwards.
AATATTTAGCTAAATATATGTATTTAGCTAGGCCGCAACCATCCGTAGAACTTTTACTGTTATATGCAAAAGGAGATTACTTACAATATGCTCTGCCATCAGTTCACTCAATTCTAAGTAATATGAGTGTGGTTCAGAGTACAGAACATGTACCAAAGTTCCTTGATGCGCCGGTTTCGTTGCAAAAACATGGCTTTCAGTTCGCTTTTATCAAACTCAAAACTGACGAGCTTTTAAATACATGTCTCACTACGTGGAGTTTTAATAAAAATGCTTCAATACGCGCTACTATTTTCAAACAAATGTTTGACTTATTGTGTAAAGAACAAAATGAAAATATGATTAAAGAAATTTGGTTAGTACTAAGTACGATTATTGATACATTGACACTCGACGAGAATAAAATTATTTATGTCACTTTAGGAAATGCTAAGAAAGTCCCAATCTCAGTTAGAAATCCTTTTTGCAGAAAAGCTTATTATTACCTTAAATCCTTACCATCCAAAGCAAACGTTAATAAAATGGTCCAACGTGTAATTCATAGCACATTGGATATAATGTGCTATGAATCCATAAATACACATTTTATTGCTGAAGTAATTAATGACTCTCTAGATGATATAATAAAAAAGGAGGACTGCTCATTAGCCTATTTTATATCAACGTGCATGCTTTCCGCAAAATCTGAATTCGTCCAAACGCAAAGATACGAACTAATTTGTGTGCCATTATTTATAACATATTTAGCTCTTTTAAATGACACAGAGAATAAAACGCGTTTAAAAAATAACTTCAAAAATATACTAGAAAACTTACACAAAAATTTCAAAGATATAGTTTTCAAAAAAGATATGATAACACCTACAAAACTTTTTGAAGAAATTTATTGTGATTTAAACGAGAACTTTCCTATAGAAGATGACTATGTGTTGATAACAACATGGAAACTCGCTTCGGAATACATTAACATTTTTGACAAATACAGAAGGAACAACCATATTGAGACTCAAAAAGATGATTCGAAGTGGGATATCATATGTTTAAAGACAGCGCCAGAGTTTGGTAAATTATGTATGGAACGATTAAAAGAAGATACGAGTAAATTTTTCCCATCTATTTACGAACTCTTCGCAAAAGTTCTTAAAGAAATATTTGAAAAATTTCAGTTTCCTTCTGAAACCAGATTATCAATAACAAAATCAATTCTAACACACGCTGACGTTATTGAAGGCTATTTATTGGTGATTAAAATAGTACCCATGTACGTGCACAGAGATAAGGAAAAAGAGGAAAGATTCAAAATATGTGAAAAACTTCGGTCTCATCCATCTGCTGAAGTCAGAATGCATTTTCAACAAATTTTACGAGAAACCGAAATTTACGAATAAACTACTTAGTTCTACTACTACTTAACGGCTTGCTTGTTGTCTTTGTCATTTTAATGCTACTTAGCGTACGCATTTGATTTTTTAATATTTAAGCATAGATAAGTATAGATATCTCACCGCCTTGTAATTGAAGGAAGCCAAAGCCTTAAACGGCTGACAGTTCTGTCAGCGTTTAAGAATTTAATGGCTGTCATGGTGTAATTTACGCGGAACAATGCCGACATGCGCAGTTAAGTGGTGCAAAAAAATCGAAAAAAAAAGTGCGGAGAAATATCGTTTTATTGGTAAATAACTACATTTTTTAAAATATTTTTCAAGCATGAAAATAGATGACAGTGACAATTTCTATTGACAAAACTGGTTACATTTTCTTGTTAGGAGTGAGTAACCTTTACTAATCTTAAGCTAAACTTAAAAACATTGTGATTTGTTTCTGTTTAAACTATAACATTTTGAGGATTAAGTTTTGATTTTCTTTTATTTATTGGACTTAGCTACTTACACCTATATGTAAAACATATTTTTATGTTAAGAACAATTTCAAAGATACAAAAATATCAAGTAGTATAAAAAACACATTATTATTCTGTATATTCTGTACATCTTATATCTTATCTACGAAAATGTATCGATTAATAAAAATGTTGCCCTTGCGCAATCTTTTTAATATTTTATGGTAGTTTTTATTTGACTTGTATGAGTTTATATTCTTAGTTGATACTTTTTTTAAAGTTGCACCTTCCCTCACATTGCTTTGTTATTATTGAAAACTCTCATATTTTTTCTAATGTCAATAAATTACACTAAAGTTTGTCAATAACCATGAAACGAAAAAACAGAATATGGGTTGACTAACAAGAGAAAAATATTCTTAACTGTTTTCCTTAGCCTACTTTCGAGTAAAGATGTATAATGAAGGTAAAGGAATATTACGATCACCATAATATTACTTACTATTGAATATTTTTACTAAATACGTTAGTATTGCGTTTAGTTTAAGTCGCATTAAACGTTAATTGTTACGTTAAACTTTAATATGTACATTTTGCATTATTGATCATTTCATTGTTAATAAAATTTGGTAATATTTATAAATAACAAATGGCAACACTAATCTGATGACGCATACACATATTACACACAGTAAATATACCGGTTCCCTAATAGATCGGTCTATCTCTGCTCTGGCTGTGTTTACTTGATAAACTGTAATAATATTGTAATGTAACGCCATACTTGTTTCGCACCGGTGAGTGTAATTTATGTATTTATACAATTATTAATCCAAATTATTTAAGTAAACGGAATTTTAGCAATTATTTCATATGTATTTAACATAAACTTATCTCTGTAGATATACTGTAAATTGTGAATTACCTACATAAAAGCGGTGCACTAAATAAAATGGTCGACACTGACAATAAGGGATAGTGTTATGACTCCATATTATTGTCATAAATAAGTAGACGATAATTACCTATTCGTCACCGTAGAATAAATTAATAGTCTATTATTATAATTTTTCAATTAGACCTAAATCTAAATAATATTATGTGTAGTTATTACGTTAATTAAATTTGAAGCTTAATATAAAACTCAGTGTTTATCCTTATATTTTTATTTTGGATAAGTTGGGGGAAAACCACTTATTGCGCAATGTTTCCAAGCGATGAGGTCATCGCCGGGCTTGTTGGGTATTTTTAGCAAATCGGGGATATTGAATCCTGCATTCTTTTTGAATATCAATCTGTGGTCAATGTCAATGTTGCTGATTTCCGATTGCTTTCGCAACCTGTCCCTCAATAGATATTGTATTTGTTATAATGAGAATAATGCTTACTTCAATTTTTAAATATACATATTTCGAGTATATTAGGAAGAAAGGTTTATAACTTTCAACCGAGTGACTTGGCGTTTTTGTTTTAATTTTTATTTCTAAATAGTTGAAATTGAAAAAAAGGAAATCGGTAGTTAGGTACCTACTGAAGTTACGGAGTGCACGCAGGAGGCGCCTCACAGGGAAGCTTATTATATTTTAGTTTATTTTCTTAACAGACTTACTCAGTACTTTGCTCTATTTTTAATTTAATGCTTGTGAGTTGGAATATTTAAATACTTACTTATCTTCCAATTGTGATTCATTAAAAGCTTAATAATCTTAAAATACCTTATATACTAGAACATTTAAAATCCTTGTCCGAAGTCATAAGTAAATAACCCTTACCAAATTTCTAACCCCACACTAAGAGTCCCTTTCTCTTGTCTAATACGAGTACTTAATCGCAGAACAGAATTCGTAATTCGTCATTATGATATCTGAAACGAATTTACCTACAATTTTGAATGTGGTTATATAGGTATTAAATATTTATGACATACATACAAGTCGTTGATTTCTGGTTTGTATTTCTGGTTTTACTAGGACTGAGAGGCGAGGTAGGCATATAGACGAAAAGTTTAGTTATGAAGTATTTTGGGAGAAAGTATTTATTATATGTTTATTTCCAGCAAACAACTATGGCACCGGAGATACTGGAAGGTGATACTTTGGGAGAAAAACATCGATATTACAATAAATTTATAAAAGACTTGTCAAAAGACGGATCGCAGGAAATACAAAAAATAAACTACAATGAACCTGATTTAAACAACTTGTGTAAAATAAATATAGCTGCCAACAAAAAAAGCGTTGAATACATCATGGAAATTCTAAAATGTGAAGATATGTTATACGTTTCAAGAGCCATTAAACAATCGTTGTGGCTTATCACTGATAAAGAGTACGCACACATTATTAACCCTGGTTATTTGTACTCCCAACTACTGCCGCAAATGACTTCAAAAGCTGGCAATAAACTAATACTAAACATACGCTTAAATTTAAGGGACGAAGAACGAGTTGAAGAATTTTACAATTATTACGAAGAGAAAAAGGAATTAGAAACTGCTCTAAAATGGTTACCAAATTGTTCACCGTTATTCATAGAAAAAGCCGTGGAGAAACATTTTAAGAAAATTCCAAATGTCGTAATACGAAAACTGTGCAAAAAATCACTTAACATTTTAAAATTTTGTCTACGAAATATGGATGAGTACGAAAAGAGAAATTTACTTTCCAAGGCCACATTTATGTTAAATAATTACATAGAAGACTATGTAGATTATTTAAATGCCCAAGAACCATTTAATATACCATATTTTAGTCCTAAATCCACCCAAATACTCATGAAGAAACGTCCTGACATTATAATCAATAATTTTGAAAAGTTCGTTGAAAAAATTAACATACCCTCATTTGCAAAGTCTTTGAAAAAGGAAGACATAAAGGGTTTTCTATCAAAACAAGCTGAGAACAAAAACTTAAAGCCATGGTTTACGTTTGAAAATGTAAAACATTTTATTGCTCGCATGCCAACTGAGGGTCGTTTTGATTTTATAAAACGTACATGTATCGAGGCAACTCGAGAAAATACCGACACAGAACATGCGAACGATTTCGTTGATGTGGAATATGGGTTTCGTGAATGCGTATTATTATGTGCTGCATCATCAAACGTCCCAAAATCGAGCAATGAGAATATTTACAGGTGGTACAGATTTGCACCATTTGACACAGCCTTCACTGACTTAAAAAAATTAATTCGCATAGAATCAAATGCTAGTGAAAGAAATGCTATGTTTAAAGTGTTGATGATTTGTGCTGGTAAAAATTTGCAAAATGTACAAACAGTCCTGCAATATTATCGGGATAGACACATTAATGAGCCATTTAAGTTTAAAAGCCACTTTGTAAACATTGTATTAACTCATTCAAACTCGCATAGATTTGACGACAAAACATGGGGTATTCTCAATGATATTTTCTGTAGCATGGAGGTATATATAGAAAGCGAAAACAACGTTCAATCATGCATAAAACATATTATAGTGTACAAAGTCGTAAATGATTTAAAAGTTCCTGATATAGTCGAAAAGAAATTTGAATTTGATAGCCTCAAGTCATTACAAAGTAAATTAAATGAAAGGGAAAAAGATAAAGTATTCAATTACTTGTATCAATCTATGATTACCAAGATTCAAAATATTCCGGTTACTACAGAGACAGAATTCAAACAATTTAAAAAATACATCAAAGATATTTTAAGCTTCCTCGTAGACTGGAACAAAGATCTTTTAGATCATGGGATAGTTTTGGAAAAAATCAGGGAATTGATACAAATTAAACTTGATAATACTTGGAATGAAGACTTATCTGACATATACAACGTTAAAAAGTCTTGGCGCAAACATATGTTTAAAGAGTCTTTGCTGTTGCAATCTAATGCAGAAACTTTTATTAATGCGCTTAAACACGACCCAAAAATATTGGATCTATCTACGATATTCCAAAATGACTTTACATCACTTAAAAAAATATTCAACAAATTACGAATTTATTGGCCTCTATCTCTCGCCAAAACTTTCGAAGACGTTTTTCTCAAACAACTTGATGATCAAACTAAACATAAAATCTCAGTACAAGGACTGTGTGTATTACTTAATCAAAGCCATTTAATTGAAATAATAACAAAATATACACCAGAAAATACCAAGATTAACTGGGGCGCAAAAGACGAATTAACTCTCAGTATACAAAAATATTTAGCCAAATATATGTATTTAGCTAGGCCGCAACCACCCGTAGAACTTATACTGTTATATGCAAAAGGAGATTACTTACAATATGCTCTGCCATCAGTTCATTCAATTCTTAGTAATATGAGTGTCGTTCAGAGCATAGAACATGTACCAAAGTTTATTGATGCGCCGGTTTCGTTGCAAAAACATGGCCTTCAGTTTGCTTGTACCAAACTCGAAACTGAGGAGCTTTTAAAAATATGTCTCACTACGTGGAAATGTAATAAAAATGCTTCAATACGCGCTACTATTTTCAAACTAATTTTTGACTTATTATGTAAAGAACAAAATGAAACGATGATTAAAGAAATTTGGTCCGTACTAAGCACGTTTATTGATACATTGACATTCGACGAAAATAAAATTATTTATGTCACTTTAGGATTTGCACAAAAAGTGCCACTTTTAGTTAGAGAAGCTTATTGCGTAAAAGCTTATAATTACCTTAAATCCGTACCATCCAAAGCAAACTGTGGCAAAATTATTGATTCGGTAATTAAAGGCACATTGGATATAATGGAATCCATAGATGTAAATTTTATCGCTGAAGTAATTAACGCCTTGTTAGATGATAAATTCAAAGACGAATATTTTACATCAACCCGTATAATATCAGCTTGCCTACTATCAGCAAAATCGGAAACCATCCAAACGCAAAGATATGAATTAATTTGGAAGCCATTGTTTTTAAAATATATTGCTCTTTTAGAAGAACAATTGTGCAAAAGGTATTTAAAAAATAACTTTGACGATATCCTAGAAGACTTACATGAAAATATACAAGAAATAGTTTTCAACAAAGATATGATAACACCTACAAAACTTTTTGAGGATATTTATTGTAATTTAAAGAAAATTTATTCGATAACCGATTACTACGAGATGATAACAACATGGAAACTTGCAGCGGATTACATGAAAATTTTTGAGAAACACAGAAGGGAAGATATTGAGACTCAAGAAGATGATGGTATGAAGTGGAACATCGTATGTTTAAAGACAGCGCCTGAATTTGGTAAATTGTGTATGGAACAATTGAAGGAAGATGTGATTAAATTTTTTCCGTCTATTTACAGGCTCTTCGCAAGAGCTCTGAAAGAAATATGTCAAAGATTTAACTTTAATTATGAAACTAGATTATCAATAATAAAAGCAATTCAAATACACGCTGACATTGTTGAAGGCCATTTATTGGTGATTAAAATGCTACCCATATACCTACATCAAGATAAAGAAAAGGAGGAAAGATCCAAAATATGTGAAATACTTCGGTCTCATCCATCAGCTGAAGTCGGAATGTATTTTCAACGGATTCTAAGAAAAATGGAAAGATATGAGTAATCAGTAAACTGTATTTTGCTAAACAGATAATTAATTAATAAAATGTTTTATCATTGTCATTTTTAATATTATTTAATGTACGCATTTAACTGCTTCAATGTTTAAATTTATTTGTTGCTTTGTGTTTAAACTAATCATGTATTTAGAGTTAAAATTTAAATTATAATATATTTGTATGAAGTATTGAATTATTTTATTTATTTTTATTAACAAATCGTTAATAACAATTTATTTTAACTATAAAGTAGTTATCTATACTTTTATACTAATGTTATAAAGAGAAAAACTTTCTTTGTTTGTTTGATTGGAATGACGATGCTCAAAAGCTACTGGACCGATTTTAAATTTTAAAATTGGTAACATAAGCTATATTTATATGAAATATATTTGATAAATAGATTTTGAGGCGGTACATTATTTGCCGGGTCAGCTAGTATTGAATAAAACATGACAACATGTAATCACATACATGTGATAACAATTATAATAATGTTAGAACATTGTAATGTTAGAACATCACAATGTTCTAACATTATTATAATTGTTAAATTTCTACAATGATATGATAGGCATTCAGAAAAGATGTAGGTAATAGTTACACTCGTACTCGTAGGTAAGGGTTGTTTAATATAAAAATATTGGCGGTTCAACGAACATGTTTCTGCCTTGTAACTAGGTTACACACCGCTGTACCTATTGTGTTGTAACTTTTTAAGGATGTGGTACGGTGGGTGTCATTATTGGTCATATTAAAGAATATCCCCGCCGACGCCGACGGTCGGCAGCAGTCGCCATAGACCGCCGGCGAAGATCGTCAGCAATTAAAACAAAAACGAACAAATACATAAAATAAATTATTAGTAGATAGGCTCAGACTTAGGGCAATCGAGATAAATACAAATAGGTACTTAATAGACATCGATATACTACTAATAAAGACGTTATTAGTAGTATATCGATGTTCATAGATATAGTATATAGAGATGAATTAGCAAATGAGCATGTAATTCACCTCATAGCTAGTCATAGATTGACGTAGCTTGGGTGTCAACCCAAGAACATTTCTAACTACCCCTAAATAGGATAAGTGGCCTACCTAAAGTTGGCACAATTGCACTAAATACTATATAATATCTACAAAATTTTACTCGCATTGTACGGTTACTAAGCCACAGCTAATTTTAATCTCTAGTTTTTAATATAATTTATTCTTCTTTACAGGATTGCAATATGGCTGAATTAGTATTGGAAGGAAATACACTTGGTGAGAAACATCAACAATACAACATAATCGTTCATGATGTCATCGCCAGTCAAAAAACAGTAAACACAGAAAATTTTAATTCAGAAAATGATGATAGTGATTTAGTGAACTTACTTAACATAGACATCGCAAGCCATAACAAAGATATAAACTACTTTTTAAAGGTTTTAACTTGCGAAGACATGTTATATGTATCGAGGGCAATCAAACAGTCGAATTGGTTAATTAATGATGAAAGTTACGCCCATATTATTCATCCCAATTATTTGAGTACGAACATATTTCCTCATATGTGTTCAAAAGCAAAATACAAACTAATTAAACACATTAGAAATAATTTAAAAGATGAGAAACGCGCAGAAGAATTTTACACTCATGAAGAAAATCCAAAAGAAGCCGTAAAGTGGCTGCCAGGCTGTTCATTAAAATTCATTGAAAATAATTTAATATACCACGTCAAGCATATAAAAATGACTTTGCTACGACGCCTCTGTGAAAAGTCCATAACGGCGCTTGAAATATATGTTAAAAATAGCAATACAGGCGAAGAAGGTAAAGCTTTACAAGCTAACATGTTTCTTTTACCGTCGAACACTGAGAAGTATTTAGATTTAGTTGAAGCAATAAATTCTTATTATTTTCCAACTTTTAACAAAAGAGCGACAAAAGTCATAATGAAAAAAAACTCAAATAGAATAATCGATAAATTTGAAATTTATTACAAAATGATCGACCTCCAAACATTTATCAAGCACTTGAAACCGGAAAATATTAAAGATTTCCTAATACGTCAGGCCCAAAAGATAGAAGGGAGTCTTTATAGATACTTTAATTTCGAACGTCTAATACTGTACATAAAATTGATGCCACAAGAAGTACGATTTGAATTTGTTAAGGAAGTATTTATAGATAAAAAACATGAATCAAAAGAAAAGTATTTATTATCAGAAAAAGAAACAAAGGGTATGAGTAATTTATATGAAATTACTTCTAGAATTCCTTTCAACGACGGCCATATCTGGTATCAATTTGCCCCCTTTGATGTAGCTTTGCAGAAAATAAAAGAATTGATTGGGACCGCAACTAACATTCGACATAAAATATCAATATTTGAAGTACTGCTAACGTCAGCACAACGTAACATAACACATCAGCGTGCCTTTCTAGAGTATTTTAGAAATATCAATACTGAATCCCGGGTTAAACAACAAATACTAAAAAAAGTGCTGACCGAAAATAATTTTTTAAAGTATAATTCAGAAACGTGGGTCGTTATAAATGACATTTTTGAGAGCATGGATATTTATACAGAATCTGAAAATATAGAATATATTACAGAGGCTATAATTTCATATAAAGTAGTCCATGAGGAAAAAGTTCCTGAGATTGTTGAGAATAAATTTAATTTTAATTCATTGGTTCGGTACCATAAATACCTAACTGAGACGCAAAAAACAATGGTGTTCAATTATCTTTACAGTCTCATTACGGATAAGATTTTCAAATGCAATACAGAATCCGAAAAAGGTTTCACAGAAAAAATTAATACATTAGAACAAGCCCTTAACCTGTTGAAAGATTTTAAACAAGACCTCGAGAGATATCCTGCCCTAATCTGTATAATCAAAGACCTTATAAAAATCAAATATGATTCCTCATGGAACGTAAGCATGGAAGTGTTATTTAATGTCAAAAAGACTTGGAGAAAACTTTTCTTTGAACAATCTTTGGCGCTTTGCCCCACTGAATCTAACCTGTTGAATGCTTTAAAACACGGTCCACATCTTTTAGAACAGAACAAAAATGTAGTTCAAAATATGTTATGCAATGATAAATTGTCACTCAACCGTTTTTTGAGCAAGATAAAAATTTATTGGACCAACAGCTTGACAGAAAACATAACGCTTAAGTACACTGAAAAACTTAGTTTTGTCGGAGATCATAATGCAACAACACGAGGACTAAGTATTTTGCTGCCTAGGAGAAACCTAAAAAAACTCTTAGAGCATTATGCACCTAAGGAAGCAAAAATTGATTGGAGTAAAATTGATGAAATAGAACTCAGTGTTCAACAACAATTTGCTAAAAATATGCATCGTGCCCGCCCGCAACCACACCCTGAAGCCATTCTCTGGTACGCAAAAGGAGATTATTTACGGTATGCTCTCCCTTCCTTGCTATCAATATTTTATAACTTAAATAGCATATCCAGCCAAAAGTATATCCCCATCTTACTTGACGCTCCAGTATCTTTGCTAAAACATGGCATTCGCCTTGCAGTATCCAAAATGGAAATGGAAGAACTATTACATAATTTCTCCAATATTTGGAAAAATAACTCAAATGCTAGCATTAGATCTGTTATGTTTAAAAATGTCTATGATCTGTTATGTAAAGAAAAGGATCCGAAGAAAATTAAAAGAATTTGGGAATTGATGGAAATGTTCATCGACAATCTTACGTTTCAAGAAGATAAGACACTATACAAGTTGTTATTTCAAGTTCAAAACGCACCTTTTGACGTCAGGGGTTGTTTATACATGAAATCCTACAACTTTTTACATAAACTGTTGACTACTGATAGTGATTACGAAGAGTACAAACATTATTTCTATTCAACATTCACGGAATATTCCATAGAAATTATAGAACAATTGGAACCTAACTTTGTTGCTGGAATTATGACGGAATTCATTGAAACCATTTTTATCAAAAAGAAAGTACCTTGGGAACGTCTAGGTAGTATTCGCCTAATTTGCTCTTATTTGCTGATTGCAAATAACGAAGAAACTCAATTAGAAAGATATCATAAAGTGTTACAGCCCTTAATAAAGCAATTCCATACTTTGTCAAATGTTGTAAACGATGAGGAATATTTTTTTAGAGATAACTTGGCGACATTGTTAAACAACTTACGAACTGACTTAAAAGGATATGTTGTAGATAAAAAGAAAATTATTCCTCGAACAATGTTTTATCTTATACAAAAGGAATTAGAAGAGTCATTATCAATTCCAGAAAATTATATACTGCTTACGAAATGGAAATTAACTGCATTATTTGTTGATATTCTTAATACTCATAAACCAATACTGACTTGGGAAGAAACATGTACTGAGGTCGCTAATGAATTCGGTAAGAAATGCAACGATTTCTTAAGAGAAGACTGTATAAAATATTACTCCAGTTTATATTTACTTTTTGATAAAGCCTTAAAAAGTATGCTCTCTGATTTTGTGCCACAAGCTGCATATTGGAATATATACAGTTGTTTTATTCTACATAAGGACTTCATACAGGGGTATTTAGTGACCTTGAAATTTTTGAAACATGCATACGTATCCCATGATAATGATGATGAAAAAAGAAAATCAAAGGAATTGCAGAATAAAATTCGTGAACACCCTTCTACTGAAATAAAACTACACTATTATAATACGTTTCGTCTAGATGAAGAACATGAAATAGAATAATACGGATGTATGTACACACTACTTAATATAAATGTTACATATAGGTCATTGACCTAAAGGCAAAATGTGTTAATTTATAGTAATAAATAATTTGTTTTCTCTGACCATTTAAGTAATTATCTTATATGAGAGTTCTTACCATCCACGTCTTAACATGCTATGATTTGTATGCATGGTGCAGTAGGGACGTGAATGTATGTAAATGGGAGTGTGTTTTGGCCTCCGACCACTCATACATGTAACGAAATAAACGTACGTACTCCATTTTAGGTTTCCTTTACACTAGCGTTTCTCCAATATAAGAGTTCGATGTACATAAGCGCAGGAATAAAAGATTTTCGCATTGAAGTGTACGAACAAAATTATTTGAAGTTATTGTAACACAGAGAAGGTAGTGCGCTAGTGGACTAAAGACTAAGAGTCCGCCCCGCGCCTTCGATCCTGAGGGGGCTCACAGTTGCTAATCCTTCCGAACTAAAAAACAGTTGGTTGAAATGTTCATATAGATATAGACACAATCTCTGTATGTTTTATGTTAATGTGTCATTAGCTAAAGTATTAGTCGGTGAAAAATGTCTATAACACAGGGTCCTCCATTATTAGACTGGGGGCCCCCTTCAACTTTGCCGCTAGTGTCTAGGATCCCTTAAAATCGCGTTCTGCCATGTCGGTAAAGAAATAGTATCGGACGCCCTCGACCATAGGAACAGTCTGCTGCACCTGAAGACGCTGACGTTACTATATTCTTATTTTTAATATATCTGGTTCAGTCGTATAAAAAGACTGCATACCAAATTGAAACTGTCGAAATTCATCTAAATATATATAACTCAAAGGTGACTGACTGACATAGTGATTTATCAACGCACAGCCCAAACCACTGGACGGATCGGGCTGAAATTTGGTAGGCAGGTAGATGTTATAACGTAGGCATCCGCTAAGAAAGGATTTTGATCAATTCTACTCCCAAAGGTATGAAATAGGGGATGAAAATATTACTTTGTAACATAAGCGAAGCCGCGGACAAAAGCTCGTGTGTATATATTCTTACGCAACTAACAGATCCTTCAGTCTTATTCTGTTTGTTTTGTAAGTTGAAAATAAAAGAATAAAGTTGATCAAATATTTTATTGCTTTAATCTCTTATCCTATAACACATTAAATCTAAAATTCTTACAGTACCTAGAATTTATTAATCATTATAAGTATAATGCTTACTAACAAATGGAAGTTTTGATTTACAGATCGATAGACAGTAAAACAAAGGTATTTTCTATGTAAGTTTTAACTAAATCAATTTTAAACAAATATGTTTAATGTTTGTAACTATAATATTTGTATTTGTTTTTAATAAATTGCTGTATCCTTCTTCGTATTATTATTTAAGTCCTTAGTAGTAAGATGACTTACTTGGACACAAAGTGTAACGCGTAATTATACACTGTATATTACACACATATATACTGGGTGAATTTTTCAAATAGGCCTTCAGGGCCTAATCCGAAACTATAAGGATTAGCGAAAAATGCTGAAAGGAGTTACGAGACGGATTTTGATAAAAACTAAAACTGCATCATTAGTTTTTTAAAACATCTTTTTCATTAGCCGGGAATCGAACGAGTTCATTTTGAAAAAAATACACCCTCTATATTATTCCACTTTCTGATAGTGTCGCTTATAAGGATCAAATTCTGGGAAGCAATGTTGTGTGACAAATTAATGGAAAAAGAAGATTTTGAAGAAAATACATATTTTTTCATACATTGGCATACTAATCCTTAAGGATTATACATATCATATGACTTATACACAATTCTTTAGAACTATACATAAGTCATAACATTGAAGAATTTGTTGGTTAATCAACTAATTCATCGATATTATGACCATGACATACGACTTAGTGTGAGAAAGTAATAGGTTGGCAACTAAGTTCCCGCCATTTTTAGATTTTTTTTTTAATTAAAATAGATAACTGATTAATTAGTATTTTTTTATTATTTGTTGTTTAAAACTTCGTTTCAACGTTAAAATTGATTTTCTATATCTCTTTATTTAGTAATCACTCTGATTTGACTCGAAAAAGTCATTCAGCAAATTGTCAACTTTACGTCTGTATTAAACTCCGCGCATAGCAAGTAGAAAATCTATTATAATGGTCCTAAAAATAACCTTAACTAAATAGAACATAAAAATATAAATTCTTGAAGAACAAAACGTCCGCTTTCGAATGATTTGAAACATTAGGCAAAACAAATTGTTAATACGCGAAATATTTAAATTAATGACTGGCGGAAACTTAACTGCCAAATTAATATAAAAAAATATGTATTTTCTTAAAATTGCGGCTTTTACTTTTGTTTGTCATTTATCATTGTCTCCCAGAATTTGATCCTTATATGCAACACTATCCGATAGTGGAATAATATAGAGGTATTTTTTGCAAAATGAACTCGTTCGATTCCCGGCTAAGGAAAGAGGTATTTTAAAAAACTAATGATGCAGTTTTAGTTTTTATCAAAATCGGCCTCGTAACTCCTTTCAGCGTTTTCCGCTAATTCTTATAGTTTCGGATTTGGCCCTGAAGGCCCGTTTGAAAAATTCACCCTGTATATATTGGTATACTCTGATTCATAATTAGGTGTCCAAAATGTAAACAAAGGTGTTGACCTATCAAGAAAATACGTTAGAAATGGTAGTTTTTATTTTTGTCGATATTTAAGTAATACAACAATAATAAAATAATAATCTAAATAAATTAAGATTAATTCACATTTTCTAATATTTATATCACCTCAATTTCGTTCCATACAGTAATAATAATAAAAAACAAAGTTTATGGTAGAAAATTAAAATATGATAATGGTAACACAATCGGAATCCAAGACATTTCTTGTGCTGTCATTTTTAAGTTTCGTAACTGATATTATTCATTTTCGTGATTGTGATCAAACTCTAATTTTTTCTCGTTTACATAATGCGTTTTAACAAACGTGTATATTTCTTAAATTTTCGTTTTTTGTTGAGTTTGTTAAAGTTTGTGTTTCTTGTTAATTTTGACAGTGACATTTCTTTGTTTACATTTTGGACACCTAATTATGAATCAGACTATAGATTGTACATACATGACCAAATAAGATATTTTATTGTGAAGTGGATCGCTATTACGTAGATAACATTTTCAATAAGCTTTGTATACAAAATAATATATTTACGAAAGTTTTCGAAATAAAGCAATTGAAATTGAATCAAATCCTAAAGAAATACCATTAACACACTTTCAAGTGACACTATCAATTTCTTTCATTTACAAGTATTGCTGCGATGCAGAAATCACGATACTATTTAAGACGTGTTTGTAGTTATTATAAATAATTCCATATTAATTTTATGCAGTTCCTGTAATCCACATTTTTCGTTTTACTACGATTGTAGTCGTTTACGGAATTGCTAATATATATTCTCGCCTTAGGTTTACGTCAGTAAATAGTACTGCCTTAAGCCTAAGACTTGGAAACCCATTACTTTTTATCATATTAGCGATAGGTACGTAGGGTAGTAAGGTAGTATGTAGATATAGTAGCCAATGAGCGGACAACCTTACTTATGAATGAGATCTAAAATATATAAGGTGGTAAAACCCTTTGTGGTTCGACTCCGACGGCACCACCGCCACACCTATTTCTACCTAATAACAGCAGTGGTATATGCTGCTGTGTTCCGGTTTGAAGGGTGTGGTAAGGGAGACAGACTTTTCCGAGGCGTTCCACCTTAGCCCTCAGGGGTAACGGCGCATGCGGCTGACCTCAGGTAGGAATATCTAATCCTATCCGCGGTTGATAACAGATGTCAATGGGCGGCAGTAGCCACTTACAATCAGGTGGACTGCATGCTCGTCCGCTACTCCTGTTATAAAATATATATATATATATATATTGAAAATGTTCCTACATAGTATCAATCACAAATTACCAGTCCTACAATAAGAAGCCCTATAATAAAAAAATAACTACATTACAAACTACAGTGTACCAAAAGAACATAAATGATAAAACTTTAAAGATGGCTCGGCTCTTCACTATGCAATATATGGTATGTAGTTTAAGACAGATAATATATGTTATACATATTTTGTTAAATGTAAATCCGTATAACATACCTAACATTGTATTTCTATTGAATGTGGGCTTGGAATGATATAAATTTAAAAATTGTCCACATTTTATTTAATTTCGAATTTGAGAAATGACATGGCCTTTGGATTGTATTAAATAGTATAATTTATAAACCTCTTAAAGTCCAAACAAAACTAATTTTTATTCAAAATTTGTATACTATAATTTCGTTATTTATATATTTATTTCCTGAGACAGAAATATAATACTCCATAGTGAAAAGCCAAGCTTAAATACCAGTTTGTAGTAAAAAAGAATTTAAGAAATAAACTTTACTGTATTTGTTTTTTACCTGACCTTATATTTTTATAAGTTACCTTAATCACAACTTTATAAAAAGCTAATTGCACTAGAGCAAACAATTGTAATCATAATCACCAATTTTCACAAAAATTTGAATGTCCCTTTGAATGGGAATAAGTGTCAAATATTACATTTGTAAAACAAAAAAATCTTTTTTGTTGATATACTGTCACATTGTTGAACCTGAAAAGAATAGAAAAGAGAAAAAATTAAGATATGTACTGGTTTAAAGAGAGATATCCAATTAAAAACAATATAAACATCTTTATCAATAGAGATTCAATTAGATAAAAAAACACATATTTTTTAATAATGATGATACAAAGAACAATATTAAAAAATTACATGTTAACATAACCATAATTTTAATGTATTTGTAACAATAATTACATGCATTAAATTATTAAGAAGCATCTAGAATGTGAGTATTTTCAATATATTCAAGTATGTGCTAAATAAAATCTCTATACATATTATAGAGAAAACACAGGCGGGTAAGCGGCGATCTATCAACATCGCTTCGAATGTTCATAATGTGATTCTTGTCATAGAAAAATATATAAATTTGATTCAACATGCGTGCCTCTTAATTGGCTTGATGACAGTATTAAATAATCAAAAAATAAATTATTTAAGTAAACACAATATATTGAAAGGATTCTCAAAAATTATTCAGTTTTAAAAAAAAAATTAAGATTTAATATATTTTCAATTAAATAAAAGGATAAATTAGTGCAGTCGGCCATCTTGTCTAAAACGCTAACGGGGCGCGCATGACGTCATTTTTGGGTAAGTCACTGAATTGCTGGAAATTTTGTATGGGATGTTCTAACGTAACGTCAACGGACGCCAGGACACTCACAAGCGTTTTCGCGCTTAATTCAAAATGGCTATAAACAAATGCTATTATTTTCGTTAATACTGAATTTATTACCGAAATAATACGATTTTTGGAATCGGTAGAATCGGTAAAATTTGTCATCATGCCTATTGTGTAGTGTGGCCTTTCAATAGCGTGTCTCCATCTTTAAACTTACAATAAGGCACCTTAATCTTCATTGGCAGCTTCATCAGGTGACGGGGTATGCCATGTGAGTCTCTCCTCATAGAATTGTATTACAACTTGCGGACACCGTACATTTGCTTGTTTGGCATGCACCAGGTCAGCTTCATCGGTACCTTGCCATTTCATGAGGAACATTAGCTCTCCACTACTATCTGTTGCTCCTGTAATGTTATTTCAGAAAATTTAAATAGTGTAAATGATTCAACTGAGGGCGGGAGACACAGAATGATAGTCGGTTGGTACTTGCACAAAAGCGTGTATTCATAAAGACGGCGTAAAGCGGACTGGCGCGGCGAACGGGGGAACGAGCGAACGAAACTCGCGGCGCCGGAGACGTAGGTAAAGGCGCGAGCGAACCGATGCTATATAAGGCGGCGTTACAGTCTCCCCCTTTTGACCTAGTCAGGTGACCTCACGACAGGTCAAACACCAGTAAAACTTACGCGACAGGGTTTTTACGAGGACGACCGCGCGGTCTTTTAGGACATACAGGCTCCGGCTGATCGTCCTGACGAGCGTGGTATCGACGCAGATCCCTGGTGTGGTACTTCCCCAAAATTTCGTCAGGTCTACCACAACGAGACAAGATGTATGTAGTTGGACTAACCTTCTTAGTTATAACATACGGACCATCTTGCCGTGGGGCGAGTTTTGAACTGAACCCCTTACTAGTACTACTTAATATATGACCGCGTAACAAGACTAAGTCACCTGGAACATAACCCTCGGCGTTTTGACGAGTCTTGTCCTTAACGCGTTTCCTCTTATCTTGCTCATTCTCGATGCTTTCCTTAGCATCTGAGAGAATACCGGCTAGCTTGAGCAAATAAGGCGTGATCTGAGGGACATAATTCTCGGTCTCAACTATCGCTCGAAGGTCACTTTGAACAGAGATGGGCGAACGCAATTCCCTGGCAAAAGTAAGAAAGGCAGGAGTCTGCTTTGTTGCTTGGGTCAACGAAGTATTCAAAGCGAACCGGATAAACGGCAAAGCTTCGGCCCACTGTCGGTGCTCCTTCTCAACTAATATGGCGAGTTGGACTTTCAAATCCCTGTTCTTCCGTTCCACGGGATTAGCTTCTGGATGGTACAGAGGTATCAGATTTTGTTTGACTCCCAGAACAAACATAGCGTGCTGCATGACATCGGCTACAAATTGCACACCGTTGTCAGAAATCATACGCCTCGGAAGTCCAAACCTCATGAAGACTTCATTGACTAATGTTTTCGCACAGATCATGGCCGTGGCCTCGGTGAGGGCAAAGAGTTCCACCCACTTGCTTGTGGTGTCCTCGACTATCAGGATCCACCTCTCACCTAGAGGTCCTTTGGGTAAAGGCCCAAAGAGATCGACGGCGACAACTTCAAAACGCTGAGCCGGAACTGGTGTTTGGAGCAACCCAGCTGGTTTCACATTACTCGGCTTGTAGCGTTGACATTCTACACAAGTCTTGAGATATTCTGTTACATAACGACGCATCCCGGGAAAATAAAAACGTTCGGCAATGCGGTGAAGAGTTCTCTCTATACCGCCATGACCGGAAGTTGGAGAATCATGACATTCCAACATAACCTGTTTCCTAAGGCTTTCAGGAACGACGAGCTGCGGTTCTTCGGTGTCAGCCTCGATGTACCTGTACAACACTCCTCTAACAAGGTGGTATCCTCTTTCGGTCCACGTTTTAAGAGCTACTTCATCTTTTCCTTCCAGGTCTTTAAGGATCTTCGAAACTTCGGGGTCATCGAGCTGAGATTGACGGACGTTCGTCGCATCCCATCGAGGTACCTCTACGATAACTGTACATACTCCACAGGACTCGCGAGTATCCTCTTCGCAGGGCGGTCGACTCAGCGTATCCGCGATGACGTTGCCTTTCCCGGTGTGTAATCGACTTGAAGATCGAAAGACTGGAGCTTCATGGCCCATCGTACCAATCTACCGGTTGGTGACTTCAGGGTAAGTAACCACTTGAGCGGTTGATGGTCGCTGGCAACACGAACTGGATGTCCATCAATATATCCTCGGAACTTCTCACAAGCCCATACGACGGCAAGAGCCTCCCGCTCGGTCGTTGAATAATTACGTTCTGCTGGCGTGAGAAGTCGGCTCGCGTACTCAATGGGTTTTTCTTCACGTGATGACTCCCCCTGGAGCAAAGCGGCGCCTAAGGCGTAATTGCTGGCATCAGTGCGGATAACAAACGGCAAACTATAATCCGGTTGGGCGAGTATTGGCGTTGAGGTGAGTAACCTTTTCAGTTCTGTAAACGCATTGACTTGTGCGTCACCCCAGATCCAAGACTGAGCCTTTTTAGTGAGCATCGTAAGAGGCTGTGCGACCTTCGAAAAATCTGGCACGAATTTCCGGAACCAAGAACAGGTCTGCAAGAAGCTCTTGAGATGCTTTACGGATGTAGGTTCTTTCATATCAGCTATGGCCTTAATCTTATCAGGATCAGGTGATACTCCTTGAGGCATTATGATGTGACCAAGATATTTCACACTCTCCCGAGCAAAAACACATTTATCCCGGTTGGCTCGGAGGTTGAAGACTCTAAGACGGTCAAATACAGCACGGAGATCCTCAAGGTGTTTCACGAAACTGTCAGAAATTATAATAAGGTCATCGATATAACCTAAGACTGTGGTGTTTTTGAGAGAAGAACCCGAACGAAATCGGTCAACGAGGCGTTGAAACGTCGCGGGCGCATTTCGTAAGCCAAAGGGCATACGTTTGAAACGGTGAACCCCAAAAGGTGTGACGAAAGCGGTTTTATCCTGGTCGGCTTCTCGAACACACACCTGCCAGTACCCGGCGCGAAGGTCTATCGTGCTCATGTAACAACTCTTACCGGTGTACTGCAGTAGGTCGTCGATGATCGGCAATGGATAGGAATCACTCTTGGTGACGGCATTAAGCTTTCGATAATCGACGCAGAAACGGTAAGTTCCGTCTTTCTTTGGAACGAGTAATGCTGGCGCAGCCCATGCAGACTCGCATTCTTCAATAATGTCTTGCTGTAACATCTTCTCGAGCTCGGCTTCCATAATAGCCCTCTTAGCTGGAGTGAGGCGATAAGGAGAAACTGCAATGGGAGGATGATCACCCGTTTCTATTCGGTGCTCAGCAAACGGTGTTGGACCTCCCCCTTCCTTAAAAACGTCTTCATACTCATGAAGTACTTCAGCAAGTGTTGTACGCTCATCTGGTTCCAACATCGTACCCTCGTCTGCCCTCAGAAAATCCGCGGAAGCACACCCCATAAGACTGTGGAAAGACTCGTAGTGCAAGCGGTGAGTAACATGAGGTCGATCAGCCGTGAACCATGTATTACGATGCATGTTAATAGTAATGCGCGCTTTGCGCAAGAAATCGACGCCTAGAAGAGTTTCGTTGTTGACGGCGTGCGGAAAAATAACGAAGGTGGTAGGTATTACTACATCAGTTCGATCGAGCCTTACCTTTACATGTACTAGTTTGACATCCAGTGTTTGAACGACTCCGTCCGCGAGCTTCACTGACATGACACTATCGCGAAAAGGTAAATTTAGCCTTTGGAATAGTTCATAAAGTGAGGCTCCAGCAATGCAACGCTTGGCAGCCGTGTCAACTAAACCCGTACCGGTATTACCACAAATCTCGATATAAAGAATGGGACGGCCCTTACTAGAATCTGAAACACGCGATTCAGTCGGTCGCCCCGTCCGCAAAACCGTTCCGCTCATAGGCAAACATGCATAAGTAGGTACAACATCATTCTTAGATACATTATTATTATTACCGTTAAAAGGTAACTTGTCTTCCAGAGGCAAAAGTTCGCGAGTAGGTATGTTATCACAAATTGAAGACTCAAAATCATTAGCCTTGGACGCTGTCGGCATGCGTTTGAGTTTCGACTCGGACCGTGAAGACAAGTGTCCTTGAACCTTACACTTTTTCAAATTTCTTTTACACATTTTATCTTTTGTAACATTACGAACATAAACAGAATCATGATTTAAACGATTACAAATAGAAACATCACTCGAACATTTGCAACCCGAGTTAGAGTTCTGTAAAACATTAATGGACGCGAAAGAGTTACATTTTACGCAGTTAGAACGGATAACACCTATTCGACCGCAACCGTAACACGAAATTTGAGAACCGGACACTTCACTCTTACTTTTAATTTTCGGACACAAATCGCGCGAATGTCCCGATTTACGACAATAAACACAGAAAAGTTTACCTGCACTCGACGAAAGTCTTACTACTTTAGTCGTGTCGTCACTCGTAGAAGTAGCGGTCAGCACCGGCGCGTTTGATGCGTTTCCCGCGCTTCTAACCGACGCGACGGCCGGCGGCGGCGGCACGCTCGCACAAAGGGCGGGCGACGGCGCGGCGGCGGTCAAAGTCGGCGGCGGCGCGCTACAAAGGGCTGGCGGCGGCACGCTTGTATTCAAAGCGGGCGCCGCAAAGCCGCGCGCGGCGAACGAAGGGAGCGTTTTCTTTTGATACACATGAAAACCGCGCAAAGTACCGACAGTACTTGGATACGCTGGCGCTTCATTGATGGTGTCCTCTATGTGTCTGGCTTTACTTATCAAATCTTCGATGCTGTGAACGGATTCTCTACTGACACGTTCACGAATTATGTTGTTGAGTAAACCGTAAATCATATCTAACTGTATTCTTTCTTCGATGGTATAGGGTAGTTTCGCCATCAGAGCACGGAGGCGAGTCACGAAGACCTCTGCACGTTCGGAGCGCTGGTCTGACGCGAAGATGTCCCTAAAAATCTTATGCGGAGGCCTAGGAGCTCCATACATTGAACGTAGGCGCTTGAGTGCGTCGTCCCACGATGCGATCGACGCTTTAACTCCCCTGAACCAAACAGCGGCCTCTCCCTCTAGGAGCATCGGAAGGCCACGTAGTGCATGGTCGTCACTGATGTTAGTGCACTCCTTGTACACACATATAGCGTCGACGAATGCTTCTACGACTTCTGAGTCCTGCTTTGATCCATTGAAACGAGCGGTACAATTCGCGAAGTTTCCAGTCTGAACCATTGATGACATGCCTGGAGACGTAGGGCTGGTAGAGCTCTGGTTGAGCGTGTGCGAGTTCAGAATAGATTCAATAAGCTCACGATTCGACTGAGCTTGAGCTCTGGCGAACGCTGACAACAACGGCTCCAGCCGATCCTCGTATGACGAGTCCAAGTTCTTGTCAGTGCCCTCTGCACTGTCCAAGGATTGTCTCTTACGACGTGGTCGAGGCATGTTTAAAACTTAACACTTAACACAAGTACACGAACACGATAAACTATAGTCACAGGCGTGTCAACACAGTTGAACACGATCGTTAACACTAATTAATTTACGAATGTGAGTTCTAAAAATCCTTTAGATGCCACGAGTTGGGACGCCACTGTAATTAATTCAACTGAGGGCGGGAGACACAGAATGATAGTCGGTTGGTACTTGCACAAAAGCGTGTATTCATAAAGACGGCGTAAAGCGGACTGGCGCGGCGAACGGGGGAACGAGCGAACGAAACTCGCGGCGCCGGAGACGTAGGTAAAGGCGCGAGCGAACCGATGCTATATAAGGCGGCGTTACAATAGTTAAATAAATACAAAGTGTGAGTGTCGATTTTGTTTTAAATAATGGTCCTTTCCTTTTTTAGTTTTTATACCTATGCATATATCAACTAGGTTCCTAAGATTTTATAGGACGATTTTCTACTTAATAACAAGTGCTAAAAATGTCTTTTAGCCTTGATATAAGATGAGAATTTTTTTATGAACATAGGGCTACTGTTGGATTGTGCAATTGACCTGTATTGTAATTTTGTATTGAAATAACTTTTATTTGTGTACACAAAACAAAAAACATACATAAAGCAAACTTATGAGATAGTACAATATACAAAGTATTTATACAATAGACAAAGGGATACACAATTTTGTAGTACATATGCATGTATGTTACAGATTATAGAACTCTAGGCCCCACACTATGATTCCCTGTATCATGGGGACTAGTCTCATACATTGTAATATGAATACTTAAAAAAAATAATTAAACTATGCACGTTAATTATGTACTAGATGAATATAAAATAAGGAACTTGCAGTATCATTAATTATATCAGTGTGTTTTTTATGTGTATGTGTGTGTGTGTGTGTGTGTGTGTGTGCGCTGTTTGGTTGTGCGTTTTATATGATGTATGTTTTATCTAAGTGATAGGTTTTAATAAGCTTTTAAAATATAAAAAAGGAAGCCTAAATATATCCTTTTCATATTTCAATAGTATTACTTATACTCTTCACATTACAGTTGAAAAGTATTCACAACATAAGAACAGAATTGGGTGAAGGACAGTATCACACAGTGTGACAAATTTAACTTACCAATAATTTTTTCAGGTTCTAATCCTCTGTCGAAACCTGAAGCCTTTTTGTCATCACTTTTACTCTTCTTAGCACCCTTCAAGTCTGGTGTTGCTGCATTAGACTTACGCTTTTTCACATCTTTGTCGATTTTGGCAGTCTTCCCTTCTGCATTATAAAAATGTTATCAATTACATACATTTTGAAACTACAATATTTTTTTAAATAATAGTAAAACAGTTAATGCATCATAAATTTAAATGCTTAAGCTGTAGTTAAATAATACATGACAGAACATAAAAATACATATTTTTTATAGGTATCATGAACTCTACTGGAAAAAAATGGTAGACAATAATTACTTAAATAAGTAAACCTGACCCTCCAGTTACTTTCTATCAAGTCTTATGGCTTCATTTAAATAGTCATATTTAAATAAAGTACAAACATAAATTTTAAAATTTGATGAATCCAAAAAATGTTGAATTATAGTAACTGACACATCAATCATGAAATTTTATAGAATTCGCAGCAGCTGCTCAGCAAAGTATGTATATTTTAGTAAATAAATAAAACAAGCTTTATGTTCATGGTGAAAGAACATAATATTGTTCTTTAGGATAAATCATACTGGGAATGTCTTTAAGCAGATTAGGTTAAGTTAGATATAGTAAAGATAAGTTTTATTTTTAATCTTTCTTTAAAATATTATTGTAGTAGAACCAATATCCACATGCCTCCTCATCCATGTATAGGACATGACCCATACATAGGACAGGAATCCTAACTGACATCAGCCACAGATAAGTTATTACTCCTAGTTATTTGACCTTTAGCACACTCTTCAAACCAGAACACTACAGTGCTTATCCCGGTCATTATAAGACAAATATGTCTAGTGAGTGGTAGAAGCCCTTTCAGTGTGAGGTCATGGGCAAAGGCCTGATGTTGTGCTTAGGAACACCAATGTTTGCTGTGATCCTCCAAAGGAGAACCAAAAAAAGTACCAAGTTCACATGCCACTACCATGGCATAATATGGTGGTTATCACTATCATGCCAACCACATTATAATTTATTTATTAGGAGAACAAAATATGGAACCCAACACTTTACAGACCATTTGAATTATAAGAAACTGTAATAAAAAAATACAAACCAGCTTCTTTCTTTTTTCTTGCCTCTTCGAATGCTTGAATTAAGTCGGGGCAATCCAAATTTTCTTCTGGTTCCCACGTGTTGTCCTCATCACTGTAACCTTTCCATTTTAAGAAATACTCCACCTGAAATGATTAACATACAATTACCTACAATAAAAATCTGTATAGATTAAATGGAACATTTTGTTTGTGACGTCAACCCATTACTATCCAACTGCTGGGCAAGGGCCTCTTCTCAGAATGAGAAGCTTAAGCCCTTTATTTGCTGGTAGATATTTGTGCTGATACAATTTACAACATTTACAAAAAAAGGCCTACATTTCTGATTAGAAAATAAAAACAAGAATTGTTTTTTATTATTATGATTGATGTAAGTTAATTATGTTTTCTTATATAATTTTATTATAGGATTTAAATAAAGAAAAGAGTCCAAAAGTTTGGTCCAAAACCTGATGGTATGTGGTCCATGCAGTGAAAAAGGACGACTCTGTTATGCTAACTGTTGTATGCAGTTCTGGTAAACATATACAAGACACATGTTAACTCACCTTGCCGTTCCTAACTCGTCTGTCCAGCACTTTCTCCACGGAGAACTCTTCCTCACCCTCTGGTTCACTGCCTTCCTTTTTCTTTTCTGCCATCTGGAATGTTATAAAAAAAAATAAGCAAACCACTTGTTGTGGTTTTGTGATATTATAATATTGAATGATTGATTTTATAAATAAGTTAATGTAGCTTGTTCAGTGCTTCATATAGTGAGAAAACTAGTTCCATCTCCAATGTTTTAAAAATTATGAAAACTTTTATGTATTTTCGCGCGCAGAGGGATCCGGGTTTGATCCTCAGCCAGACAGATACCTGAATGATGAATTTAGATTTCGGTTATGGGTCTGGATACTTGTGTATTCGTCTATGTATAATTATGTGCATTGCTTCCATGACGCAGGGAATCCTGGGTATGGGGCTATGAGTGTAGAAAGCGTTTTAAGCGTCTAATGTGAACTGACATATCTTAATGCTTTAAAGCCAAAAAGTGGACATTAAAATTTGATATTAAACAAACTGCTTCGAATAATACTTCTTGGAAACATAACCTAAAAAAGTCATACGATTATTTTATGGCTACTCAATCAATTAAAACTGCCTAAATAGATGTAAAATTGTTAAATCAATAAAGATTTTCTATATCGCTGGCGCGAATTGCTATTATTTACATGCATAAACAAACGCATACATTTATCCCGCCATTTTGATTACATCGACACTAGCTTGCTCTTTCACTTGGATTAAATTTAAAATACCGAACTGTAACATAAACAACAACCACATCTATCATTTATAACTACAATGATATCTGTAATACAAAGCTAAGTGAAAACATGTTATTTTTAACTTTCTTTACCTTTACTAAAAGCCAAACAAATTTACAACCAAGCCGGTGTTGTTTGATAGAATTGAAATTTGAAATGTAGTTTAGGGATGCGATCTGAGAGCGATTAATCGAACAATCGATTTTGTTGATGTAAATTATTTTGATCGATATCGAATACTGGGTCGACTCTATAAATCGGTATTTCATCCTAGAAAAACGAAATTAGATTTTTTCTGTTTCAATAACAAGAATAAACTTCTTTGCAATAACTTGAATTTCCTTCACAATCTCCATTTAGCGAAATGAAAGTTTTCACTTAATTACTCAAAAACTCTACTCAATTTCTTTCGTCGCTCCTCAATTATGTATGAATAAAAGAAATTTAAAAAGTTCATTTCATTACAAAAAAAAAACTTAAATTAGTTAAACACATGAATAGATCGTTTATTATAGTAGTTATGTTTTTTATCGTTTGATTTGTAATTATATTGAAAATACGAACTCAAAAAACAAATCGAAAAAAAAATGATTTTTTTAAAATCAATTCTTGAGCCCTCGATTTATCAGACTTCAACTTGAATCGATTAAAAAATCGATTTTCTTTGAAAAGAATTTCCATCCCTAGTTTAATTAGGGGCAAAAATTATAGTAACCTATGTAGGAAGTTAGGGGCTAGGGCTGTTATTCTGACTTAACGATGTGCGGGATGTGCCAAGCAAAGAGTATAGTAACCTATGTGCCAAGAGCAGCAACATGGAACTTCATACCCATATATAGGTTACTATACTCTTTGTTTATACCCACCGATCTCTCATATGCCGCGTCTGCATATGCAATATAGGGGTGAGTAGGGATTATTCGTGTCTCCAGGGTATCCTCTTTGCCCGGGCAAGTTCTCAAGGGGGTGAATACCCCCGGATTTTTAATGTTCTTTCATAATAATGTAATATTATTAAATAATACTATAATATATTGAGACAACATTATAATAATACCAACACTGCTGTTTAGCGGGGGGTACGGGACTCAGTCAAATTACCAAGCTGTTAGTATGTGCCAAGAGTCACTGTACTTGTAACTTGAGACCAAAGAATACTCTTT
Source organism: Epargyreus clarus clarus (assembly GCA_014595695.2). NCBI lineage: Eukaryota > Metazoa > Arthropoda > Insecta > Lepidoptera > Hesperiidae > Epargyreus > Epargyreus clarus. The sequence goes on along the minus strand of JACTTY020000085.1, from coordinate 204,557 downwards.
GAATACCATACCAAAGAATACCATACGGTAACTTATGCTTGAGACTATTAATTATAATTGTAAAATTTCCCACTTCTTATGTAGTTTCTACAACCTAGCAACATTGTATTGGCCAGTAGCACACACATAGAAAATGTAGCATCCGACCAACGTGCTCTTGGTTGTAAGATTAAATAGTAATAGATATATAATGATTTTTTATATGTATTAGCTTAGCTTAAGTAGCCAATACACTAAAGAGAAAATGTGGAGATAGAGAATGTAAATATATTGCTTGTAATATGTAAGTTATACCCAGTTACAAAATTACATATTTCTTTACATAATATAATTGCATGTTGTTTTTTGTTTTAAATTACTGTACTTAGTTACAGAAAATAAAAAAATACTAGAAGCTTGGTGTTTTCCTGAAGATAACAAACTTGTGTTGAAATGTAAGGATAGTGTGCGAGTCAACTTAAATCAGCTACTGCGTAGGCTAGTGAATAGGTTGCTTTAAGAAATTTCACTTGAAAAACTATAAAAAAACTACGAACTGCGTCAAAAGAGGGCGCCACTGGTTGAAGTCACAGAAATTATGTCCTCAGTACGGGAAAGTTGTAAATAGTTTTCAATAATTTTTCGACAAAACGCCCTTACAAAAAGCATTTAATAAATAAAAAGTGATAAATGACTATGAAGTGAGTGTCAATAGTGATGGGAGACCATAAATTGTGTGCCTTATAAAACAAAAAGCTATCATCGCATTCTATACCCCAACGCCATTTTGAGGCGAAATTTTGTATTGTAAGTGCCAAGTATTTCGCAATATTTCCTATATTCACCCTTCCGCTGGGGTATAATTGATAGTATTTGATAAATGTGGATGTGAAAGTGGCGTGTGGATACACCCATCGCGGCCGGGAGTGCTACAGAAGCCGAGGTCGGAACCGTGGATGCCCCGAGGTGAGTTGTGTGCAGTCGTCCTAGGGCTAACATTTTAATTGGATTAGGTAGTGTCATTTATTAGCCTAAAGATCAGCTGTAGTGTTAGTGGGTGATGAGTAGGAGGTTAAAAATTGGTAGTTAATGTATTGATGGAGGAGATGGTGTGAAAATTGGCGTGGCCTGTTATCGGTTTCCGACTGTTGCAGATAGCGGGCGCGGAGGATGGCCAGGGGCGGCGGGAGTGCTCTAATTAACTGACGGACGCCGCCGGCTTATGCAGTACGTTCTCTTCACTCCATACCTTTTAGACCACACAACAATAGCCAAGACATTAATTCATATAGTCTTGTTGACAAAAATGTGTCATTCAATACTATGTTTAAATGAATTTCACCAGATGTAATTTTAATATAATTTTATAAAGGTACATTAGGTATTCCATTTCTTTATATTACTATCCCAAACTAATGAGATTTGATTAAAACAAATCTCTTTATTGTTTGATATGAGTTATGTTCTCTAATGAATAACTCAATGATTAATCATATTCTTAAGCAAATAAGAAAATCCTGTAGTATTTAATTTCTAAACTGATTTACGATTTATGAAGTATTATTAAAAGTAAAAATTTTACTTAGTATAATTTGTTATGTACAGAATTGTATATGAAAGTATTTAATTTTGGTATGACTATTTATCTCCAGATTTATAATAGGTTTCATAATCACTTCACACCAATTCATCACTGGAATGTTTGTATTGCTTTTTATATATTTTTTTTGCATTATAAATTTTGAAATATAATCTAAAATCCATTTTTATAATATTACCCCTTACTACACTTCCTAAAATATTACTTATTCTTATTAAGGTTCATATTGCAATATAAATATAAATGAGACTTTATATACTGTATAGATATTTTTTTTCTCAACCCGTATTTATATTGAATAATACATTACAATATTCTAAAACAATAAAACTAAATACTAATTAAACTAGAAAAAATTTATCAAATTATACACTAATAGGAACTTATTTATAAAATGTTCATATATACAAAAAAGAAATATAAAAACATAAAACTACCATAACAAATTATCACCATCGTTGTCCTTGGGCAAGGTACCCAAGATGCTGCAGCATTTCCTCTTTGAAGTGCTATTACTATTTAATATTTTTACTTATACAAACAAGTACAAGATTGGCCACTCATTTTACAATACTAATCATTAATAAAAAGTAGTATATACCAGTATACCATACCAATATTGGTATTTAAATCTTTCATATTTATTGAGGAAAATTCTGTTTTATTGAATAGACTCCGAAATTAGATATGTGTGGTTCTGAAAATTATTAATTAGGCATCAAAATTGTTAATCAAGCAATCATCATTATTAACATTTGTGTAACCAAGTACTTAATTATTCAATAATTGTACTTTATAAGACATTGATATGTTACAGAACAAGACATGCCTCGACCTGGCAGCCTCAAGGACCCTGACATTGCAGAGTTGTTCAGTAAACATGACCCGGAGAAGATCTTTGAGGATCTCCGGGAGATCGGCCATGGGTCCTTTGGTGCCGTGTACTATGCCCGCTGCAATCTCACGAAGGAGATTGTGGCCATCAAGAAGATGTCATATTTGGGGAAGCAGAGCGAAGAGAAATGGCAGGATATCTTGAAAGAAATTAAGTAAGGAGAAGCTTTTATAAGTTTGAACAGACCATAATAATAGGCATAAAATAATCACTATGCTATGAAATGAGAGATCTTAACATTTCTGTTATCATATGAGTTTTTAAAGCATTCACTTTGATCATTTGAATTTATTCATGGAGGAATTAAAAAAGAAATTCTTATTTAAGGAATTAAATAAAGTAATAATAGTAAGTTGACATCTGTCAACAAAACATACTTTATTTAATTCCTTTACTTTATTCCATACTTTATTTAATTTGACATCTGTCAACAAAACAGTTTATTTAATTCCTAAATTTAGGTATTAATATTGTTTTAAAAATGTATAATTACTATAAGAGATCACAGAAAACTGGTCACACATTTCAGTTTATTACTGAATATAAAGATAAGTTACTTTTGATTCAAGTAACTCCTGATTCATTTACAGCTACCAAAACCATGAGCACTGGTTATCTATTTTATTATTGATTACATTTTGTATTCTGTAAAATACTAAGCTAAAAAAGTATTTCAATTTGTTATAAACCTTATAGCAAGATTTTAGCAGGTTTAGAGAAATATTCATATGCCCTACATTAAAAACACAAACATTCACAAAAATTGTAAATTTACCATTTAAATTGGCTGTTTGGAAAGTGAACCTAATACTATCTCTATAAGTAAGATCAATATGATGAGAACTCTACCAAATGGGATTGAAAAAACCTGCTTTCATAGTGAAATTTAAATATTAAAATAAAAATGCATTTTTCTCATATTCATACAGGTTTCTGAAACAACTAGAGCATCCAAACACTATAGAGTACAAAGGATGTTACAAGAGGGAGCATACAGCATGGCTCGTAATGGAGTACTGTGTCGGATCAGCTTCAGATATAATTGAGGTAATAATCTTTTCTTTGTATGATATATATTTTGAGAGAAATGAAACTATAATATGTTCCAATTTTTTGTTTGAAATTTGTATATTGTTTTGTGTGTGTGTGTCCTTAAATGTGTGTGAAGTCTACCAATTTGTACTTGGTCAGAGTAGTCGACTATGACCACCCAGTGAGAAACAGTGTCAAATAGTGGGACAATAATGTGTTGATCATGGCAATATGGCAATGGAATCCAAACTTGAATATATGGAATGTCCTGTGTGTACTATGTTTAATTGGCGATTACATTATTTTATATACAGAAGTAGCAAATAATCATGCAGTATCTTATGTTACCACCATCTTATGTTTAATTATGACATCAAATAAATTTTAAAGACGGCGTCTAAACGTGGTGTTGTGCCTCCCATACCACTCTTCGAACCAAAACACGGCAGCACTTTACACGGCCGTTTTAAGGGCAAGTCTAAAAGTACGCCACTTAGTCGAGGCCAGCGATAAAGAATAGTTCTACGAATAGGTATTTTCCCATATTAGTTTGTAAGGGGTGTCCGGAATAAATAATCTTCGTTTATCGGCGTTCAGCCCCCTCCCTCTTTAAACACCCATGCGTATACGCGTTTCGCTCCAGTATCTCAAATAACAACATCGGACAATAACATTGTAATTCTAATGTAACATTGTAACATTTCTCATAACATAATCATTAATAACAATATTCCCGATTATATTCAGCTTACATAGTATGAGTATGGAAGGGCATGTGACTATTGAAACATTGAAGTCCGGGTAATCAGACACGATATTCGGATGAGGTCATTGATTTCCGCGAAAGTAATCTGATTTAACAGAAACCAATAAGAGTCGGGGTTACTCATCTAATGTTTACGTGGATACCGACATGAAGGATGTACACGTTATCAGTAAATATTTGACGTATTGACATAGGTAATCTACTACGTCACTTCTACAAGTAGGATTTTGTTGTCGATGTATTTATAGTGTACATACAATACACACACGCCTTTTTTCTACGTATATCCTTGTACATGGTCCTTCGGTTCTACGCAATAATCCTAAAATTGTTCAAAACCAAGCCTACTAGCTTATGTTTGAAATTCACGTTAAAATTAGTACAATCATTAATCATGGATTATTTAAAAAAAAGGCTTTACATTTCAATACGTATTTGTAAAAATAAACCCATGCAATTAAGTTTAGAAAATGGCAATTGTGTCGAAATCACACATTAGATATTCGTTCATATAAGTTAACATTTAAATATATTTAGAAGCTGAAAATCGCAGACATGAACGTAATTCATCTGTATGAATAAAGATGGACTGGCATTGCAATAGTTGCAAGGTCGCTTCACGATAACTATAATAGTCAGGATATACCAATGTTCTCCACAATCGAAACCGCAAGCTACCTGTGTCCATAGCTACATGTGTTATAGCAAGTGTGATGTTACTCAGGAAGTAATAACTGAGTATTGAATAACTAGGGTTTGAATACGTTTTCTTCCCGATAGATTTTATATCTTTATGTTACTATGGACGTAGGTTTAGGCACAGCTTAAAATTTTTATATTATTTTTTTGTAAAGTGACGATATGCGGATTTATTTGCTACTATCTTCGACCAGTGGCTCTACTCGAGTCTAAATCCGCACGTATATTTCATTTTAACCAGAGCAGACAGATTTATTTTAATTTTCGTGTCGTTAAAATAAGGTTAGCAAAGTTAAAGCTTATATAATTGTATTTTATAAACTTCAATTGTATTTATTTGTACAATTAATATAAATGTTATAAATAGTTCTCAATATACAATATTTTAATACGTAGGTTTGATTTGGCAAGTACTTATTAGACGTAAATTACTGGTACATTTTGTATTACCTTCTGTATAAAGTGAGACGTATTTATCAATGGAATTTGAAAGTACTGTTTTTATTTTGTAATAACATAGTTATTTTCGCCTTTTTTCAATTTGCACAAAAAGTTAGGAGTGGTACATTTCGGGGACAACATAATGGCGCTCTGTTTACCTTTAAAACAATGTGTAAAACTTAAAAAGGAACACGTAACGCTCACACCATGCGTGCAACGTATAAAATAACACTGAGTTTGCACCGTCGACAGGTCCACAAGCGTCCGCTGCGCGAGGAGGAGATCGCGGCGATATGCGAGGGCGTGGTCTGCGGGCTCTCGTACCTGCACAGCCTTGGCCGCATCCACCGGGACATCAAGGCGGGGAACATTCTCCTCACGGAGAATGGCACCGTTAAGCTGGCGGACTTCGGCAGCGCGAGCATCAAGTGCCCGGCGAACAGCTTCGTCGGAACGCCGTACTGGATGGCACCCGAGGTCATACTGGCCATGGATGAAGGACAGTATGATGGAAAGGTACGTCGATTTTGGTACATTACTTAGAAGTTAGATAGGACGTTGTAAACGCCTAGTATGCGATCTCGAGTTCTCTACGAACCATTGTAATTGTCAACTTACCTTTCTAAGTGATTGTTGTAGACCACAATACTCATATGATCTATTGATCTCAATCAAAGAACTCCAAATGTTTATTAAAATAGTAAATTATGCGATGAGAGTATCGTGAACTTGAATATAAGCTGACTGACTTATATTACTGATGTAGTAAAACACTATTTTTCGACGTTTTGTTTTACTGACTCTTACATAATAGTTAATGGCTTCTCAATACAGGGAGTAACCATGCTAAGCACCTCCATTAGATTGTCGGTTTATTTGTTATGAATATTTAATTATAATATTTCATTTATTTTTTAGGGTTCCGTACCCAAAGGGTAAAACGGAATCCTATTACTAAGCCTCTGCTGTCTTTCCATTCTTCACAGGGCGCTATTTTTCGTTTCATCTATGGACCCTTAATAGGTAGACAGTTTACAAATTTACATAATTAAAATTAAAATTTAAAAAATAAATGGAAATTTGATGATATGGTACCCTCCGTTAACGAGTTTGACTTGTACTTGGCCAATAATTTTTTATTAATAAATAAAATTATTAATAAAACCCCTCAATTTTGTTTCAGGTGGATGTATGGTCACTTGGTATAACATGCATAGAACTGGCGGAACGAAAGCCTCCCTACTTCAACATGAATGCCATGTCCGCTCTGTACCATATAGCGCAAAATGATTCGCCAACGCTACAAGTAAGTATTTGATGCATCATTAATTAATATTAAGTCCTAATTTTACTTACTAAAGATCGAAATGTGACTAGTAAGATTAGTATGAAGTAATTGTTAAATGGCAATATTTGGCAGGCAAATCATTGCTACGATTGATCATTAATAATGCGCGTTAGATATGAATTGAATTTATCCATTCATGTGGTTTTCAAGTCCTAAATCACTAGCATTAGTAATTTCGGTCTCGTTGAAGTTCATAAGGGAAACTTCGTAATTCATGAAAATAATTTTGACACTAATATTTAACTAATCCTTTTCTAAAAGACCTTATTTAGACTTGATTGTATGCATAGACTATAGTTACTTTAACATCACTTAGTCTACAATATGCTTTTCTCCCAGTTTTAGTACAGAAAGATCGCTTCAAAGACTGATACAATTTCTTATGCGTTACCAGGCACCAGAATGGACCGATACGTTTCGCTACTTTGTAGAAGCGTGTCTACAGAAGATACCTCAGGACCGGCCCTCGTCGACCAAACTCCTCTCCCATCCGTACATCACGCGACCGCGTTCCCCGAACGTGCTCGTAGATCTCATACAGAGAACCAAAGCCGCCGTGAGGGACCTCGATAACCTCAACTACAGGAAGATGAAGAAGATACTCATGGTTGATGGGGACAACGAAAGCGCTATCGGTAAGTCTGATCTTTACAACATATTTGCGTACTAATTTGTCTAGTAAGTAGTATATGGTACATGTTAAGTTATGTTGAATCGCCTGATGTTTTAACACACGTTAAATTATTTGTGGTTTAATAAAAAAATATACGACGATTTGGATAATCCGTTTGAGTAATCATAATTTATATTTGTTATCGGATAACACGATGGCGTTAATTCGTGACTTAGTCATTTTGGTTATAAGTAGGTGCTATTAGGACTTTCATCATAATATCTTGTGAAAAAAGTGATTATACGTAAATATTTGAAGAATAACATGAAAAGTGTTTAATATTTTCGAAATCATCAACAAATTCTGAAAACACATATTACAAATTCAGGGGTCCTTCTGATTTTCTTCTGGCCTGCTTATTTTAAGTATGGTGCGCAATGCCACAACAACAAATGTATTGTATAATATAGTACGCGGTTAGCTTGCTAGATTCTAAAATCTCACGTATGAAGTGTATTTAGATAATATTTTTTTGTATTAGTATAGTTTTTCGTTTCATTCATTCATATACATTAATTTTTGCTTTTGTCTGTGTTTCATATTTCAAGGAGACTTGGAAGGTAAGCAATCTTAAGTTTAATATGATTCAAAAACACAGACTCGTTATTTACGATTTTCCTTTTTACTAATTTAAAAATTGTTTATATTTTGCTGTTCATTCTCCATACTCTTCACTCACTGAGATAAAATTTATTTTAATACTTTTGTATTTTTTTTCCTCTTGTTATTGGGTCGATTTAAAATAACAATGCGCTTAAACAGGTCAGTACACTTTCCTGGTTTGAGACTGAATATGTAGGATGTAGGTTAGATATAGATTATAAATAAACAAAAGCCACTACTGTTTTTAAAGCTACTTTATTTGGTCTGCTATACAAATACTTATGAGAATATTTACCGGTGAAATACCGTGAGTCTAGAATTTACTAACGTATACACATTAAAAGTTATACTACTTTAGCATATTAAATAAAAAAGGAACGCCTGTATCAACGTGTTCTCGCGCAAGACATATTCATATAAAATAACATATACACAACAAAATATTACAAAACTTAACCTACATTTGCTGCAAAACTCGCGACATTTACTAGCCAACTTTGTGGTGTGGATTTTAGTCGATTTTAGTCTATAAAAAATTACTCATATATCCTAAACACGCCAAAAGTGTTACTTCGTTAAACAAATATGTCATATGACGTCAACTTCCTTAATAAATTAATATTGATACTAGCTATAAAAAACTTAAGTTAAGTTCACTTAAGTCTTTTCTTCCATTTTTATGTATTAGTTATAGGTAGAACTTTGTTTGACGTCAACTAATCCATCTTAAATTGACATAGGACATTCTACAGGAGATCCAAATGGTTATTAATGATGATCAATGTTTTGTTCAGGCGACAGCGAAGAGACAGCGGAGGAGCGGTCCGGCGGCGACAGCTCCAAGTCTAACTCCGCGACGTCCGAGCACAGCGCGGCCGGCGCCTCCAGCCAGAGCTCCTCCTCGGGCAGCCTCAGGCGGCGGCCGCACCCGGTATATTTCTTTAACATATAAAGTTTACATAATAAGTGTTTTGGAGCCGCCTAATTAACAAAATGTATGTGTTACGCTGTTTGTCTACCAACCACCGATACCGATGATTAATGACGGCGCCGAAGTAGCGTACATATATTTACTATAGCAGCTTGTCCACCGAACGTCCGTCACCCGAACTGTCATCCTGGCCGCCGATATTCCGAGTAGATCGGCGTGACCGCTGGATCGGCACCGAGTTTTTGACGGACCGATGTGCCGGCAATGTAAAACACATTTAAACTTGTCCATACACAGCCGTCACACAAGTAACAGCTGGAACAAAATAAACCGCCGATATCGGTCGCAGTGGACAAACTATCGCCGTCACGACATAATTAAAATCGACCCGAAACTATCTTGTTCTCGGTATCGGCTCGGTGACGGTGCAGTGGACAAACAGCCTTAGGCGGCTCAGCTCTATATATGTAAATCATTTACACTATTTGAAGGTGGTAGAACTCTTTGTGGTAAGACGCCGGCGGCACCACCGCCACACCTATTTCTGCCTCATAACAGCAGTGTTAAGTGCTGCTGTATTCTGGTTTCAAGGGTAAGGGAGACTTTTCCGAGGCGTTCCAGCTTAGTCTTCAGGGGTAACGGCGCATCTGTTGCCGGCCTCAGGTAGGAATATCTAATCCTATCTGGGATTGATTACAAACATCCATGGACGGCAGTAGCCACTTACCATCAGGCGGATTGCTTGCTCGTCTTCTACTCCCATATTATAAAAAAAGGTTTCCAGTATTTTTATAGATCATCACTAGTAGCATTAGTCATTAAAAACGGGACAATTTAACTCCTCTGCCTTATATCCACGAACCACCTATATGTTCGTGATAGACGAAGAATGTGAAGAGACTCGTACGGTATTACTTATACATTTATTTGTACACAAATTTATTTTCATGATAATGGTTACAGATGAACGCGAATCATCACAGTCAACACCAGCAACAACCGACGTACCAACATCTGAATCATCAACATTCATCACACTCCACTAGGTATGCAATAAATTGTTAATATTGCGATGTGCCCACAGTTGAAGCAAATTATGACTAGACATTGGCACTGCTGTGTATGTTGTAATAAAAATAACATCTTTCTGATCATGATAATTTGACAAACATCTACAATGTACAAGTATATGTAAGTTAATAATCACAAATTCAAGATAAAATCACTGTAAACTATAAAGTCACATTATGTATTGCATGAGTTTATTAAGCCTTGATTTAGGTTTGCATGAATTGTCTATGAATAGTAGTTACATGCTTGAAATGTTTGTGTAGACCATTAGTAACTAAATAAAATTATATTATGTTGCTTTGTGTGAACTCTGTGTGTGAACTTTGTGTGAAGAAAAAGTACTAACTTTTTCTTTTCTTGTCGAATGTTACATATATCTGTATGTAGCAATTGAACTTATTGTTTTATTATCATGATTGCACGTGTCTTTTATGTATTACTTATAGCACCCAATTTGTTTGCTTCTTAACAAAATGTATTGCTTATATAGTATCATATTGTCTATATCTTCTTTTATTTATTTATTTATTTAATAAGTTTTTGTACACAAAATAAATCATATAATACAGAAGTCATAGAAATAAGGTACAAAGGATTGCTTATTCCCGAATGGAATTTCTTCCAGCAACCCTGGGACAGGAATGTGCATGCGAAAGGCAAAATTAGTGTGCAAAAAAAAAAAAAAAAAAATCTAATCTTCTTTCTATTTCTACCTTCTAAATGTGTATCAATTATTGCACGTATCTTTTCAAACTTCGCACGTACTCTTACTTCCGCTTCCACGACGCACGCACGCACGCACTAGTAGAGCGCATCAATTCATTTTCAGAGGCAAGCGCTGGTTTAACTCATGTTGCTGTTTCGTACGCAGAGAGAGCGACAGTCCGGTGCCCGGGCAGCACGACGACTACGTGAACAGGGACGTGTTGCGCGACTACGCGAACAGGGACTCGCTGTGCGACGACTACGGCGACGACTACGCGAACAGGGAGGCGATCCGCGAGGCGCAGCGGGAGCGCGAGCGCGAGCGGCAGGCGAACGAGTACAGAGAGTATGTGAACGCGCCGTCCACGTGGCAGCGCGAGGACAGCGGCGACGACAACAGGAACACGCAACGCCGACAATCACACAGAAGTGAGTTGGGGTTGGGCTTTGTGTACTAAGCTGTAAGACTAGCAGTAGAGCTGCAGCGTATTAGATTCAAGTATGAAGTATGGTCGCCTTTCCTGACGTGTGTCACTTGCGTTCCCAGCGTATGCGTGCCACTTACAGCCTATTGGTTTATACGCACACATACGCGGGTGCAAAGACTCAAGTGATTTAATTCATATCGATGCCGATGTAAACACACGTGACAGGGAAAATGTAGATTATGTAATATAGGCACCAGACATAAATATATTTATACGACCTACTTATACAAATATGTATATATACACATTTTTATATTTTTAATCATAATAAACATTAAGATTGTTTGAATTACCTGTATGGTGAGTAAATAGGTAAGTTATCGGGTATTTTTAACATGCCACTTGTAAACATTTAAATAATTCTTACCAAATACTGCACATAGATGCAATAAAATTGTGCATTTTCCACTTGTCAACTTATTCACGCTTGGTAGGGATATTTTGTCTGTAATTTTGTGAGACAGGTAAAGAATAAAATTAAAAGATTTTAATAATAACATGATAGGAAGTCCTTTATAACTCTTCATGCAGTTAATCGTTTTAATTGCGCAAGGATTTTTTTCAAATTAAAGAGGTTTACATAGACCTTCTTAAAATGTTTCAGGTGTTAGCAATAATGTATCTGCGGCGATGTCTCTCGTGTCGGAGCACGGTGCAAACAACTTCGCAACCATCAGAACAACTAGTATTGTTACTAAGCAGCAAAAGGAACACAATCAGGTAATTAAAATTACATTGTAGTAAAGAATACCGTCGCCACGTGTTATAACAGCAGCATTGATGCTGCGTACGTAAAAGATACTTATATACAGAGTTCCAATTTAGACTACACCTAGTTCCTAGCTGTGGTTTGTTACAGATGTCTTAAGTGGTTCGATTCCCAAGGCACTATAGCCAGACATATTTTTTCTTACTACTAGACATGCTTATCTGAAACGTTGCAACTTATTCCTCAGGGTAGTAACGGTTCTAGGGCCAAACTCAACTAGAAATAGTCCTAGTTGAGATTGGCCATAGAACCGTTAATTAAAGCGAAAAAGTTGATAAGCAGGGATAACTGATGGAAAAATCGACCTTCAAATCTTCATCCCTGATAATGTAGAGTCCTCGAGATAAGGTCCTTGAGTAGATACATGTGATGAAAAATTTGACATGCAACCCTGATGAAGGGGTACTTATCTGGGGTTTATTACAGATGTCCATGAGCGACAGTGGCTATTTACCATCAGGTGGAATGAATGCTTGTTAGGTATTTTTTTTATAAAAGTGTTATAATTCTTTTATAATACTTTATTCCTGACGACTAAGTTGGAACGCTGCCATATCTTCCACATCATTCTCATAAAGTATCGTACACCCTTCTCTAGACGCACGGCTATGCATCCACCAAGTTCGTGGAAATAATTATTCTGTGTGTGGATATAACGTGAGGGTGTGTTGTCGCACAGGAGATGCACGAACAGATGTCGGGCTACAAGCGCATGCGGCGCGAGCACCAGGCGGCGCTGCTGAAGCTGGAGGAGCGCTGCAAGGCGGACGTGGACGCGCACAAGGCGCAGCTCGACCGCGAGTACGACGCGCTGCTGCAGACGCTCTCGCGGGAGCTCGAGAGGCTGCAGGTGAGCTTTTATTTTTTTGTTAACGAGGGGGAAACCTTCAAAAGGTACCCGGTGCCATGGGAGCGACACAGGGTTATGTGGGACTCTTACCGCACTAAAACCCCCGGTGGCCGTCCTCGGCGCTGCGTAGAGGACTCCAGGATCTCAAACGTAACGCAACCGGAGTCCTATTATAGCTTGTTGTATTTCATGAAATAGTACCGACCAATTAACAAATTGAGGAAATGCTAAAGTACTCAATTTTACTGATGTACTCGTAAATACTTTCACATTAAAACGTAAAGGTTTATCTTTGTTTATTTGTTTTATTATTATTCAATTAATATTAATATTTGCGAATTCCACAGACGAAGCACGGACAAGAGAAGGAGCGCAAGTTGAAACAGAACGCGGCCGCCGAGAAGAAGCTAATAAAAGACATAACGGCGAAGCAGGAGCAGGACCGCAAGTCATTCGAGGCGCACCGCAAGCGCGAGTACAAGGTGAACAAGGAGAGGTGGAAAAAGGAGCTCAGCATGGACGACGCCACGCCCAAACGACAGAGGGACGCTACGTTACAGTGAGTTGCATTCAAAGACTCTATACGCTTTTTTAGTTTTCGCTGTACCGTGGTTGCTATAGACATGCTCAATGATAAGTAAACAAATATTCCGACTCTGAACAGTCATACAAATTTGTCATTGGTCTGTCGGTACTGCATATAACTTATGGTTTGTTAATTTCATAAAAAACTTCTACAATTTGTGTATGAAAAATATATAATTTGTAATTAAAGTAACTAAATTAAAGATTTATATTGTTATGCGTCTGGAGCTTAATTTTAGAAATACAAAATAAAGCACAACTTTATACATTATAACTTGTGTACCATTTAATTTTAATGCCCTCCGTCTGCCAAACTATTAGTTGCGACCCGCGGAATTTTTGTCAACGAAACATTAATATAAAATGTTCGTTCCTGTAAACTTCAAAATCGAAATTTATAAATGGGACGATATTTATTGGCCGGCAAATTCAAATTTTGGACACAATACATTATGGGCGATATTATAATTTTTTCTCTTGCCGAATACATGTGGCCCGCCATTACCTCATTTACTTACCAAAGTGGTTGCCGGCTATTGGATTACGATCTACTTCGTGTCACCCAGGTCGCAGAAGGACAACCTGAAGCAGGCGGAGGCGGCGGAGGAGGCGCGGCTGGTGCGGTCGCAGCGCGAGTACCTCGAGCTGGAGCTGCGCCGCTTCCGCCGCCGCCGCATGCTCGCGCTGCACCACAAGGAGCAGGAGCTGCTCAGGGAGGTACGTACGCGGGGTCGGGTCCCGGTGGGGGAAGTGATGTAGTGTTATTGTTTGCGATTTAGTATAAGATAAATTCAATTTCGAATAGGTAATAGGGAGGTGCATACGTTTACTCACTCACAGGTTCGAATCCCGGTGTCGGAAAGTAATGTAATGTTATTGTTTGCGATTTTGTATAAGATACATTCAATTTCGAATAGGTAATAGGGAGATACGTAGTGCGTACGCACACGCATGCACTGGTTCGAATCCCAGTAGGGGATGTGACGTGTTATTGTTCTCGATTTTGTATAAGATGAATTCAAATTTAGATCTTTATCGTATTCCAATATAAAAATAGAAGAATCAATAATGATGAATATGTATTTACTTAATTTCCAGGAGCTGAACAAGAGGCAACAGCAACTGGAGCAAGCGCACGCGATGCTCCTACGTCATCACGAAAAGACGCAAGAGCTGGAGTACAGGCAACAGAAGGGCGTTCATGCGCTTAGGTAATAAGATCATTAAATTCTTTGTTTACTTGTTCTGCCGAATTGTGTTCTAATTTAGGCCAAAAACAATTTTTCAACTTATTTAACTGTCTTAGAATGGAAAGCGTGTGTACGTTATATACACGTGTAGTGTGTTCTGGTTTGGAGGGTGTGTTAAGGGAGACATATTTTTCCGAGGCATTCCAACTTAGTCCTCAGGGGGCAGCCACGCACCTGTAGCCGGTCTCAGGTAGGAATCTAATCCTATGTGGGGCTGATTACAGGCGTCCATAGGGTCCACTAACCAGCAAATGGACCACATGCTCGTCTACTACTCGTATATTATTATGAAAAAACATTACAAAGAATAGGACTTCATTTTCGACTATGACTGTGACGTGGGGCTCTTCAAGAGGGGTGTAAATAGAGCTCTCCTTCAAAGCCGGCGATGCATTGGCGACTCCTTTGGTGTTGTAAATGTCCATAGGCGACGGTGACTGCTTTCCATCAGGTAGCCGTCTGCCTTATCGTTAGATTACATATAAAAAAAAAACAAATCAATAATTACCATTTACGAATGATAAGATCTCATTACCGAAAGACGAACACGCGCAAACTAAGACAATAATTTTGTCGGCGTATCTTCCAGGGAAGAACAGTTGGCGAACCAGCACGCGACGGAGCTGGCGAACCAGCGCGACTACATGCAGCGCGCGGAGCACGAGCTGCGCAAGAAGCACGCGCTGCAGCTGAAACAGCAACCTAAGAGTCTCAAGGTGAGGGTCTTAATGCAATGTGACCTCACCTTAGTGTGTGATCGAAACTAAAGTAAAGACAGCGAGTAAGATGTACTACGATAACGCTAGGTGGCGTAATTACTTTATAGGTAGTCTTGTATAGTCCGCGCCAAACATCTAGTCCGCTCTGAAGTTGTTTCGCGCAGGTGTAGTCAGAGAGTCATGTGGTCGAATACAACTACAAGCATATACTCCATACCAACAGTAAGGGCACACTAACGCAGCTTTGTACTCGTGGGCGAGAGCGGGCAGCAGAGGGTGCCGGGGGGTCCCGCGCTGTCTTCGTCCCGTTAATATCTACAATTTACTGTTGCGACGCGTCTCATTTCTATATTCAGAGCGGAATAGAAGTTTAGCGCGGACTCTAACGTGACCTTAGAATTTTAATATGGTGTGTGCTACTGAAATTATTAATGTTAGATGACCTAAAAACCTTACAGCAAGTTGCTTCAATGTGTTGTGTCTAAGGGTTGGGTTAGTTTATTTTCATGAAAATCAATATAAATTATGAATTATTAGTAAATTTGCATTAAAGATTGTGTTTAGAAATTATTACAATTCTAATTAGAACTAAATAATAAATGATTAATGTTTAACTAAATGTTTGTTGTCTCATTTCATGTGAACAGCAAAAAGAGATGCAGATACGCAAGCAGTTCCGGGAAACGTGTAAGATACAAACGCGTCAGTACAAGGCGTTGAAAGCGCAGATATTGCAGATGACAGCCAAGGTATGCTTTGTGTTCTATAAATAATAGACAGTGTAATCCAACAGATTGTAACAAAAAATTCATACGCATGTGTGAATATTTGCATCGTATACTGTGACCAGTAAAAATATTCTTATTATAGAAGTGGTTTAAAATGTGTAATTTAACTAGTTATATTATGTATCATAAAACAGTTGTTGTATGTCTATGACTAAAAAGTATAATGAAATGCTTAGGAAATTCTGGAAGAAAATCAAGCATTTTATTTTAATTCCCGTTTTAAAAGTTTAAAATCGGCCTTCATCCTGTGTACTTAGACTATGTTATATTTTGACTCGCACAGAATTTACGTTTTGCGAAGGAACAACTACATTTAGATGAAATTATTAATTATTTGAAGCATATGATATGCTTAAAAAATATTTAAGCCACAATATGTCATTGCAGGAACATCAAAAGGAGGTTATAAAGTCGCTGAAGGAAGAGAAACGACGTAAGCTAGTGTTGTTGGGCGAGCAGTACGACCAGAGCATCAGCGAGATGCTGCAGAAGCAGACCGTGCGCCTCGACGAGAGCCAAATGGTATGTTTTATACACTGGCTTAGTGACATAAGCAACTAAGTAATTTAATCTTCATTTTACAAGATTTTGGATTCTTTAACGATAATCAGAACGTGTACTGACCCTTTTAGGACTTTTTCTTATTGAAGTATGTAGCAATGCATATGTTAAATGGTCAGATCCATGGGCCTATGGAATACTACTACTAAGATGGTCGCCTCATATGTCATCCAACATACATACACACACCCTTCCATTGTAACGCGCAACTCCTTTACACTACCATTGAGGGTGGTGGTGATACACCTACGTGGTCGTTGCTTAACCAGGTCGCTGTCCCTACAGACCTCATCGTAACAGCTTTTAAAAGCGACCAAATATAAAGGGGAGGTCTATTTTGTACAGATGGAGTGCCAGCAGCTGAAGATGCAGCTGGAGCACGAGCTGGACATGCTGACGGCGTACCAGAGCAAGAGCAAGATGCAGGCGGAGGCGCAGCGGAACCGCGAGCGCCGCGAGCTCGAGGAGCGCGTGGCCGTGCGCCGCGCGCTGCTCGAGCAAAAGGTAAGCCACATGTTCACTTTTGAGATATTAAGCAGTGATAGCCTAGTGGTTAAGAAACTCTGCCTCTTGATCGAGAGTTCCGAGTTTCAAATTCTAGGTGAATCCCACCTCTGATTTATCAAAGTTATGTGCATATTAGAAATTAATTATCACTTGCTTAAACGGTGAAGGAAAACGTCGCGAGGAAACCAGCATACCTGAGAAACCTTTAAAAAAAATTTTCATAGGTTTATGAAATCTATCAATACACATTTAACCAGGGAGGTGGACTATGGCCTAATCCTTTTCTTTTTCAGAGGATACCCTTGCCCAGCAGTGGGAAAGTTAATGGGTTGATGATGATGATGATGATGATAACTTATGCGCGATAGTAATAATAAACGGTCTTTACGAATTTTGACTATTAATAATAAGTGTTTCTATTACTCAATAGGAGAATAAAAATGTGATCGTAACGTTGTTCCGTCGCGTTACAGATGGAGTCCGAGTGCGCGCAGTTCGTGGCGGAGCGCGCGGAGCGCACGCGCATGCTGCACGAGCGCCACGAGCGCGAGCTCGACCACTTCGACAACGAGAGCGCGCGGCTCGGCTTCAGGTATGCGTACTATACGTTTTAAAATTATCTCTACTATACTCTCTCGTATTATACGTTTTACATAATAAAATATCTCTGTATGTCCAAGAAAGTAAAGACACATCAAAGACTCTTAGAATGGAGCTGTTGACGTGTAGAAAGCTACAATTGCGACTTTCAAATGGATTTTATATATTAAATATTTATAAAAGATAGGAAAAAAAGTATATTTACACGGCGCCATTCAGATTTTACAATAGTTTCGATATTAGAATTAAAACCTAAATGCCACTTAAAGATGTTCATAATTATAACGCTATAGTTGTAAATTAAATACGACCACTAATTACTTAGATTAGATACTTATATAATCGGCATGTTCATGTTTACAGCGCGATGGCAATAGCGGAAGGCAGCCGAGAGGGCTACGGCGAGGAGGAGCAGTCGCTGTCGGGCTCGATGCTGTCGCTCGCGCACAGCAACTCCTCCGCCAGCTTCCCGGCCGGCTCGCTGTAACCGCCCACAGGACCACCGCGTGGTCACACGTTCACCGAACCACTGGCGCTCTGCTCACTGACGACCATAGATTAGTATAGATATCTCACCGCCTTATCATCATCACACATACGTAAAATCGCTGACCGTTTGGTAAGGGTATTGCGTCTCCGACTGTCATGGTTTTATTTACGCGGAACAATGCCGACATGTGCAGTGAAGTGGTGCAAAAACAACACGAAATTGAAGAAAAACTGCGGAGAAATATCGTTGCATTTGTAAATGCTCTAAAAGTACATTTTTTTTAATATTTTTCAAACACGAAAATAGATGACAGTGACAATTGCAATTGTCAAAACATTTTCTTGTTAGGAGTGAGTAATCTTTACTAATCTATGCTGACGGCATAATGGAGTAAATGTGTCACCACAGTGGCACATGAATACGCTACATGGTATTTTTTTTATAAAAATTAAGCTAGACAATACGCAAATGAGCCAAGCGTGATAAGCGGTTACTACGCCTACGGATGTCTACGGACTTCGCTGGTTTAGTTAGGAGCACTTGACGCCTTGATAAACCCCATACTTTGGAATGAAGTTTGTTTTACATCTATCACTTGTTTGATAATAATCATTATGTAAACTGGACGATTCGGATGTAGGTAGTTGATGTGAAACCAACTTCAATCTTCGATGAGTGGTGCTTTGGAAGTAAGGTGTCGTAGGCACTAGGTCAAATAGTTCCACGGAACACTCACCATTGTTAAGCCAGTAGTAGCATTACGTATAGCTTCGAATTAATGACGTCACGCCTAATGGTGACCTGTTTACGCATTATGATGTAGTGAATTCGTGTATTGGCGTTTGCCGAAGTGTGGCGAGCGCCCACGGCCGCGTAGTTAGCGTGCCACTGATGCTGTTGTCACAAGCGCACAAGAGATTTTATATTTATATTAATTAACGTAACTTATTCGTTTTTTTTAATAGAATTGATAACATATTGGTTTGAAACTAGGCACCTCAATCGGGGAAGAGTTTTGTATCCCATAAATCTTTTAATTTTCAAAGTATGTAAGCATTTTAAATTAATTAACACTTGCTTAAATGTTAAAGGTTAATATCGTAAGAATACCTGCACGTCAAAGATATTGTAATATACAGAATATAAAAAGGTAACTTTACCAGTCAAATATTTCCTGTTAAATTCAGGTATATTTTAATTAATATTTTATGTAGTATTTTTATGAATGCAAATATAATATCCACTGATGTCCTTGGCACGGTCTACCAGTTGGGAGATCCAGAACATACTACCCCGGTCGGTAAAATGGAAAGGTCTGAAGACTTCTGACAATGTTTAATGATTGCTACCTAAAAAGGGACCATATAGTCTGAATCTCTATGAAAATTGGTATTATATTTTGAACATTTTATTTCTGTTTGTGATGTAACTTCCGGATGGTTTACTGCGATTTTGAAGTCAAGATCCATTTCTCCTACTTTAGTATTGTAAAGCCATAAAACGAATAAGGTAGGAATTTTCATTATTGATTATTAAATAATTATTGAACATTCAATACGCTTGTGACAACAGTACCACATGTCCCATTATTGTTACTGAGACTGTAAAGCCCTCCCACGAAACGAAAATGAAATTGGTTGGTAATGGCAATAATAAATTTTAATATACAAATTATTATCTAAGTTTGGTTTGACCATTTTATATTGTAATTATCTTTTGTTTAATCGTCTTCCAATACGTCAGTATGTGTGCGGCCAATGTTTGTGGTTCGGGAGGGCATTTCCTATTCTATTACACTATTAAGTTTATTGCACTCCATAATTATTTAATCTGTCATTCGCTTGCATCAGTGTGTTTTTCGCATCTCTAGTTAACGTCGCTATCGTACGAAAATGAAAAATAAAAATAAAAAATGTTGTTTCATGTTCTAAATTAGTTTTGAAACGGGTTAAATTAAGAGTTTTGAATTGTTAAAAGTTTAATGTTGAGTGCAATTTGTGCGAGTGGCCTCTGTACACAATTTTTTGCTCAATACAATAATAATACATATATGATATGAAGTGGTCATTGTTACATTTTGTAATGTGAATTCCATGACTTATACACTATTATAGAAGTTATAATGATAACCACATAAGGTACAAATGTATATATATACATATAAGAATAGATTATACCCAGTTGTTTAATCAGGCTAATAAGATGAATGCACTCTCGTAATAATTCACAATTGAAAGTATTATTGCTTTAGTAGCATTGTTTGAAACGTTGTAGCGGTAAGTAAGAATGTCTAAATTACGACGATTATACAGTTATACCTCATAGCGAATATAAATATACAATAGTTGTGGCTTAAAGAGTGACTCGGGGGTAGTGTTTAGCGCAATGTACCGAAAGTAACTGTGTTACATTTAATTTGTGCGCCAATCGACGTGTACTGAACTTTTATAATAATTCTACAATAAGCCTCACTTCATGTCAGAATTGAAAGTCAATTTCTGTCTCCACATTTTTTTAATTCAGTTTTACTTGTCTATATATGTGCATAGATTGTAAAATGTTAATACAGTTTCATTCGTAACACGGACCCTGCAAGTATGCTGACATGAGTGTGAAAAAATTTAAATATACGGTTACTGTTATTTTTTGTGTCTGATTAGTCGAGCTGAATGTCCGAAACACACTGTTGCATGTGCAAGAGATGTTTGTATGTTGAAGGGGCGATATGAGAGATTGTGTGCCGATAACGTGGTGTTGTGTGAGTAAATAATATTTCACTGACGTGAGCATGAGACGCTTTTACTTAGAAATTAAATCACGATATGACTTTGCTCTCTTGAATTAGACATATTTAAGTGCGCATCTAATGTTAAAGTTAAATTTGCTTCAAAACCTTGATTTGACAAACGAACATGTGGGTAAAGAAGACATCAATACGTTAAATTGTATGGTTATAAATAAACATAATTAGGAATAACATTCGGCCGTCCAACAGTTAGCGGTGCGTTTTCAGCTAATGCAACAGAGCAAGGTCAAGTAGAGAGCATGTTTAAAACTAAAAATCTACTAGTACTCTTGAATTCTTGATCTACTCTTGTATGATATGTAGTCTGTCGTAAGTCTATAGTGGTTTTAGCTAATTTTTCATCTTGATACTCTATCAAATTATTCAAGATCGAAAAAATTCCGAGTGAAGAAGCGTGTACCCGTCAAATGGTATTGTAAGGTAAACTTTGTAGTGTAACAGGGACGTGTTGATCCTCAAAGTGTACGCTTATGACGTTTGACAGCAGCGTTAGGGAGGGAGCCGGCCGCCGCGCCCTCACTGTTGGACAGAAATATATATTATTTATAACATTAGATAGTCAAAATTCTAATATTCATATCATTAGTTTTTACTTTAGGAGCAATTTTTGCATATTATAATTGTATGTTGAATTTTTTAACGAGCGGACTGATCGTATTTGTTTGTGGCCTAGAATTGATTTTTATATTAGATGTTAAAAGTTTTTAGTACCAATGCAACAAAATTATGCTTGCGTTAGGTGATTTTTAGGGTTATTATTACTATTATTCTTATTATATATATACTTATGTATGTAACGCGCTTTACTAAATCATAACAAAAGCAGGTGCTGTGTAACGAGTATTGTGTAACCAACTGCCAATTATGTTTTGTAAATATAAGAAAGTATATATGACAGTTAGGAGCGAGCAGGGCGGCGGGCGGCGGCGCCATGTACATAAAGAACAATAATATATAATTAACTATATACATAGTTTGTTACTTTTGTAAGGTGCGAGTGCGGGAGCGGTGGGACGCGGGCTCCGCGCGGAGCCGACAATGTGCTATTTTTCTTTATTTAGTGTTCTAATACATTATTGTATTGTCAACTAAGCTTACCAGTCATATATGTATAGACGATTACATATTATTTAATTCAATGCCGATTTTAGTCATAAATATCCAAATTTAGTTAATGCTATTTTTTAAAATTAATTATTTTAATGATCATATTCTCTTCCTATATCACATTGCTTGTAAGCATCACACGATGTGATCGTTTTTTTTTTGTATTATTTGAGTCTGTTAGTGGTTTATTTAGGTATGTCATGTTTCGGCACCTAAGTGAAATAGTTGTAAAATTATATAAATTGTTGGACGAGAGTTTTAACTGTTTTTACACGGACCCCGGTGTGGAACGTCGCATGCTCGTCATGAAATGTTCAAAATAGTACTGTAACAATATTTAATGCTTATGTTTGCTAATCCGGCGGGCGTGCGGCGCGGCGTGCCGCGGTCGTAAAGTAGCCTCCACACTATCCTCCTGAACTGACCAAGAAAATGACAATAATCTCTAGACACAGCCTAACTAGACTCGACATCTAGTCTGTACTGTTCGTTAACATGGACCAATGTGAGAGAGTGCAGCGGTGGGAAACATTGTTGGTTTTAGTTTATATTTTCAAGGGCATGTAAGTTGTAATGCATTTTTGGAGTTATTATTTTTTACTACTGGAAACTACGTTTAGTGATATAATGCGAAGTAATATGTTTAACAAAAAGATATGTATATAAAAATATAGTATTATGTCGTGATAAAGGTACTTTTTAACTTATGTTTATTATAATGAATTACAGAATTACCTTGTACATATTAATGTGTTTAATTACTTCATATACACTATATCAAGTGTACCACTGCTGCAGTCTACGAAGGTCGTTGCAATATCTGGATCGAAGCACAAAGGAATTGAATCGTAAGCTGTAACTTCGCTTCGCTGCGTTAGATGGTCGGTACTTAAAGTTAGGCGCGTAGCTTTCGCTGTTGTAGTCCCTCTACCTCAACGCCGTGCAGGTTAATATGATTATTGGTTGTAAAAATTCCTTATGGTTCGAATGATGAACGTATATTATTATAACACAACACAGTGAATAACTGCACCGGCTAAGGTACGAGCATAGTGCGTAGGCGCAACTCTTCCCGTTCCATATCACCCACCAGTTTGCTGTTAGGTTAGGCCGTCACACCCGTCGTGTCGATACCGATTAAATAATGATAACATAGAAGTACCAAACTCGTAGTTAGCGATCACGTATTATGTAAATTGTAACTAAATATTTCTTTTTATATTTTACCATTGTATAGCCCTGGCGACAGGCCGGCGGCGCCACTCGCGCCGTTGTTGTTTTCTTTTTATTTTTTGTTATATATTTAAATAACACAATCGACTTGTAGTTTTAATAATTATTATCATTAATTATTATATTGTAATATAATCTTATTAATGAAAAAATCAAACTGAAAATAAATAAAATAGAAAGGAAGTATAAATGTGTATTTTTAATGAACCCTTATTTTCAAATTTATGCCAAAATGTTAAAAAAATCGTTACAATTTTAACACGGCTGTAATGTAAGTTGTATACAAAAATACATTGATTATTTACAAGAGTTTGAGTCTATTATGCCATTTTTGTAATTAGATATAATGAGAAAAAAAATGGATATAAAATCTAAGAAAATTGACAAAGTACATTATGCGCGTGATAAAGGACATTATGCGCATGGACCTTCGATCACTAATAAGAACTAGATACACAATCCCATACAAAAATGAACTTAAAAAGTGGCGTCAAATTGACGCTAAAAAAAAAGAAAAAAAAAATTGACGACCGTGGTTTGTCACTTGGACAAGGAATTAGTGGAGACGAACTGTCATTACTTTTAATATTTTTATTAGGTCGAAGTAATTAATTTTAATGAACATAATAATAATTTATCAATGAAAGTAAGTAATATGCAGTCACAATTTATTATAATAAAAATATAATAAGTTTAAAATTAAAATATAACCAAATACAAGTAATTTAATTAAAAAATCAACAAGCTCTTTACGCCGTTATCCAACGAAATATATTGCCCACGACTAAATAAATATGTAGTAAACCAACATTTATTTCAATTATTTTTACCTGACTGCCAAGGAAGGGTTATGTTTTTCGCGCGTATCTTGTATGTTTGTCTTTATTTATTTGATCGGATCTAACAAACGGCTGGATGAATGTCGACAATTAAGGTGTCATTATATTCGTCTCAATGACCCGAGTGTCCTTAGATAGGTGTTAGAAAAAAAAAATCAAGATGGCGGATTTTTGGCGCGAAATAGTAATATTTCAAAAAAAGTTAACCGAACCTATCGAGTATGATATCAAATGAAAGGAAATTAAACGGAGATTATAAAAACATATAATTTGTATATATATAAAATAGCAAGGTGACTGACTGATTGACTGACTAAATGATTTTTTCATTTTTCAGAAATCAACGTACAGCCAAAACCGCTTAATTTAGAGTTCTGAAATTTTGCACATGGGTTCGCTATATAGCGTAAATAAGTACTAAGAAAGGCCTTTTGGAAATTCTACCCCTAAGAGGGCAAAACAGGGGATGACAGTTTTTTTCAAATCCTTTAATTTTGAAGCAACTACTGTAAAATTTAGTATTTGGCTTTCTGGATAGGAATAAAGACACACCTATTTATCCCTTTCCGAAAAATCAACCCCATAGAGGGCAAAATAAGGGTTAAATGTTAATTTGAACAACCGTCAATTTTGACGCAAACACTATGAAATTTTGTATCTGGCTTGTTGGATAAAAATAATGAAATTCTACCCCGAACGATATAAAATAATTACTATAACTTTGAATTACTGAAGTTATATATTCTATAAATCGTAAATGGTGGATTGTTTTTGCGAAATAGTAACACGTTTTAAAAAAGTTAACCAAAACTATGGAGTGGGGTATCAAAATAAAGGAAATTAAAAGGTGATTACACACATATTATATGATATACTCGTATACATGTGTATAACACATCGAGGTGACTGTCTGACTTAATGCGTAAGTTGCTGCGCCAGACACCAACGTAAAGGGAAACCGCGGATCTTTAGCGTGCTGGAATTTTACACATAGGTTCTTTATATAGCGTAAATGAGCCCTACGAAGATAAAATAGGATAATATTGTTTGAACATCTTTTGTTTTTGAAGCAGATACCTATTATAAAACTTTTTTTTGGCTTTCTTGCTAAAAAATGATGAAACGCCTATTTCACTGTTTTTGAGAATTCTACTTCAGCCTTTATAGTGC
Source organism: Epargyreus clarus clarus (assembly GCA_014595695.2). Classification (NCBI taxonomy): domain Eukaryota; kingdom Metazoa; phylum Arthropoda; class Insecta; order Lepidoptera; family Hesperiidae; genus Epargyreus; species Epargyreus clarus. The sequence continues at coordinate 179,052 of JACTTY020000085.1, read as the reverse complement.
AGTCGGGTTTTTGATTATTTTAATTAAATTACTTGCTTACTTTGTAGTGACAGAAATCCGTTGTATATTTCTTCTTAAATTTAGAGTTTTTTCCAACACCTATCTAAGGACATTTGGATATTTGAGACGAATATAATGACACCTTAACTGTCGAAATTCACCCAGCCGTATGTTAGATCCGAGGGAATAAAATGCAGTGCAGCTAAAGTCCGCTTATAAAGATACATACAAGATACGTGCAAAAAACATAACCCTTCCTTGGCAGTCGAGTAAAAATAAAAATATGGAATCAACAGGATGCCATTAATTCCCTTGAATAAAGTGAGTTTATTGGAAAACAGTCTTTTCGATGGATTTTTATTTTTTTTCCGTATCTTTTTTGGCTATGTTAAGCAATCTTATTTTAGTGTATCTTTCGACAATAGACTTTATTATAATAATTCTATGACTATTGTCGCGGCAGTTGGATGAAAAGACATCATAAAATATATTAAATAATAATTTACTTAATAATTTAATTTCACTCATTTACTATTTACTCATTGCCTATGTTTAATTATTATACAAAACAAATATTTTTATATAACAAAAAAAAAGAAAAAAAAATAATTAAATTAAAGAAAAAAATATAAAACAATAGCGTCTCCATTCAAGTTAGAACAGAGTCACCATGTAACCCGAACAAATCAAGTGGGCTTGCAATAGTAAGAATTGTACGTTTAGTAACAGACTTTACAATTTAAATGGTTTATACATTCTGTTGATTTTTGTTGATAATTTTTAAAACTTAAAAATAAATTATTTACGAACGAAATAGCAGTATTTATAATTGAGTGATAGCAATTACCTACTTATAATAATAATACTTACCGAAAATACGATATTCCATCATTTGTTAGCGTACTAGACGTGTGATTTTTGCAGTTTTGAACGAGCGCTGAGGCATGTTTATTCTCCGAACGTTCAAACACTACTAACCTAAAAGCGCACCCAAATGTCTATTTGGGTGCTCTTTTCGTCGCGCCATTTTTTTGTCGCTGATTGTGTATCTAGTTCTTATTAGTGATCGAAGGCATGGACCTAAAAATAAAATAAATACTGTGCGCAATAGTAGGCGTGGACATAATCTTTTAGAGTGTCCTTATATGTCACGTCAAGCCCAGAATTAGGAACCAGCCTGAGTAAAAGGATTAGTACATAATTAGAATATAAAAAATAATACTAGAATAGAGCAGTTTATAAAATTTATTCTTAACGGCAACTTAACAAATATTTCATTTCAACATTCTGAAAATCCAGATAGTAGTCAAACATTTTCATTGTTGTGCTTATATAATAATAGTTAATTATAATGATAAATTAATTACAAAAGAACATTGATATATTTCACTATGTACCTACTTGGTTTTATTAGTTACATTTCATTTTATTAAATGCTACAAAACAGTGCTGTTTGCTCTACAAAATGCGTTTTGTTAACATAATTTATAATACGTAATCAAAAAAGTTAGTTAATAAACACATATACGTAGCTTTTATAAATAACAAAATCATCTGAAAGAAAAATAATGTGACAAAACTTGACAGTATTTTTTTATCTTAAAAGAGTGCCACATTTTATTAAATCTTATCTGTGTTAATTAAACGGAAATATCTCAAAATAAATGATACAAATAAGACACTATACTTGGTAAAAATAGCGACATAATTTTCAAAATAAAATGCGTGTATAAATTAAATAGCTGCTTAAGGACTTACACTTTTCATTTTCACATTTAAAACAAAATATTTAACAATACAGATTATTAATTGCATATCAAATACTTTATAAGATACTATCCGGATAAACAGCTGTGTTGTGTAAGTATCCCGTAAAAAATCGTCGGTCGTTGGTTAAATGCGATTTTATAATAAATAAAACGTGAGTAATAAATAACAAGCAAGCTGGTAATCATTACTTCGTTACTACAAAGATGATGGTACTAGTTGTACCCATGAAGCTATGTATACAGTTATGTATCGTCGTGCATCCATGGGATAGCTGTGCAGTCTCACTACCATCGCAGTGTCGATAAGAAAGCTGGTGAAAAAGCTTATTCTTAAAATATTTTTCGAAAAAGATTTTTCCATAAAGCCAACTTCCTTCTGCTTCCTAATTTGTACATTTGATTCCATATTTTTGCTTTCGCTCTTGCTATTTTTTAAACATAAACATACCTAAACTATTCACTCCTAATTCAATTTTAAATTTCTTACTTATTTAAAATCAAAACTGAAGCAAAAAGGTCAACATAAAACAGAATATTATCCGCGATATGGCCGTTGTACCTGGCGATGAATGTGCTCTTTATTTTATCAGAATTAGTTTTATTTTTATCGTAAAAATATATATTTGTTTCCATAATATCTGTTGATAACATTAATTGAAAGACATTTAATCCTTAACCTACTATACTGCTGCAATTAGCACCAGCGACGATGCGTTGGCTTTACGCTATCATTTGTAAACGTTTTATCAATACTTCTGAAATACTTATTACAACAATTTATTGCTCGTTTGAGGTTGATCCTAAGCAAACTATTTGATTATTATGAAGGCACCTTGTATTTTTTTGTACAAAATATATCTTCTATTCTTTAATAATCAAGCTAGTTTTTACGACACTAGAACAATTACACTAACATACCTATTACTAATTAGCATGTATCCAATACAAGAACAATTCTAAGGGCAGTGTTTTTTTAATAACTTCTGTTCATTCACTTTTGGTACATGACCTTTCAAGGCAAGATAAATGATGTCAAAAACAATACACTGGGCTTCTGATTAAGAATTGATTCAATCGTACATACCAAGTTTTGTTAATGATACAGCGTTATTGTATGATATCAGCTAAAACAAATTGCATATAAGACAGAAGGCGTTGCAACAAAACGTATTTTAAGGAGAATGTAGGTTGCAAACTATATAATAATAAAATTTCGTGCTAATGAGCACACACACATTTAAGTAACTCCGAAAGCATTGACAAAACGTCATCGAACTCATTACAAGTCCCTCCACAGAAAATCTTGAAAATATTAATAGAGATAATTTGCTTTTGGACAGGATAAGGTATCAATACAATCCCTCGGGTAATTACGTCATTCATATTTCTTTCTACCAAAATCGAAAACAAATGCATTACTGAAAGTGGACTCAAGGTTCGTGGGGGAACTTATCTATCTATATAGATAGAAAACGTGTGTGTATCGTAGACATTATAACTTTGCCGATCGGAATATCAACAATAATGGAGACCGGCCCGAGTCTAAAGTAAATGGCCCAGCTAATATTATCATTAGTCCTATATAGATAATTCAAATCAATTAACATATTTTACTCAGGACATGATATTTGTCAGTTATTCTTTCTCGAACATGTATAGTAGAATGGATTTAGCCTAATAAGACAAGAAGTAAATATATCATCCATTGTTTATTACCTAACGCTCGTTCTATACAACGTTTATATTAAACAGTTTAGGCAACATATACTTTGTTGACAATGAAAGAAATACTACCACAAACGTTAATGCCGTTGCTTATGGCGACCAATTTAAATTAAAGATCAATTTAAGAAAAGTTTAGTGTCGACCCATTTATATACCTGCGCTCATGAATAACGTCACCACGCACATAACTACCGCGGAGTTCAGGTCGTAATATATTATTTTCTTGGTGGAACTCTGTACCTATAATTGACTAGAGCTACCTTTCAGATCGGCAAAGTTATGGGGTTCGTAGTTCGTACTAACTGTTAGAGATTGCCAAACTTTATAACCTCTCAGATAGCAGCAGTAGATTGCGTAAGAACACTAATTGTTTTCGTATTGCAAATTTCTACTACAGTCTCGAGTATTTATCGCCAATAATTAGCATATATGCCACGTATAGTAATGGTGTTCTGACTTGTATCTAGTGTCCGTACCCAAGTAGGCTGTATACTAATGCAGCATTCAGATACTCGGAGTAGTAGTAGAAATTGCTGAATAATGATGCGAAACTTTTCAATTTGCGCTATAAACCGCGACGAATTAATAGACGAGTATCAAATATTTTTTTACATACTCGTACTTTCATCCGTACTTCCGAGTATCTAAAGGTTGCAACAAAGTTTGAGACGATAAAGTTTGGCGCGAGGGTGTCTACTGCGTGGGCGAGAACTCTGTGGGCTCGAGGATGCGGCAGTGCATCTCGCGGATGAGCGGCACGGTGTAGGCCACGCACTCGTCCCAGCCGGGGTTGCGCCACGTGCTCTCGCGGGTCTCGCGCCGCGCCTGCAGGTCCTTGTAGCCTGCGGACGTTCGTAATGGCAGTATAATCCCCGCCAAACTCCTAGTCCGCTCTGAAGTTGTTCCAAGCAGGTGTAGTCATACAATTTGCTATGGCGACGCGATTCATTTCTATATTCAGAGCGGACTAGCGGTTTTACGCGGACTATACATTAGTACAACATACATAATATTGATTTTTATTTTGCGTAATGTAGAAAAAATATCTCATTTAATAGATGTAAAGATAATTATTACGATTTATACCTGAGCGAAGATTATAGTCCATAAAATAATAAACTTAAATCTGCTGATTAGCAAACTAAAATAAATTTTGAGAATTAATTTCGGAGTTTTTTTTAACCAATTATTCTTTAGACAAGGTGCAACACTACTGTAGTTAATAGTAAAATTAGCTGCCTCACTCCTTCGAGTCGAAAAAGACGCTTTACTCACCCTTATATATCTGGCAATACATTTACATTCCAGTGTAGAAAATAAAGGATATTTACTTACACCAGATATGATGCACGTTGTATAGACGCCCGATCTGCGAGAAGTACCCGGCGAAGGCCTCGTTCTGCGCGCGGCGGTACGTCAGCCCGCGGGCCCAGTTGTTGCCCCACTCGATCATCGTTCCAGGTTTTAAACTAGAAACACGACATTTATATTAAATTTTAATATGTTGCTTCTATATCTAAGTCGAAGTCGATTCAACTTTTTCTAAATGCTGTCTGTTGCCAGATGTGTACTGCACATTAAATGATAAACAAAGAAAATATATGTTATGGAAAAGTGCTAATACATATAAAATAAGCTACATAGACCCTTCCAAATAAAGGTAGTAAGAATGATTCAGGACATTAATTGTATTTTTTTTATAAAGAAAACAACTTACCTATAAGATCGTATTTCGTAAATATTGTTGGGAGCGCGGGGCTCTCCATTGGGCCAAAAGCTGAATGCCAAAAGATACTGCAAGTGACGCGATCTCACGAAGTTACCACGCTCCTTCTCCAACGCACGGTAGTCCTGTGTGAAGATATTCATCACATTACTATACACTATTTATTTACATAAGAAAGTACATGTAAAGTTTTAATAACATGTAAAATTATTAAAACTTTACATCTAAACAACTCTACCATGTTCCCTTGAGCAGTATAAGCAAAATGCAAGCATATAATTTCCTTAATTGTAAGAGCATCTATAAATTGTATTAGCAGTTTATAAATATACGTATTTCTACACATTAATCTATGTATGTAGTATTGTATGTCTCAATAATAAAATATCATTAGCTCTATGCATGTATGTAATGTATGTATGCATTCCACGAAAAGAAAAATAATTCTGAATTAATATTTTATTATACAATGAAATAAAATTTAATATTGGAGTTTCATGTATCCAAGTATTTATAATATTTTGTCACAACTCCATGTTGATACATACACCTTTAAGCTGCAGTTGCATATAATTGTTCCTTCAGAAATAGATCTTATGAAATATATCCTTTAGAAACATTATAACTTATGTCCTGGAAAATAATAAGAAGTCTATACTTACAGGGCTCTCCTTAAATAATATTTTGGCCTTGTCAATCTTTTCGAAGCCGCCAACATAACGCCATAAATGCAAAGCCTGGTCCATATCTCCCACTGACACTGTCCATGATCCAACCAGCTCACAGCCTAAATCTGCTTTGCGAGAATGCACAAATTCCACTGAAGTTTTACTGTAAGAAATTAATAGAATTCCTTTATTTTGTGACATAATTGAGTGCAAATTAATAAATAGGAAAATGGTGTCATCCATCTTGACTATAAAATAAGAATAGAAATAGAGGGAGTAATTTAAATTATATTTTATCATGAGAAATTATAACAAATAACAATTGGTTATATAAGGCTTTAATAACTAAGGTTAAAGTGAAGGTAGCTACCATTCCAGCTAAATTAAGCCATATTATACCCATTCTTTTAGACTGGAATGGATGTGTTCCAGTGTGTGTGTAAGAGAGAGAGAGAAAGGCTGACATTATCAAACAATCACATAATAATTTCATTGACTAATCGCTATGAATGGAAAAGAGGAATACAATGCATAAATCTAATGAAAAACTAGAAAATAATTCAAATTATATTATATACAAAGAAAATACTTGTTGTTAGTTTAAGTTTAAATTATTTTCACACATGGTGACAATTTAAACATTACAAATATTTTCATACAAGTAATCAGTAATAGAAGAATTAACTTTTTTATTATACACTGGACTTTTGTCTGATAAGTATTATTATGTTTGCATCATTTGCTTATTGATAAGCAGAAAAATTGATGTTGCTTCATTAGATTGTTGTAATATTGTAATACTATTACATGAAATACAGTCAAACTTGTTTGTAAGCATTACAAAACAAACTGTAGATGTTATATTAACTATTAAAATATTACACATAAGTATTTAAAAACTATTGGTATGTTATTGGTAAACATATAAATCTTATAGGTAATGAGTTGGACTTCTGTAAAGATCTATAGTAGGGGTGTGCGAATATCGTTCGAATCGAATCGAATATCAATATTCGATTCGAAATTCGAATCGAATAATTCGAATTTTCGAATTATTCGAAATTCTTCGAATAATTCGAAAAATTTCGAATAATTCGAAAAATTTCGAATAATTCGTAAAAATTTCGAATAATTCGAAAGTTTTCGAATAATTCGCGAATTAAGGGGGTATTCTAGTCTAGAAGCATGAATTTCAGGTAATTTTTTGAAGTGCCGTAAAAAAAGGCAATCAATATTTTTACCATCCATTTTTTTATAAGTTATTTATTAACATTACAAGAATAGGATCATCCCCAAATTTCAATTTTTACTACTTTTAAAAAATTCGAAAAAGTCAAAAAAAAAGTACAAAAACAATTTTTTTATTCAAGCAGTCGCCATTTTGTGAAAAAATTATAAAGTATATTGATTATTGACTGTTAAATTTTTATTCGAAAATTGAAAATAAGAAACCCTGAAAAAATCGAATTATTCAAAAAATTTCGAATAATTCGAAAATTTTCGAATTATTCGAAAATTTTCGAATTATTCGAAATTTTTCGAATTATTCGGGAACTTTCGAATAATTCGAATTTTCGAATTATTCGATTCGAGTTTCGAATCGAATATTAATATTCGATTCGGAACGAATAATTCGTAAGTTCGAATTATTCGCACACCCCTAATCTATAGCATCTTTTATGTTGTTTTTGTATCTGCAAATTTTTCCAAACGTTAAAGCTTCGATCTATTTGTGGAATGTTGCATAACAGCAAATTATTTGCCGGCCGAGCGCATATCCGTCCTGTTAGTGAAGTCCCCTACATGCATGTACCGATACGTACTAGTTTTGTAAATATTTGTCCACGGAATCCGGCCTAATGTTGTGCGTATGCAGCGCATATACAATTTCCTTGTCGCTAAGCATCCGACTGTGAGACTCCTTCGTCGGTTCTATCCGTCGTACCAGCAACTTAGAAAGCCAGCCATCGTCAGAAATCTGCCGGGAATTCGTTGTAGATATCAACCTATAAAACAAAAACACTCGAACTTTACACTTTGTACTCGGCTCCAAATAAAAAAAGGAATGCAAATTGCAACAAAGTTGATCACACGAATACACTACTTGTATTACCTCGCATTTTTCGATAAAGACGAACACAAAATGAAAACTCTATTTAGTGAATTCATCGCGTATCGTCTACGATACAAATTATACACGTATTAACAATCTTTACACTAAATTAGTTACTGATACAACAACTGATCTAAATCTACTTGCTTGCTTGTTATCAATTCATTTGACAAAATCATTTGAAGGTTATCTCAAAAATAGATTTGGCAGAACAACGCCATCTGTCGTTGATGACCTAAAACAATGATAACATTGACAGCTGTCAATATATTGATTTTTATTTTTAATAAGAGCAAAAGCAAATAATACATGCAGCCAAATGGTTTATAGTGAAAGTTTATAAAAAATTGGCGCTTCATAAGCCTTTTATAAATTTAACTTATGTACAGTTTCAGTTATAATTTTAATAATTTATTTAATTAACCTAAATATCTTAAAAAAATAAAATGCAATCCATCTTTCTTGTTTTGATTATCTACGTGATTGTATGTCACTCATCATCGCAGATAGATATTAGATTGTCATTTTCCGTTTACAATTTATTAGCCGATACTTTCTTTTTATTTTGATAAAAAAACATTTAAAGAATACAAATCACGCGGAGATTACCATCGGCGTATCCGCGTCATGGGTGAGTAGTTTCAGCCAGGGTCTTTTTTTGCCGGTTTAGTTTATAAAGGTGGGCGGTGTTGATTGTTTGCAATCTGTAAATAATTATGTGTTGTACAGCGTCCAGTGAGGTGACAAAGCTTCAGCAGCACCTGTCGCTGTTGAAGGAGGAGTATGGGAAGCTTCAGAGCCACTGTGCCGAGGTGGAGAGGAAGTATACACTGGTGGCAGCGTCTGCAGGGGATCTCAGTGAGACGAGCTTCGTAGCGAGACTCCTGATGACGGTGTCTACACTGTACGGTCGGGAGACCTACTCCGACATCAGTATCAAGCTGCAGAACAAGGCAATGCCCGGACACAAGTTTGTTTTGAATGCCAGGTCGGATGACTGGAATGAAGAGGCACTCAAAAACCTTACAGAACTAGGTAATTCTTCTTACCTTCTCTTGCTATACAATGAAGGATTCTCGTGCATGAAATTGAAATAGCTTTCTCTATCTGTAAGTAAACTGTATTCTAATGATTGGTTATTGAGATATTCATTTTCAGATAATTTATGCAAATATAAACAGGTATTCATTGTAGTAGCATCTATTTTTATACACTTTACATAATGAGAACCAAATTAAAAACCATTTGATCATATACATAAAGATATACTTATCTTCGTAAATATTTGTCAACATATTAAGGTATAGGTGGTATTAACAATTTATGATGTAACATTAAATTTGGGTGTGGCTGCTATAAATCCTTGTCTTATAATAATTGCATCAGATAATTGCTTATACCATTTGTATTAAATATGAGATAATATCCAATCAACGTCAATCAAATGGACAATAATGTTTTCATTTCTACCATAGCAGCAATAACCACTTACCATCAGGTGGATCACAAGCTTAATATTAATAATAATAAATTAAGTAGCATAATATAATATATACATAAATATAAACTATGATATAATATTTATAGTCATACATATATATATATATATATATTACATAAAAACAATAGATACTTGTATATATTATGACATTCACTTGATGTAAGCCTGTGAATGCCATTATTAATACCGATTCGCCTACATCTGAGTCGAGACTTTTAAAAAGTATACATACAATAATAATAATAAAAGCTTGATAACTATTTCAATAATAAAAAAATATTAAGAAATAATCATTACAAAATATGTTTATTAAAATTGCAGATTGGTCCAGTTTACCGGATGACGTTGGTGCTGCACTTCTGAAGTGGTTGTACACGGATGTAGTGGACTTGTCTCGGGGAGATGCGTTTGCGTTACAACTCATGAAATCTGCAGCAAGTTTCAAACTCTACGGATTGGTGGGGAAATGTGAACAGGCACTCATTGCATCAGTTGGAGTAAGGTATGTGATACATTATTAAACCGATGTATTATTAAACATTAAAGCTTCAATCTATTTGTGGAATGTGGTATAACAGAGAAATTATTTGCCGGCCGAGCTCATATCCGTCCTGTTTGTGAAGTCCCATTATTAAACCAGTGTATTATTGAAATTAAATTGTAAAAGTGAAATTTTACTACATATTTCTTTTAAGACCAAAGTTATTGTTGTTTGAAATCACTCTACCAAAATAAATGCTTACATAATACATTGAGGATCAATTAACGAATAATACACACAATACAACACACAATAATTGATTTAATGAACAACAATAATTCATTAAAATATTCTTTTTTTCTAACTTATTTATTTAATTTGTATCTTACTAGATTTCATTTTTAAAACTTTGCAAAAAAATGTAATATTTTCATTCAAAATTAATTAATTGTTTCAGAACCTGTGTTAAGTTCTATTCGGCAGCAGATGAAATAGGTGCCACTGCATTAAAGGAACACTGTTCAGGCCTTATTTCAGCACACTGGGATGATTTAACAGGTACCTATAGATTTACCAATTAGCCCATAGATCTCAGTAAAGCTAAAAGTAATTTATACAAGGCACTAGGCACAATGATCTATGAATTATGTTATATTTATGGTTTATGTTTGTAGGGAATATTACTACATGAGTATAAATAAAAAAAGACTTAAACCATGTCGGCATTGAATATTGAATTGATTGTGGGATTTTGTACATATGCATATACATTTTTGTGTATATATGTCACACTTCTAGAGTCATTTTTCTAATAGAGTTGAATGAAAATGTGCATATATCATGATAATAATTCAGATATGAGGATTGTTACTGCTATAAATTGTCTTCTACATGTTCTTTTTATATTGTTGTATCCTTTGCAGAGGTAATAACACAATAATACAGTGCGCACATAACAATGCTTAAATTCAATGACATAAAATTTTAGCATCATAATGTTCATGGTCTGGTGGCTCACAAAAAGTGTTAACAGTATTTTAATTTTGGTCATCATCGTTTGATTGTTAGTACTCGCTAATGAGATAAGAATGGGTATGGCTCGCTAAAAATATCTTTTGCATTTAATAATGCAATTTGAATAATTTATGTAAGAGATGATTTTCATTACCATTAAATTTTATTTGAATGTATATTTGAACAAGTGTTACAGTTATACAATGTGACTTTGCAAGACTATGTAAAGTACTTTGGTACAAGTTCCTAAAATAGACTATGACAAGATCATTGCAGTCCTTAATTTGTAGCTATTTCAGCCTTACCATATAATTTTAGTGCTAATATTTTCTCATTTGAAAATTGTGTGAAGGAGAATATTGTGTTTAATCACAGATACGTTGCTACTCCTGAGGACTAAGGAGATTGCCGCATCATCGTACATATGTCAGCTAATATGCACATCTATCGGCGGAGGTATCTCCTCTGTCGTACCATACTTGCTCTACCACCTTTATTCCTCAGAAATAGTGGGGTACCTGTGTTAAATTATGGATAAGTTGATATTGATATCACATGAAATAAAGATGTCCATGGACGGAAATTATCACTTACCATAAATTGAACTGCAAGCTTTGGTACTTTTAATGTCCCAACCAGTATTTTTAACAAACTTAAAAAAAAGCGGAGGTTTCTCAATTCGACCGTATATATGTTTTAATAATTAAAGTTGATTAAACGCAGAACATTTTAAGCTCTCATACGTTTCAGGCGACGACTTCGCGCACATGTCGTCGGCGCTGCTGTACCGCATGCTGAAGAGCAAGACGCCGCAGCCGCTGCACGGCGCCGTGCGGCTCATGCGCGAGGACGTCGTGTTCCTCTGCCTCGTCGAGAACCACGCCAATGTGAGTAGATAGCTTCTAAGTTTTTTATTTTTATTTTTATTGTGTCTATGAACAAGAGAGTTTCTAGAAAATTGGCATTAAGGCCTCCTGTTCACGGAACCGTGGCTTTATTGCTGCAAATTCGGATTATTATGGTGCATTTATGTCTACAGAAATTGTTTATGTCAGAAACGGTCTGTGACAAAGTAAAATCATATCGTTCTATACGTATGATCTTTATGCATGATCGTAAATAACCATATCTTCTGTAACGCGACTAAGCAGACACGGTCCGTACCTGTCTGTTTGTATAGAAAAATATGATTTGTTTTGACATGTTTAATGTCTAAATGTAGATTGGGCCTTATATAAAAATATTCAGAGGATACCTACGTCAAATTAGATGTATCAAACCTAGTAAACTTTACAGGTTGTCAAAAAACAATTTACATGAATTGTTTGTACGATTTCAGTTTATTACCAACGTTTAAATCGAATACTTAGCCTCGTATGTGTAGGATATTTCCGTTTCTGCAGTAATTTAATAGCAGAATGTTTCGTTAACATGAATTCAAAGCCGATATACCTCCGGTGGCCGTCCTCGACGCTTGTTGGTGAACTCCGGGATCTCCGACGGAACGCAAACGGACTCCTCCAAGCGCGATGCCCCGCTCAGGCTCTGCCCTGGGAGAGCAGTTTTCACTCCTCCCACACCATCTGGCGTGAACGCTGTATACGACCACACATACCGCCGTCCTACCCGGGGTCGCTTACTGGACAGTTTGAGCTCCCACTCTTGCTGCCCGTAAAACCGGAAGCCCCCTTTTAGTCGCCTGTTACGACAGGCAGGGAATACCGTAGCCCTATTCTAGTCCCGGAACTACAGGGACAAAGCCGATATACCTACATATAATGCAAGTAAATCGTGTTTTCTAGGTTAATTCTATTATCTGGTGTAACGATAGATGGCGTTATACTTAATATAACAACGTTATTATTTATGTCTGTTGCCTGGTCAATGTCCGGCGTGGGCGTTCTGCCGATATACTCATGGTCGTGATGATAAATAAAACTACCACAAAATATTCGCATTCCGCATTTTATATTTATTTTATAACTTTTATAATTGCGTGCACTTGACTTTACCGGTTGTTTTATACTTAAATATAAGCTTATGTAAATATAAAGGTTTAGGAAATTTGAGTATAATATTAAACAATGGACGTACAAAATAGTTATACAATATGGCAGTAATAGAATAAACACATAAGGCACGTTTATTGTTGGAAAAAATATTTTTATATATATATACACAAAGATAGGATAGCGCTTAGAAATGCATACAATTGATCCACAAGGTCTGCACATTCCATACCATGTTTACATTATTTTAATTATACCTAAATATAATTGCTTGAAATAACATACCATGCGTAACGCCCATCAATTTGTTGGTTACCTAGTTAGTGGTTGTTTTTTGAGAACTATCTTATTTTTTATTATTACATTTTCGCTGGATAATTCTAAATAATAGTAAACTTAAACACTAATAGATTTATTGTAAAAAAAGTTTTTTTCATTCTTTCTTTCCTTTGCTTTTTTTGTGTCTGCGACATTCGCTTTCAAAGGTGAACCGCTGTGAAAGCTAATATATCATACATTTTTTTACATATTTATTTGTTTATATAACTTAGTACGTATGTTTTTAAGTATATATTTAATTTTTTGTGCCAATCTATCGTGCGCAAAAGATATTAAAATACTGTTTAACGAATGAAATGAAACATAATTGTGTTACAGCTTATCATAATAGACTAATTGTGAAATAATATATTCTCGTTGATAAGAGTTTACAAGCTTACGTATAATTGTGTTCACAACATTAAATATGTATAATATACAAATAAATACAATACTTATGACTAGAATCAACTACTTAAATATTTTAATTATAGTTTAAGCAAAGCTATTCGCATTGTATCTTTGGAAATGCACATTTGATGAGATTCGTATAAGTTAAACAAAGTGTTTCACGTGAACGATGATATTTTCGTTTACAGAAAAATAAATAGTGTTGGTATTTTTTTTTTAATGGCAATTTCCCCCTGGCTCTACAAATAATGCGGACTTGTGCGTCCTACCAAGCCATTATTAGAATTTGAGGATCCATTCTCCTCAAGAAACGCCTTAAACACTCGGGTAACTATGAGGTATCACTTCAACTTATAATAGTATTCTATGGTTGGGCATAGTTAAAATATATTAAGAACGGTTTATGAAAATATTGACATTTTATATAGTAAAATTAAATGCTAGAGTTATTACTTTTTCTCTTTTCCTAAGTAACCTAAATCTTGGCTTACAAATAAGTCAGCTCTACAGGCCTGTAAGGAACAGGCATTATACTTGTTCTTATTCAGAACAATAAGTTTCATTTCATTATTGAGATTGGTTATAGAAGTGATTGAGTTACAGTGACTTAACATAAGATTTACCTATGGTCATTTGCTACTTCTATTTTATAAAAATACTGAGCAAGCAATATCCTTAACTTCTAACGTAAATGGGCGGGAATAATCTTGGAACTTTATATATTAATTAAATATCTAAGCCCCATTTCATTACTTTCCATTCAAAACATACGCTGAACTACTGATAATAATGCAACGTATCCCAAAGTACCAGTCCAGTACCTAAATACGTTTTACGATATAACAAAATACGCGATTATTATAAATAGAAAAGCGCTGAGGTGTGTCACAGTTTTCGCGGATCCGTTGCAAAGTTCGCCCCGACAGTAGCAATGCATTGTTTTTGTGATGCGCTCCTCGTCGGCGTCCATCTTGCAGCCCTCGTCGTACACGTCGTGGATGTCGTTCACCATTTGCCATTTACCGTTGATCCTCTTTTGATCGCCGTTCACACTTTGAGCAGCGCAGCCCCGGTGGTAACTTTTGGAAGTCACTGAAAGGGATAAATATTATATAAATTATTTCACATTCATACAGCTTTGCTCACCTAAGCTTGGCGTATACTTTGCAACGCGTAAATCTTCGTATATTATGTGTGATTTTTTAAACTGTATTTTATAGAATAGATAAATAAGCGAGATGTTTTAAAAACATTAAACAACAAAGAGTGTAGATATATAATTGTTTGTGAATGCCATAGGAACTTGTGTATTAGTTGTTTGTTAAAATATTAAGTTATTAATTTATTACATATGGAACGTTACTTATTTATGGAAGGAAAAATATAACATATACTAACAAATTACGTTGCCAAATATAGATTCAAATTCGACGTAAAATTAGTCACCTAAACTTATCATCATTTGGGATGAACAGCACATAATAATTATTGATTCATTTCAAATACCAGAAGATCACACTTTGGACTTCCATAGTGATTCATCGAACAGTATACAAATATTTATTAGGTATCAGAAACGGAAGTATCCAGTTTAACACGTAATTATTTTTTTATTGACCTTCGATGTGCGAGTTGCATACGATGGTAACGAACAATTTTCCTTTACGACCTTCCGAATTTTAAAGGCTTGTAATAAATGAATGAGTAATGAATGAGAAACAGATTTTGCCTGAAAAGATATCTGATAAAATTAAAAAATATATATTTAGGTATTTGTAGGATTGATGTGGAAACTATTATAACATCCCTGATTTTTGCTAACAAATGGATCTCCAAGTAGACATTTTTAAAGATACAGTAAGAATACAAATTGTAAAGAATATAAATACTTTATTTGAACTTCATTTCATAACATTTTAGTAGTTCTTATGGAATGATAAGTATTATGAGTATACCAAGAAAAAGTATTACCAAGAAAAAAGTAAAGGAAAGATGTAATACTTTTCTTTATTTTCTATTCACATCTACAACCAATTGTTATTTGGAAATCAGAAAGGAAAAGTATAGCTTAAAAACTGCTGCATAAAAAACTGAGTACTAGTCTCTTTAAATTTGGAGCTTCCTTTAATCGAACACTAAGCGATTGTTCTTGTTCACATATGGTAGAGCGTGTAGAGTCGAATACAAAAAATGCGCATGACGTTATTTTCAAATATTCTCAGTAACAGTTACCCGCGGCATCACCCATTATATTTCACGTCACAAATGATCACCATTGAATTAGGAACTTTATATTTGAATTATTGTTACGTCATAAGTGTCAACAGTATCAATTTCATTTAATTCGACAGAAATACTGCGAATTCAAACAGTGTGTTCATTGTACATTCCTGCCTTGTGAAGGATATGTGTTTATAATTACATATTACGTATATGTAATATATGTACAGATTAAAGGATTGAGTTAATGAAGCGTACATTAACATATTGACGTCACCGAATCGAGTTGTTCGACCTCGTTTTTAAGCCTTTTGCGCTACCGCCGAGACGTATTGGCAAAGGGAGTCGCGGCAAATGTTACTCAAATAGTAATTGATACCATATGTTACAATTTAATGAAAACAGTTAATTGAACAATTCGTTATCTTTCTTTAAACCGCGCGCGCGCCGGCCAGGCGCCTATGTGAATGTTTTTAAAGCGGTATAACTAGATTAAACGGACACGACTTAAAAATATGTATTATAGCGATTATGTCGGTAAATAGTCTCTGAAATTAAATGTCAATGTTAACGTGTTTCTTCCTCTTACGTTTTTTTTTTGTTAATTAATTATATGCATTTTTTATTTGTGATACAGTCGTCCTTTTGTAATGGTGTTTAGGATAATATCTATTTCAAATGCATAGGTTCGCCCAAATCAAACAACCAAAGCAAATTTCGTCGGGCATCAAACTATCAACGTATTTATTTGAAAATATTCGCATCCCTTACAGGTTTCAAACTTTTATAACTGAAATTGAAAACTAAAGTTTTCAATTCAGCGTTTTCGTAATTGTTTCTTTAATTTAACTCTACATTTCATGTTTATTTTAAGTTATCTTTTATATTGTTCTTTGCTACTCTAATAATTAAAGTTTACTACTACTCCATAAAGTATAACTATCGTAACGTTGCCACTAAGCCACTAAGTATGAAGACAGTTAAAATGTATTCCTACCTAACGGAATCAGCCGATATCATGTGTATTGCCTAGTCAACATACTCATCATAACGGAGGAGTAGAAGCCCTGCTATTAACAATTCACTATCAATATAAATAGACCGAGGAAAAAATATTCCTAATATATTAACTAGCCATATGTTCCAAGTTGCCATAAAAAGCATTCGCTAAGTGTGCCACACGCTATCCACAGGCGACATTAAGCCATATACAGTAGTTGCGACATCCTATATAAGTTTAGTATTCCTACGACATAATGTCCACCTACGGAATTGTAGGCCGAATTAATATGTAAAAGGAATATTTTTTTACGGTATCAATTACTATCTTAACGACATCGGGGTATGAGATGTATGAATAATTATCCTCATATCATCAGACATGTCGGAAGACAAGATTCCTTCACGTCAGGCGCGAGACTGGAATTCCAATTGTCTGGTGAAACCGTCTTCATTATATTTTCAAAATGCCATGCATGTTTTTATTATAAATATGACATTGTTCACACTCGTGAGTTTTGTTGTGAAAGGTGTTTTAAGATGGTAGATCTCTTCAGGGTTTGACTACCATGACTTATATCTGCTTTATAATAGCGATGTAAAATCGTATAATATTTATCTTCCGGTACTGTATACATACAATGTATATGTGTAATGTACATGTGTGTAGGTAGGTTCCTGTATACATTAAAAGAGTTAATTATCATAAACTAATTAAGCTTATTTACGTGTAGGAACGCACAATGTCGCAAGAGGCAGCTAGCGTTAACAACATTTAACTATCCTAATCCAACGTACTCGTAGTAGATTATTTTACAAGTAAGAAGTATCATAGTTTTGCGGCCATAGCATTATTATGAATCCCGATAGAAACAAAGGATTCCGATGTAGAATTGAAAAGGCAGCGTCGGTGCCGGGATGTGCACATAATATTACCACCACTTTCACCCGTTACGATGCATTTAGATTTCTTCTTATGCTGCAATAAAGCCTTAGCGTTTGAGTTTATAAATCCCATTATGAAAAATATTTTGTTCAATTTAATAATGTCGTAGTGTCTTTTTTGCGATACAATCAGATGATTCAGATGATCAGTTTTTACCCACTTTTATAAGAAGTGGGCGGACAAAAATTTACCGTGTATTTACTACCATTTTCGGGCTCCCTATTCTCCTTCAGATAGGTAAATTGTTTTAATAATTTGAACTGCTGTGTTCTGATTTGAAGGATGTGGTAAATGAACTGCTCCAATCTTGCCTGTGAGTACTGAACAGTATTCAATTATATATTCTATTGACCTCATATGTCGTAAATGTAAGTAATTTATTCCACTGGCCTCGTTATTTAGTTCCATTAGTTAATTAAACATTCATCATCCATTTCAGGATGTTTCACTAAATATTACTTCGTAATATTCCGTAAGCACTTACCTTTTGTTATAACTTGCCTTACGTTAACGTTAAAATGCCTTGGAGGTTGTCATATTTTAATGTAAATTTTCAATTTATGGCATTATTATCAATATTTACTTTATTTAACGCATATTGACATGTGCCTCCTCCTCAAAAGAAACCTACGCGCTTTAGAACCGGAACCTCAAAACTTACTTTGATTTGCGTTCTCTTATTACTTCCTATATATTTTCATAATTAGTAAACTAATATAATAAATTAATACATACACCCATTACTCGACTCCCACGACGTCACCCGCTTGTAACACATATTTGAATTCGGACAGTCGACTATGTATTTTCCGCTGCCATCGAAGTTATCACAAATGTGTTCTATGGCGGTGTACGACAGCTCTGCGACGCACTCGTAGCAGCGTATGCATGTTGATGCTGAAAATAAAGCATAAACATTTTTTTATAATATAGGAGTAGCCGACGAGCACGCAGTCCATGATGGTGCCTTTGCCGCCCATGGACATCTGTAATCGACCCCAGATAGGATTAGATATTCCTACCTAAGGTCGGCCGCAGATGCGCCGCTACCCCTGAGGACTAAATTGGAACGCCTTCAAACCAAAACACAGCAGTGCTTATCACTGGTGTTATTACGAAGAAATATGTGTGGCGGTGGTGTCGCCGGAGTCGAACCATAAAAGGGTCTACCACCTTCAAATTAAATAATATAAAGTAACGCCACATCAGAAAGGTTGTGTAGAGATGTTTAATGGGCTCTTTATAAAAGGATTTAAGAGCTCGTCTGTAAAACCTATGATGGCCATCGGTTGGTAAAACGTTTTGAAAAACTAATTTTTGCATCAATTTGCTCATTGATCACATGTAGGTAAAGGCTGTAAATACGCTTTATAGCAGACTAGCTGACCCGGCAAACTTTGTACCGCCTCAAAATCTATTTATCAAATATATTTCATATAAAATATAGCCTATGTTACTCGTGGATAATGTAGCTTTCGAATGGTGAAAGAAATTTTTAAAATCGGTCCAGTAGTTTTTGAGCCTATTCATTACAATCAAACAAACAAACAAAGTTTTCCTCTTTATAATATTAGTATAGTTAATTACGATAGTTACGCGGTGCACTAGCAAAGTTAATTGTTAATTAATACCTCGTCTACTCATTTGTTTAATGTTATGATGGTATACGGTTAAATTGTTTGATATTAACGTAGACAATAGCGGTTTAGCAGATATTATATTAAAGGCTATACTGATTTGCAAACGTAGAATTTTAATGTATAGTTAGTTTAGTAATACAGTATGGTACAAGGAGCGTTAACTTTGAGAAAGGGTTATTTATAGGGACTTAAGTTTAAAAAGTTATGAATACAAATTTTAATTAGTATATAAGTATTACAAATAGGTATATGACTATTTCAGTAACGGTTTCTACTCCCACATGACACTCATCGCAATTGTTCCATTGTCAATACCCATGGATAAAACCTACATACGTTTTTAGTACATTTCTAATTTAAATACAATAATCGTATTTAAATTATTAACCTATTTGTGTGGGAAGGATTCTTTTGTTATCACTCTAACTACTTTTGGCTGGATTTACGTCACAGATTTATAAAACGCCATGTGGTTTCCTATATTTGGTATCAAGTAATGAATATTTAGGTACGTCTATATTTAATGAATTCCTAATGTTGCTTCCTAATTCAATACATGGCTTGAATAACAATGGAATTAACCCGAATGCTACCCAAGCCGAGGGTGCAAAGCAGTCTCAAGAAAAACTATTAAGATAAAGCCATTTTTATTTCATATTTACATTATACTACCTATACTTGATTCCTTTCATTTCGAAAGCTGTCAGAAATTAACTCTATATGTATGGTTCGGCTGTACTAGAAACTTTTATACTTTTCACCCTTAGCAGAAGTCATCGTGCTCATACATGTTCTAAACTTCTAACCTCTTCTAAACCCTGAAGAGTACTAGAAAATAGTGCAATAGTTTGATATAATTAAAAATTACGGTGTAGTTACGTACATCGAATTACCAAGGTTTTCCCTAGTGGCGAGTGATTTTCGCATATTATTTCCTTCATGCAATTATAATTAGAATTTGCTAACGACCTACATTATTATTAAAACAGTTCATGAATCTTACAGACATGTACACTGTAGAGTTTAGATCCAATTGTTTCTTTCAGAAATTAATGCTAAAACGTTTTTTCAATTTATTCATGTTAGAACATTGAATTTGTTCATAAGAATAAGTATTTTGTTATTTTACTAAAATAACAAAATACTAAACAATATACCTACTATGAAGAACAACAAAATACTATGAACTTTAGTAGCATTGCACAGTAAGGTTGCAAAAAAATATCAAAGAAAGACACCAGCCTAATTATAGAATCTCTTTATCAGTTTACTTTGTTGGCTCAATTAATGTTGATCTCAGTAACTGATGTCGAACGTTAATCCTCTGAAGCAGATGAAACGACAAAAAAAAACAGATGAACATTTTTTACAAATACATTTTAAATGACTGTTCTTTGACTTTCGTGTAAATAAATACTTTCTTATATTTATTTCAAGCTACAGGAATTATTGTAAAAACTAAATTTTCGACTACTAAAAGAAATATACTATTTTATAATAATATACCCAAGCTTTAGACGAATGCAACAACACCTCATAGGTTAATATCCGTCAAGCTGTTTCGGCTATAGGGTGCGCCAAGGAAGGATACATAGGCTCGAAATACATCCCTCAGCAATCAGGTAAAAATAGTCTAATCTGATTCTGATAAGGGATTCAATTTAATAAGGCCTCCTAAACTACCAATGCCAAAAAAAAAACAGTTTGTTAAATCATCGGAAAAATTGTCCCGTTTTTTTTACAATTAAAACAAAAACATTGTTTCAGCACTGTTGGACCAACAAAATCTTACAAAAGTAAAACAATCTACTTCCGAATACCTCATAAAAATCATACAAATTCTCTGAAATTTAAATAATTATTCGTATTTGACAAAAAAAATAGTATTTTTATATCTTCATTCTTATTTAAATATGCAAGTGTTTTTGGAGACAAAAATTTGGCTAGGCGACTTAACGTTGACAATCATTGTTTATCAATACTAAAGCTACTAAAACTTTATGTCGCGAATACAAATTACTGTTTAATTTAATTAGCATACGATTTCACTATCACGACAACAATACTTTTGTCTTGTAGTTGTATGGCAGCTTCCAAATTATAAAAAGTAAAAATGTCACTCAATTATCGTAGTATGCATCGTAGTATGCACTTTAGTAGAAAAAAAAATTTTTTTTGACTTACATTTCCAAAACAATGCAAACGCCAATAAAAACAATGGAAGCTCCATTTTACGGAATGTACAGGTTGCGGCACTTAAAATACTTTGACCTTTCTTTTATAAATAAAAACAAACTTGGCACTACGGCGGTATTTATGAAAAAAATACATTTGCGATTATGTTGAGGGCAGGTTACGCGGGTTTACGCGGTCACACTGACGGTTCGCGCCATGTGCACTACGGGTGAACGAAATTGGCATCTCTTCGTCATGATTCACAGGACGGAAGCCCCGACGGCAAAGCGGCCCATGTCTGAATATCGCAGGAACGGGGCTCTAGTACCGCTCGCGCTGAATCACGCGGTCGATGCTGGCGCCGGCGCGGCACTCACTAAGGCGCACCAAGTTTCGGCGGTCCGTTGATACGTTGCATAGTTTTAGGGATCTGTCGTCAGTATGTGTTGAGTATTGAACCACGGTTTGGAGCCAAAAGAGTACGATTTGTTGTAAACGTCAATGTGTTAAAGAATTACATTATTCGTTTTTATATTTACTTTAGTAGATTTTTTTATTAAGTATTAAAAATAATGTATTCAAGTGCGTGAAAAAACAAAATAATCCTTCGGAAAATAAATATAATAGAATTAAATAATTATAAAAGATATACGTATGTCTCATTTTTTTTTTAGTTTGTCCTTTTTATGTATTTTGTCTTTTCAATCTATTAAACTTCTTATTTCTTCCTAACTTTAAGTATAGGAACCATAAACCACTTATTTTAGGAATTTAAAAGTACTTATGCAATTAAAAATAGCGTAACAAGTTCAGAAGTATGGTGTACGGAACTCAACTTTAAGTCTAATTCACTCTTAGAAGAATTAATGCTACTTTTGGCATTTGTCGAATCGTGACCTTTTGTTTTGTATGTTTTTAAGTGACTATCGATAGCGATTGATAACGGCTTATCCGTGTTCTAAGTTTATTCGAAAATTCTATATCTGATTATCTTCCTCTCCCGTCACGTTCACGTAAATTCAAACTGCGTAATATTTTTTATGGACACAAATGCACAAATAAATGAGATTGCAAATTTTATCAAAGAGATAAACCGTCAAGATAAATATTATAATGATTACCTTATTATGATAACTTAATCATTACAATTCTAGAAGGAATGGATAGCAGTTCATGGGCTAAAATAACCTGTCAACATCAGATGAACTGTTTGCTTATTTTGTACTTTTATTTTTCTGTCTATAACAGGTATAACAAGCAAAAAACATTTGTAAGGGATCGCGAATGCAATGAAGAGACCCGTGACTCATTTTATGGGCTCAAGGTTGCGGATGTCCATTGACTCCATTGCCGTTTCATTATCATAAAAATATAATACTCTCATACATGCGGAAAATTAAAATAGAGTACGTTTATTCTCATCCGTTACTCCCATCCGCTAAGCATCCCACACTGTGTAATTCGGGTAGTTGTTTATATTTGTAATGGTCTTCAATTCTGCCCGTCAGGAAACAGACCATTAAGTTTGTAATAAAATACATATTAAGTAAGGGTTTCCGACAGGCCAGCGCGGACGTATTAAGGGACATAAAGACATCGATGTTATAGGTAACGGCTGTTTTAATAAACAGTTATTGTATTCTTTCTTATAACTTCGAAGAGCTTAAAGATTTTTAACATATGTTTTATCAGGCTAGCGTAGATCACTCAGCATAATTTTTATATAATTAGTAGAACTTATACCAAGGCACCTTCAAACAGAATTTGGGACAACAACATTTATTAAGTTATTTAGTAAATAAGTACCTACACTGAACACGTGTTGCCACACAAAAATATTTGCTTTTTGGCAATGCCAAATAAACTTCAATGCACTATACCCTGGTGCGAAGTATTCGGAGGTTTATTATTCACCAATCCACAAATAACTATCGTTACCGTTATATTTTCTTTTGCTATTTATTATTTTTGGGAAGCGTCTGTTCTTTACCTAGCGAAGTATTTCCTTCAATTCGGGTTTATATCATGAGTGTGTTCCGAGATTGTAATTGTTTATTGATGAGATTTTTTACAATAATTTATTTTATATAAACTTTCCGTTCTTGTTTATTGTTTTGAAATTCTCATAAACGTACTTACGCATGTTTTGAATAAGGGTTAATTCAGTTCAATTGAATTTGGAAACATATTGTTTGTTAACTTCCGATTCCTTCAAAGATTCAAATGTAATGTTACTCGTACATTAAGTTTTAAGTTCCAAAAATCGAAAAATCTTCAGTTAATCTTAAACAGGTTTTCCATCTCGTTACTACTCTTATGTCATCTTGTGCTCAGGATCATTTAACTCTTAAATTCTTAATTATATTTCACGTTGAACGAATATACTCGAACCTACATAAAACGCAATCACTTTGCCTGCCAACCGTTTCTGGTTGTGAAACTCTCATATCGCACCACTTCCTTCACTTGTGACGATTAATGTGCCTACTACGAGTATATACCATCTGCCACTTTTTTATCGGCGCTAATGAGCGCATGACATAAATTGCCAATTGGAAAAATATCGCAAATTGTAAGCACTGATAACATTGTTATGAATATTGCGTGTCTGCAAATTTATGTATCGTCGTGAATCGTGAAGGGAGGAAAGTGATTTGGTTTTTAATGTTTCTTATTGTAACTTCGTTCTCGATGCGATGAGCTGTTACAATGCTTATGAAAATTGACATACTGATTGATCAGTTCCCATCCAAAGAACGACTTTAATCTATTGCTAGAGATAGTCCATGGATAAATATTGACGGTTTATCTTAAAGTTTTCTACACTGTAATCAGAAACTTTGTGTTGCGTATCATATCATGTGCATGATATAAGTACCTACGGTGTGTATTATGTATATTCACTAAATTATATGTATTATGTATTCACTAAAGATCAAAACAAAATATTTCGTAGAATTATAGCTTTAGTAAGACAGGTAGTTCCTCGTTTCTGGAATAATAGGGAAAATAAATGACTTGTTGCACTTCCTCGTCTGCATGCTTATCACCTGCTTCAATTGAACATAATTTAATGCGGTTTTCCTTACTGTTCCAATTAAAGAAGGTTTAAATATTTCTTAGTAAGCGTATTATATTCTAGACTTTTTGTAACATTGTATAGAAGGATATGAGTTAATTTTGCCACAGACTGTCTACGTGACAGCCAAGTTGTGAATTATAGCGCTCAAAGAATAGGTTGACAAGTGTTCTATATAAAAAATGCCGTCCCCTAAAACGTAGTGCGGCCGCGCGGGCCGGGTCCATTGCCGAGGCGGGCCGCATCAGGCCCGCGGGCAGGCATATACAGGGTGATTTTTCAAATAGGCCTTCAGGTCCAATTCCGAAACTACAAGGATTAGCGAAAAATGTTGAAAGGAGTTACGTTTGATTGAAGGCCTATTTGAAAAATTCACCCTGTATATCAACAATAGAGTGCTATTTGTAAAATATATGCCTTAGTCACATAGCTCATATTACGATTTATTAATTATTGATAATTTAAGTAAATTGCAATAAATTAACCAAATTTATTTTTAATCCGTACTAACTTTTATAACTAATATCAAGTGAAACCGTTTTTTCATATGTATGACATAGTATTTTAAGGTATTCTTATAGCCTTGCATGACATAGTCATTTTAAATATTAAGAACCTTGTACGATATAAGTGGGGTACTGTACATTAAAAAAGACCAATGGAATTGGTATTTGATGTGGCTTCATATCCGATGATAGCACACGCACGCCAAGTATCTCGGCCAGTACAAGTACCCCTGGAAAAGAACAAAGAAATGTCTGTTCATCTTGATACCTAATTAAAATGTGCTACTGTCGGTACCAAACCAACACTATAACTGCTAATACTGCAATTGACTCATTATTGGTTAACGTTTTAATTTAGTATAGATAGTATCAATGGTATTTTATTGAAAATTCCGATGACTACGGGAACGATGATTTGAATTTGATGATTGAACGGGACTCCTATAGCCAAACCACAAAACTATAAAATATATAAGGTACATAATAATAATAGTATATAAAAAGCATTCTCATAATAATTTATTATACAATATATAAAGATGATGTATAGCTACACATAACTATATTTGTACCTACTTTGAATCCCAAAATTAAAAAAAATTAAACATCCACTTCATATAAGGTAATGTACATTTATTGGGTAACTAATAAACATTACTACTCCTCTCACTCCTCTCACGCTCTTAAGTATGATGGACATTAAATCATTAATGTACTCAATAAAACTCAATGGTAAATTGTATGTTTAATTTACGTTCTACGCCATAAACCTATTTTCATTTGATTCATTATGACCACTCACAGGTCTTCTCTCAGATTGAGAATGGTTGATCAATTGCGGGCTAAGCCTCCCTGGCTCCACCTTAAGTACATTAAAGTTTCAACTACATTTCGATATTTGAGACTTCAGAGAAAAGAAAATCTTATATATAAAATTCTCGTGTCACAATGTTAGTTACCGTACTCCTCCGAAACGGCTTTACCGATTTTCACCAAATTTTATATGCATATTCAGTAGGTGTAAAAAACGGCTACTATCTAATTTTCATACCCTTAAGTGATAAGGGTTGTTCACCCTTAACTTTTTTTATTTATATGGCAACACAACGTTTGCCGGATCAGCTAGTAATCTAAATATATATAACTCAAAGGTGACTGACTGACATTGATCTATGAACGCACAGCCCAAACCACTGGACGGATCGGGGTGAAATTTGGCATGCAGGTAGATGTTATGACCTAGGCATCCGCTAAGAAAGGATTTTGATCAATTCTACCCCAAAGGGGATAAAATAGGGGATGAAAGTTTGTATATATCTTTTTAGTTAATAATATTACTTCGTAACGCGAGCGAAACCGCGGGCAAAAGCTCGTTTTGCACAATCAGATAATTTATTCAGTGTGTATTTAGGTGTTCAGGTATAAATTGTCTTAATTGAACATTCAATTATATTATGTAAATTAGTCCTTACATTTCATGGACGTCAATAACATTCTACAAATAAGATGTACTTACTGAAGATTGGGTTGGAACGCTCTATGTCTCCTATACTACAACTTTCAAACTAAATCAATGTCTGTTATAAGTTAGAAGCAGTTGTGTCTGATGCCTTTGGAGTCGGATCACGAAGGAGTGTAACCATTTACAGTTAAATTAAAGCGGAAATAAGTGAATTAGCCATCGCACTTGATTCAAGAACAGTTTTTATATATACCAATTGGTATTGTTGATCGAAGTTTATATTCCACAGGTAGGTACTCGTACGTCATAACGATGATCGTACGTTAACCTTGTTATAAAAGTATCGATTTAATTATAGAGGTGCGTCCGATGTCGTGTCCAACAACAATTTGTTACCAGCCCCCTGTCTAGACTTTGTCCTGAGTGGGCACTCAATTGAACAGCGAATCTCCTTTGTTGGAGGATTTTAGCTATACCGAAGTGATCTAATATTGTGCATTATTAATACCCTTAGGCTTTTCTGAAATGTATCTACTTACATTTTTGTGTTGATAAAGTTGTAAAAAAAAACAAAAGCTATTCAATGTTGTGCTATAAAAGGTTTGGTAGGCTAGAATTATCCACTAGGCAGAATTTGTATTGATATGTATAGGCCAACTATTGGATCAATAAAGTTTTTAATAACGTTTGAATTCCAGTTGTTTGAAATATTGTCGCCCTGAGCGTGCACTCAACTAAACATCAAGACGCTAACTATATTGTTGTGATCCAAGTCAGTTTTGATTAAAAAATAGCATTTCTGATGTGCTAAAACAATTTGTTGCCATCCCCCTGTCTAGACTCTGCCACGTCGAGGGTGTTCACCCAACTGAACAATAAACTTCTTCTATCGAGGTGATCCAATAACTGCCAGTTATTTTAAGAAAATTAAATTTCTAACAAACAAAACATGATAGAGTTTTGAAAGACAGACCTTAGGTACCTAGCGCCTGTTGCAATTTCTGAGTTATATTTTGTTCACTGCAAATATTTAATATGAACATATAATAAAAAATATGTACCTATTGTTTCAAAAAATGCAGATAGAATAATCATTTTGGTATAGATTTAGTTTATAGTATTTTAACGTAATATAACTTCGAATGCGGAATTCGATTTGTATATCTAGTAATAAAGCGCCTGTCACTAAAATCATAGCAATTACGTAAACTTCCCATATTGGTAGCAACATATACAAAAAATATTATTCCCCGTATTAATAATGTTCCCGTAGAATATAACACAATTGTGAAATATTTTTAACTGGTAATCATAATACTATTTTATCGGTGATATCCGTGGAATTGTGCAATTTTTCATATAAGTAAAATACAATGAGTATTTGTTGCAATAATTTTATTAGTCAAACTTTATAATCTTTATCATAAGCATACTATTGTTTAGGTTGAATAACAACATAGTAATTTACAATATATTAACTATTTCATTCCAGAATAAGTACGTAATTAAAATTTATTTTCAAATATGTGGGCACATTGTAGGTACTATACTACTTAACATCTAAGTGAATATTTGTATTTGTCGCAAAAGAAGTGACAATAACATTTACATATCAAGAACCATAAAAGTATTGACTATTCATTATTGGCACAAATGTAGAAAACAGCGTTGACTTTATTATTGACTTAACTGCTAAACTAATATTGATCGAAGGAACTATTAAAACAATGGTTAAGTGAAGTCCATAGAAAATAAATACTACTAGAATACTAGGAGTATATTATTCTATGGTCTGTAACATACATATTAATGTATAAATGTAATTATATATTAATTTTAAGTTTAAGGTACGCATCGAAATACCAATTAAATTTTAATTATTCATGATATTTTGTTGGATAGCCACATCCGTTTATTTTTTTGAATTTCGATTAATTATACCTAAGGCCAAAATTAACTACATTCTCGTAAATTATAAAAAAATATGTCCGCATTTAAGCTCTTATTAAGCAAAAAATATTTACAACCTTATAATAATTTTAATATGAAAAAATATATAAACATAGGGAATGAATTATATAAAGTAGCTCCAAAAAAGACAGCTCATACAGTCGAATATAATAACTCCTCCTTTAACAAAGTCGGAAAAAATATTCCACCCCCTATCGACTCATGATTGGAGACGTAGAATCCATGCGATGCGGATTTAAATTACAGATTTTCATACATTTACTTTTCACCACAATTAAATTAATTGACTTAAGATTTCTAATATACAGATATATTAAGAAAAATTATGGCGTTTACCTTGTCTCGTACCCATAACTAGATAAAATTATTTACATTACACCGAGACACAACCAATGAGGTAAGTCTATCTTAAAAACTAGCACAATATCACATGGTTAACCGTCAGTAACTGACACTTCTCACTTTAGAAGAACACTCCTTAACACAATACAATACGGCCAGCTCTATAGAATATATTATTTAGACAGACAAGGGCTAACGACGAAGCAGTAACTGCTGCAGGGCACACGTTCCCCATTTCAAATTTCTGCGACAGAAATCTTACAAATAAAAAACTTTCACAAACTTAGTACTTACACTTACTTTACTTTACTTTACTTAGTACATTCGAAGGCTCATGGTCGGTGTAATGCAACCTGTTAATTTTATATTTCATTTAAATTATTTATCACTTATCTCCTTAAAATTGATACCCTGTATTTCACGTATTTTTGGGAATTTATGACACTAAATTTTGTAGTAAACATTCAGTTAGATCCTGCTTTTTCAGTCATATTGCACCTATACCAAATGCAATAGATCCAAATTAGCCAGAAACAAGAATTAGCCGCTAAACATGTAAATTGCTTGTAAAACAAAATATTATAAGATCTATTCTGTCCAAGTGGCTTCACAGCTATTGTATAGAGCTGGCTGTAGTATGTGTCTACTACCTAAGGCTGTTGATGTACTTCATGAGATTAAACACTACTATGACGCCCATGATGTCCGTGTAGCCCTCATGGTTCGAATTCGGCGACGAATTGCACAGATCGCCGCGGCAGTAGCAATATCTGTAATAGAAATATATTGTTCACGTTAATTTACCAATTTATATCTCTTACAAATACGGATTATTCTAAGTCCTAAAAGGGACTAACTGACATCGTTATTATTTTTTGTATCGCATATTTTATACAGTCGTAACTTAATTTCATTATTTTGATGTAGAGACTTTAAGTTAATAAATAGTGGACTATTAACTTAAAGTCATTTAAATGAATGGTGTACGCTTTTTTAAAGTCATTTTAAAGTAAAAAACCTGTCAAATAATGTTATTTACTACTATTTACTATCACCAATCAGTAAGAACCTACTAATCAGTAGGTACTTCATTGATTATTTATGAACGTTCATAACTTATAATTTCTCGAATACTGAAATGCACTATAGAAACGAACATGAAATGAGGAAATTATGAATATAATTGATTTAATTGTTTGTTCGTTAATCACATAATTATATACAGAACTAGTTTATGCCCGCGACTTCCACGTGGTGGCCTAGTGCTGTAGTGGGTAATTGGGTATAACCAATCAACCAACATATTTTTTGTTGTATAATGAATTATTAGTAGGTAATCCAAATAACTTAAGCACTTTAGTAAGTAATATATTTTAAACAAGGACCAAGAATCAAAATTGATACGCGATCTAAGGATAACAATTTTGAATAACCTTGGCAGGGTAACAATTGTAAAATATTTTACTCACTTAAAAGATTGTACTACGTGTGTAAAATTATATTTTATATGTACCTTATATGTTTACTGTTCGTCACTCTTCAGTTCAGAAATATTTAAGTTCAGTAGTGAGATTTAGGATAAAATCCCAAATGAAGAATTCTGAAGTTGAATCCATTGTAATATAATATTTTATTTTACTGTAATTTTACCTGCTGGGAGTAATTCTTTCGCCCTTGTCGTCCACATTGAAGCAACCCTCCTGATAGGGCTCTACGATTTCAATTTTCCGTAACCACCTCCCTTCCTTGTAGTCTTGATAGTCGTATTTCTGTTGCGCGCAGTCGCGTAGGACACCGTGTATTCGCACTGGAAAGTTTTTACATTAGGTATTTCTTACATTCGTTGTTATAGTTTTAATTTTGTTATAAGGTAACGTTGCTATTATAAAAAGAAGATGTTATAGATAAACCGAACAGGCACATTACAAAATAATAATAAAAAAAATGTCATTTCACGTTATGACTTCGCAACTCGACCAAAGATGGCGCCACTGTACAGTTAATAAGAAACGAAAAAGTGGAGCTTTTCTTTCAAATAAGGTAATTTAATATTACTAATTTTAAATAAAGGTAAATAAAATAAGCTTTCCCTTACCTTCATTTTGAATATCAAGGTAGAAGTCCTGTTTCATACACATTGTGGAGTAGGGGCAGTCGACGACGAACTTGTCGGAGTAGTCGAAGTGTGAGCAGAGGCGCTTCGTTGTGTTGTAGTAGTGGCCGGGGGGCGGGTTGATGAGACACTTGTAGCATTGCAGCGACAACACTCCTGGCGGAAGTTGAACTACATTTTTAGATGTGCTACTCCTAAGCCGTGAAATGGTTTATTTTATGTATATAATGTGATTGATACCTATGAAACGTCGCTTCTACGACTACCATTTCTATTTCGAATTTAGTTTTTTTTTACTAAATCGTTTTTTGGAAAAAAAAATCGTAGGTTTGGTTTTTGTCGAGTTTTGGTCGCAAAGTCTCTTATAGGTAGGTACGTTCGTGTTGGTGTCAATATATCTGTAATATTATCTGACTCCCACACCAAGAAACTTGTACCATGTCATTACTCGTATATTGTAGTCTATGATTAACTAGCTCAGCGTTATTATATGTACTTTCCCGCGTTTTTCCTAATTGTTTTATTCCGGCGTGTAAAAAAATGAGCAAAGAAAGTGCTTATGCCACGCTATGTAGGTAATTATCAGCTCAATCTACTTTAAATAGTGAATTATTAGTTAAAAATACTATTTTTATTTTGCTTGTTATGTTAATGTTGCTTAATTGTGTAAATGTACTAAATGCATATTTGGCAATTAACGAAGGCTTAAATTATTGAACTCAAAGTTATATTATTAAATTCAAATTTAAATAACTATTCATATTTAGTTCTTAACTGGCATATTTCTTTCTACTTTTCAAATTAGGCGCAGTAATGTTGCAAGTAATATGATAATTAAAATATATTATAATAGGTTACGTAAATATTTATAAAGATACAATATTTATATGTAATTCCGTCTTATGATACGTTGGATCATTAAAACGATTTCACATTTCTATCAGTTTTATATAATTACCTCCAAATGTTTATCTTTTAGTTTTTTGTCTCCCGTTTGTTAATTTGAGGAAAGTGAAATTAATAATAAACGTTTACTTAATTTAATTTACTAGCGCGTTGGCTTTATATTCATAATTTTGTTTATTTGTGTGCTCTCAGTTGCACAACTAGTTGCACAAGTCAAATGTCTCTATTAAAGGTTTTTATAATGTATGTTGTTAACTATTTCAAACTGACTGTAGTTTTCTAAGTCTTTGATTCTGTTTATTTCTAATTCACGAACACATGAAAGTAAGCGTTTAGCAGAGTCAAGAGAATATATATTTTTAATACATGATGTAAAAGAACTAAGAAATCAGGCACTCATTTAATTTTATATTATTATGTATGTATATATAAAACGTATTTGTATATATTTATTAATAAACTTTAAACTCCAACCGGAGATGAACCTCGTGTTCATCGACTCAATAAGATATTTTAACGTTCCACTTCAAATAGTATTTACATTCGTTTATGAGATCATTGTATTGTAGACGCGTGTTATTATTCTGGTGAGTCATAGCCTGCACATCTCGGAACTCCCACGCAGGTTACGTTACGTGTGCCTCGAGCAATGCCCATTCCTGAAACTTGTTGGAGCTTTTGACTATAAGAGTGATCGAACATTGACGGACTCTAGTTTGCGGGCTTCTGCCTTGTTTTATGGTCTAATAATGTTCAGATGTGTCAGGGGCCAGACGTTCTACCCACCTCTAGAAGTAAGTCACATAAATGTAACAGATATTGTACCTCATAAGAGAATGTTAAGAATTTTAAGTAAATCTATATGGCTATGGAAAATTATCAAAGTTACAGATTTGTATAGATAGCGCTTTACTGGAAATGAAGGTTTGAGTCGTCGTAGTGTTTGTTTGGATCTAGTGCCGTCTAGTAAGCCATGACAAATATGGTGGACTATTCCATAATATGTATTTCGATATTGGTTATTTCCGATGTTATGGCGTTGGCATTGATTATTATGATGATCAAGATATATCCGATATACCAACCGAAGGTACAATAAGTACAGATGCAAGACGGATAGGTCACGAAGATAACTTTGAAAACTCTAGAGTACGAGAACAAAATGATACTAATTATCTCAATCGTAGCAACACTGGCAAGTATAATGATAGTGTTTATGATAAATTTATACGAAACAATACTGCTGAACAAAAACTTCAGATAAAGGAGAATCTTTAACACATCATTTGCTAACAATTGTACTAAGTCATTTACTTGTTATCTTAAAAAAAATGTTACGGTGAAATTTAATTCAGATGTAACAATAGTACCATCAGATATATTCAAGGAATACGAATACATGTATGACGATGATACTAAACCATATATGTTACGACAACATTCACAAAATACTGAACAGTAAAAGAAACCAATAATTTAGATAATAGTAAGAAACTTCCTTTGACTGATTTCTATAACTTAGAACCTGCAATAAGTCACTTAAATTTGAGCTACA
Organism: Epargyreus clarus clarus; assembly: GCA_014595695.2. Lineage (NCBI taxonomy): Eukaryota > Metazoa > Arthropoda > Insecta > Lepidoptera > Hesperiidae > Epargyreus > Epargyreus clarus. The sequence goes on along the minus strand of JACTTY020000085.1, from coordinate 145,403 downwards.
ATCATTCTGAAAACGATAATGTGTGGTACATACAAGATGATCTACCATGTTGGGACTTACCTCTTTTATATGGAGAACTCAGTAAAAAGAAAAAATATTCCGAGGTATTTACAATGCGTGGTGGAGAACTGAAAAATGTTACAGTAAATGACAGCAGTGTTGAATGGTTTTCGTCTATTAACAAACGTGCGACTTCGCCACCAACTTATACTAATAAGTGGTGTATGGTAGAACCATGTTACGGCGACCACACTCTTTGTCTCTTCTCCAGGAAGACCTCGTCAAGCCTATGTAATAAAAATTATGAAGTTATTGTACCTTCAATTTTAGAACATACTGCTTTAGTGAATACAATAAATTCTATGCGAAATAAGATCGCTAATGGTGAATCCCATAGATATTCATATCTTCCTCCTGCAGCGAATATGAAACAAATAATATATGATTACGATCTTGAAGAAATTGCAGCGGTATGGCTACATCAATGCCTCCCTGGCTCTGCGCCGTGTTCTGCGCTCGATGGCTCATTTGTGACTCAATTAGAATGTACCAAGTACGCAAAATATTGTTGTAAAAATCCTCATAAAGCCCACTTTACAAAATGGTATGTATCTTAAAAAGCATTTTGTTATGTGTCTATTTCAAGTACGTTTGTACTAATATAAAGTTCATTTTTCAGTATCCCAAAACCAGAATGCTTTATACTCCCGGTCATTGGGTGTCTTCACGTATGGTTCTGGAGCGCTGGTAGTAATCTTACAACTACGGATGTGTTATGCGGTCATACCTCTGTATTACTTACAACACTGTCCAACTGTTATGGGCTACTACAAACAAAATTGGATGTGCGTATGGTCAAAATGATGTTGGTGATATACGAGTCGTATGCAATTTTTCACCAGGTGCTCCATTCATTATAGATTCAAAATACTACTGTGGCATTGTGGGATATAAAGAGAAATACCATATACAAAGCATGGAGAATATCGTAGATTCAAAGGTGTTAATGTCTTTGGGAATAATCTTAAAAAGATAAATAAAAGAAGCGAACCGTATACAATGTCTACAACAGAACCAAAATTGAAGGAATTTGGTGAACACTCAGACAGTTATTGGGGAGTAAATATATTAAGTAAAATTTATAATGAAGGCTGGGTAAGAAAACTATTGAAAGATTATATTAATGGAACAAAGAGTTTTATAGCTCGACTCGTTATTAGATATGAATTTATTGAACAAAGTGGAGCTAGATGTGATTCGGAACAACCAATATACATAACTGGACCTCCTGGTTCCCTGTGCGTGGAAAGAGGTAGAAGATACCACGGGCTGTGTTATGACTTCCGTGATCCAACCCCAGGATATAGATTAGTTGCAGTTATAGCACCCATTGCTTTATTTTCCCTTATATTGTACGATCTTTTCAGTGGTGTTGTACGACAAACAAATTATTAATTAATGTTTTGATATACATAATAGTGTATTATTAATTTTATCTCAGCATCTGATTCTACATTAAAGTTATATTACAGCCTATGTGTCTGTGTAAATTGTGGGATGAATATCTGATTATTTATTTAAATAATAATTTTAATTACTACAATTTGCATTATCCCAAAACAAGGAAAAATGCCATTATTGTTAACGGTGGAATGACGCATAATTCCTTATTATTTCATTATTATTCCGATGCTGGATTTCGTTTGACTAAAAATAACGTTCGCGTATATAACATGACTCATGAGTAAAGCTGTCCAACATTAAATACGTTTTTGATAACGTAGCAATTATCATTTATATGTTAGGACTTTCCCACAGTGATTTTTTTTAATTTCGTTTAATTTGCAGACAGGCCTGTTGTAATATTTAACAATTGTAATTGATTTTTTTTAGGTAAGTATACCGTTTTCTTAGTACGTAAAAGACATGGTAAAATCCCACATTCTTTACATGTAATAAAACTTATTTCATATAATAAGTAAATAAGTACGATATTAAAACTAAGCTGGCTATAATAAAGCGCTAAAATAATAAAACTCTAGTAATAATATTTCCTTCAGGTTGTTGACATTTTGGACCCCGAATGCGAATACTGTTTTAGGTATGTTACTCATCCAACAACGGCGACAAAGAACAAAATGACGAATAGTATATGGCCATATACCGTTCATTCACTCAATATAATACTCGTATTATTGAATGTCATGCCGTCATGTTAGCTCAAGGTGTTGTGTGAACAATGGTTTTGGGGACCTCGGGTTCCGTAATTTTAGTAATTTCACATTATAGCACAAACGATGTGCATTATTATTGAGTCAAAGGTTTAGGCCTTGACTATCGTATGCTATGTGTGTGTAATGTGTGTATGTAACCACGTGTTTAGATTTTGTACTAATTTGTAAACTTGTACTAATTTACAATGAAATGAATATTATTAAAAAAATGTGAAACCATAGATTTATTCGTTTTGTAGGTGAGTGGTCAAAAATTACTATTGATAAACTCTTTGTTTATATGCAAATTAGCGTATCATATGCAGTAAGAAATTATACAAATAGTTAATTTTTAAAATTACAGTTACAGTAAATTAATTATTACTAAGTGTGGAGTGTACGATTAACTTGCACGACGAATCGACATAATTAGGACTGATTGCAACTTTATTTTTTTTAATTTAATTATAACCAAAACTACTTGAAATGTCACACAAACTGTTCTAGAAAAACGAGTATTGCGGCATTACTTCACAACGTGACCAATTTACATGACGTTGTTGATTTTCAGTGCGTGAAATTCCGAATCGAATTCATTAACAATTTGATGCTACGCAATGTGATAGTGTCTACTGTCTACGCAATCAGTCGCCGACATCTACATCTATTCCCTGGAGCGTGACCGCGGACATGTTGTACGCACCTCTTGCGGCCAAGGACAAGACGAGTGTCACGGTCAGAAGACATTGCTCCATACTTATAGTTTCCACTCTCACTGGCGGCTGCGGCTATGCTTGAACCAGTTTCCCGTGTTTGCGTAATTGGACCGCTCTACCATTTGTATTACAGCTTATTCTTACTGCAACGTGTTCGACTTGATTTGTCTGGTTGATCTGCAACAATAGAACGGGATTTATTATTTGTTGGGTGTGAGAACTTAACCTTAAGTTTGTTTGGTTGTAGCTATCGAGTCGATAGTTTCGTGTTTGTTGTACATTTGGATTTCAAATAATAACTTAATATTTTTTTCAATCTAAAACTATTTACAAAAAAGCATATGTTTCAATTTTGATAGGCATACAAATACCAAGGCTGTATTTCCGCGCGTTCACGTAATAGAGACGAATAACAGGTTATGTTTTATGTAGACCCTACCTTACATAATTCATGTTAATCAATAATATATAATTAATTTAGATGTTTATCGTCGGTCGAGAGAACCAGCGTAACTCCACGTGATTTCTATGTAAGGCATATGTAGTTAGTATGTAAATTTGAGATCCTCGACCTCCACTACCCAGTATAGACTAAAAGGGGCCAATATCAACTGCTCATTTAATTAAAATGCAAATTTATAGGATATTTTTAAATCTGTTCCATAATTGATTGTTTTGTAACTGTGTCAACTTCATCTTCAACACGCCGTTTTCGTACATTTTTATCCTAGTTATAATTTTAAAGCAATAAATGTGCGGTAAGGGACACTTTCGAGGCGTCCAGTAGTCCTTAGGGATAGCGGCGCATCGGTGGCCGATCTCAGGTAGGAATCTAATATTATCTGGGGAAGTCACAGATGTCCATGGGCAGTAGCCACTTACGATCAGTGGACTGCATAGTATCTTCTACTCTTATATTATAAAAAAAAAAACAAACAGTACCTAAGCCGGGAGATAGTATAGTATTGAACCAAATAGAAATTCATTTGCAGTTATTGCAATGTTTTCATTTTAGTCGTCCCATAAATATAGCAGCAAGCGGTAATAAACAGCACTAATTTTGAGTTTCACATTGAATGACATTTTTCGTTCGTGTTTGTTCGCAATTTGGCTCAGCTGTGTTGTTCTCAAGGTCCTGGCTCGCTTGTTGCGGCTAGCGGCCTTTCGATCGGTAATCAGTGTAATCACTGTAATCACTCGTACACGTTCTCTCTACGTTCCGTACTAGGGGCGGACGTACAAATAATAAATCATGCACTAATTGCAATGCGAAGTGCAAGGTTTATTTAATTAATACGCTCTCGGCTAAAGGACACTAGCGTTTGAATTGTGAATTAATTCTCAAAGTCAAAGTCAAAAACATATTATTCATATTAAAACTTCGTTATATTCCTAGTTCTCTTTTAAGACCAACAATATAGTCCTATTCTACCTAAGTAAATAAGTTTATTTTCAGTAAAGTTGTACTGTTCAGTATGTAAACGCACAATCTAGTGTCATTCGTAAACTATGTGGTTAGAAATATTACATGCAGTTAATTATTATTTGTTTTAAACCATTTATAAATGATATAATAATTTTAACTTGTATTAAGTGAACATCCATTAACAATCTTTTTATGTTTGTAATACAATGGCTTCACTTTTCTTCTATTATACACTTGATACAAATGAAATAAAGAGGCAATGTTGATTATCTCAAACAGTTACCGACGTTATCTAATAATCTTTGACAGTTAGAAATGTTTATTATTTTTTATTATTTATCTTTATTATTGTCTACTTATCTAAATCTTAGAGCTTGCAATTAATGATCGAATCGACAATCGGTATATAACTAACTATATATCTGTTATTAATAATTAATCTGGCCAATATTTTTCTCGAAGGTCGAAATTTTACAAAATTTATTGTTAAGCTAATTATTGTTAAGCAAAAATTTGACAGATTGACTTATTAATAAAAGGCGATAATCAAAAAGTCGCTATTAAAATCAACACCGTGGTTTTCTCGCGGAACCATATTGAAATTAAGTGCGGATTACTTGACATTTGATAATACAAAAGTAATCAATATCAGACATTGTATGCAAATAAACTGATTTTATTATCCTTGTCTACATGACCTTACAGTACTGTAAAAATTCTACAGTTATATGTAAAGTAACCATTATCAAATTATTATCGCATTGAAAATGAACATATTAATTTGTGATTCATTTAAGTCAATTATAATAAAGTTTATGTATACAATTTAAAACGGCATAAGTTACCTTGATATCCATATGTTTGTTTCAAAACTTCTTTATTAATTTTATAGATTTATTACATTTATTATGCGTTATTGTGCGTAACAATAAACTTTGTACATATAGCTTAAAACAGATGCGAAAATACAACTCTATGTAGAGCAAATAATTTCATAATTACTTTGCGTTAAGTAATGTTTCATTGGGTCTTGTGTCTTTAACGGTGTCAAATGTTTTTTTTTAGGTTAATTAATACTTTCGTTTGAACGTGGTTTTTATTTATGTGCTTTGAATGCTTAATACAATAAATATGTTAATTTAGAGAATAGTCCTATCCTGCAATGACTGATAATAATAGTAATAAGTGTTACTCTTAAATTATATCGTGTCCATCGTCAAATCTGATCTTATATGTAATTTTCTTGATAATATTTCTATGTATGGACAATAATATATAGATACATCAGCAATCAGTCGAATTTTCTCACGAGCCAGACAAATGTTTTGATTATACGCGCGTACAACGCAATCAAAGATTGAACCTTCTATATTCGTAAAATATTATAGGCATAATATTTTAGAGAACATAACATTCGTTAGGCCTTTACATCAAGGTGAACATAATTATTACCTTATATCTGAGCAATGACTGTGCGTGTTGAAATCATTGCGTCAAGGTCTAACAAAACAGGACTAGGAATCTTCGCACGGTTCACCATTTCTGATTCGATCTGACTAACCATGAAAATTGTTGTCAATATTCGCTGTTTATTATTATTTGTTTCAAACAATTTATAAACGAACATTGGGTTCACTATACATTTTTGATACACAACTATATTCAGGTTGGAATTTTTGTTTATGTCGCAATTTCACCAAAAATAAAGACATGAAAAGGAAATATGTTTTAGAACGAACTCCAAGAACCAAGCACATAACAAATTATTTATTTAGTACCTACTTGGTCATAATATTAGTAGAATAGATTGAGTGTGACTGTGAAGTGCTTGTAGAGCAAATCTCGGAGCACTGGCTTTTGTGTTCAATAACTTATCTAGAATACACACTGAGAGTCAACCAACAATACTCGTAGCCTGCGAAACTGTTGCGACAGATAGTCAAATTGGCAAAGTTGATCGTGCAAGAATTGCAATAGGCCGATGGCGTAAGCATTGAAATTTTAATTTATGATAAAAAAAATGTGTACGTGAAATACATTTCGATATTATTTGATAAATTTGCGTTTTAACCAATCGCATGTTTAATAGATATAGTAGTAATATTTCGTTAATTATTAAATTGGGCCGTGCTTTTATCCAATGCAATTTGTACGTAATTTAGATGAATTGGTAGGACATATGATAGAGTTATTTGGACCTCAAAGGACTAAATAAATATATTATTTACTTGAATATCCCGTATACCACGCCTACAAAGCATCAGTAGGAACCGGCAGCAATTATGAAGAGCTCAGCCATTGCATTGAAACATTATCTTTACGTAAACATGCATGCTTTTATGTTACTATCCCAAACCATACGTTATGGATAATCTCTAACGCAAATGTTAGGCTTTTACTTACATTTGCAACACATATACAATGTATGAAAGAGACTCGAGTTGCGTCAAGTAAAACGGTTATCAAGATGGAACCTAAGTGGTCCTTACAATGTAAATCTTTAAAATGTTAGTAACAGAATTTATATGATACTTTACGATTCGCTTTCTTGAAGTGTATATGTGATTTATCATTCCTTAGTCTTCGTACTCACGTTTTTTGTAAACAATATTATTCATGTACGCTTCACAATGTAATGCATTCCGTAGATAAGTCAGATACATTACTATTCGTAACTTCTGCATCTAAAGATATCCCTCGTACTCACCTAAGTTCTTGGGTGTTAAACTAATTAATATTAATGGCATTGCGCTATAAAATTAATATTTCAATATAATCAATGTCGTGTACCTATTTCAAAATCTATTTTTATATTTATTTCTCTTTTCGTGTCCCTAAAGGAACTTATTATTTAATTCGAACTTCAATTGGTTTCAGTGCCTCTATTTTTGTCTTCAGTGTAGTTTGTTACTTATTATTTGTCATGAAATGTTTGTTATCTTTGACTTTAGTAAATATCCTCTGCTTTGGTTTTTGTTTATACACACATCTTGCCATGCTCGTGTCACAATCTGCTAAAACGATTAATAACTCGAGCTGGCCGAAAGCCGGTTTAACGATTTGCATATCGTGTGCCATCCACACCTTATTGGAATAATAATAAAAATAAAAAGTAAAGAGAGAATTCCAAAGGACATTGTATTCCGTATAATTTATTACCGAACATTATCTATCTATACAAATGATATCATCGTAGATTGAGCACCTCTCGGTTAGATGATCCCAGTAACAAATCTAAACAATAGGGGATTAGCTACCCACATCCATAAGTGATTCTATTGTAGTAATCCGATATGCTATTGCTGGGTTTAATTTATCGCCAACACATTTCTGACCACTGGACATGACTGCTCCCAGAAGGAGGAGGGTTTATCCGATAGTCCAACGTTTGCCTAACCGGTTAGTAAACTTCATACATCTTCGAGTAAAATTCCTAAACATCCTGAAAATAATAATAGGACGTGCTTGACATTACAACATGAAACTGGAGGATAACCATAGGACGAAAATTGTTTGTAATTGGGCTCTCACATTTGTTTATAATTTCATATTTTATAGAAGCAGATAGATGACTAAATTTTTTAACATATTAATTTAACATATTAATTTCAGTATCTCAGTGATTCCCATGAACGCAACCTTCGTTCTTCCAATTCTCTCGTACTATCGATTCCCCTTCATCATTCCTGCTTTATGTCCAAGTCATTCGCAATTCACGCCACTCGACTCTGGAATTCTCTCCCCGATGAATTACGTAAAACTTGCAGTAGACAGAGGTTCAAAACGAGCGTTAAGTATTATTTTCTAAAAAAATATAATATTTCACACTAATTTCTATACAGTACACTTTGTTCTTTATATGTCTTTTAGTATAAATATAATCCATTTGTATTTCTTTTTTAGTACATGTTTATTCTTGAACATATAAATACCGTCCTATTTATTTTCTGCTTTACCCAAAGGTTGACTGGTAAAGAATGCTTCTAGCATTAAGTCCGCCTTTTGTACCGATTTTTAAGGTATAATAAAGTATAAATAAATAAATAAATAAATAAAACATATTGCTTCTCCGCTTTTTTAAGTATGTTAAGAATTTGAAACCTAAGAAAGCTAAGAAGAATAGAAGCTAAGAAAATTCTCGTTAAGAAAATCTTATACTTTAAAACATTTTAATTAAAGAAGCCGCTCAGGGATCGAACCGCAAGAGTACTTGTAAAATATTAACAATAATCACAATGTTTTTATTATCTTGACCTTATAATAATTACAAAGGAACCCTAAAATATTTTGCAACAGCACGGCCGACTTGTGTTTCGTTACAATATTCGTTTCGTTGCCGTAAACTATCTCTTATATTTTTGTGTTATATTTATTACGTAAAGCGCTATGACCTGGATGTGCTCACGTACCTATATATTTTTTGGGACAAGATAACTGTTGCGTACCTTTAATGTTTTTAACAAATGGACGCAAGCTTTTCAGATAAAGATTTGGGTTTGTTGCATAAGTTCGCCTCTTTCTTTGGATTTTAAAGCATACCATCAAGCATACAACATACCATCCAATTTGGAAGGTAAAACGTTACATTTTTTTCTTAATTTGTTTTAAAGTAAGTTAAATTTATCAAATCATTGTTAAAAATCTTTAATTACACTGTATCTAAACCAATAAAGGTAACGCGCATTAAATTTAAGGTATACGGTAGAGCGTAGTATAATCTGAACGTGTATGATTTTTTCAAATCAAGGGCGTATTGGAATTATGAGCATCAGAAAAGTCGATATCTCTAAGAGTCCTCCATGTTCTCGCAGGCGTGTGAAGACTACGTATCCGCACTTGACCAGCGAAGTGGAATATTGGCCCTACCCTTTTCATTTTGTAGAGACACGTGCCGATCAAGTGGACAATAGGTTGATGTGATGCTATTTTATCGTGTAATAAATGAAGAAGATGGCGTTAGGAAGTTTAAAATCAATGTAACGATGTTACACATAGTAAGATACGTTCGATATTTTGTATTTGATTTTATGTTTAATATACTCATACATATACATTTTTGAAAGAAAATATATGCAATATGTTGCGAGTTTATTCCGTGCTTACGGTTATGACATATCGTATCCTAAGGGTGATCACGCTTGTATATAAAATAAACTGCGATGGCGGTTCAAGATTTCGCTTCATCTCTACCTATCTCAAAGTAGCTATACATCGATATATTTTCATAATATAGAAGTACCAACCAAGCATGCAGTCCACTTGATGATATGTGAGTTATGTGACCACTACCGCCCTATAATCGGGATATGGGATTGGACTCCGTGATTGAGGCAGAAATAGTTCGATAATAATACTCTGTGTGCAGTTTTATACTAAAACCACGTAGGAAATGCAAATTTAAAAACCTCTAGTGTAAATCTTATAAAATTAAGCGTTACATTGTATGAGTATATTCTATGAGTCTAGAGTAGTTCTATGGGTAATATTCTATGAGTAATAAAGAGAGGAAGCTCATAAAAATACCACTGCTGTTTATATTCCGCCACTTATCACAATCTCATATTATTTTTTCACGATAAATGACGTATTACAATGACTCAACTTCTGTGAAGTTAACTATTGTGGATGAATGTACCACATAATGTAAGTAAATAGGTAGCGTATGTTTCTACTAAGAATTGATTAAAGTAGTTATATTAGACAAGTCAAGCTACTTAAATAAATTGATTATACTAATATAAGACTAAAAATTTGATATGCCGTAAAATTATCAAAATTTTATAATATCATTTAAAAAAGATTGCTTTTAATAAAATACATTTTTATGGTTATAAATTAAACTAATTACTATTCGTTATAAAATACCCGTGTTTGTTTTAAAGTTTTCGTAACTCGCAAAATGTATATTTACCTGTATTAAAAATTCCCAATAATACGCTGCTCGAGAGCTTTGCGATTTTACATGTGCAATAACCTTGTCACAGATCGATCACCAATACATTTTCTGTCAACAACATATACACCGGTTTCGTGTTTATTATCGTACAGTTTCGAAACAAATTCGCCGGATTAACCGAGCGCGCGTTTTCAAGCGCAGCTCCGTTGACACTGGCTGGCAGCTGTGAGTTGCCACTCGGCTGTGCAGTCTCGCAAGGACTTGTGTCATACCACGTAACATGTGCTGTACTTGACCGCTCGCTCCAAATACACTTCCAAACGATGTGGACCTTGCTAGAATTAGACGGTACACATCGTTTGTGTACGGAAGTAATTACCACGTACTAATACTACTTACGTGTTCGCGACTTAATTTTATTTACCTTACACTGTTGTCGCTACATTCCACATATGACGGGTTTACGTCTAAATACGAGCGTGGTGGGATTGCAAAATTGAAACCGGTCTACAAACTCGACCTTAGCGTTTGTCTCGCTCGACCAGAAAGTAGGTTTATTTTCGTAATAGTTGTAGGCACTTATTAAAGTAGTTTAATCTACGATAATATCTTGCAGCTTGTATGTTTCGTGATCAACTGGAATACATTATATTTTAATTTTTTGTTATATGATCTTATATCTGGGAAATTCCTGTTTATTTATATTCTTCCGTGTAATTTTACAAAAAAGGTCACATTTAATAACACAGTTCGTGAATAAAAGGGCTTTCCCGACACTTGGGAAAATTTTCTGAAATAGATTTGGGTTTTTCCTCAGGAAAAACCAGGTAAAGTAATAGACAAGCACGTTATTTAATTTGTGACTTATCAAACAATTGTCTTATATGTGGAATAGGTATTTATAGCTGTAAAATTTAATTTTAGATATAATATATAGAGATATAGATATGGTATAGATCTTAAAGTATTGAGAAATATAACAAAATATATTTAATGACGATATTTTGCTATTTGTCTAACAAGTCTTAAAGGTGGTAAAACCCTTTTTGGTTCGACTCCGGCGGCACCACCGCCACACCTATTTCTGCCTAATAACAGCAGTGTTAAGCGATGCTGTGTTCCGTTTTGAAGGGTGTGGTAAGGGAGACATACTTATCCGAGGCGTTCCAGCTTAGTCCTCAGGGGTAGCGGCGCATCTGTGGCCGACCTCAGGTAGGAATATCTAATCCTATCTGGGGTTGATTACAGATGTCCATGGGCGGCAGTAGCCACTTACCATCAGGTGGACTGCATGCTCGTCTGCTACTCCTATATAATAATAAAAAAAAAAGCGCACGATATAACATCGATATAACACGCTTTTAAGAATACGATTAAATAACTGATTTTATATAAGCTTATTTAAATTGTAATTTCAAAGAAACACCAATGAATATTTAACTCAAGATGTTCTAAATGAATATACTACATAAAAATCATACTATCGGTTGAAACAAAGTTTTAGCCACGAAGCAAAAAGACTATTAATTACTGGTTCTGGTTTTTCTCAAATGTTTATTATTATTAATTTTCTTACTAGCTGATAATAACTTATAAATTGTTTTATAAAAATCTAACATTTTTCAATGCCTTTATGTCGTGGGAGGCCTAAACAGACAATTGTCCCTAATCGACTATGTGAAGGCTCACTGCGATCCAACCATTTTGGGACATTCTTATCGTAGCTGATTCACTTCTCATCTTCTTTTACCATTTTGATCGGAACCGTATCATTTTCGTTTTAACTAAATTAACAGTTAAACTTAATTCAAATGCGGGTGTTGCATTTGAATTAAGTTTAACTGTTAATTTAGTTTTATTTTATACTTTTTTTAATTGTTCAATTCTTTTCTTTTTTAATTAACATGTTTTTATTAGCTTGGGTTGTATCTATCTATCTATGTATGTATGGATGTAACGAAATCTTTGAATCCGATTACTATCCCCTTAGAACGTTCAGTTTAATTCAAAATTTTGAGGAATTATCAAGAACCGATGACAATACACGATTTTATTAATTTTGTTCCATTGTCCTTATCAGAATCATCAGGATTAACGATTTTCGAGGTGGTATTCGAGCGCCTTAGAGAAAGTTCATCGCAAAGTTACTAGATTGTAACAATTAATACTTTTAAGTTTCAATAACTGTTATTTAATCACTTACTTTACTTTACTGCGATAATAGTATTTACGTTATGAAGTAAATAATATGTATTATGGTTTCTCTTTATAAGTATCTATTTTAAAATCATAAAAAATAAAATATTTAATTTGCAACTTGTCCTTCTCTCAATTACTCGTATAGCCTGATTCTGTTCACCTGTTTTGCCATTGACTAGTTCTATCATAGATATTACTTAAAAAAAACCGTAGATCATTTCCCTTTTATTACCTGTTATAAAACGAACCGCCGGGTAATTGAGTTCAAAAACACATATTTCCTTAACTAAAGCCGGTGCGTTCTCATAAAAAAATAATTCGTCCTTACTCGAGTATTTTTTACTTTACAGAAAATGGTTTCACTTGTAAAGTGTCATCTTTATATGCGATCATAATATCATTCGTCACATCTAATGATGTCATCCGGCCAATAACTACGGCCGGTATTGGCCGTGACAATCAACCACTTGGCTCCCGACCTACGGGATCAGAGATATTTCAATAACGTTAAATCATCTACATTACTGTTCATATACACTATTTGTTACTTATAAGGTGTATGACAATGTAGGTACTCTAATTTAATTTTGTACAAAATTTATATAATGTAATAAAAATAACTTTTATATGAAACTCATGTTTGGCAAGGAAAAATGGTGAGTACTAATAGAGATAAATCTAAAACGTTTTGCAAGTGGTATTAGTGGTAGCGTCCGGATCTGACATCAAGAATATAGTAATATTATATTGTTGTGTGTTTATCGAAGCAATATAAGTATTCTATAACTCAATTAATAATTTTGTTACAAGACATAGTAGATAACAAAGTTAAATAATAATATGCTTGTATAAAACATTATATGTATAAGCATTTTATTAAGTATTTTCTTCTAAACAAATTTATTGTAATATATTTCTGTATTATGTATTACTTTCATAATAGCGGAATTAATTCTGGTTGTGTTCTGGTCTGATGATATAATATTATGAGTAATTTCAATTGTCTGTAATAGGCATTCCAACTTTATCGTGACTGACAGTATCACAGAATTATAACCTACTCGTATCTCATTAGGGTTTTACCGTGTTCTTATTTTATGCAAACGAGTCACTCTTAATATCAGATAGACTCTGTTATATTTCCAAATTTCCATTTTAATATAATTTTAAGAAATAAACGGTATATTCAATCGTGAATTACAATAAATTTAATTGGTATTTAATAGTCACAATATTTATAAGTCATATTAGAATTAAATACTTTAATCTCGTACCTACTCCGGTGTATAATTGCTCGACTAATTGAATTTAATTTTGATATAATGAAATTTACCTTGCTGTAAGTGGATATACGATACTACTATTCTGTAGTATTTAATACGTCCATGACATTTATTGTATTTTATACCACTTCTTATAAACACAAACAATCACTATTGGTTGTTATTACTCTGCAATACATTTAACTGATTAGAAGTGCTCTACAAATCAGTGTTAATTAATAGCTATAAGTGCACTTTAAATAGAAGTGTTACACCTATTGTTTAATAGTTAAAAGAGATATAATGCTGTTATTTTGCGTACAATCTTAAACATACATAATAATTATTGAAGTTACCAACATAAAATGTTAGCAACAATTATCAAGTTATCTGCATATTCAATTTAGATAACTGATTCGCAAGTTTAAATGTTATTCTATTGCACTTGAAGGGGTTTAGTGTTTTGTTTGCCTATAGTCCCTTTTAAGCTAGTAAAGTAAGGAACCCAGCTAAGTCGGCGTCGTTCATCCATAAAATTCGGCTACGTATAAGTTGAACACGAACTAAGGATCCCAAATTGAATGAATGAAAGATAAATATATTTTGGTAAATACAGCAAAAGTTTATGTGGTAGTAAGTTATTATCATTTCATTTAATTTGTAAATTATTACTTTAATATTATGATATTAACATCACGCATTTTGGAAAATACATGATGGTGGAAGGATATGTATCAAACAATTTAAAGATTATTTTTCCCTTTATTACTCGTAATTATCCTTCTTTATATTGTTTGTATTTAATTATATTTATTTTAATATATCGTTTATTACTAATACTCTTGACTCATACTCTGTAACATGAATAGGTACTTAACTATTGGAAGCACAATTATAATGCATGACTAACGACGTTATTGTCATAAATGTGTGCGATGAATTTTTGTTGCACTTAACAACCGGTCTCCATTTTCATTCTAAGATAAGCTTGACTGTATGGTAAGTAATGAGCTGGCTTAAGGAAACTGGTGGTATCTCCATAGAATCTATGCTTAAAAGAAAAAAAATAAAATGAATAAAAACGCGCGAGTATTTTAATGACAAAAATATATAAAAAATACTCAATGCACTTTGTTACCTACGTAATGTCTATGGAAATTTGTAACAAATGCTAGATACAACTAATTGTATAATTCTACTTGAGCTGGGGCGCTTATAACAGATGCATTGCTAAACCTGGAACTAGAACATAGCAGCGCTTAACACTGCTGTTATTCGGCAGAAATTAAATACTTATACCTACTCTACGATAACAATAAAATGCATTTATGAGTGTACACGGTAATCTTTATTGCATCAAGTGCTTGTAACTAACTGTTCTAACACTTTGATAGTGTAAAATAGAGATTTCATTTTATATAATCTTCTGTTGACACACTTACGTAAATGGGTGCAATGGAATGGTCTGCTTCCTTATTTTTTTAATTGGTTAAGAGTAACTGTATTTATTTTATTTATTTATTATAGGAACGGTAACTCGGATATGTTATGCGTTGAGCAATGTTTAGTTTTGAAATGATTTATTGTATAGGCAACATAAAACAGGCGGTTGTCCCATTAATATTAAATACAGCATCTCTTAAATAAATCAATCCATTTGTATTACGTAACCGTGAAAGTGTTCACTTTGTCATTCATCACATATGTTGTACATTGACAGGAGAGGCAGCGTCGTGAATGCCGAACAGTGTCAAAGGATGGCGCACTCCTATTTGGCCAACGTTGTCAGTGATAGTACATGTTGAATCAGAAGTTCAACTTGTAAACATATTAAGAATCGGGTGTAGGTAATCTTGTCTCCCTCTCTCTCTCTCTCTCTCTCTCTACAGTACATTGCCTTGTCGAGGTTAACAGAACATTTAATCAGTAGATACAATTTAAAATTATGTGTTCTGTAAAAAAAGTATAGTACTAATAAAAGATAAGGAGGATACAAACAAAAAGCCTGGCTGTTTAAAAAGTAGCCTTTGAACTCCCGCAATTTTAACTAGTCGGACGACACCTCATATGTTAAAATCTGTCAAGACGTTTGGACTGCAGGACGTGCCAAAATCTGAGACATACAAACAAACAATCATAAGTACGTAGGCTGGAAAACATTGTCTTCTGCAGTCGATAAAAAGATAAAGAGATTGAAACAATATTCTAAGCCTAAACATTGATTTCACTTGTTCTTCTCTTTCTACCAGAAGGTAGATTAATGCTCGATGCACCCTTTTGTACGTACTTGGACTACTGATTTGTTGAATGGACCGCGTCTCCGGTCATCGTGCAACTAATTATTGCTGCACACACATCTGTAATGAATGACAAGTCGCTAGACTCTTCCGTTACCTCATTCGCATGATTGTTTCCGCGGTTACCCAATGCTTGGGCAAGCATAACGTGAGATATTTTCATAATTGCGCTACGTTACATACAATTTGAAATATTTTGTAAAAAAATATTAATTATACGTTAGCTTGTTAGTGTCGCAGCCTGTTACTGTTTGACCCAGTTTTGATTGCGAATATGCTTTTAAAGTGCACGTGGTTCTGTCCTAGTTTGACCCGGACAAAACTGAAACGTATAGTAGTTAGCTGTAATACTATGTTATGTTAGTGCTAATGCAGTCCACCTGGTCAAGCTTTCACTGTCGACCATGAACTTCTTTGACCACTTCACTTCAGATCTACAAGATCATTAGATATTCCTGTTAGATAAAATATACATAATGGCTTTGAAATGTATTGGAGTATAATAGTCTTCATTTCTTAATTTATTGACTACAAAGGTGGTAGACCCCTTCGTGTATCGACTCCGGCAAAACCACCGCCACTCCTATTTCTGACTGTTAACAGCAGTGTTAAGGGATGAGGACTTTTCCGAGGCGTTCCAGCTTAGTCCTCAAAAGTAGCGGCGCACCTGAGGCCGACCTCAGGTAGGAATACTATCTAGGGTTGATACCAGATGTCCATGGGCAGCAGTAGCCACTTATCATCAGGTGGACTGCATGCTCGTCTGCTACTCCAATATTATAAAAAAGTACTAAATAAATTAAACAGTACAAAATTAATTGGTATTTATATAAATACATAGTACGCTATAAGATACAAAGTTTGTTAATACAGTAGTAAATGTTTTACGATATTAAACTGGCTATGTATATTTCCATTAAAGAATAAAATATGCGGCAGTGAACACGTTTGTAAAATAAAACAATAAAAAATTGACATTTACAGTAGGATTTTTTAACTTCCTGCATTAAAAATATGTCTCAAAGTTTAAGTTTATAACGGGAACGGATCTTATGAGCCGATGTCCTTGAGCATTATACAAAAAAATATCAAAATAACACCGTATTTGATGACTATTTTGAAGACTAGCACATTTTGACTACATGTTTAATACAAATATTCGAGAAATGTTTACATAAAATTTAATAACCAATATAATGTACATTAGTACAGTGGACAAATAAATAAAACAGATATACCTTAAAAGGATAATTAAATTGCAGTCGTAAAAGTAATCTCATTGCGAATGTTGGTAATTGCGCAATTAATATTGTACCTAGGGATGCAAGTATTCGACAATATCGTTATTTTTATCGATACTGAATCGATTGTCGATTTCGATATCGAAAATTCAATATTTAATTTTTTATTGTGACATGACTAGGCCGATGAAAAAAGGTCCTTCAACTTGAATATTTTTTTAATTGTCGATATATCTCGATATAAATATCGATAATTATATAGAAAATTTCATCAACTCGCATCTCTAACCGCAGGTACTCAGTTTTTTAAAAGAAACAAAAATGAGAATACTCAATCATTGATTAAATAGGATAGTAAAGTTATTTTTAACAACCTATTAATTTAGTACAAGTATTATATTTTCTGTTGGACTTGTGAAAATATTTATGTAAGCAATAAGCAACTACCTAATTCCTCTCTTACTAAACCTCTATACATTAAATATGATAGTTATTCTTTTAAATTTCTTTTACTAAATAATATCTTCGTAATATCGAGTAAGTTCTAAACTGGCAAATCTTTTATAACGTAATATACCTACTTATAGTCGGTCTCATATAATTATTATATAGACTGTTGTAATTTTTGGACCAAAATAACATTTTGCAATACTATATTAGTTGATTAAAAAAAATCGTTTTATACAAACCAATGATTTCGTTTTTGTGACGCCATCTAACTTAATCCTATAGAAGCTGGAATACAATATTACGTAAAATCAGCTGTACAATGTTTACCATTGTAAGCATAAATTTATTTTATATCACGGCGTGCGTAAATGGACGTTTTACGCACGCTTCGCGTGCGCAAAACCCCCATTTCCGACCCCGTAATATAAAATTTTATACAACACGCGGACGAAAAATGTTTTTCTGACTCGTGTGATTGCAGTCCTCGCCTGCGGCTCGGCCTGCAAACTCACACTTGTCAGAAAAAAATTTTTCGTCCTCGTATTGTAATGTACTATTTGCTAACGTATATTGTATCAGCGGGAAATATTACATAACCTTGTACATGTTATCATTGAATTATATACCTACCTATAATTTACGATGATCTTACCAACATATTTTGTAATACATCATTCTTATAATTTATCTTTCCATTCGTCCGTTGTATAATCTTGCCTGCCCTATAAAATAGGTCTAATATCATATACACCTTTGGATATGAAAGTAAATGAACTATAATAAAAATATTAATAAACAAATCATTTTCATTGTTACAGTTAACAGACATAGTAAACGCAATGTCCTTGCGGGGAGAGCTTCCTCTGGAACTCGCCCTACGAGGGAGGAGCGCGTCAATCGCCACCACGCTGCTCCAGCACTGTGCGGACGCGGACGCCAGGGGTCCTCGGGGAAGGACCCTGTTGCACAGAGCAGTCGACTCCAGAGACGCATTTTCAGCCAAATTCCTGGTTGAAAACGGAGCGGACCCTAGTCTTACAACGAAGTAAGTGTAGAGATTTACAGTCATTGAAATAAATGTTTGGGTATGCTTATGTGAAAACTTTAATGTTATTCTGAAAACACATAGTAAGTTTATCGCTTAAATTGATATTAAATTCAATACTTTTATAAATATTATTAAACACTTTTTAGGGAAGAAGGAGACACCGTTCTTCATCTTATAGCAGCACTTACAGCAAGTTCTTGTGATCCAGAAACGATGGACCAGATGGTAGAAATTGCGGAAATTGTTGTTCAAAAGAGTGCAGATATCAACCGTCAAAATAGAAAAGGATTGTGAGTGAATTTATCAAAATTGAGATACGCTGAACATCTTATTTAATGCATTACTAATTCCATGTTTATTTTTTGTCAGCACACCTCTCCATCAAGCAGTTATAGCTAGAAACCAAAGGATATTCGATCTCTTGCTCAAGCAGCCCACTTTAGACACCAACTTACGAACAATATCAGACGAACACCCGCCTCTGTATTATGCCCTCGTTGATGATAGACGGGCGTCAATATCTTCCAGTGAAACGTTAGTAATGAACGGGTCCAATCCTTTTGACACACCAGTCACGAACAAGAACGCATTTACTGAAGACCCAGTTGAAGGTAAAACAGAAAATATCGTGGAAAGAGGTTTTGCAGCCAAGCTTCTAGAAAAAGGTTGTCAACCGAATCCTCTTTATTCGGGAACTGGAGACAGTCTTTTACATATTTTGGCACAAGGGTGGTTTGAGGTACACTTTTTATTTTTATTTTATTTTTGGAACGTTTTCTTAACTTAGTCAAATAGTCAATTATTATTTTTATTATAAGATTTACTATAAATCTTCTAATCAATGTAGCGAGTATGTAAGCAATTGAATAACGATATAATTATATTTCATAATATGACTCCATACTACTTAACAAAATATAAAACTTGAAGGTTCGCTATTCAATGTCGAATGTCGACCCGCCTACCTACTTGGCACCAATTCAAGTGACCCTGTGCTCTCTAAATCTAGCGATGCTTTTCTGTTTGATACCTAAACATAATATATTACATACATACGATGTCATCAGGACTCAGCAGTATTCCTCGCGTCCCACTTGAACGGCGACCTGAATCACAGCAACGAGGCCGGAGTAACAGCGCTACACGCCGCCTGCGCCAATGGCTTGACGCGACTCACCGCTGCGCTGTTAGAGCACGGAGCAAGACCGAACATGCAAACGTCATATGGGGAGCAGGAAGATACCGTGTATAGGTAAGAGGTAGCTTAAAGTACCTGGAGTAACTTACTCCATTCAAGCAGCGACTTAAACCACAGCAATGAAGCTGGGGTAAAAGCGCTACACGCCGCCTGTGCTAATGGCTTAACGCGGCTCACCGCTGCGCTGTTAGAGCACGGCGCGAGACCGAACATGTAAACGTCATATGGGGAGCAGGAAGATACCGTGTATAGGTAAGAGGTAGGTTAAAGTACCTGGAGTAACTGAAGGCAACTCACACCGCTGAAGTAGGGTGTAGCTTGTTTAAGAAAATAGTATTCTTGAAAATGTTCACTATTCACGCACTGTTACAATAGTAGCAAATGGCAACCCTTCCAAATTCATTTAGACATAGCCGCCCCTGGACATTTGTAACCAAATCCAAATAGATTAAAATACCTTGTGAACTATCTCAGTAACTATAAACTAGATACTGAATAAAGACCATGAATTCAGAAGAACTAACCCACAAAATGGTCAAATGGGTGTGACATTAGGGCTGCCATTGTCGGCCTACTAAGAATACTACCATATGTGTACAAAAAATAAGCATAATCAAACCTTACACAAAGTGTGTTAAATGGCCCTGTAAATTGGTCATGTACCCCTTAAATAAATATTTACTTTCATTTAAATTTATTTTCAGACGCCTTGCCATTCTTCATACATAGTGATAATACAAATGATACATATTTGGGGAGTCTGTTAGTGCGCACATATTAAATATTACCTCATCCAACTAAACATTCGTGACTAAAGGGTATATGTTAATTATGCACAAAGAGTTCATAAATATTCGATAAAATGTCTCTTATGTGCTCATGGAATCTTATTAAAATTTTATTATTCGAATTAAATCTGAGTGTCCATAATTATTTCTACTGTTTTAAAATATATTTCAGTAGTCATTTGAATTTTGAGAATATTTTTGTATGCCGCTCCTGATGATAACAACAAATAAATAAATTGAACATTATGTTAAGTTTAGGGTGAATATAACTAATATTCGCCCTAAACTTAATGACTGTTGCGCAATGTAGGTACAGTTAAGTCTACATTTATAAGGTTTCCCTTTCACCCTATACGTATCTCGCAGCGAAAGAAGACATACAATTTACCATTAACCCAGTAGGAAACATCTTGTGGTTTGAGGTGAAAGATCACATTCTCATAGGAATTAATTACAATTCACGCTGTGTCTTACGCCGTAATTAATATTTACCCTATCAGATTTTTGTCTTAGATCGAAATTTGCTAATTTCTCAAAGTAGGCTCAAATTTTTCGATTTTGTTTTCCATCTTGTGGCTTTTTTGGCCGCTGCGTATAGTTTCGCACTTCACACACCTCTGAGAACATTTTTTTTAAACTCTCGGGCGGGTATGATCTTCACGATGCTTCGTTTATATTTTTAAAGCGAATGATAATTTGTAATACCCAAATAAAGTCGCAAAATGAAAGTGTTATTTTTTGTGTAATTAATGCAATATTGTCCCATTATTTTAAGAAAGATGAATAATTTTATTCGAATTATTTATTTACTAGTATCTAATATTACGTGTTTTAAGTACAATAAATAAACACGCTTGTTTATGTACACAGGCAAACCCCGCTCCACCTGGCCGTGCTGAACAACCACGAGGGTGCCGTGCTGGCCATCATAGAACATAAGAAGCTGACGGAGAAGGGAGATCTGCCGGCCGCCGACCGCACCAATGTCAGCTTGGTGCCTAACTTGAACCTCAAGAACTCTGAGGGGGACACACCTGTCAGTCTTGCGCTTACGGAAGGTATGTACTGTGTATAAATCCGTATCAATAATATCTCTACATTTGATCTAGTCTACAATTTCAGGTCTCTGGAATTAATCGTAGGGATCTTGGAAGGGATAGGTCAGGTTAAGTTAGTGTAGTTGCGTATATGCATTCGAACGTGTGGAGGTTACCTTTAGTATAGATGTACCGCCTTAGTTTTTCTGCATATCCCTAATGGTACAGGATCCCTAGTATAGTTTTCATCATTTATTACTAACAAGCTGATTTTTCGTGAGTAGCTTCGTTTCGACAAGACGCCCAACATTTTTCCTTACAGCAATGTTGGTAAATGGTAGCTTGATGGGGCAGCAAGGATAAAATATGTTGACCGGACGAATTCTAAAAATTTATTACTAACCAAATTTTTCTTTGTTAATTATCAAGATAATTATTTAAATAACGTGAAAAAATATTTGTCCTACAAAATATAAGGTTTTTATTAAGGCGTCCCCCCTCTCCAACATGTATCATAAACAAGGTCATGAAAAATAATTACTAACCAGCTGATTTTTTTTTTATTGGCTGTCTACCATTTACATAGTCTACCATGCACATTGTCCTACAAATTGCATGGTATGTCATCTCGGACCTACGCTGAAAAGATGTTAATTCCGCAGGATTCTTTTTTTTATTAGTAACTGTAGGACAAAGGTATCACGTGATAGGATAATATAATTTTTATCTAAATAAAACAATGTCCTACAAAAAAAAGGGTAACTTTTATTAATCCTACAAGATTTGTAATTTAACTATAATATAATATAAATAAACTATAAAACTGGCGGACTGGAATAACGTACTTCGCAATTTGTAGGACAATGTGGGTAGTAAGCTGTGTAAATGTTAGACAGCTAATAAAAAAAAAATCAGCTGGTTAGTAATTATTTTTCATGACCTTGTTTATGATACATGTTGGAGAGGGGGGACGCCTTAAAAAAAACCTTATATTTTGTAGGACAAATAATTTTTCACGTTATTTAGATAATTGTCTCGATAATTAATAAAAAAAAATTCGGTTAGTAATATGTTTTTTTGATTCGTCAAATCAACATATTTCATCCCTATTATTTTAGTTATAAACCACAATCGAGAACTTTCGTACGAGAATTTGTTGGGCGTCTCATTGAAACGAAGCTATTCTGGAACACTCAGCTTGATACTAATTATTTTTACATTAAGTATTAGTACTACAACTTTTAAGTGTAGGTCCGAGATGACATACCATGTAATTTGTAGGACAATGTGCATGGTAGACTATGTAAATGGTAGACAGCCAATAAAAAAAAAAATCAGCTGGTTAGTAATTATTTTTCATGGCCTTGTTTATGATACATGTTGGAGAGGGGGGACGCCTTAATAAAAACCTTATATTTTGTAGGACAAATATTTTTTCACGTTATTTAAATAATTATCTTGATAATTAACAAAGAAAAATTTGGTTAGTAATAAATTTTTAGAATTCGTCCGGTCAACATATTTTATCCTTGCTGCCCCATCAAGCTACCATTTACCAACATTGCTGTAAGGAAAAATGTTGGGCGTCTTGTCGAAACGAAGCTACTCACGAAAAATCAGCTTGTTATTAATAAATGATGAAAACTATACTAGGGATCCTGTACTATAACTAAAGTTGGCTGGTAGAAAATGTCATTTAGCATCAAGGATGTTAATAAATAAATTACGATGAGTTATTTTGCAAAGGTGTATGTTAGGACAGATGAAGGTAAACGTGCACTTTGAGTTCAGCACAATAAAAAATACTAATGTCTACTATATTTTATATATAGTTATATTGATACACATTTTAAATATCTCAGGTCACAAGAACCTAGTGGCGCCGCTGATAGAGGGCGGTGCGGACCCGAACATCCGCAACGGGAAGGGCTTCACGCTGCTGCACCAGTCCATAGTCGACGAGGATTCCAGGACCGCCATATATCTGCTCGACCATGGCGCTGATATGAATGCACTGTGAGTTACGTTTTGTATAACCTAATAGTTGAATTTTGACGGGATGTGAAGGGTAGTAAAGGGCATAATATAGGCTATATTTAAACAGTTTTTAATCAGATTGTAGAGAATTTCTCTATGGCCTTGGTTATTTTTTTAAAAACAAAGAAATCACATTTGAACACAAATCGATTTCTACTACTAAATTAAGTATATCTATTCCATTTTTATTTCCTTTTTCAATTATTTTAGAAGACAATATAAATATTTATAATTACTTTACAATACGGTAGATTCGTGTATGGTGAATGTGCGTGTGTTTGTACAAGTATTCGCAGATGTGCATGCGTGTGCACATCTTGCGTGTCGTATATGTCTCTGGCGACTTGTCCTGTAAATATGTAATATACATATTTTTGAATCACGCTATCCAAGTTTTCACAACATCTTGTACATATACAAGCTCCGAAATGAGACTATCAAATCACGGCTGCTCCCCGGGCATCATCGTCTAGCCAGGTGGAAGATCTGCGTGTGCCAAATCTCTTTAACATTGTGAAGCCAGCTACAGACTCACGCGAGAAGCCTTGCCGAGAAATTGCGTGAGAAGATCAGTTGAAGAGAACAGCATCTACACTCTCCACCCATACTATACTGTTTTCTTTTCTCCCCCGAGAAACCTTTTAAAGCGGGCAAAAATACCGACTCCGATCGGAGAGCATGTGAGTGCGAGAACGAGAAGGCAAGAAGAAAGCTATCATATTTACGCTACCCAGGTGTTCTCGGCGTGAGTCTGTAGCCGCTATAAAGCCCGCTCCACATTCTCGCGAGAACGCGAGAAAAGCACGAGAAACGAGACTGTGGAGCCGATACGAATCGGGTTTTTCTCGCGTTCTCGCGATATTCTCGCGAGAATGTGGAGCGGGCTTAAGACGTTCCCGTGTCTCAGGACGGACGCGGGCGAGACGCCGCTGCAGCTGGCGATCCACTGCCGGCTGGGGCTGGTGGTGGAGGCGCTGTGCGTGCGCGGCGTCGACATGAGCCGCCTCGACGCCAACGGCGTGCCGCCGCTCTGGGCCGCGCTCGACTCCGGCCAGGAGGAGGTGGCCAGTGTGAGTATTGTGTGATTAACTCTTTTCTTTTACAGCTGGATG
Source organism: Epargyreus clarus clarus (assembly GCA_014595695.2). NCBI lineage: Eukaryota > Metazoa > Arthropoda > Insecta > Lepidoptera > Hesperiidae > Epargyreus > Epargyreus clarus. Next base: position 120,483 of record JACTTY020000085.1, on the reverse strand, counting down.
TGCGTCTCCCCTTGTAATGAGGAGCCAGGTCATACAATCTAATGAGGAGTCAGACTGCGGCCAGGAGGAGGTTGCCTGTGGGAGGTTTACTGCTGGACAAGCATCTCCTCTTATCATGAATAGCCAGGTTCTTTACAATAGCTTTCAATAGCTTTACACTCTGACCGAGTGCCGAAACTAAACTCATGCTCAGACGGGCATGTTTTCTATTGTTTTCGTTCAAATGATAATTAGTTTATTATATGCACAAAACGTAAAAGATAAGTGCATTCCTGGGATTTGAATCTCGGGCCGTGAATTCACTTCAATCTTTTAAATTTAATCCAATCAATATAACTCTTATACTACTGTAATGTTTTGTAAGAATATGAAAAGTTTCATAGTTACTTGTTTATTATTCTAAATTTCGTAAATTACTTACAGATTTTAGTCCGAAACGGAGCGGATGCTGATTGCTGGGGTCCCGGTCCAGATGGATGTTTGCAAACTTTACTTCACAAGTAAGATATAATTATAAAATATATGTTGCTAGTTAAAACTAGCAACATGTGTAACCCTTAGCTATAGGCCTTTTTACCTTTAAGCACGCGATTTATTATACTTTACCTTTACTTTAATTGTCGATAATATTTGAAACTAAGTTAGTACTAACTTTTAATCGTATGCATAGAGGCAATTACGATTTAAAATTAAAATCATGGGTAATGAAGGGTTAAAGACTAATAATTTGAATAAGAATTTGCCATTGTATGCTTGATCAAAGATGTAAATTAGATTGTTTAAAACAAGTGCGTCTATATAATGAGCTGAATAATATATTCATAGATGTAGATTTACATTAGTTTTTTTTAATTCATTTATTTATGTGTAATTATTTAATTGATGTAATACCGGAAATGTTTGTCTATGAATATAATATATTAAAAAGTAGGCATCAGCAATGATATACTACTGTTATAAGGCAGAAATAAGATTCTCCCTCTCATATTGTTTCCATTTCATACCCACAGTAGTAAAAGAATATCAAACGTGTTCTTGTATGCCTATACAATGAAATACATTTCATTAACTGTATTCTACCCTTTGTGTCATTATTAATTTATCCGATTGCATATCTAACCTACCAGGGCAATAGACGAGAACAAGGAGTCTTTGGCCACGTTCCTGATCCGGTCGGGCTGCGACGTGGAGTCTGCGCGGCGCGCTGGCGCAGGCGGCGCGGGCGGGGACGCCGCCGCCGACTGCCAGGCGCCGCTGCACCTCTGCTGCACCTGGGGGCTCACCGAGGTCATACAGGTGCGTACCGGCGCTATGAGGCACGGACACGGATCGAGCGCGGGAGTACAGTGTAACGTGGAGTCAACGCAATCGTCAATTCTAAGTAAATTCAGGATTTGTGAAAATATAATATTGTATAATAAGTATTTTATAAACATATCCCATGACATTCCTTTGAACCCTTTTAAACAAATTGTTTTAATTTCAGACCCTTCTAGAACACGGCGCGAACATAAACTCAAAAGATGCAGAAGGAAAAACGCCCCTACACATAGCGATAGAGAACCAACACGCGGCGATCATATCCCTCTTGCTCTCACAACCGGGCATAGATCTGTCGGCGAGGGACAATAAGGGCGTGTCGCCGTTTGCAGCCGCCCTGTACGCTCGGAATAATAAGGCGGCTCAGGCTATTCTGGAGAAGAATCCTTCGGCCGCTGAACAGGTAAATGAATGATACTACTAGTAAAAAAATCTACAAAAAATAAAGATAATGCATGTAAAAAGAATCTTTATAAAACTTTTAATAACGATGAATGAAACATTTAAAAATAACTACGGCACTTCAATTATATGTAATACAATATTTCAGTTATATGTAGTAGTAGTAGTAGCAGCAATTGGATACCTCTTGCATATGTAAAGACCAATATTACCGACTTGAAAAAAAATCTTGAGCTGAATTTAAATTAATTCTGATATTTAGAATATTTCCCGTACATAATGTATTTTTTTCAAAAGGGAAAACCTAAATATAAATGTATGTGCACGCAGGTAGACAAGAAAGGTCGCAACTTCCTCCACGTGGCGATCCAGAAGTGCGACATGGAGAGCGTGATGTTCCTGCTGTCGGTGGAGGTGGACGTGAACTCGCGCGTGCAGGACGCGACGCTGGCGCCGCCCCTGCACCTGGCGGCCGCGGCCGGCAACGAGGTGCTGCTGCGCACGCTGCTGCTGGCCGGCGCTAGGCCTAATGATAGAGATGCGCACAAGTATGTTCTATGGCAATTTGTAGTGTCCTTTTTTCATTTTGAATCATTTTTGAATGTGAAAAGTACAAATTGAATGCTCGCACCGTTGATTATTATTGGAAGTTGTGTGCTTGTTTGAAATATTCTACTTGATACTATATTATAACAACGAAGGCAGTGAATCTGGTAAAAAAAAACTTGAAAGTAGTAATATAATTACATACTACTATTCTCTAGTGAATGAAATTATTCCTTACTGTGTATCACCATATAGCTTGAAAATTTAATTTTTTAACCAAGCACACAAAAGTAGTAATTCTTTCATATCTGAATTAATCAACATCTGAATAGCGAATCCAAAAGCTACCAAAGGTATGTGATACTATGTCGATTTTGAAATTAGTACGTTGTTTAGCGCCACGTAAATAGTGTGTGGTCGCGGCGCTAGAACGCGACGTAAATTACGTCGTACGCGGCGCTAATGTACGCTTTCTGTTTGGCCAGGCCTTAAGTTCATCGTTCGGTCTTGCCGGGGATATAACCCGGAATGCTTTCCGCATCATATCGGCATTGTGACCGCTCAAAATCTATTATAATGGCTATTGTCATGTGTGCGCAGACGCACGGCGCTGCACGTGGCGGCGGCGGCGGGGCAGGCGGCGCTGGTGGCGGCGCTGGCGGGCGGCGGCGCGGACGGCGGCGCGCTGGACGCGGCGGGCGACGCGCCGCTGCACGCCGCCGCGCGCGAGGGACACGCCGCCGCCGCGCGCGCGCTGCTCGCAGACGCCTGTCCGGACCCCGCTGTTACTAACCTTAAAGGTAACACACGTAAATAATTTTGATACCACTACTACAACCATTTTCTGGTCCTCTTAATGAATAGAGGTATAGTCTAGATATAGATATAAGATCTTGATAAATAGAGGTATAGGTATAGAGTATACCCCTATCTATTATTAAGAAGACCAAAAGGTAATAGTAGTAGTAGTATCAAAATTATCATAGTATATTGTCACTGAAAAGGCTAAAAGTCTAACACGCAAAACGACCCCTTTCCGTGTTAGACTTTTAATCTTTGCAGTGACGATATAATTAAGTTCAAAAGTATACAATTCAGTTTCTATTTATAAGCGTTATTAGTATGGGCTATAAATCTATAAATGCAAGATTTGTTTATTTTGTTTAAATAAATGAATGATTTCACCATAACGATAAAAATTAATTGCAAACTTTAGGATTAATATTTTTTTATTTATTTTGCTAAAGAAGTCTTATAAAATATCACCATTTTATTTTAAAAAAATCTACGATTTTTTTATTTATTTAAATCGATTAATATGTCAATGTAATATTTTTAGGACGGAATGTACTTCACGAACTGTGTTGGTGTAAAAAAGACAATGCTGCGACAATCTGTGAAGTATTATTTGAATTTGTACCGGACTTTCCTATAAACAGGACAGATTTACAGGTAACACATTACATTTTAATTGAATTACCAAAATGTTAAATTTCATTTGATGATCTGATTGTGATATTTTATATCGAGTATATAAAATGAATGAGTAGGATGACAAATATGTATTTTTTCATACTACATCTGGTGATCACCGTTTTAATTACTTTATTTTATTCTATATTTGAATTTTCAAAAGTTATATTTTTTCTATGAGATGTTTTATGACTTTTCGATTTTAGCAGTAAATCAAAACATTATCAGTTGTAATACGCACCACTAATCGTAAGTATATACGTGTAAGACTGTACGGTTGTATACAGGGCAACACGGCGCTGCTGCTGGCCTACATGAACGGGCAGGGCGCGCTGTGCCGCGCGCTCGTGCGGCGCGGCGCCTGCCTCGCGCAGGAGAACAAGGACGGCGTCTCCATCTTCAACTACCAAGTATTTAGGACCAATCTTGGAATGTCACTTGAATTTAGCGGATAGAAAATAAGAGTCCCAGAGCCTTGATTTTATATCTGTTGAATGTATTATATTAAATTAAAGCGTAATGTTTCTCTAAAAACCACATGTTCATGGTTAAAACAGAGTAATTTTTAGTCATTAAAGACTTTCTAACCAACTTGATCTAGTATTAACACATAATTAAGATCTTACATATAAACATAAGTTATAAACATACAGGTCGATTTCCCGCACAATTGATGCGTTTTTACTCAAATGCCAATAAAAGGATGTTTTTCAATTTTGTTTTTATTTTATGCTTTTGTTGCTTGTAGCTCAGAGCAACAAACGGGATATATAAAAAAATCTTATGTAATCCTTGGCACGGTAGCGAAGAAGTTTAATGCAAACAAGTGTAAAGCAATATTGATTGTCAGGTGGCGACGAAGCAGCTGCTGCATCGGCTGCTGGACGCGCTGCCGGCCGAGGCGCCGTGGGCCGAGAGCGACCTCTGCCAGGAGTGCGGCACCAAGTTCACGCTCACCATGAGGAAGCACCACTGGTAAACGTTTAATGTTATACTTCAGTATGCGCGTCATAAAAGGGAAAAAGGTATTGCTTGTTAAGTCAATCAGCGTGCAGTCTCCATGTAAGTCAGTCTACACTTGAACGTGTTTAGACAGTAGCGACACTAGCACCACCAATTTTATTTGCATAAACTGCGGCATTTATGACGTCATATATTCACATAATAATACAATTTTAAAACATAATTCTCAGAATACAAAATTTTACAGTCCATTAAGATTTCTTGTATGGTACGTCCGTTTTATAATATTTATAAAAAATAAAAGACCTTATCCACATTCTCGTAAGATTGTTTGAATTGCATTTTCAATTACGAATGACTTTAATTTAATTGCAGCCGTCACTGCGGCCGAATGCTGTGCAACAAGTGTTCGAGTCAAGACGTTCCTATATTGAAGTTCGGCCTCAACAAGCCGCAGCGTGTCTGCGAAATTTGCTTCAACGTGCTACAAGTTGGCGCTAGTTAGGTGTCGATGGACATTACTGAAACAGTGTGATAATTGTATGTTGTTTGATATGAGTCGAAACTTTAGAAGTTGATGTACGAATGCCACTTTATACAATGTTGTTTGATAAATTGAGTGACTGAGATTTTTATTAAGTTATAAAATAAAAAATGCATCACACTTATTCAGTGGCGAAACCAGGAATTTCGTTTGATCTTGATCCTTGAAGGAGAAATATAAGTGAGTTTCCGAAATACGTCGAAATTCAGTGAAACATACTGGACTTAGTAAAAGATTTTACATTTTGATGTATTCACATTTTGGGGTGGGACTTGAGTCCCACCGTCCCACAACTGCACCGCCACGCAACGGCACTCGTGCAGCCTACTGAAATATAAATTTAATTCAGTATACGATGTTTATTACAATCGTAACGTAAGTGTACTTTAATGTATCATTTTACAGTGTATGAAGTAGCATTAATACCAACGCCTTTGTAGGGCTTTTTACACGTTTTAACGAATGTATAACATAAGTTTAGTGGCTTATTCAACGAATATGCCGTTCTCGTTTTAACAGTGACTATACATGTAATGTATGCATTATTTTATTTGAGTAATATATGTTGTCACAAATCACAATATTTAGCAACGACGTGTGTATATTAATGCGTTTTTTATAATACCCTGTAATCGAGAACTCGTCCACTAAACACAGTGCCTCACCTTTTCTCAATTAAAATTTGTTTCTTTTTTATGAAAAATGACATGCCAAAGTATTGAAAGTGCTTTTATTTTTCTTTTACATAGTTATAAGTATTTGAATGAATATAAAATTTGATATTATAATATTGCGTTAGAGCATACCTTTGTTCAACGGTTGATTAGGTCAAAGCAATTTTCCACTTAATGCTATGTCAATTTCGGTGTGTAAGTGATTATAATTATGTTTATAAATTTCACCTGGGCAGTGCATACATGAACATGAACCTAGTGTTTTGAGCCAGGATAAAATTATTGTGAACATATTTTCGGCTTAAAAACTGTAAGTAAACCCTTTGTGAGCAATTTTTCCAAACTATTAACATTCCTAGTAGTGGCAGTAATAATGCGGCCCACATGGGTCCTGGTTCGCCTCTAGAGGAAAAGATGTGCTTTTATTAGAAGCAGTCTGTGAATTTTTGTATTTTGAGTGAGCATAAAGCAATAACTTCCAATAATAGGAACCGTCTCAAAACACTGCCGTCATGTGAAACCGAAAACAACACTAATAAATTTAATTATTTTATTTAATTCCGATCTCTGTTTTAATCTTAGCATTCCTTGATTTTTTTTATTTACTATTGATATAATAAGGAAAAATTCGAAATTGTTTGTTGTTGTGTAAGTGCCATTTTTATTTTTGATATATATTTTGTGAATGCATTCGTGATTATTTAATTATTATATTGTCACAGATTTTTTTATTTACACTGAAATATATATCTTGTATTATCAATGTGTCTTTTTTTTTAATCTGTCCATATCACACAAGAGTTGATCCAACAATATGCATGCCATCAAAATAGGGTATTTTCGCTCTATGTTAGAAAAAGCTAAAAGTACACTTTTATGGTACATTTAACCGATTCAATGCGGCGGCCTTTTGGACAAAACTTTAACGCCTGGCGGCGAACAAATATTTCGTGGCACCACTGTGGTGCCAAACGCCAGGGACTTTGATGGCACCTCTAAGGTGCCCTCCGCCATGAATTATATTTTATCGTTTTTTTTTTGCTTTTTCCACGTGCTGTAAGTTTAGTAGCCACCCAAAAACGAAAGTGAAAGGTTTAACTTTTCGATTAGTGTTGACAAAAGTGACTATCTACGTGTAATAACGGAAATGGAAGGAAAGTGTCTTATTTCTATCAGGTGTTGTAAACATTTTTGTAAGTTTTTGATGAATTGATTGTTTTAGTGTTACTATAGAATTAAATATGAACATTCCAGACGTGCAGAGCGGTATCTGTTCTTTTCTGGTGTTTTGTTTAGAATAAAAATTCAAATTATTAATGGATAGGTTTCTAATAGAATATCGAAATTGATTGCGCTATTTATTCAGACAAAGATAAACACTAAAGTACGAATATATTAATCCAGTTTCTATTGGCTTACTATTAACGAAAAGTAGGTACTATTATAGTAATACAATCACAGTAATTTGCAAAATAATATGATATATATTTTTTTAAAGGTTTACAATCCCTGAAGTATGTAAAATCACGTGATCTGCTGAAACTGACATTCTAGGAAGGATCTACAGGATAAACACTTTTGTTTTCAGAACAACTTTGATAAACGTCAATTTATCCAAGTTTTATGGCTTCAAATTTTGTCACCTCTCGGGTGTCACCCGCCATACACAAAAGAAATTCATGGCACAACTGTGGTGCCACCCGCACGGAATCTGTTAATAATATGGTATAGCTACTGTTGTGCTACGTGAAACAAGTGCTGTCTTCTATATAACACATTGATATAACTGGTCAAATAGAATAGGTGCTATAGTTACTGTCCTATAATTATTTGAAATTACAAATAGTTTTTAAGAGCTCTTTTAGTTTTATAAAATTGTGATAATTTAAAATTGGATCTTAAAGGCCGTAACACTCTATTATTTGGATAATGTATGTACAAAGTACATTATATACAATGGTAGCCTGGATATAGCAATTTTTTTCAATTCTGCACCCCAAAATATTTAATTCCTCAAAGTATATGTATCGTTAAACAAGTTTAAAAGATAAAGAGAATGGGTTTAATTCAAATACAAATATAATATGTGAATATTTATTTACAAACAATAACACCAATTATATCAACGATGGTAATAATCTTTAAACTCCACACGTCACTCAATTGAAATAATTTACTAACATAGCTAAATGTATTGCCCTTGCTGAAAATTGATGGGAAAACATAATATAATGGAATAAAACCCATGTTAGGGCATCAGGGCAGTTTTTGGTTTTATTCATCTACTTTAGCCTCTTGAAGAGGTCTTTGTTGACGCACTTGTCGAGAACATGGATGTAGTCAATGAGTTCCTCCTCGCAGGTCTCGGAGGTCTGTGATCGAGAGTTGACGCGATCATTGCACTCTTGGTATTTAGACCACAGATTCTGAGCTTCAGGCTTTTGAGAGCACTCGTCCTGTACAAAAAGAAATATACTGTTATAGTTAACATATTTCAGGGTGGCCTGGCACTTAAGTACATCCCACCATTTAGTAATTTTTCTATCTTCCAATTGGAATACATGTAATAAAAAATACTTCTAAGATATTGTACTTTATACAAATACATTTAACAAAAATCTTACAGAAAATACATCTACACAAATCAATAAAAGTAGGTATTCCTGTTTCTATATTTATGTTTACTGCTTACCTGCTTACTTTTAATAATAATACTGGTTTTGTAACATTACATTGAATTACTCAAAATATACTACCAAAATTACTATTGTAAATACATTACAACTCTCTTTTAGTGAAAAAAATAAATCTTAAAACCTTCAGAATTGTCGGAACATGTTTATATTTCATAGCTGGACTTGGATTCTAGAAAAATACATTATATTATTAATTTTTTTAATTTGATTAATAGGCTAGCAGGTGCCTGCATTCTGGGTATTCATTTATTAAATATACAGAGCATATTAAGAATACATTGTGTTAATAACATAGGTTTTGTAAATAAACAACTCCATAGATGTTTGGTTTCATTTTAAATTAAATTTAAATTTAGCATCACTGAGAAAAATTACTGAAATATTAGATTTACATTCAGGTTAGCTTCGCAATACATTATAATGGAATATATGGTATTAGATCATATCATTCTTCAGTAAAATTATAAATTATCTGTGTTAATAAAAATAATCAGTTAAATAACTCATAACATTCCACTGTGATGGAATTTTATACCTTAGATATTTCAAATCAATGAAATGAGATTAAAGTGTTAAAGATTATAATAAATTGAATTATGCTCTAAGGCTGCTAGGTTATTGATTATGACCAAGTTCAGTGTTAAGGTTGTTTTTATATAGAATATAGAAATTAGTAAAATAAGAATGCCGGATGATATTCTCATAAGTTTAAACTTACTCTCAACTGCTGCTGAGGATCAACCAGCTCCTCTGCTTCCTCTTCAGAAGCCTTCACCACTGGCACTATTTTCTCGGCCATTTTGCCTGCAATGACAATGTTACTAAATTTTAATAAAACTTATACTCAAATAATTCTCTATCTTGCCACTAGAATACTTATGTCTTCACATACGACCTAAGTATCGTGAATTCTTTAAAATTCGAAATTACCAAAATCTGTGATGCAACAGCCCACTAGCAAAAAGCAAATGTTGCCAACTATTGCTAGTAATTATAAAACTTTAGACACACATAAATATTGCCAGCTAATGCAGCATCCAAATAATTTATTTGTATTATACAATACCATATACAATATACATGCCTACGTAACTTATTTAAAAAAAATTATTTATTTTATAACGTAAAAAAATTTATAAAAAGTATTCATGTCCCAAAACTATTTTGAGTATAAGACTAAGGCCACACTAGGTGTTTACCTTCGAGCGGTTGCATAAGACATATTATTCGAATTTGTTATTTATTACAAATAAATTAATCGACTATTCGAGAGGAAATGAAGGGGTATTTATATCAAGGGCTGCTATATGTAAAATGTAACAATTAATTAATAATTGGTAATAATCATTATTAATGTTAATGCCATTATGCCATATTTTGAAAACCGAAATCATTAAATTCATCCACATATTACAAGTTATTAAAATGTACTCTAAACATTCAATGGTAAAATACCTGCCATGCAACCTATATCTGCAAACAAAAATAAGGTATTCATGTCCTAAGCTGCAAATAAAAATGATTTTGAAAAAAAAAAAGATTGAAGATAAACAAACCGTGACTAGGTATATTGAAATATCACTTATCGAGTATCACTCCATTATGTCCTCTATTATTATATACTACAATTATGTAACCATAATTACGAATTGATCGGTGATCCATACGAGCAAATAGTTGAAATTACTAGTGTAATAATATTTTTAATCTATAATTTTTATTTGATACATGTCTCATAATTTTAATACAATACTTTTCTTTTGTGCAATTTAGGTTAAATTACAGTATTTAGAGGTAGTTGTACGGATAGACGCTATAAACACCTGCGGGAAAATACGTAGTGCGTGCTTTTCTTTATAATTTAAAAAGACATTTGTAAGGGTAGGCAACATTACGGAAGAAAACGCACCCATGAAGAACACTTTTTAGTCCGTAGATAAAGTTCAATAACATAGATTTAAAAATACAATACTTTATGGTACTTGTTATTAGAGTCATTTAAGCGTCTTATTATTTTTTGTAACATGTATTAAAATAGGTTATTCGTTTAAGATGAAAGTTCATTTAATGATAGTAAAATGCTCTATTTGAACATTTTCAAGATCACTAAAATGTAATAATGTAAGTAATTTTTTGTCTGTATACCATTTCATCATTTTCGTTTCATACTTCGAGAGGCCGTCACCATGGAGAGTGCTTGCATTAGAAACTTATTTTATAATTCGATGTTGTAGTGTTAATTCAGTGAAATTCTATTTAAAAACATGTTAAGAGGATTGGTAAAGTTCCATTATATATAATATTTAAGATGTTATTGCTGAGCTGTAGCTGTATTGGATAAAAAACGCGATTATCTTCAATTTTCTAACATATTGTTTTTCTAAACATTTCAGGTTCGTTTAACATGGTATTATCTATTTGTACTTCTAATTTCGGGCTATATTCAGCGGTCGAAAGAATTCCAGGATATATAATGGCAATATACATATTTTTTATAAAATGTTGAGGTTATATCTTATTAAATATTATTTGTTATTTTATCTTTCAGAATGAATGGAGGAATGGAGCATAAAAGTTCAGGGCACAATGCTGTGCTCCATAAAGCACCTAAAAACTATAAACTCCTTATAGATCCATTTCTTGTGAAAGGAGCAACAAAACTATATAGATATGATGGTTGTGTACCTGGTGATACTACATATGCACCTGTCCAGTGCAGGGACCCAAGGTCTCAGCTGTCCAGAATCTGGAATAAGTTGGAACCAGCAGATTTACCAGTTCCCAGGTATTCTTTTTTGGGCCCAAAACATTAACATACATTGATATCCAATATGAATCAATATCTTTAACCAATGCTGAAAGTTGTAATGTTATTGTTTATTTTGAATGTTAAAAACAAGCATTATCATTTAACAATTGTATTTTCTCATGATATTATTCTATAAAAACCTTTTTCGTGAATGTTTCTTATACTGATGATACAGTTAGTTTCTATTACTGATGATACAGTTTGTATATAACTGAAATATTGTAATGAATGCTTAAATCCTTTGATTATATGCATATAAATAGCTAAAGAACTGAAAATAATTAGTAAAATAAGCAATATTTTCCTAAAATGTGAAAATTTGGTTATAATATTCTTTGTTTTTATTATACTTCTGTCATCAGTGCTGCCAACATTACAATATTTGACATATATTTACTGGCGGGATTTTTAAACTGATACGTTTTGTTGCAGGTTTAGAATTGATAAGAACTATGTAGGGATACCTCCTCAACTGGAAATTACCATAGGAAACCTAAATGATAACATAGATAAAGCATTTTTAGCAGATATGATGAATAAAGTTGGACCTTGCGAGGAATTAACTATATTTTACCATCCAATCACAAACCGTCACTTGGGATTTGCGAGAGTAGTATTTCAAGATGTGAAATTTTCTAAGTTGTGTATTGAAAAATATAATGGAAAGTCAGTAATGGGTCAGGTATGCACAATTCAATTTATAATTACAGTATTAAATGGAATTATCTCATTATTATAACAATTTAGTGTGACATAATATCCTTGTGTGCTCAGTTGAGCAGTATCTCAGATCTGAGAGCTTCAAATTTGCAGTTCTGTGCATGTTAAAATTTATATTTATATATTCGCTTGGAAGTTGTAACAGACATGCAAAGTCTGCAGCACAAACACTCGAAACACTTGCAAGAATACATTAAATTATAATCTTCATATAATAGCTGGTAGTGCCCGTAGCTATAAGTTCTAGTCTACAGGTACCACTGCACACTTATCCCTCCCTAATAACAACAGGGTTAAAAGTTGCCACATTTTGGCATAAAGGATGTGATAAGGGAAATATGCAAGTACTTCTACCATATGGCATGCCACATGGCATATTTTTTTCTGTGATTTCTTTCTTCAGAATGCATGTTAAGCCATCGGTTTTAATTGTAATCATTTGTTAATAATCATTGCACAACTAGTGGCTACTTTGAAATACATCGAACGTAGGTTAGATGCTAATGTCCATACCTCTAAGAATAGTATTAGAACTACATGGTGGATACTCTCCTGGTCTCCCCAGATATGGGATGTGGAGAGAGTCGTTGGCCCACCAGTGGAACATAATAATTGCCCAAGTGCAAGTCTAACTCGCACATGTAGGGTTCCGTGCCAACAATATTTTCACAATTTTTTTATTTTTTGTATTAGTAATAATAGCAGCCGTGGATTATAATACAGTGTTAAAATTTTAACTGTCTACTCTTTACAGTCCATTTATTTTCAAGCTTTATTATTTTTAGTATTTGTTATTTATTTTAGAGCTTTCTATTTTTAGTATTAGCAACCACCGTTATATAAATTTTGTAAAAATTTCAAGTGTTATCTACTGTGTTTCAAGACAGAGCTCTGTGACGGACAAACAGTTGAGGCTTTGTAAATAATGGTTCTATTTTTACCTTGTGTATGGAACCTTAAAATGCTTTGGAACTGATGACAATCTTATACCATGACATACTCTATTGTGTGATCATGACTCATGATGGACTATGAGGGTGTAAGGGCGAAGCATTTGGTTGTCCACTTATTTTATTAATTATATGTTAAAGCATTTGAGTAGCAACTTATTTTATGCATTTATTCATCTGTTTATATTAGGTGCTGGAAGTGTTTCACGATCCATTTGGCAAGAAGTGTACAGAGATGTTTGAAGACAAGACTATGGAGAAGAAGCCGCAAGCAGCGACATCCGCCATGAAGCTTTCCATCATGGAGGATGTTAGGCAAGTCAAGATGGAAGTGGCTCTTAGTAAGAGATTGGAAGACACCAAGCTGACTGAGAAGGCATGTGACAATATGTTGTTTGTATTATTTGAGGAGTGGTTTCATCAGCTCTGATAAAGCACCTAGAAATATAATGTTAAACCAAAGATTTTATTGTGATAATACATATACGAAATATAAAAAAATTACATCAAACTTGCCTACACAGGATAAGATTTTCATTATCATGAAAGACTTCCATTAGCATGAATCATTTTGACAATTTTTCAATGTGACCTTTGTAGGAACCATACAGTCGCTACAAAGACGAGCACCACAGCGATAGCAACAACAGGTGGTCTGACGAAGAACGCGAGTACAGGCATCGACACCGCAAGAGGAGTGATCGGGACAGAGATGAGCGAGACCGAGACAGGGATAGAGACCGAGATCGAGACCGGGACCGAGATCGGGACAGGGACCGGGACAGGGACAGAGACAGGGATAGAGAGAGGTTAGTTGATTGTACTCATTGTGATTGCACTCCCACATATAAAATAATATCATAATAGTAAATAATGTAAATAGTAACTGTTCTGACTGTGACTAATTATTAACATGCTCATTTCCAAGGTTATAAAAATGTCATGTTTATTTCTTCTTCATAGCATTGTGTAAACCTATTATCTTTGAAGTAAAGCAGAAATATTATTACAAATTGTTGGAATTAGTATAATAGACGCTGGCTGCTGTTCGCAGTTGCGGGAGCCTCACATTGGGTGTTAGTTTTAGTTCTTGTAGGAGTTGATTATAGATATCTTGGATCTTATGAATGGACTTAACACTTAATGGGGGTCTACTTACATCAGGTGGATGACTAGTGATTTTTTGCTTGAATATAGATACTTATAACCCTGACTAGGTCTTTATGGAAAAATGTTTTCTTTTGTATATATATTTTCTTGTGTAATATAGTAAACTATAGGTACACATTTAAAATAATCACAAAAATTAAGTTTAATTTTGATATTATTTTGTGCAAGCCGACGATGCAGGAGGAAGTGTAAAAAAAGAAGGTACAATTTTGGATGAATATTCATGATTGTGTTGAAAAACTATGTTTTTTTGCATGTATTTGCGCTTTTAGGATATTGAGTAGTTATTTAATTCGATTTATTTTTATATGGAAGATATTATTGTATGAAATTAAAAAAAATATACGATTATTTGATTTTTTAAGAAAAAGCTTGTAGTTTAAGCAATACTATGTGTCTTTTAAAATATTCATATCAGAAATTATTTTGTTTATGAGATGGCTTCTCAGTCTTATGAGCATTTTGTCAAATTTGTTTGGTTATTAAGAGTAGAGAGGTTTGGAACAAACATTTAAAACAAGTAAGAAAAGTTGTTGCTGAGGTGACAATAGAGCTTGAAAATAATTTCAATTACCTTTTTAAGAAGCCTATTTGATGTTGACTTGTGCCCATTATTAATAATCAGTCTATACAATATTTTACCTACTATGAAATTTAACAACTTCTTCATATTAAATATTGTCAAATTTCGATCTTCATTGTGTAGAAATTCTATAGATTAATAATTGATAACGGCCTCTAATGTTATGCTTAATATGTATTCAATTATACAGGCCAGCGCAAAATTAATCACCCTATTTTGTTTTTGAATAACTTTTGTACTGAATAAAAAAAAGTTATTGTGAGTATAAGAAATCTTTACCAGGGCCTGTAACTTTCTTTTTGCTAATTAGAAAATATGATATCTATCAAGTGTCTTCCACCAGCGTTGATACAAATTTGCGCCCGTTTTACTATATTTTCCACGAATTTCCTTAAAATTTCCGCCGGTAACACTTCGCATTCCAGTCGAATATTCTCCTTAAGAGCTGCGATTGACCCGTGACTTTAAGTAGTCTCAAAGAAAGAAGTCTGGGATGGTTAAATCTGGCGAACTTGCTGGCCATGCCAAATTGCCAAAACGGGAGATTACGCGATCAGGAAACGTTTCCTTCACAATATCCATTGTGGCGCGTGCTTTGTATGCGGTTGCGCCATCTTATTAAAACCACATGTTCATCAGGCTCTGATCATCCAATTCCGGTAGAAAAAAACTTTTATGCAGTTCGTTTATGACCCTGCAGCGGTTGCCAGTAATAGACACTGTATTGTCAATGGCGTCCTCAAAAGAATACGGCAATCACTCGTCCTGCATAAAAGGCGCATCAGACAGTGACTCTAAGTGGATGTAATGACTCGACAACAGCAACAAGCCTCAGACAATCGCAGCTCTTAAAGAGTTACAGGGCCTGGTAAAGATTTCTATTACTCAAAATCACTTTTTTCTATTCAGTACAAAAGTTATTCAAAAACAAAATAGGGTGATTAATTTTGCGCCACCCTATACTTTTGTGTTTATATTGTCTGAAATGAATGATGATTATTATTAGTTGTATTAATGATGAGTGAATTGTGCGTGTTTGTAGGCACCGGGATCGCTACCTGCGCGCGGCGAGTGCGGCGAGCTCGGCGGGCGTGGCGGGCGCGGCGAGCGCGGCGGGCGAGGCGGAGGCGTACGCGGCCGTGCACGCGCCTGAAGTGCCCTACACGCCCGCCGGCCCGCTGCCATACGACGCCTACTACCAGCAGGGGTAACCAACCACACTAATTATATGTTTATTGTATAAATGTTATTGAATCAGGAATGTATTGTTTTGTTCAGAGAAGTGTGTTGAGAGTTGGTTGTTGGTGGTTGTGATTGTAAAGTGGCCACTGTAGCTCATTCTTGGCTGGTTATTATTTAATTCAACTAAAGCAGTTGGTAAGCTCTTACCTGAAATTAGTAACCGATGTATGAGGATGTATCCTCTGATAATTTTTAAGTTAATCTATTATCCCTTTTTAATCGATTAATACAGTTTGAAATCAATGCTCTTGCAGTCGAATTAACCAAACTCGCGCCAAACTTCTGTTAACTTGTCAGTAAAAATAAAATTAAGAGTCGTACGTTGCTGCATATTAGGGTCATCTGTAAATTTTGTTAATACAATACAAAACTATTGAACGCTTCTAGTTATGCGTACGGGTACAGCCCGGCGAGCACGACGGGCTCGGCGGCGGGCTGGTGGCCCGACTGGAGACACCACCACACCTCGCACCATCATTCACATGTGAGTACTTCACTTTATAAAGTTACTCGAGTTTAATTATACAAACAAATTCTATTTTATTTTGTGACAAGATTTGGTACAGAAGTGTAGTACAGAAAAAAATTATGAATAATTTCAGATATTGTGTAGATAAATGTAGTGTATATAAATAAAAGCAATTTTGCTCTTTATCATCAGGCGAATTATGTTTGTATGTAGTTTATAAATAAAGAAGAGCTTTTCAAATTACAATTAGCTTATAGGCAAGTGTAAAGAAATTGTGCCTTATTAGTATCAACTGTTGATTGATGCCTATTCGTTAATTTTTATTTTCCTGCTTATTTAAATAGCACTTCTTCGTACATGCAAGATTTTAACAAAGTAAAGATAAAATCCAAACTTTAACGATTTTTTAAATCATTTGAGTATTTTGTACAATTATACGTGAATGTAACACATGGATATAGGACGGAAATTTTATGAGAAATTCGAACATACTCATTTTTTAAAATTAAATTGCATCAAAGCAAATTGCTAATACAATAAATAACTATCTGAATGCAAGAAATTCTGAGTGGAGTGTGTTTTTATTTTTGTTTAATTAATATTACTACTTATACTAATTTGATAATGTTAACATTACTTACGGTTTTAAGGTGTCATACTTTAATCAATCATTTGAAAATAACAAATTAATACTCATTCGATTCATTATTCATTATAATGAAAATAATATAAACAGGTTTATCATAATAACTGAGGTTTCATCCTCATGATCACAATATATTACATGGATTTAATTATATACATACTAAACACTAAGAGACTTCTTCAGCATTGAAATTAAAAATAAAATTTATTCAAAATTTTAATAATATATAATGGTTGATCAAAAATCCTCAAAATCCAAAACTCCAAATACATAATTCGGAAATCTCGTTGTAAATATTCGTAGTTATTGGGTGAGCGCCACTACAAAGCTGTTAAGTATTTAAGTCAGAGGGGTTTTTAAAGTGCGTCGTGAATAGTAAACTAGGCCAGACTTTCTCAAAGTAGGCGATAAGGCTTCCATGTAGGTGCTGGAGAGAAAGAGAGGGGCTTAAGAGAAAATTATGGAACATTGAAGCTTAGGGCCACGGTTGATTTTTTTTGTTTATATTTCAAGATAAAGTCAACACCCATCTACTATACTCCGTCGATTATTTCATTATATTCTTACCCTCTTGAAAGCCCTCTTGATTTTTTAGACAAAGTGTTGAAATGCACTTGAAAGTTTCACTAGGGCACTAGAACATAGACAGTAGATATAGAATCTCAGCAGTACTAGGCAGTGGCTTGACACGAAGTGTTTGCTCAGCGCAAGGGGCAGTGGGTGGAGCCCGCCACGCCCGCCACGCCGGCGCCGCGCGAGCGCGCCTCGCCCGACGACGCGCACCGGAACCATCTCAAGGTTGGCCCGTACGCTCCGCGCCGCTCCCTACCGCTCCCTGCCGCCGCGACACTGTAGGGATGGCGATTCTTTCCGATTCGATTCTTGAATCGAATCGAATCTAAGTGTAATAAATCGATTCACAAAAAAATCGAGGTCGAAAAATCTATCTTTTCAGCTACAATGGGTGAAATAGCAAAAAAAGAGATCGTCAGGACCAACCGAGCCTGAAATACGTATCCGTCAGCATAAAATGTCCATAACACGTTCAACAAACTTCGAAAAGATCTAATTTCGATTTTCTAGGATGAAAAATCGATTCACTGAATCGATCCATTATTGGAGATCGATTAAATAATTGATTTGTTTGGTCCAAAAGATCGATTCTTCGATTAATCGATCTCAGATCGCCATCCCTACGACACAGTCTCTACTCGCGTCCAAAACATATTATTCTTAGAAATTATAGTTACGATTTTATAATTTAAATAATGCACGTTTTGGACATAAGTATAGACGAATGAGTTGATAAGCTTTTAATTGAAACCTCATACTGGTTATATATAGTATTTTATAGTAGGTATATCGGAATAAAAAATAGAGTAGTTGTTATGAAAGCATTGTCGACAACACAGATCTTTATTTTTATTTATAACAAAATTTCAACTTGTCATTATTGTATTGGTATCCGTCACTTATATGCTGTTAAGTTATGGATTTTTTCGAATATTAACTTTAATTGGTCACTTGTGTTCTCCCAAACCAACTAAAACGTCTTTACAGCGCGAATAAAATTTACTTTTTGGTCCGTCTGCATAATTACAGTTTAACATTTGTTTTGTTGATACTGTTTAATATTTTTTTCATTTGTTTACCATTATATACGGATTATTTATTTTAATGGAAAACATAGCTTATTTGTTTGTATGTACTGTAGATATTTGAAGGTACTGCGTGTATTTTGTCTAAATCTACATTTAATTTAGAGAAAAAAGAAAATCTTAAGAAGTTACTACTTTTATAAAAAATACAATACATACAGAAAAGGAATACTTTTACTTACTAGTTAGTAGAGAAAGCGACAAAGTAAAAAATAGTGGTAATGTACTGGTATTATAATTATACTCGAAGCATAGTAACTGCATGAATTAATTGACATACATTTGTTTCTCATTAAATATAAAAAGAAAATGTTAATCATTGGTATGACTCATATTTTATTTGGAATTGTCATGATATGCATTATTTACATAATTTTCACCAATTATTTCCATTGTTTTGGCATGCTTATTTGTAATTGTATGCTTGTGCATGTTCTGTGTGTGATCTAACTTGTGTGTACTTAGATTTAATAACCATTTGTTATAAATGTATAATGCATTAACGTTGTTATGTTTCATACTCATATTCCATAGTGTATCGTGAAATATTAATACGATATGTTATATCCAGACGTCTTTTTTATTTAGTTTAGTTATTTTTTTAATAATTGAATTTAATTTATCTCAATTAATTGGGTATTAATTTTAATCATTTACCTCTTACATATCCTAATTATAATTAGTAAATCATAAAAAAAATGTTGTGCTCTACTTTCTGGAAAATTATTTCTTAGTTAACCATCTTATATATTATTTTATAAATAAGGTTACTTAGTAAAGCATGTTACCATGTATATTAAAAAGGAAAATAAACACCATGAAAGTTGTTACGGTTGTTATAAAATATCGGTTGTATAGGAAGTCCCGGAGACGAAGCCCGTGGAGCCGACGCCGCCGGCGGACGAGCTGGACGCGAAGGAGCCCGAGCCCAAGCCGCCGCCGCCCGCCGACGAGCCCAAGAACGTCGATCTTGACACACGGTCGGTTAAACATTTATTTATTGAAAAATATATATCTATACATAACCTGTAAGTGTTCAAAATATATGAATTATTTTTACAATTTTTTTTGTGTGATAGAAATTGCACATTTCCTCGGGCGTATAAAATTTTTCTTAAACATACCTTATGAATAAGCGGAAATGCTTGATGCTACTTAGATGATCAGAGCCTATGGGATAAATGGTCGATGAAGGATTACAAATGTCTTCATACAATAAGGAGAACTTTGTCATTCATATCATTTTTTCTACTAATTTAGCGAAATATCATAAACTACTATTAAAGTTACGGATGTGTGGTATATTCATTGCATTCTTCATATTATTCTTCATTATATCTATTACATAGAAAAACAATGTAGACCCCGAAGAGTTCTCAACCATTTCGTCGTCCTAGTTAAGCCGTGAATTTTGACTTTAACATTTAGACGGGATATATTATTTATAATGTATTATAATAATGTATTATTTATGTCCAATAACAGTTAAAATAAATTTCTGGTCTTAATCATGACTTTCTTAGACTTCATCGCACAAGAATTAAATTTATAACTTCACTTCCTAGGCATATAATAATAATAATAATCTTTATTAATCAATAAAAATTTTACAAAATATTACCGCTTTTTATAATAATTTGCAATGTACATTAGGTAATGATTAGACATGATTAGACATAATTTCGACATGTTCATAGCCTCTAAGCCGCTCTATTAGGTATAAAGTGATGTAGGAATAATGAGGTTGGTCAAATCAGATCAAATATTTTTTTAAATTCAAAATAGTTTCTTTACAGTACACTTTTTGAAAGTTAATACAACTACCACCACTTCACAAGGTGATTCGTTATGGAGAAGAAGCGGCGAAAGAAACTCCATAACTCACATCTTTTTTTAAAAAATAAATGTTTCATACAATGGCTCTTAACGTAGTGGTACATGTGGAGCTGGGGCTACTTCAGACCACACCGACAGACAAATAATCACCAGACCTTCAGACAAATAATCACTTAGCCTGTAGTACCCTTTTTTACATAGCGTTTGTTTAATGACAAGTTTAAATGTTGTTCTTCAGGATCGCGATGCTGCTGAAGGGCGCGACGGGCGGCGGCGGGCTGGCGCCGCCCTTCCTGTCGCTGGGCATGTCGGAGGAGGAGGACGAGCGCCGGCCCGCGCTGCCCGACATCGCCGCGCCCTCGCTGCACCCGCTCAACGACCTGCCCTCCGACGACGAGGGTTAGTTCGCTCCCACTTGATATACATTCTGTTCTTTTATCCTCTTTCTCTCTCTCTATGTCCCTATATCTTTTTTCTCTGTCTATATTTCTGTTACAATTCATATTTTATACTTCCCATTTATCTTCCATTTATGTCTCTGAATGTTTAAAGTGTTTTTATTTTATGAGTGGGAGTACCACACTCTTTTGGATTTGAGCATTGTGTAATATGCATCAAACTTTATGTACTCTACGAACATCTTATAAGATTTTTCTTCCTATCTCGTAAGTATTGGTCTCACAACCGATTGTAAGAGTTGATGCAATCTATACGAAATACACATGTTACTGAATGGATCCTATTTTTTATACTTATCCTTTATGATTTTCGCGCATTAACGTACTATATAATATTATAGGTACTATTAGTTTATACAATTATTTTCGTCTTATTTACAGGTTCTGGTAGCGAGGATAGACAAAGCATAATATCATTTACACAGAAGAGTGATGTGGACCCCGAGCCGCTGTCAACCACTCCGTCACCCTACATAAATCGTGAACTTTACCTCGAATGTCTTAAAATAACTATAGAAAGGGTAAGAATTTATAATATTGAAATTATAAATATTGTTTTTATTAATACTGCGAAGTTTATTTGTTTACTTCAAGTCTTTATGATTAAATTCCTGCTCTAAATTCGGGAAAAATGGCTTATGTCTATTTGTCGCCCAGTGCTAATGATAACTTTTTACATTGACATGATTGCATTATTCGATGACTACCATAATTATTCTTATATTTTATCTCAATGCTTATTGAGAGAGACGGCTTGACGTATCGTTTGCAACACGGAATAGTCATGAAAATTGGCCACTATCGACCTTTTTTGACGGACAATGCTCATTTGACCATTTTCATTTCATATTATGCTTCTTAGCGAGTCGCATACAAATTGCACGTTTCATTTCAACTTAAAATTTCAGCGAAGGAAAGAAGAAGAACGAATAAAAATCCCCAACATAGACAAGATCGGGTCGGACATATCGTCGTCGGAGGACGAGCTGCTGACGGGCGAGGAGCCGCGCCGCTCGCCCGCGCCCGTCGACAACAAGGACCAGGACAATCTCGACGATGATCAGGTTAACTTGTTACTTACTTTTCTATTTATGGATTTACTGCCATATTGTTTCAATGAGAATTGGTAAAGAAAGACAAATTTTTCAGTTTACCCCCAGTCTTACCAACTTAAAAACAGATGTCGATTAGCCACTGAATATAGAAATTAATAGAAATGTGTATCATATTTATGCTTTTTTGTTTAGTAAAAATATAATCTTTATACAGTCAATATGATGCATAGTAAGATGTAACATCATTCGCTCCGATTAGTGTTTTAGACAAAATGGGCTAATGCAGTATTTTATACTTATATACAGGGTGAATCTCCATAAAGTGCACATATTGAAACAGGTAAAATTAAGCCGCATTTTGTCGACAAAAAAAATATAAAAAAAATTAAAAAATTTTTTTTTTGGGTTTTACGACCTTTTGAATTTTTTTTTGGGAATTGTGCACCTGAAGTAAATAAATCGCTATAACTTTTAAACTAAGAGGGTTATCAGGTTGAAACAAAAATAACAATGATTGCCAATGATAGGCCGTACTGATCCATGAAAAAAAAAAACAAAAAAAAATCATCTTCCCAGGAAAAAAATGTCAGATTAGTGCAAAAAAGCACTTTTTTTAGATAAAATTTTCAGTAATCATCAATTTCCTCAAAATAATCTAGGCATTTTATTTTTTTATTATTATTTAATGCAATTCTACGTCGTATTAGCTTTCAAACACTAAAAAAACCACGCCTCTAACTCAAGTATAAAGTTTGCTAGGAACGTTTCAAAAAAGACGCGACGCACGTGCGCCGTAATAAAACTGGTATAGTCCGACCCATAATTAGATGTCCAAAATATAAACAAAGGAAACTATCAAAAATATGGTTCAATGGTAAATTCATGGTAGTTTCTTATTTTTGACGATATTAAAGTGATAAAACAGTAATAAAATAAATCTTTAATAATTAAAAAAAAAACACTAGTTTGTATTAAAAATGTTATTTATTACCAACACCCTTAAGAACTGCCTTTGTTTAAGCGCTCGTAGGAAACTTTATACTTTAGTTAGAGGCATGCTTTTTTTAGTGTTTGAAAGCTAATACGACGTAGAATTACATTAAATAATAAAAATAAAATAAAAAGCCTAGATTATTTTGAGGAAATTCACGATTTCTGAAATTTAACCTAAAAAAATTGCTTTCTTCACACTAATCTGACTATTTTTTTCTGGGAAGATAAACTTTTTTGTTTTTTTTTTCATGGATCAGTACGGCCTATAATTGGCATTCATTGTAATTTTTGTTTGAACATGATAACTCTTTTAGTTCAAAAGTTATAGCGATTTATTTACTTTAGGTGCACAATTCCAAAAAAAAAACTTCAAAAGGTCGTAAAACCCAAAAAAAAAGTTTTTTATTATTTTTTTTATTTTTTTTGTCGACAAAATGCGGTTTAATTTTACCTGTTTCAATATGTGCACTTTATAGAGATTCACCCTGTATATATTTTTTAAATACAATTAATTTTAAAGTTTATATTAAAACTGGATTTTTAGAAGTTTTACAAATTTTTCTGTCACATAATCATTTATTTTTACCACGCTTTTATTAGTTTTACCGGTATGTATGTAATGGGATCATTGAACTCGATTTTTACCCATTTTGAACGGTCCGATTGATTTAATAATTTTATCCCATTCTCCTCATCGGGATCGTCAGGAATTAACGATTTTTCTTCTGCGATTTTAGCGTTAATTATTTGAATGTATGATATTAGTATGGTGTTTATAACGGTTGTCGTGCGCAGATGTCCCTGTCGTCGCTGTCGTCGACGGAGGCGAAGATCGAGGAGCAGGTGCCGGCGGAGGCGTACTACGCGCCGTACGCGCCCGCGCTGCCGCCGCCGCACGCCGCACACGCGCCCTACTACCACCCCGTCTGGCCGCCCGCTGGTACGTTGTAACCCGAGACTACTACTGGCTGAGTTTATGTAAAGTAACGTAAAAAATAAAGAGCGTAAAATAAAAGAATTAGTAGTTAGGGAAGTGTAAAAGAATAATCGTAGATCCATTATTTTTCAAGCGGTAACTTGGTGCCGTTGCATAAGATTACCCACCCAGTATTGTCTTTTGGTCTGATCGCCGATTTTATATAGTCCCCAAAAACAGTATATTACCAAATTATGACGTTACAATGTTGTTTTTTAGACTTTCGTGTACATATTTTGACAATTATTTACTACCCTTACATAAGGTTTCCCAAACTAAGCAAATTGTTTACAATATTAGCCTGAATAGAAGTAAAATATTTTATTAAATTTTGTCGTACCTTGTGTTACTTGTTTTTAAGTTCTGCCACGCATTGAATGCCTTAAAACAAACAGGTTAAATAAAAATAATATTTAAAATAGTACATATTATAGTAGTAATAATGATATGAGGTATTATTGTCCGTAGCGGGGTTCCCGGGCGCGTACCCGGCGGCGGACGTGTCGCTGTACGCGGGCTCGTTCGCGCCGCCGCTGCTGCACTACGCGCCCTACCACCAGCCGCCGCCTGACGCGCAGGTAACCAACACACACTACCATTACAGTGCTACATCGATCTCGTATCACAATGAGATCCGGGCCGGCCAAACACTGATATACTTTGTTAATGCTTTTGAGTACTTGTGAAATATATTTTTATATGGATTCAATTAAGTACAAATTGTACAAATTTTCAATTTATTGTTTTTTTTTTTTTCATTTAATATCGATAAAACTCTTTACGTCGTCACTCTAATGACGTGACCAAAGATCGATACATATACCGCATACTTTAATCATTTTTAAACCTTGTACAATTGTTTAATTAAAGTGATAAAAATGACACGTCTGTATTTTATACAATAAATTAAAACATAAAACAGGAGTTGGACAACCCGTACTACCCGACAATAAACAGCGTGATAGAGCGGGTGACGACCGAGCTGAAGCAGATCCTCAAGAAGGACTTCAACAAGAAGATGATCGAGAGCACGGCGTTCAAGAACTTCGAGATGTGGTGGGATGAGCAGAGCCGCAAGACGCGCCAGAGCAAGCAGACGCGCGAGGATGTCGGGCAGCCGCTGCAGGTATATCATCAAATCATTATGATCACACTGCTGGGAATAGGTTTTCTCTCAAATAGAGAAGGCCAAAGTTCACTACGCAGCCTTGAATATAAGTTGGTAGATTCTACGCACAGTTGAGAATTCTCTTTTTAAAGGAGTCTAAGCAATACAGATTTCTGTCTTCTTTCCTTCACTGCCAATGAATGTATAAAACACTTTCAAATTGAGATGTGCATATCTGAGTTTAAATCCTGGATAGAAAATGAGGAGCCAAAATGAATATGAAAATTTATTTGATTTAATATTTTCTAAAAATATTACACTTATCATATTTTCCAGGATATTTCAAACAAGAAGGAAGAGGCTGTGGATTCGATAAAATCCATAATGGAGTCTCGGGACCTCGGGCTGGACCTGGGCGGCTACGGCGCGGGCATCGGGCTGGGCCTGCGCGCCACCATCCCCAAGATGCCCAGCTTCCGCAAGAAGCGGAAGATACCCTCGCCCGTGCTCATGGACGAGGACTCCTCCAAACGGCTTAGCGATCAGGTTATATTTATTTATGTATTATGCTTCTGTTTACTTCTACATTTTTTTGATAATTTTGGAGTAACTGACGAGCATACAGTCCACTTGTTGGTAAGTGGCTACTGCTGCCCATGGACATCTGTAATCAACCCCATATAAGGTAAGTTTCGTACCTGAGGTCGGTCACAGATGCGCCGCTACCCCGGAGGACTAAGCTGAAATACCTTCGAAAAGTATGTTTCCTTTACCATGTGGTCCCTTACCTTTAAATATTAAATAATATATATAATATTAAATATTATAAATAAGACGTGTTACAAATACTTAATACTGCTTTTTATTCTTAAATAATAGGAAGAAATGGTTCAGAACTCTGACGAAGAGAAGGAGGTCCCTACAAGTCCAAGAAACAGGACAACGGGATCGTACCTGTCCACGGGCCGGCGGCGGACGTCGAGCAGTTCCTCAAGGTTCGTGCTACTTATAGATTTATTATGATCAAAGTCATAAATAGGCTCCTAATATGGCACTTTATGCATTGCTCAGGTCGGACAAGAGCTACTTATAATAGGAATGCAGTAATGTTTGTAAAATGCTTTATATAAGATCTATGTGTCTGACGTAGAATTTGATAACGTATTTACAGGTTTTTGAATTTAATGTGTACCACAGCTCACAGTATTGCATGCAATGCATGGTACACCTGACGACCCGCGTGGCGGAGCGGTCACCATACCGGTCTGACGCGCAAAGTGTTTCGGGTTCGATTCCCGGCCAGACAGATATTTGAATGATGAATTTAGATACCTGTTCTGGGTCTGGGTGTTTGTGTATTGTCTTTGTGTGTGTCCATGGTACCCACGATACAGGGAATCCTAGTGTGGGGCTGTGAGTGTAGAAAGCGTTTGCATTATGCACATTATATTCATTTGTGATTTGTGTGTGTGCAGGTCGTCGTCGAGTTCGTCGTCGCGGTCGTCGTCGTCGTCGGGGTCGGAGCGCAAGGGCGCCGCGCCGCGGATATACTCCGACTCCGACGACTCCGAGCTCGACGAGGCTGAGGTTCGCGATAAGGTATGTAATGTAATGCATTCGAATATTTACAGATGAAATCTAAAGTGCTACTTAGTGTACTTAGCAATGTATGTACAGCTATATTGTGTTGAATCTTATTATTTTTAGATATTAGTAATTTATCGGTTTATTTAATTGGAACTTAGTTGACTTTCAAAAAGTGTAACAATGTTATTTATTTGTCTACAGTTCAAGGTTGTGTCGAACAAGGAGAGGTTAAGAAGGGTATACTCGTCGTCGTCAGATAGCGAGGAGGAAATTAGTAGACGAGGTACGCTTTTAATAATTCGTAATTAACTTATATTTCTGGAATATTTCAATTTCCTCCTTTTAATGTATTAATTTAAAATGGCGTTTTTATTTATATTTACACGTCAATAAGCACTCCAGTACGTCCAATTAAGCAGTGGATTAATAGTAAAAGCTCCGTAGACAGTAAGTAGTACTTAGAACTAATCGTGACAAATGTTTTGTGCAGAGAAAACTCCAATACCGGAAGTGGAGGCGTCGGACGAGAGGCTCGGCTCCCCGATCCTGTCGCCCGAGGAGGAGCCGCGGGACATCCTGCTGGACAGGGTCTACTCGGACTCCGAGGAGGAGAGGGAATACCAGGTATAACAATATATGACGAATAAGTTACATAAGTAATATCTTTTGATCTACAAAAATGGATCTTATATAGAGGCTACAAGGCTGAAAAAAAAAAATATTTTTTTTGTTAATTACGTAATTTTCGATTTTTTATTTATTCTGAATTTCATATTTGGAAATTTTAGAAGAAAAAGGCTGTAATAAGGCGATTGCTGGTTAACTTCATATTGATATACTATTACAGGAAAGAAGAAAACGGAATACGGAATATATGGAGCAGATCGAGAGGGAGTTCCTAGAAGAACAGAGGCGGAATATGGAAATGGCGCTCCCGCAGGCTGAGAAACCACCCGACGAAAGGTGGCAACTATTTCTTTTCTTAACGAAAACAATATGTTGCTTATTACATTCCTTGATTTTTTTTCTAAAGTATAATTTCCAAAAAATGTTTTTATTGCTGACAAAATATTTGGTACCTATTGCGTAGTAAGTAGCAAATATTATTTATTGTAAAAAATGAGTCTTTCAAATCTTTGTAACACAAGCAATGTGTGTCTGTGAGAGACGTCTGATGAAGCGTATGCTCACCCATTATTATGAAATATCGAATCATAGCAAAGCGGTTCCTTTGCGTGTTAAACTGTAGGCTCTTCCGGTGACGATATGTTCGGTGGATATTCAATAATATAACAAGTTATTTATATCGTAGCAAAACGGACACAAAAACAGAAGAAGCGCGAAGCAGTCCAACGAAGAAGCGCGTGAAGACGCCAGAGAAGAGCAAGCCGTCGGAGCTGGAGGACGGCGAGCTGAGCTCCGAGGACGAGGCGCTGGACGTGCGGCGCCAGCGCGACCGCAAGCAGAGGAAGCGCCTCGTGTCCGAACACAGCTACACCGAGTCTGCGGTCAGCGTCAACGGCGTCAAGGACTATAAGGAGGTCAGTTATGGATATAAGAAGTAATGTTGTTGTTCTATTTGACAATTAATGGATTGGTGTTTTGGTAGGAAAATGGCATGTAACGAAAAGTTGGGTCTGTTGGAAAGTTGTAGCTTTTATTATTCGTACTATCCTATTTTAGTCATACGACTGTACGTGCAAGTGCAAGGACTTCGTACCCACAGATCTCTCATATGCCACGTTTGCGTTTGCAATATGGGGCTGGATAGGGATTATTCGGGTCTCGAGGATACCCTCTTTGCCTGGGCAAATTCTCTTGGGAGTGAATACCCCCGGATATTTAATATTCTTTCATAGTAATATTATTAAATAGTATTATAATATAATGAGACAACATTAAAATTGTACTAACCCCGCTATTAAGCAGGGGATAAGGGACTCGGTCAAGTTACCAAGCCGGCAGTCCACCTCCTGATGGTCGGACTGCACGTGTGAAGACGCCAAGTGTGTGTGTGTGTGTGATGTAAGAACTTACGACACACACGAAGAGTGTGTGTTCAAAGTTTCCGGTTCATTCGGAGTTCATGTTTTTTTTATTACAACTATTAATTAGAACTTTTTGTGAACTTTAAATGACATAACATTATTCTTGGTATGATGTTCATAAACCGTTCCGTGTCCGCAGTCGAGCGGCGCGCTGTCGGAGCCGTCGTCGCCGCAGTCGCAGGCGTCGCAAGCGTCGCAGGCGTCGCAGGTGGCGCTGGAGCACTCGTACTGCCGCCCGCCCGACGCCGACGCCGAGCTGCCCGACGCGCCCGCCACGCCGCCGCAGCGACGCGTCTCCAATCATCTTCAACATGACCATGGTACGTTTTGTTATATCTTCTAATACATAGTGTATTTGCTATGTTTCTCCGTCTCCGAATTAAAAGTAGCCTAATTGACTCGTAAGTATCAAAATATCAATTTTCCTAGGATTATGCCAATAATGTCAAATGCCAAAAATATGTATATAATTTTTAATATTGATCTGTAAAGAGAAACTAACGGAAAATTGTACATTGTGAAAGTAAGTATTATAAGCTTAGAAACATGTTTTTTTAATCACAGTAACTCTTCAGTTTCTTTGTTGTTTTTTTGTTATCTCATAACTACATATTTTGAAATGCGAAAGTAACTCGAATAATTTTAGTATGTGTACAGTAAAAACATTTTATTATACATTATGCATCATAATGTACATAGTTATTGTTTGAAGACATATAGCAAATGTCGTGCTAACATACTTTGTATAAATCCAGGCTACACGTGGATGGCGGCAGAGACGGAGACGGCGGCCGAGCTGGCGAAGACGAAGGAGACCAAGGAGAAGCGGCCCTACAAGCGGAAACACGACGCTAAGAAACTAGCAGAGATACAGAATAAGTACGAGCTTTTGGTTTAACTTATATGAAGCCTTTAAAAAAATATATATGTGATAGGTGGAACATCTAAGGTAACACGTTAATTAGTTTCTTGCAAACAAATTAACATATACAACTTTTGGATATAGATTGTCTCCTAAAAGCTACTATATTTTTTTATTAATATAAATTTGAATATATTTTCGCGTTTTTAGTTAAATTATAAGTTAAATGTTACTAGGTATTATAACGATGTTTAAAATTAAAAAAAAAAACCAATATTTATTTTACTTTAGGTACATTTGATTCTAATATTAAACCTGTTTGCAGGTTATACTCACCGCGCGAGGACTACTCCCGGACGCACTCGTACTCGGAGGTGACGTTCAAGCCGCGCGACATGATGCAGGAGATGCAGGTGATGTACGAGTTCCTGACGCGCGGCATCGACCGCGAGGACGTGCAGTACGTGAAGAAGGCGTACGAGGCGCTGCTGGCCGGCGACCAGCACTACTGGCTCAACGACACCCACTGGGTCGACCACCCGCCCACAGACCTCTGCTACTCCCCGCCGAGGAAGAAGTCCAAACGGCACAACAATATCTATGAGGATCTACAGGTGAATATAATTTTTATAGTTATAACTTGACTTAACGTAACTTGACCCAAGTACTTACATCCTTTAAGTATATATTGCTTTTAACAAACGATTTTGACTTTACTTATTATTGTAAATTCGGTTTTAATGAATAATTTGGAGCATATTTTTTTCAGTATTCTCCATTTTTTTAGTACAGTTATAAGTTGAAACTTTCTGGGAATAAACTCCGAGAGGCACCCCCACCACATCTACTTTTGTCTTATAAAAAGTCTTAAGCGCGGATGTATTTTGCTTTAAAAGATGTTGTAACAAAGTCATACTTATCTGAGGCATTCTTTAATAGTTCTCTAGTCTCAGATAGGAATGTAATCTTATCTGGGGTTGATTAAGATGTACGCTGGCAGCGGAAGCCACTTACCATTAGGAGGCACTGCATGCTCGTTACTCTAATATATTTCTGAAGAATGTACCAATAAATTATGTCACAAAAATGCCTACATATGAGCATACATGTGTATCGTAGGGCCATTCGAGCGGCTCAGCGCGCACGGAGGGCTACTACAAGATGGACGCGCGGATAAAGGCGAAGTACAAGTACCACCACGGGCGCGCCGCCAGCGCCGCGCTGCACGCCAGCGACGACAAGAAGGCGTCCAAGATGCAGCTGCTGTCCCGCGAGGCGCGCTCCAACCAGCGCCGCCTGCTCACCGCATTCGGTACGGACTTTGCGACTCATTTTACTACTTGATACTCCTACTTGTTGATACTACTTGATAAAGCCTTTGGTTTGTAAATAAGGTATAGAATGTATACATCACAATACAGGTCTGTTATATACGTGTTACAAAAATGGAATCGTGTATTTTGTATGTTATTGTAAAGCACATGATGTTATTCATTTATTTATTATTTCTGTACTTAACTTTTTATTAAACTACCTAAGTATCTGCTTGCGTAATGCTACCACTGAACAATATTCCAGGTCGATATGTTCATAATGAACGATAATCATTCGTTCATAAATATAAAAACAATCTATTCTTTTTTACTAAAGTCAAAATTAAATGTTATATAATTATGTATCTTGTCGCCAGGCACAGACACAGACTCCGATCTCCTAAAGTTCAACCAGCTCAAATTCCGAAAGAAACAATTGAAATTCGCCAAAT
Source organism: Epargyreus clarus clarus (assembly GCA_014595695.2). Lineage (NCBI taxonomy): Eukaryota > Metazoa > Arthropoda > Insecta > Lepidoptera > Hesperiidae > Epargyreus > Epargyreus clarus. The sequence continues at coordinate 88,930 of JACTTY020000085.1, read as the reverse complement.
CCGGAATACACGACTGGGGTCTATTTGCACAGGTAACGTAACTCTTTCATTTAAAAAAATGTATACGCATTCTTCATCATTTAAAATGAATGAAAATTTTAATGTGTTTTTGGATTTGATAACCACTGCCACTTGAGATCTTATAATAGTTTTCTCTGTACTAGATCATTATAATGACCGCTCCAAGAAGCTAGTAATTTAGCAATTTATCCATCATTTCAGGAGCCGATAGCGGCGGACGAGATGGTGATCGAGTACGTGGGTCAGATGGTGCGGCCGATAGTGGCGGACGTGCGCGAGGCGCACTACGAGGCCACCGGCATCGGCTCCTCCTACCTATTCCGCATCGACCTCGACACCATCATCGACGCCACCAAGTGCGGCAACCTGGCGCGCTTCATCAACCACAGCTGCAATGTAAGCATACGTACATACACATAAATACATACATAGAGACAGATATTAAAACACAAGTCGGATAACAGGCAAAGAACACATATACACGCACGAACGTGCAAGCACACTCACGCACCCACGCACACATTTTAAACATAGGTTTTAAAATGCCGCTTATATCAACTCTTTATCGGGTCAACATAATTTGCCAGCTTACAGTCAATATTTGTAAATAAGGCTTATGAGGACTTACATTGGCATTTCACCTTGGCGTTGGAGCAATGTTTTCAATTCAGTATCTTTATTAATCGTAAGTAACTTTACCTATTTGCAGCATGCTTAGTTTTTCGTTGATCTACGGAGCCAAAGCGATACTGATTGTGTGCAAAACAATCATGAATTACCCTTTTTAAGTATTTTTTTAACCGACTTCAAAGAGGAGGTGGTTATCAATTCGGCCGGAATTTTTTTTATGTATGTACACGAATTACTCCGCCGATTTTAATCATTATTTTTTTTATTAGATCTTCATATATCGTTTCATATATTTATGTACATTTAAAAACAAAAATTACACAACAAAATTAAACCAAACTAAGCACCGTCTTTTCAACAGCCGAATTGCTACGCGAAGATAATAACAATAGAGTCGCAGAAGAAAATTGTAATATACTCAAAGCAACCGATCGGCGTCGACGAGGAAATCACGTACGACTACAAGTTCCCGCTGGAGGACGAGAAGATCCCCTGCCTGTGCGGCGCGCCGCAGTGCCGCGGCTTCCTCAACTGACCACCTCAACTGCCAACGCCACCACGAACGGGTATCATGTACAAATGTCATACAGTTGTGGAAAATTATGTATGTCTGCATTGTATTACGGTTCGCAGTTGTTTTCAGCAGTTAAAATTACTATGGTACGTCCCTTACACACCTCTCACCGCTATGTCAAGTTGTCACTAAAAACTTGTGTTGATTTGGTCATTTTGGAATTCAATAAATCATATTAATTATACAAACCATTTATACAGATGAATACATTAAATATTTAAACTTATTTAAAACTTGATTCAATAAATAAAATTATTATTGCCAAATGAAATACCGTCGTCGGAAAAACCGGAGATGTCGTTTATCTTTTACGGGTGTTCGAAAATCCTGTCACGTTTAAGAATCATTATAAAAGTCACTAATGAGTTTTGTTCAGTAATTAAAACAAATTTAATGTTTCTCCTGTCGTTCATAGCAGGGGATGCACTTTTGAAAAAAAAATTGCGGTGATCACAGTACCAAATAGACAAGCAATTCTCTAAACTTCTCAAAACTAAGTGAGGTTCCCCCTTTTGTATATTGTACCATGTCTCGTATTCTCATTAGGCCAAAGTAAAGTAAGCTATATGAATGAATTACATTCGACGTAATATAACATGTCAGACACCGGGTTCCAAACTGAACAATATGGCATATTTACTTGGTACCTCTTTTGTTTTTGTCAATGCAATAGTCAATGCACAATCGCACTTTATACGAGGCTTTGTGACAAGAGGCTCCGGCATTCTGATTCACACCGTTTATAATCACGATTCTTATGTGCTTGTCCACCATCCCAGTGAATACTCAAGGGTAGTTCAGAACTCTTTAAGTTAAATCATTGTTATACCAGCTTTCTAACCAGGGCATGCCGTTCAACTTGAAATTTTTAAATATCGCATATTATTGAGTTGCCTATTACAAAGAAATTAAAACTATGTTACTCCAATATACCTTTCTTTTTACTTGAACGTGTAGGGTTTTCGAGCTTATGGTTGTATACGTCTTTTGTTGGCACGCCCTGCAGCCCTAATTGATTTTTCTGTTTCGAGTTCTGAAATTTGCCTGCCTTTTAATAATTCCTCATTTAATATCATCACAAATTTGCTTTCCATGATGCACAATAACGTTTAGTAACCATTATATTACTCGGGCGAGTTCCTCTAAACAAAGTAAACATGGTTTAATCTAAATCTTCATACAGAATAACAATTCTTCTTTTGTATAATGTCAAATTGCACCACACGTTACACGTAGAATTCGCATATATTGTACTGATTACGTCATTTTTTATATATTAAATTCAGCCATGTAGGCCTACGTGCTCCTATAGCGACAAATCGTTCTTTTCTTATGAATAAAGCGACGAGCGTTCTTCGAATCTCTGCTGTATTTTCTATTACATTTACAAAATCTCAAATTATGTGTAAATAAAAGCTTTCTGGTCCACAGTATAGTTGTTTAATATAATAGTAATTTTTGTTTACAATGTAGCTTTTTTACCTTATTGTCTGCAATTTAATTTTAAACTCATACCTTGTATATGAATTGCATCAATTGAAGTATCATTGTTAAAATATTGCGTTAAGCTTAATGATTTAGTGATGCTCTAAACAAAGGCAAATGTTATAGAATTTCGACTAGTCTGTATGTGCGATGTTTGGTGAACTCTTGTGTACTTTAAGGTTGTCTATGCAGACTGACAATAATACTTTCTTCCAATTTATAACAAATGTGACAATTACCGAGGAGCTAAGCTCTTAATTTTATATCGAATGAAGTAGCTGATGATTAATTTGTAAAGTACTGCCTCAAATAATTGTGTATGAATTTTACTGTTTTATGTATAAAGTAATATAATTGTGTGTGGTCGTATTGTGTGAATAGAGACGTGTTTATTTCTTGTATTTAATGTAAACACCCAGTGCAACTTGTATGTAATTAAAAAATGGTAAAATGATTCTTGTATATTATATACTGATTTGACTGAGTCTAAGATATAATTCTCTAGGGTAATAGGATATCAGTAATAACACTGTAATTATTGTGTTGTATATTATATTTGTGAATAAAAGATCTCTGCTGCTTGTCAGATTTTGTAGTACATTTTTCAAGTACATCCTTCTTTTGTTAATATTTGAAAAGAATTCATAGTTGAATAAAATAGTGTTGTCGTTAGTTTGTTTCTTTAATAAAATTTATCTCGTAATATTTCTCTCTAAGAGACATCGAAGGGCCGCCAATATTGGCCAGTAGACTGGCTCCTTATCCTTCCAATTGCACTTCATATATATTGTAATGTAAAATGTATAAGATTGTAAATAAAAGATTCCAACAATTCTACAATATTTCATTTAAATAATGATAATATATATAATAATAATAAAAATAGCAACATACTGAATTCTTTATTTACTTATTTTTCAATTGATACAAATAGCTAGTTTCTATGATTTTTTTGTATTTGTATTCCAAACTTTATAAACGCAAACATTCTAATAATATAAAATTGTTCAATCCTAGTCAATTGTACCAGTCACCAGAGTTGTCTTGTCAATGTCGCTTCGTGAGACCAGTTCGTCTTGCGCTCGGTGAGAGCTTACAAACGTTCTGTAGGTGCCCTCTCGCTCCTGATTTCCACGAGCTACCGCGTGTGTATTGTGAAGTGCAGAGACAATCCTCGGCTTGCTTCCCTGAGCCCCGTGGCAGCGCCGGTTGCATCACCCTGACACGATTCGAGTCCGATGATAGACTTGGTAGGCAAGGTTGGCTGTTTTTCTATTTATCTGCTGGAACGCGGATTCGGTCATACCTCTTACAGTCACACACTATGGTGTCCACCGACCGAGTCCACTTATTACCACGCATACCTACACCTTACTGTCTGGCCTTCGAACTGGACCATACACAATGTGGTTGTGGTGGTGCCAGCATTATTGGGTTTCAATAACGCACAAATGAAAACTAAAAGATTCTGGTTCATATTATATTATCATAAAATATAAACAAACTTTTTCAAATACCTTATAATATGACATAACTAAAACTTATCTAAAATATGAATTACTACACTTTAAATCACAGTATGTATAAACTTAGTTTTATGAATTTTATAGGGTAAAACGGCAAGTAAACAGAAATACACAATTTTTTCAAATATTATAAAGTTTAGCAATTTGAAATAATGCGATAATAACCAAAATTATAATCAAACTTTATTTTACAAATGTCATTACAAATTATAGTATAAAATACAAAATTATACTAAAACAAATATTTAATTATTAAGTACTCGTAATAAGATCGTAGTAAAAACTAATCAAATAAATAACACTTATTTATTTACAAATAAATATAGTGGGTATATTGTCACATTATAAAAAAATACGTTACAAATATTAATATATGTCTGGGTTACCTTATAATTAACCCTATAGTACCTTGTCAGCTATGTTTTCGGACAACATAATAATACCGCAATTTCGAAACGATTATACTAAAAAAGGGAATATGTTGAATGAGTGTTTAACTATAAGCAGTAAATAACTCTTCAAAAAATCTTCCAATGGCGTTATTGCAACAGGGAATGAAATGAAGATGGCAAATGCAGATAGAGTGAAGTAATCAGAGATGAAATTTTTTATAATTTTGGTAACTTCATTAGTTAACAGAACTACATTACACCGAACCTCAACAATTTACGTAGTTTTAAATGAATTCTAAAATCTAAAAAAATAAATAATCAGACAAGCCGCAGCTTCAATTTCATAAAGTAGGTAGTTTGAAAAATGTGACGGCACATGTGAATAATCATTTTCATAAAGTAGGTAGTTTGAAAAATGTGACGGCACATGTGAATAATCAAGAAACAAGTTTTTCAGTACAATCTTATGTAATTTTAAAAATAAGTAGATAGTTTGCCTTACAACTGATTTCATTCACTGTTACCGTTATTGCTATGGACTATTTAAAAATATGTCTTTATATCGGAATAAATCGACTTGCAACCCAGCCCTTTAAATGCCTAACTTAAGAAGCTTGTGTTTTACAGAATGCTTGTTTAAGTTAAACAGTTTGTTACTACTATACTTGCTAACTTTGATAAACAGTTATTGAAAACGTACCTGTCTTGTAAACATTTCGGCGCACACGTCAGCCGTGCATTTTGTGGAGGCCGTAGCCTCTTCGCTTTCTTGCTCTGTGTCCGAATCAAATTCTGAAGTACTCTCTGGGGATTTCCTACCATTAAGTGAACGTTTTATACCTACCTCCGTCGTTAATATTTCTTTTATAACATCATCGGATGTTTGCATATTGTGCCTATTTTTCGTACGTATCTGTTGTGCTCTACTTCTAATGTCTGCGAGAAACCCCGTAGTTACTTGTACGCTTTCATTAGAAATGTCTTGTGGTGACAAATCAGTCATAGATTGCCCTAAATCCGACGAAGATCCCTTAGAATCTGATATAGTGTCCAAAGATTCGAGCGATGTTCCTATGCTCCTGAACGCTGCCATACCTTCTACAACTAAAACATTGTATCCCTCATCGGTTTTCGTTCGAATTATAATGCCATTAGGTGCGGTACCAAGTAGGGCAGGTTCTTTGACTTTGTAATTAAATATTTCGGGAGTGTAACATTCAGAAGCACTAGATGCTAGCGATGTAGTGTCGCAAGTGCACGGTGGAGCCCTGTAAGCTTCCTCGCTTATATGTATAATGGTCACTCGGTCTTCACCCACGGCATATAAGAAAGGACTGACAAATTCCCAGCCGTGTACCGCAGAGCTCCATTTAGGTTCTTCGTTACGCGTACGTTTTCCGTTTTCATCAACGAAAATGCCACATTCTGTGTAACAAAGAAGTATTTCTATAGGATTCATTCCAATAAGAACGATCGCTTTAGGCGGGGAATGTTTTTTCGACGCAGCTGCGACGGTAGGTTCATCCATAGCGAACGCTTCCAAAGCTCCAGAGGGCAAGTTAATTTTGAGTGGTTTTTCTCCCGCAATGTACAATGCTTTACTCGTGAGTAGCAAGGAGGCGGGCGGCCGGTCCACGGTGAGGGAGCGCGCCACCTTGAAGTCCGTGTTGGACGCGTCGAAGCGGAGCAGGAACACCCGGCGTCCGCAAGCAACTGCCACGCAGATACCTTCACTGACGTCTTCTACTATCGCCTAAAATTAAAGATACCTATTTATTATTTTTACTATATTATAGATTTAAAAGGGTTAAAATCAAGGAGATGATGAATTAAACTACCATAAAACATATCAATAGAATTTTAAAATAATATGAAATCCAATTACACCTCATTTGTGCAAAAGAGTTGAAAGGCCAATAAGAAATAATTTGCATTTTTTAATTGTTACGGTGAAACATAGTAGATAAGTATAGATATCTCACCGCCTTGTAATTGAAGGAAGCCATTAAATGGCTTATACGGCTGACAATTTTGTCAGCCATTCAATGGCTGTCATGGTGTACTTTACGCGGAACAGTGCCGACATGCCCAGTTAAGTGGTGCAAAAACACGAAATCGAAGTAAAAATGCAGAGAAATATCATTTCATTCGTAAATGATCTAAAAGTACATATTTTTAATATTTTTCAAACACGACAATAGATGGCAATTTCAATTGTCAACACTGGTTACATTTTCTTGTTAGGAGTGAGTAATCTTTATTAATCTAAGGGCGAAATATAAATTTGTGGATATGTAAGTGTATCCAAACGTACCTTGAGGAGGTCCGGCGGCGTGTCGTCGGGCAGGTGCACGCGGGTGAGCGCGAGGCGCGGCTGCAGCGCGGCGGCGCGGCGCAGCGCGGAGGCGGCGGCGCGCAGGCCGGCGTGCGCCAGCGCCGCGCCGCGCAGCAGCAGCGCGCGCCCCGCCGCCGCCGCCGCGCCGCGCACGCCCGCCGCGCCGCGCGGCCACGCCTCCGCGCACTCCAGCCGCACCGGCCCGCGCTGCGAGTGCAGCCCGTCCGAGCAACCTGCGGGTACAGATTCCATGTAGCCCACGTGTTCCGCAAAGAATGAAATTAATTCAAAAAGAATGGCTATCTGTCAATTTAAAATCTGTGACAAAATAGTGATTCTTTTAATTTCGATCTGCATCCGAGCGCCTATAACCTACCCGGGTATGATATAGCTATGCTACCTGAGTAACTTTTTTTTAACGAGGGGGAAACTAAAGGTACCCTATACCGTGGGAGCGACACGAGGTTATGTGAGATTCTTACCGCACTAAACCCCCCAACCCCCCGGGAGCCATCCTCGGCGCTGCGTAGAGGACTCCGGGATCTCCAAAGGAACGCAACCGGAGTCCTCTTAGCGCGTTGCCCCGTAGGGCTCCGCCCAGGTGAGCTTGACGCTCGCCATACCGTCATGTGTGTACGACGATATGCGACCCTACAGCCGTCCTTCCCGGGGTGGCTGACCAGGCGTTTCGAGCTCCCACTCTTGCCACCCGCAAACCCGGAAGCCCCTTTTTAGTCGCTTCTTACGACAAGCAAAAGATACCGTTGTCCTATTATATTCCCGAAACTACAGGAGCGATGCTACCCGAGTAACCTATGAGTTATAGTCACACGACATACATACGACACGACATTCAGACGTGGTTATTTGAAATGTAAACGTTACCGATAGCGACAGCGTCCGGTGCCAGGAAGTACGCAGTGAGGGGCTCCGCGGCGCAGGCGGCGAGGAGCGCGGGCTCGTAGCCGGCGCGCGGCGGCGGCGCGAGGCGCGCCAGCCAGCGCGCGCGCTGCGCGAGGCCGCCGCACACCGCCGCCGCCTGCTCCACCCCCGTGCCGGAACGCTCCAACTTTATCTGGATACAAAACAATTTTAATCTCTTTATACGCTCTCCCAATTGAACTCTAAAGCCACACTGAAACATTAGGGCATAAACATAATGAAAAAACAAATTTTCTCATATACTTTATCAGGATTCGTTACGTAAAAAAAAACAAAGTAAATTAGCAATCCAATAATTTATACATATTTATTAATTTTAGGTACATAAATAAAATTTTAACATCAAACTTACAGTAAAAGCTCTGTTAGCCTCATTATGCGGTAGATTGGTGGCCTCCGGAGACAGCAGACGAGCGCGGAGCTCCGTGCTCCCCGAATTTAGTATAAGCACATCTGACGAATGCCGAACTTGCATCCTCTCCCGATTGCCATCAGGCCTATAATACATTTAAGTATTCATTGTATTGGGATAAATTGAATGTTTTTTTTTATTGAAACAGCTTCGATCACTAATAAGAACTAGATACACAATCCCATACAAAAATGAACTTAAAAAGTGGCGTCAAACGTGTTTAAAAAATTCTAAGTGACAGAATCTAAAATTAATACAAAATCAACTTTATCACCATTATTTCAAGGTGTTTTTTTAAAAACTGCTTACCAAAAGCAATAAATTTTTACGACATAAGCTAGCTGTCATAAGCTACCATAAAAAATTTAACCTTATTTGAATGAAATTAAAGTCGCATTTACAAAGCAAAAAAAAAGCCATTAAATTTTACGACCGTGGTTTGTCACTTGGACAAGGGATGAGTGGAGACGAACTGTCAGTACTTTAAACGGTTATTATAAATTATCACTTAATATTTTTATTAGGTCGAAGTAATTAATTTGAATGAAGATAATTATATTTTACCTGAATGTAAGTAATAAGATAATAATAATTTATCAATGAAACTAATATATATATGCAGTCACAAAATTTATATTATAAAATAAAAATAAATCATATAAAAAGAACAATGAAGAACACAAAAAGGATTAGTTATAGTTTAAAATTAAAATATAACCAAATACAAGTAATTTAATTAAAAATCAACAAGCTGTTTACGCCGTTGTGTCCAACGAAATATATTGCCGCCGACTAAAGAAATATGTACCAAATCAACATTTATTTCAATTATTTTTTACTCTGTAGTGACATAGAAGTCTGTTGTGTATATTTTGTTAAAAATTTTGATTTTTTTCAACACCTATCTAAGGACATTTTGGTATTTGAGACGAATATAATGACAACTTAACTGTCGAAATTCAATATCTTTGAAGATATAGATATTGAAAAAAGACTGTGAAATATTATCGTCGAAACTCAATGAATCCGAATGTAGATCTGAATAGTGAATATATAGTGGGATATGGAGCTGGAGATTTAGTACGTTATGTAGTCAAAGCTACGAAATGTGACGCATGTGTAAGTAGTTTGTTAGCCCACGATAGATTGTTCTTTCACAATCTTATTGATGTGAAATATTTAGGCGGTCTGTTTTATTCATCTCTAGACGTTTTTGTGTTTGCAAAAAAACAGATTGCTTGAGATGGCTTAAAGAATTCCTCGCATCTTTGTTGTGCTAGAATAGATGTCCATTCTCCACAACGCAAGGGATCTCGAGGAAAGCTAAAAATATATTATATAATATTTTACTTAATAATTTAATTTTACTCATTTCCTATTTACATTTGGTATCTAAAACCTCTGCCTAACCTTTTAGGTAAACCAGGCATTTGATTATTATACAAAACAAATATTTTTATAAAACAAAAAAAAAGAAAAAAATATAAAACAATAGCGTCTCCATTCAAAATAGAACAGAGTCACCATGTTACCCGAACAAATTAAGTGGGCATGCAATAGTAATAATTGTACGCTTAGTAACAGACTTTACAATTTACATGGTTTATACATTCTGTTGATAATTTCGAAAACTTAAAAATAAATTAATTACGCACGATATAGCAGTATTTATAATTGAGTGATAGCAATTACATACTTATAATAATAATACTTACCGAAAATACGATATTCCATCCTTTTTTAACGTCCTAGACGTGTGATTTTTGCAGTTTTTAAACGAGCACTGAGGCATGTTTATTCTCCGATCGTTCAAACACTACTAACCTAAAAAAGCACCCAAATGTCAAATTGGGCGCGCTTTTCGTCGCGTCATTCTGTCGTCGCTGATTGTGTATCTAGTTCCTATTAGTGATCGAAGTGAAACAGCGAAAGAAAATACGAAGAATGTGTAATGGTAAGTGACCACCGTTAACTCTATTTATAGCTAAGTAAGTATAGATGACATTCAACTATTAACATGATATTATCCCTGAAGTATTAGCTGAAGGCTGTATAAATAAGGCCTTACCACATATTTAAAATTAGAATATGATGTTTAAATACTGCCTTCACTTTTATAAATAATCCGTACTCACCAAATGATTAGAAGAGAATTATCATCATCACTGTCAGGCGTATCGATACTCTCGATTCTGAAAACAATAATTTACTATATATAGGTGCATCTTATATTAACGTTTTATATAGAATCCTTTGCATTATAATATTAAGGGTAATTATCTATACAGTCATAAGAAAAATATACATACACATTAGCAATTTTCTTTGGTTTCTCAGTGGTTCTTTCTCGCCTTGGAGTCGGTGGAAAACTGTAATGAAACAAGAAATACGTTATGACTTTATACTTATTTAACAAATATAAATAAATGAACACGGAATAGTATTTATACCTGGACTCAGCATTACTAGCAGCAAGCTTGGCGCGTAGTCGATCTACTTCTTCACGCAACTCTCTATAATATAATAATAAATTATTTATAATTTTTTACACATATTTGTTGAATAGTTCATATATTATGTATTCTAAAAAGGAAACTAACCGGTTGACGCGTAGCAGCGGAGGTGAGGCGGCGGTGCGTCGTCCAGAGCGTCCGAACAGTTTGTTGCTGAGAGAACATTTCTTCCGATTCGCTTCTTCAACTTTGACCTAATAAAATAAATTAACCTTAAATGTCACGTAAATAAATATTATTTTTAATTATTTAACACGTTTTATTTATTTATTTATTTATTTATTGATTTAGATACACCATCGACTTATCACTAGACATTCCTTAATATTAATATTACAATATGTTTGGTTCAGTGTGATTCGCCATTACAGGTATATACAACACTCATCGTATTATAGCTTAACAACGAAGTGTAGGTTAGGTTATAATATAACATAGAATAATAAAAAACAAATTAAAAGAGAAAATATCAAATTAGTAATTTCACATCTAAGTTGGAATTAAAAAAAAGAAAAAGAAAAAAAAACGAACAACTATTGTAACTATTGTAAATGCATGCAACAATGATTTATAAATTGATTTATGTTGTCAGTGTGGAAAATGTCCACATCGCTGTTAAAACTGATGTTATTGTAAGTTTGCATAAATCTGTTTAAAGGGGCATGCGAGCCTAAATTCGTTCTACAGTCGCTTAAGGAAAAAACTTTGTTGAGTGGGTATCTAGGTATGGACCGGGGGACTTTTATATTAATGAGGCTTAATAAATCTGGAGATATTAGTAGACCGTGAATCAGTTTATGAAGTGTTTTGAGATCATTGATTTTTCGTCTCTTTTCAAGGGATTCTAAGTTAAAATATGAAAGTCTTGTATTGTAATCGGCGCGATAGGGACAATTTCGATCTTTGTATGCTAAGTACCTAGTAAAATTTCGTTGGACGCGTTCTATTCTGTCGCTATGGACTTTATACGACGGGTTCCATACAGGAGATGCGTATTCAAGGCCGCTGCGTATAAGAGATTTATAAAGTGTGAGAATGGCTATTGGGTTATTTATATCCTTACATACTCTTTTTAAGAACCCAAGCATCTTCCACGCACTTGATGTGATCTTGTCGACGTGATCTATGAAGCTTATTTTTTTATCTATCATTACACCGAGATCGCGGACAACACTAGATTCAGCTAGATTTTCTCCGCCTATGGAATAACTAGAAGTGGTCACTTTTCTTTTTCTAGAAAATTTTATCTGAAGACACTTATTAGTATTTAGATTCATCTTATTAATTGTGCACCAGTTACTAACAGAATCAAGATCTGCTTGTAATTCAGTTATATCATCTTGAGAGTTTATGTGCTTATATAATTTTAAATCGTCTGCAAAAATTGAGCATTTACTAGAGCTAATATGATTAGTAATGTCATTTATAAACGCTAGAAAGAAGACTGGCCCGAGATGTGATCCCTGAGGAACTCCTGAAGTTGGAAAAAAGGAAAAAGATTTGAAACCTTGTGTTGTCACCCTTTGGATTCTATTGTATAAGTAAGATTTTATCCAATTTAATAGGTTTCCGTGAATGCCGTAGAATTTCAGCTTAGATAAAAGTATTCTGTGGTCTACTCTATCGAAGGCACTACTGAAATCTGTGTAGATGGAATCTACCTCAGTTTTTTTATCCATACCATATGCTAAATCGGAGACATATCCTAAAAGATTTGTCACTGTTGACCTCCGCGCGCTAAAGCCATGTTGATAATTAGAAATCATCTTTGATAAGTGTGAGGTTATGATAGGACATACTATTCTTTCAAGGAGTTTAGGGAACATGCTTAAAATACATACTGGCCGATAATTCCTAATGTTGCATTTATCCCCATTTTTGTGAATGGGTATTACATGAGCTAATTTCCATTCATTTGGAAATTCTCCAGTAACAATTGATTGTTGAAATAATATCTTTAATGGAAGTGTTAAATGTTTATAGGTTTTTTTAATAAAATAGGGTGGTATTCCATCTGGACCTGCACCTTTACTAGGATCGACTGACTTAAGTACTTTTTCGATATCACGTTCAATAATTTTAATATTACTCAAAAATAATTGGGGAAAGCAGCTCCCTAAATCCGGTGGTATTGTTGTTCTACCGGACTGTTCTAACGGACAAAACGTGGAAGAGAAATGAGAAGCGAAAAGATTACAAATTTCCTGTCTATTACAAGCAAGTTTGTCGTCTAGAAACATTTCAGAAGGTAGATTTGATGAGCTACCTCGCAGTTCTTTAGCATAGGACCAAAACTTTTTTGGATTATGTTTTAGTGCCCGTTCAACATTTTTTATATGTTCAGTATAACACAATGATGTCATTATTCTAATTCTTTTTTTAATTAAATTAAGTTCTATTTCATCTCTAGGGTTACGGTATGCATTATATCTTTTTCTAATTTTGTTATTCTCGCCTATTAATTTTATAAGATTACATGAAAACCATGGAGGAAATTTAAATTTTCTCGTTTTTGCTTTAGGTATTGTTGATTCAATTATATTTAAAATATATTTAAGCGTGTATATAAAAAAAAGAATATACGCGACGAATAGATAACCTCTCTTCCTTTGGGAAGTCGGTTAAAAAATAATGCAGTACGATATGTTTATTTAGTATTTTTATAAAACGATCTTGAAATTATATGGGGAGTAAATTATATTTGTTATGAAAGACTCAGTATGTCGTAGATGACGACATTATATTGGAATAAGATTAGACAAGTTGCAGAGACGTCACAAGTTTAATACAGTGTGTAGAGGTGGGCGGTACCTGCAGGAAGTCGATGAGCTTGGCCTGCTGGCGCAGCGTGGCGTCAGCGCGGGTCTCGCGCGCGCGCCACCACGCCGCCGCCGCCGCCGCCGCCTCGCGCGCCGCCGCTACCTCCTCCTAACACAAGTAATTTATTATTATTATTATTATTATTATTGAAAACGATTACCCAAACTTTGATTTTTTGAATAATAACTAGTTAGCTTATCATACTTTTTCAACTCATTTCTCAGCCTACTAACACCTTAAGTACACTTACGCTGTCTGTCCACCGCCACCGTCACCGAGCCGATACCGATAATTAATGACGGCGCCGAAGTAACGTACATACATTTACTATAATCGCTTGTCCACCGCGCGTCCGTCACCCGAGCACCGTCATCCCGGCCGCCGATATTTCGAGTAGATCGGCGTGACCGCTAGATCGGCACCGAGATTTTGACGAGCCGATGTGCCGGCAATAAACCGCCGACATACTATCGCGGTGGACATACTATCGCCGTCGCGACATATTAAAATCGACCCTAAAATAATCTCGTTCTCGGTATCGGCTCGGTGACGGTGCGGTAAGTTCCTAAAAAGCTCGTCTTTAATACCTGTCTGTGGTTGTATTGTGTATTATGTGTTTGTAAAACATAAGCAGTGATAGTCTAGTGGTTAAGAAACTCGGCCCCTCGACGGAGGGGTCCGAGGTTCAAATCCTAGGCACGCACCTCTGAATTTTCAAAGTTATGTGCGTATAAGAAATTAATTATCACTTGCTAAACGGTGAAGAAAACCATTGTGAGAAAACCTGCATACCTGAGATTTATTAAAAAAAAAACTCAAAGATATGTGAAGTCTACCAATACGCACTTGGCCAGCGCGGTGGACTATGGCCTAATCCTTCTCATTATGAGAGGAGACCCGTGCCCAGCAGTGGGACAGTAATGGGTTGTTGATGTGATGTGATATGAAACATAAGCGTATTTAACCTGCGCGTCGGCGAGGGCGGCCTGCAGCTGCAGCGCGTGCGCGTGGTGTTGCTGCGCGCGCGTGGCCAGCGCGGCGCACTCCTCCTGCAGCTCGCGCACGCGCCGCGCCGCGCCGCCCAGCGCCGCCTCGCGCCCCGCCAGCGCGCCGCCCAGCGACGCCGCGCGCGCCTCCAGCTCCGACACCAGCGACTCGCGGCTCTCCACGCGCTCCTGGTTACCACGAACAAATATTGTGATAGGAACAGCTCCTTTGGCAAAGGGAAATCTTCCGCCAGGCTAGGTGATCATATGCCCGAGGAGCGGCCGTGATGCAACAGTCTCAGTTCGGAGCTTGTATATATGCCCGATATTTAGAAAATTTCGATAGCGCGATTAAGAACACTCGTGGCGCCATCTCTTAACGAACAGCGGGAAGTCGCTACACTACTGAGGAAAACAGTAACAAAGCAATTTTTTTGTATTAAATTGATGAAACAATGTTTAGACAGAATATTGTACAATGTATATATTGTATATACAGGGTGAATTTTTCAAACGGGTCTTCAGGGCCAAATCTGAAACTGTAAGGATTAGCTAAAAATGCTGAAAGGAGTTACGAGGCCGATTTTGATAAAAACTAAAACTGCATCATTACTTTTTTTAAATAACTACCCTAGCCGGGAATCGAACGAGTTCATTTTGAAAAAAAAATACCCCTCTATATTATTCCACTAACTGATAGTGTTGCTTATAAGGATGAAATTCTGGGAAGTAATGATGAATGACAAACTAAAGGAAAAGCCTTAATTTGAAGAAAATACATATTTTTTCATACATTGGCATACTAATCCTTAAGGATTATACATAACAAATGACTTATGTATAATGCTTTAGAACTATACATATGTCATAATATTGAAGAATTTGTTGGTTAATTAACTAATTATTCGATGCTATGACCTCATGGTATGTCATCGTACATTACACCTATTTCTCCTAAGTTTCCAAGTTTACCATGACTGCACGACTGATTTATATACCAAAATGCAAATATTAGTATTTGCGGTTTAGCATTGAATTGCCGCCTCTACTTCCTTCTAATTATAACAATCAAAACGAATAAGCGTCTTTAGTAAACATTGTACTAACCTGTAGCAACTCGAGCTGCGTGTTGGCCTGCCTGAGCGCGTCCTGCAGGTCGGCGGCGCGCTGGTCGGCGAGCGACGCGGCGGCCGCGCGCTCGGCGCCGCGCCGCTCCGCCTCCGCCAGCTGCGTGCGACACTCGTCCAGCTCCGCACGGACGCGTTGCAACTCGCTCTGGGAATAACATCACCGATTATTTTCCTCATTACAGCGGAACGCTTGCAGAAGACTGTAGAAGACAAAGCTTATTGAAATTCTCCTAATATTAATCTAAAAGGAAAGTTACACTTTATATAATTCTACCCAATTGCATTACATTTGTTAATAGAGTAAATTAATTAGAAAGTTCCAAATATTTCAATGCATTTTTTTAGATTTATAGGGAAAGTGGAAAGTTTGACTTTGTTGCGAACAAATAGTCTAAAAGCAGTTCCACCTCGTATAAAAAATAATGTATGATGACATCTATGGTCGCACACACGTTGGCTTTAGATCTGTTGTAGATTTTTTTTACCTCCAGGTCTTTATTTTTGAGTTCATGGAAATCAGCCAATTTCTCCAAGTCAGTGAGCTGCTCCTCCAATAAACTGCATGCTTCCTGCAACGCCTTGTTATTCTGAAACAAACATGTCATATTACAACAAAAGCTCCTAGAAAAGCTATAACAATTATAACTAGAATATATAAATTATCATTAAGAAACACTTTTGAACGCCCTAATTCACGCGTAAAGCATGTCGGTATTTTCATATACCATAGTGAGTTGTGCATGAAAAGCCGAGAGCGCAGCGTCGACGGCGCCGCAGCGGCCGCGCAGCAGGTCCGCGGCCAGCGCGAGCCGCACGCGCTTGGCCCAGGCGCCGCCCGGCCGCAGGTACGCCGGCTTCGGCCACGGGCACGGCTTGTCGCGCCGCGGCGTCGCTTGCTCGGATGTCGCCGATGATTCCATCGTACGACTTTTTCTTTACATATTTTATACCGTTTGGAAAATTTATCAAGGTATAGTCACTTCACTGTTGCTTTAAATCGGCGTACATCCACATTTGCTTCATTGTCTAGACTTTATGACCACAATCTGCCCCGATTGATTGCTGAATGTAAACTGTTCATCGAAGGGAGCTAAACAACTAACAAATTCCAGAACAATCGAACGAGACAATGCATGTTTACAGTTATTGTTCTAAACTAAATATCAACAATCGGCAGACTCGTGTACGCAATGAATACATATAAACATTCATCTAAACATGTAAGTGAAAAGATTTCGCAAAAATCAAATACATTTGAATGAAGCTTCTTTAAAGTTTTTTCTCCTATTAGGTATAGGAGTAATAATAGTAGTAGTAGTTTCCCGTACCTGCATGAGGTCGTTGTTCTGCGCTCGTAGCGGCAGGAGCTCGTCGCGCAGCTGCGAGCGCTCGCGGGCCGACAGCTCCTCCTGCTCCTCCGCGTGCATGCGCCGCTTCTCGCTGTATATCAGCTCGCTGCGCAGCTTGCGAATGTCGTTGCGTGACCTACGGTGATGTTTGTATTCGTTTACCATTTATTATTATATTTAGAAATTAAGATATTGGTAATATACATTTTATATAATGACTGTTTCATTATATAAAACTTGCTCAAGTAAAAACTAAGATACAGACCAAATCAATAATGACTTAGGATATCTTTAGAACAACGATAAACGAATCTGATAATATATGGACGATCGTTACGCCTCCCTATGGATAAAAATAGGGTCAAGTGGATGCTTATTTTATGAGGTAAATAAAAAATCTAAACATTTCCTAAATTGAATATGTCATTCGAGTTATTGAACTATATTTTAAACACGCCGCAGTTTTTACGTTGTATCGTAGAAGCTAATAAATAATTTTGAGCCCTCACCTCTCAACTTCAGCCTGCAGTATTTCATAAGACTTCTGCAATCTTTCGAACTGTTCCTTGCATCTGGCAGCTTCTGCCTTGATTTGTTCGTACTGTGGTTTCAATGTGGTCAGTTCACTCTGAAGTTTGGAAGCCTTTTCATCAGCAACTTTACGAGCTTCGGATAGAGTCGTGATACGCTCTTCAGCTCGTTTGAGATCACGAGTAGTGACTTTAGAATCCAATGACAAGTCATTAAATTCCTTTTCCTATAAAAAAAAAATGGAATATGATGAAAAAAAATTTAGAACATTTGATCAATATCCAATTGGAAAAGTAAAAAAAGTACAAACCTTACGCCATCTTGCTAAGTTTGCAGCCCTTGCCTCTTGACGCAGGGCAGCTATTTCTTCAGTGCGAGCCTAAAAAAATAACAGAAAAGTTCAAGTTTAAATCGTAGTAATATGGTAATATAGTGGACGAGACTGAAATATGGCAAGGAACTTACCTGCAACTGAGCCTCAGCTCTTTCGAGCTGCTCCTTCAGTACGGACACCTGCGCGTTGACGTGCACGGTTTCGGCCACACTCTCCGTGTCGCTCCTCGTGTCGAGGCGAGCCTCACCCTCTGCCGCGCTCAGCTCCGCGCCCTCCGTAGATCGGGAAGTGTTCGGATTGTCGCGCTCGCGGGCCACACACGTCGCACAGGCGCGGTTTTCTAGTGCGCTTACGTCGCGTTCCAATTGCCGAACTAGTTGTTCTAGGGTTTTGACCTAAACGTAAAAAAAAAATAAAATATTAAAATTACGAGTTATTGAACTTATTATGATTGTTTTTCAGTCTGTCAAAATGTAGTATTGATATGATATTATTTCATAGTTACAGGTACTAACGTAAAGAAGAAAGACGGAATTTAATCTGTGAGCAATGGGTCAATTGGAATAATTATTTCTCAATACTACTGAAACGATAACCAGATATAGTCTGCGCCAATCTGCTAGTCTGCTCTGAAATTGTTATGTGGAGGTGTAGTCAGAGAGCCAATGAGGTCGAACACAACTACAAGCGTATACTCGGTAGCAACAGTAAGGGCACACTAACGCAGCTATGTGCCCGTGAGCGAGAGCGGGCGGCGGACGGATGCCTGGGGGGTCACGCGCTGTCTTCGTCCCGTTAACATCTACAATTTGGTGTTGCGACGCGACTTATTTCTATATATTTTAGGGTAAAGTTATTTTCGATATTTTACACTTATACATTTAATAACTTTTAAAGTATTCAGAATTAATATTATATTCTGATCGACAAGTCAAGCAAATATGTGTAGATTTTTATACGCGAAAACAGCTAAATGGTGTGTTGTTTTTATTAAGAGATAACTATATAGATATAACTGTATGTTTTCCTATTAAAATAAAATGAAATAAAATAAAAAATATTCAGAGCGGACTATCAGTTTGACCTGAACATAACCTGCAACGGCGTAACTCGCGTCGGTATACCTTGTCCCGGTGGCGGCAGTCGTCGTGCAGCGCGGCGGCGGCGCGCGCCTCCGCGTCGTCGAGGCGCTGCAGCAGGCGCGACTCCGTGCGCGCGCACTGCTCCTCCAGCGCCGCCTCGCGCTGCCCCGCCGCGCGCACGCAACGCTCCAGCTCCTAAGGAATACAGAAATCATTACTTACTTCCTAGTCGATTCACATTTTGAAAATTGTTAAGTTTTTTTTTATAATATAGAAATAGCAGACGAGCATGCAATTCAACTGATGGTAAGTCGCTACTGCCGCCCATGGAAATCTGTAATCAACCCCAAATAGGATTACATATTCCTACCTGAAGTCGATCACAGCCACTACCCCTCAGGACTAAGCTGGAACGCTTCGGATAAAATAACTCCCTATTTATATTGCTGCTAAATTGTCATAGTCAATTCAGTAATGAAACAATCACAAACTGCGTTCTTACGATGTGCTTCACGGTGTCTATTGGAGAAAAATTTAACTTATCCACTGCTGATAATTTACTATCGGTAAATATTATTCTATTCGTCATATATTGAAATAAATTCTTGCTCGCCTAAAATTAGAACATTTAAATGCTTTTGTAATTCTATTAATCCTACCTGTGCGTGTGCTTCCAGGGCGGCTGCGCGTACGCGCTCCTGCGCCAGCTGCGCCTGCGTCTCACCCAGCTGTTGGTTAAGCGTGTCCACCTCGCGCTGCTTGTTTAGTACGGATTCCTGAAATTGTTTTGTATTGTAATTATGTGAAAAAAAAAAACATTCTATAAAAGTAATCCTGAATCTTGACATACTGAAGGAAAACCATCTTGAGTATATTAAACTCGAAATAAAAATAGAAATACTGGTAAGATTTGGTAGAACAAATAATTCTATTATGTTCACATTGAAAGCACATATCTACAATGTTTATAACATGTTGAATACACATTGTTGCTTTGTTTTTTTACAATATAACTTGTATTTCTCGTCCTCGTGTGTCATTATTTTATATTTCATCTTACAATACGTAAGTATAAAAAACAGGCAAATACCTGAGTGGTGTTCAGCTGCGCCTTGAGATCCTCGACGTGTTCGCGGAGCTGCGCGGCGGCGGTGTCGGCGGCGGCGAGGCGCGTGTCGGCGAGGCGGCGCGCGCGCGCCTCGTCCGCCGCCAGCGCCTCGGCCGCCGCCACGCGCGCGCTCTCCGTGTCGCCAGAGCTCATCGTCTGACGCCGTAACGCACGCTCCTTGGCTATCGTGTCCTGAATGGGATGCCATTAAGTAAGCAACTTAGTAAATGGTCAAAGTAATAAATCCAAAATATACATGAGACTTTGAAAACATATACATGTTGATTGTTGCAATTCTTTTTTAATTTATCTACATAACTTTCTGTCAAGAATACATGTATCAATATCTAAAGATAAATACTTAATAATAATACGTTTTACCTTTAATATCAATGACATTTTATACACTAAACATGTATATCTAAAGTTCATAAATCTACATAAGTTAAGTTTAATACTATAACGTCTCTAAGAACTATATGTCTAAATAGTAAATACTTATAAAACAATTGATATGTTATTTCATACCAAACATAATTATACTCCAGAAACCATAACATAATAATGTAGCCACAAAACTACCTATTCTACATTGAACACATAAACAATCTATTACTACATAAACTTACATGCAAATTTTAAATTAGTTATATATGTACTATTTCTACACGACTGTGTTCTCCTAAGCCACTCACAATCGGTTTCACATTAATTTCCGTAAGCCATCTATGTCGTAAATCTTGAACTTGCTGCACTACATCCTGACGATAAATACATATTAAATTTAAATACATAATTTTTATCAAATAGTTCTGGATATGATCCACAACTGACAAAAAGATTGTAGTATCTAATTGTCTTTGATTGTAGGATATCGTATTCCTGGTGGGATATTCATTTAATTGTATTTATTTTAATTATATTCAGTTAGTGCGAAAATATTTTCTAGAGAAAGCATAGCATAGAGAGATCATACAAGCAGTGTTAAAAATAAAGTCATAATTATTACCTTATAATGTTTGTGTTGCGCTCTCGCCGAATCTGCCGAAGCTAAAGCGCTAGAGCACTCCGCTTGCAGCTCGGCCACTCGAGATTCGAGGCGTGTGAGCTGGTCGCGAAGCAGCGCTTTTTCCGCTTGTAACTCTGCCGCTTGTGCGTGTACTGCACGAACTTCCGCGCTGTTCCGTTCCGCTACGTTCGTGCTTAGCTCTTGGTTAGTGCGTTGTAGAGCCATTCTCTCTTCTTTCTCCACTTCTATTTGACGCTCGAGACGCCTGAAAAGGAGTACTTTCGTGACTAGATGTACTTTTACTCACAATAACGCGCACTGCTTATTAAATATGATTTTATGTATCACGGCATTCTGGGGTATGAGTTTATCACCAAAAACTACCAAGTATAATAATAGGGATAAATTCGTAGCAATTGTTGTGACAGATCGAGTTTATTGCGCTTTACTGCGCAGGATGTAAATTTT
The DNA here is from genome assembly GCA_014595695.2 of Epargyreus clarus clarus. Taxonomy (NCBI): domain Eukaryota; kingdom Metazoa; phylum Arthropoda; class Insecta; order Lepidoptera; family Hesperiidae; genus Epargyreus; species Epargyreus clarus. The sequence continues at coordinate 67,283 of JACTTY020000085.1, read as the reverse complement.
AGATTTGAAGTGAGTCAGAGTAGACAACAAGTTAGTCGAGTATAAAGTGATCATACTTGTTTTGCAAGGTGAGCGCGGTGATGTCGGCCTGCAGGCGCGCGCGCATGCGCTCGGCGTCGGCGTCGGCGTCGCGGCGCGCGCGCTCGGCCGCCGCGCCGCCCGCCGCCTCCGCCGCCGCCAGCTTGCTCTGCAGCGACGCTATCTCGCGACCCCGCATCGCCGCCAATTTCTCCGCTGACCTAGGATTTATGATAAAATCTTAGATTAGTAAAGATTACTCGCTCCTAACAAGAAAATGTAACCAGCTTTGACAATTGAAATTGTGACTGTCATCTATTTTCGTGTTTGAAAAATATTTTAAAAAATGTAGTTTTTAGATCATTTATGAATGTAACACTTCGATCACTAATAAGAACTAGATACACAATCAGCGACAAAAAAAACGGCGCGACGAAAAGAGCACCCAAATAGACATTTGGGTGCGCTTTTAGATTAGTAGTGTTTGAACGATCGGAGAATAAACACGCCTCAGTGCTCGTTTAAAAACTGCAAAAATCACACGTCTAGGACGCTAAAAAATGATGGAATATCGTATTTTCGGTAAGTATTATTATTATTATAAGTAGGTAATTGCTATCACTCAATTATAAATACTGCTATTTCGTTCGTAAATAATTTATTTTAAGTTTTAAAAATTATCAACAAAAATCAACAGAATGTATAAACCATTTAAATTGTAAAGTCTGTTACTAAACGTACAATTCTTACTATTCCATGCCCACTTGATTTGTTCGAGTAACATAGTGACTCTGTTCTAACTTGAATGGAGACGCTATTATATTTTTTCTTTAATTTAATTAATTATTTATTTTTCTTTTTTTTGTTATATAAAAATATTTGTTTTGTATAATAATTAAACATATGCCCGTATTACCTAAAAGGTTACGCAATGAGTAAATAGTAAATGAGTGAAAAATTAAATTATTAAGTAAATTATTATTTAATATATTTTATGATGTCTTTTCATCCAACTGCCGCGACAATAGTCATAGAATTATTATAATAAAGTCTATTGTCGACCGATACACTAAAATAAGATTGCTTAACATAGCCAAAAAACATACAGAAAAAAAAACTAAAAATCCAACGAAAAGTCTGTTTTCCAATAAACTCACTTTATTCAAGGGAATTAATGGCATCCTATTGATTCCGTATTTTTACCCGACTGCCAAGGAAGGGTTATGTTTTTCGCGCGTATCTTGTATGTTTGTCTTTCTTTATTTGATCCGATCTAACAAACGGCTGGATGAATTTCAACAATTAAGGTGTCATTATATTTGTCTCTATGACCCGAGTGTCCTTAGATAGGTGTTAATAAAAAAAAGTCAAAATGGCGGATTTTTGGCGCGAAATAGTAACACATTAAAAAAAAAAAGTTAACCGAACCTATCGAGTAGGGTATCAAATGAAAGGAAATTAAACGGAGATTATAAAAACATATTTGTATATATATAAAACAGCAAGGTGACTGACTGACTGACTAACAAAATGACTTTTTCATTTTTCAGAAATCAACGTAAAGCCTAAACCAAGGACCTTACAGTTCTGAAATTTTTCACATAGGTTCTCTATATAGCGTGAATAATTACTAAGAAAGGCCTTTTGAAAATTCTACCCTTAAGAGGGTAAAATAGGGGAAAACAGTTTTTTTGAAATCCTTTAATTTTGAAGCAACTACTATAAAATTTTGTATTTGGCTTTCTGGATAGGAACAAGGACGCACTTATTTACCCCCCTCCGAAAAATCAACCCCGTAGAGGGTAAAATAAGGGTTAAAAGTTCATTTGAACAATCGTCAATATTGAAGCAAACACTATGAAATTTTGTATTAGGCTTGTTGGATAAAAATAATGAAATTCTACCTCTAACGAGGTAAAATAATGACCAAAACTTTGATTTGCTAAAGTTATATATTTTATAGACCGAAAATGGTGGATTTTTTCGCGAAATAGTAACACGTTTTAAAAAAATTAACCAAACCTATCGAGTAGGGTGTCAAAATAAAGGAATTTAAGAGGAGATTACACATACATTATATAATATATCTTATATATAAAATTCTCGGGTTAGCTACCGTATTCCTCCGAAACGGCTTCACCGATTTTCACCAAATTTTATATACATATTCAGTAGGTCTGAGAATCGGTCACTATCTATTTTTTTTTACCCCTAAGTGATAAGGGTTGTTCACCCTTAACATTTTTTTATTTATATGGTAACACAACGTTTGCCGGGTTAGCTAGTACATATACACTCGTATATACACATCGAGATGACTGTCTGACTAAATGAGTGAGTTGCTGTGCCAGAGATCAACGCAAAGGGAAACCGCTGAACTTAAGCGTGCTGGAATTTTAGACATAGGTTCTTTATATAGCGTAAATGAGCACTACGAGGATAAAATAGGATAATATTGTTTGAACATCTTTTGTTTTTGAAGCAGACACCTACTATAAAACTATGTATTTGGCTTTCTGGATAAAAATAATTAAATGCCTATTTCACTGCTTTTGGAAATTCTACTTCAGCCTTTTTGGTGCAGTCGGGTTTTTGATTTTTTAAATTAATTACTTGTTTTGTAACATAATTCGATTTACAGAAACGAAAATTTAACGAAAAGGTAAGCTCGCTAAAATATATAAACCAAACGGGCACACAACATTTATTTTATTGAATTACTTAACACTTTTTTGCCACAATACAAACATGTATTATACCAAAAATGTAATCTTTATTATTTTTACTCGACTGCCAAGGAATGGTTATGTATTTGCACGTATCTTGTATGTATCTTTATAAGCGGACTTTAGCTGCACTTAATTTCCTTCGGAACTACCAAACGGCTGGGTGAATTTCGACAGTTAAGATGTCATTATATTCGTCTCAAATATCCAAATGTCCTTAGATACTTATATTTGCATTATAATAAATTGTGTCTTCACATTACTTTCATTGATAAATTATTATTATGTTCATTAAAATTAATTACTTCGACCTAATAAAAATATTAAGTGATAATTTATAATAACCGCAATGACTGTTCGTCTCCACTAATTCCTTGTCCAAGTGACAAACCTGTCAAAGTAGCTTATGACAGCTAGCTTATGTCGTAAAAAATTATTGCTTTTGGTAAGCAGTTTTTGAAAAATACCTTTAAATAATAGTGATAAGGTTGATTTTGCAATAATTTTAGATTCTGTCACTTAGAATTTTATAAACACGTTTGACGCCACTTTTTAAGTTCATTTTTGTATGGGATTGTGTATCTAGTTCTTATTAGTGATCGAAGATGTAACGATATTTCTCCGCACTTTTTCTTCGATTTCGTGTTTTTGCACCACCTAACTGCGCATTTCGGCATTGTTCTGCGTAAATTACACCATGACAGCCATTAAACGGCTCTCAAAATTGTCAGCTGTTTAATGGCTTCCTTCAATTACAAGGCGGAGAGATATCTATACTTATCTATGGATAAAATTACAAAAAAATAATACAATGAATTAAATAATTCTAATATTTATTTGGACCAGTTATAAGTAGATTTTGATAGTATACTCACTTGAAGGTAGCTAAATCAATCGCGGTGCTATCATGAGTTGTGTTAAAACCGCCGCTACTGTCTTCACTTTCATCTGGAGCGACATATGAGTACCCTATGAAAACACAGATGAAACAAAATTATACATAATTCAAGTGGGAGCCCAAAAAATACGATGTGCCCATGTGATCATACTCATAATAAATTATAATCGATCCAATATTGCGGAATTGATCATTTTGTCGATAAAATATTTTATAACCTGAACAAGTCGATCGACATTACTTATGGTAATATACTATATAGTACAGTTGAAAACATTTTGGACTGACCTCTACAGTTGATATATTGAGGGTAGTCGTGACATTTAAGACGTGATGTGATGTAATATGGTAGGCTCACCGACGAAGGGCAGTTGTCCGGCGAAGGGCGCGCGCGTGCGGAAGGGCGCGGCGGAGGGCGGCGAGGCCACGCGCGGCGGCGCGGGCAGGTGCGCCGTGTCCTCCGCGCCGCGCAGGTGCGGCACCCACGGGGGCGCCTGAGGATACAATTTAATCATTGATTAGGTGTCATATTTTAGAATAAATACAAAAGTGGTTACTAGTTTTGAATATTATAACACTTTTTCTTTCGTCAAATATATAATAATGCTAAACAAAGAATTAAGAATTATTGTTAATAAGATTCAATCTTAAGTTCAAGCATTTTTTTCTAGCCGTCTGCCTCCATAGACCTTACTCAAAATTTAAACTAAGAACTGAACATTAACAATAAAATAAACATTAGGAAAGTATACAATACACAACCTGTTCACGAATGTTATGAATGTGTAGATGCTGCATCGCCGCATGTTGCAGCGTGTCGAGGTAGTTGTATCTCTTGCCAGGCTGCACGCGCAGCAACCCCGCCACGAGCGACCGCCACTCCCGGGTCGGACCATTAGGTAAAGGATCGAAGGGCGGCTCGGCATTAGGATCACGTTCGTACCTACAATATATTATAGAAATGAAAATGAAAATGAAATTTATTTATTGCCAGAATGTAGTAATGGTAAATGGTGACAAATATTTTATATGTTCTTACATTCTACTATAAAAATAGTGTGCAATGTCAAGTTCATAATACAGTAATAATTTTTAGATAATTTAGTCAATTATGTATATTAATATCAAATATATTTAATTTAATTAAATTTATTTAAATAACATGAAAAAAGTATGTATGTCAATATAGCAGCTGATTATTTTCCTTATATGCAAAGTATTCGCCCAAGTCGTAAAAACATTTATCAAGGAGCCAGTCAGACACTTTATTTTTAAATCTGTAAGAAGTCAATTCTTTAAATTTATTGGGTAGTTTATTATAAACTTTTTTATAGACAATATAAAGCCTGTTAATTATAAGATATGATAAGTTATTTAGAGATCTAAAATAAAAGAATATGCAATTTTATTCTTAACTTGTAAATTATACTTTAAAATACTATTTACAAACATAATACTTCCAATATACAGAATATATAATATAATAATCATTTATTGTATAAAATTACCTTTGTATGTTGCTTAGAATTTGTGCTATTGTATCATCTTCTCCAGAAGAGAATGGCCGGGTGAGCGTCACCAATTCGAACGCAACGACTCCGAGCGACCAATAGTCGCAAGCTGACTGTAAATCAATAATAGTAATAATTTTATAGATATGTTTTAGTAGAATCGTTTAAACCAATATTAAGGAAATATATCGTAAGTTATTAGCAAATGCAACATGTATTCAAAATTAAATACGAATTACTGAATATTATTTAATTTAAACTGATGAAATTCTCGAACACATACTCTTAAATCTCTTATCTGCAAAATCAACAAATAAACTTTTTATCGTAGTTCTTAATTTTTACCGGTATGTACCCCTTTAAGGGCAAATTTTGAAAATGAGTATACCAAATTGAATGGAACTTCTATAGTTTGTTATAGGATTTTACAAAAAGTTAAGTTTTTTCATATTTTTAGGGACACTGCATGAAAGTCGAAAGATTAAAATTACAGTTACAAGAAATAACAACATTAAAATTTTATTTCTCTGCATACCATATCTACGTCTATAATACTTCATGCCAGAACAGATTAGTTTATTAATTTTTCATTCCCTACACCAAGTTTTAGTCTAACTCCACGAATAATACCTCCACTAAAATGTAATATCAAAATTTTGTTAATAAGTTAATCTACATTAGTTAATCAATGAGATCATTTAAGAAGAAAATAATTCCAACTATGTGTCCCGATTACAGTACAGCTAGTGCGGTTGCGTGCAACAGTACTTGAAAAACGCCGTGCGACCAGGTTTGCAGTGCGGTCATTATATGATAGACATTAACGTTTTTTATTAATATTTATGTCAAGAGTGAGCCTTACTCAGGTTTTAAGATCAGCTTTCATCTCTACTGAAATATTTTAAACGTAATTAAAAATTAAATGGGTTTTGTGCGAAAATTAAAAAAAAAAAACTAATTTTACTTATTATTATTGAATTATGTGTGTTATAGTTTTATTATAATATATCTATTTACTTAGAGTAGTATTACTTTCAGTCTCTCTTCAAATGCCTGATACGGCACGATAGATAAAATAAATAGAATTTTGTTCACACAAAATCAGAGTTCAAAGGTCTATGAAATAAAGAGAGTAAAACAAGCTGTGCAAGCGAAGCGTCAGCGCGAACCCACAATGGCGGTGGTCACAGTGGAGACATCGCGGCAGCATTGGAAACACACAGCGTGGTCGGCGGCGCAGGCGGCGGCCGCCAGCAGCTCGGGCGCCACGTAGTCGGGCGTGCCGTCCGCCGCGCCCGCGCCCGCGCCCGCCTCCGCCAGCCGCGCGCACGACCCGAAGTCGCCGAGCTTCACGTGACCGCATCTGCACAACACACCACACATTATAATCCGCGTACTAGGAGTTTCGCTGGGACTATACATATGTCCAAATAGACGGTTTTTTTTTATAATATAGAGTAGCAGACGAGCATGCAGTCCGAGATGATCAACCCCAGATAGGATTAGAAATTCCTATTAGAGGTTGGCCACAGATATGCTTCTCCTGCGGACTAAGGTGGAACGCCTCGGAAAACTATGTTTCCCTTGCCACGCCATTCAAACTAGTATACAGCAACGTTCAACACTGCTGTTAGTTAAAAATAGGTATGGCGATGTTGCCGCCGAAATTGGACCACAAAGAGTGATACCACTTAAATACCTACATTATATAGATACAGATTGGAAATAGATTTGCAGACCAAATGAAACAAAATGATAAAAAATTGTACATCTACATACTCCACAGTATTTTTTAGTGTTTAGTTTAACTGAAATAATATGTAGGTATTTAAGATTATAATAACTTATGATTATTATTTCCTAATCTTTCAGCATTGACTATCTTATAATAATTTTATACTGCCCATTGACATAAGGAGGAAATATCCTTACCTATCCAATAATATGTTGTGTGGCTTGATATCCCTATGTACATAGCCCATGCCGTGCAGTGCTTTTAATGCATGGGCAATCTCGGCGACGTAGAATGCGGCGTCGCGCTCAGGCAGCGGGTGATTGCGGCGCGCCATGAACCCCGCTAGATCTCCGCCGTTGCACAGCTCCATGACGAGGTATAGCATACTGCTGTCCTGTCCATACAATAGTTATTAAGATAACATCCATAAATCCATCCATTTTTAATTATGTGACAAATATCTTTTTAGGACATACTAAGGAACAGACTGTTTTTCTTGTTACAGCTTGCATGCAGTAGGATTTTTTTTTCCCAGCAGTGTATGAGGGGCTTGCCTCAAATTCAAAACTCTTCACACCCATATTAAGATGCTTATTACAAAAACCACTAGACTATCCCTCAGAGATAATTAAACATCAATAACTACATAACACCAAACAAATAGTTAGTCCATTTGTCACATTAAAAATAGATTAAGAAATGACTGCTTACCTGAAAAGCATACTGCAAGTGTGGTATCCATGGTCCATTGGCAGTGGCCAACACGTCGCGTTCATCCCCCGCGCCCGCCACCCGTCTCCGCGCTTGCTCTTTACGAACACTCTTTAGTGCATAAACATCACCTGTTTGTTTCTCCCGTACCATCTGCAAAAACATATGAACAAGTGAAATAAATAAGTTAAAAGATTAATTACCGCAACTTCATTAAAGAAGATTACTCAAAACACAATGGTGTTTGTTTTGTTTTCTTTGGTACAAATATTCAAAAACTTACATGTACTTCTCCAAAATGTCCCCTGCCAATAGTCTGTACAAATTCAAAATCAGACAAACAGACTCTGGCTCTGCGAAGTTCTGCCAGTGTGCTTCGATCTGCAACAAGTTATAAGATTTAAAAACTTTACAAGCTCATATTTTAGTGAGATCTGTCTATGGTCTTACAATGTACAACAAGTACTGTGTCTTACAATGCTGATTTTGTTTTTTAAATGTATGACATAGAAAACAAGTATGCAGTCCACCTGTTAGTTGTCATTGTTGCTCATGCATATCTATAATCAGTACTAAATACAAATTTAATTATGTAAATTCGGTTACAGATGTTTTTTTATCTTCTTATTATATAGGTATAGATGGCCCCAAACTGCTAGTCCGCTCTGAAGTTATTACGCACAACTACAACCATATATTCCATAGCAAAATAAAGGCATACTAACACAGCTATATACCCATGGGCAAGAGATGGCAGCAAATAGGTGCTTGGAGGAGTCCCACGCTGTCTTCGTCCCGCTATTATCTACAATTAGCTATTCGACGAAACTCGTTTCTATATTCAGAATATAGCAGACTAGCAGTTTGGAGCAGTAACTATCTGTCTCATCATTATCTTTGCAGAACACAGCAGCTAACAATGCTGTTATAAGCAAGAGGTAGTCTCTCATGCCCACACATTTTTGTTAGTCTATTTAGATCAAGGATTTTCTAACTTATCATCATAATGGACTCTATATACCAATTTTTTATACTTGATGCCTGCCACCAATCAGCAAATTTTGCCACCTTAATAAAAAAAATATTTACCTAATCCGTTTATAAAAGAGGTCCAAGTAAATATTATTCCTATTTCATTAGTGTAGACATCAAAATTCACAGATCACTGTTTGCTACAGTGGACCTCCAGTGGTCCGCAGACCATTGGTTCAACAACACTAATTTAAATTTTAGATCCACAGTACTGCAGTTCTGCAGATTATGGGAACCAAAACTAGCTTAAAATAAGTAAACAGTCTTCAAAATAACTCATCCTTGCCTATGTAATCACATCATTTCAACACAGAGATCTCACAAGAACTTTAAAGTACAAAAATATTTGTATTAAGAGAGATACTCGGGAGTAATATGATCTATATTCAAAAATATCTCAATTTAAACTTGTTGAAGGACTTGATATGAAACTAATCATAACAGCTATATGTTATTGTTTGTTTGTTAAGTGTGGTCGGTGTTATAAATAACTTATACTTACATTTGTCAACAAAGGCTCGGACGAGCTCATCACACTTTTTGACGGGATCCTCATTGCACTCATCGTATAAAACAGTTAAAGCATCCAATAATGCTTCACGGTCTATTGTTTTTCTAATCAACTTCGTTGTCCCACTGGTTACTTTGCCTATTATTTGGCGATTAAGCCGCGTGATTCTCACGGCGATCGCTTCTTTTGATGGTTCCATCGCTTACTTACTGTAGAAGTACGTTAATTTTACACATTTAACCACATATTCCTATGTTTTCTTTATTAACGATTCACACGACACGTTTCAAAAGTATTTTCGATTTCCCAGTCAAATCAGCCCGGTATTTTGTAACCGTTAATTTTAAAAATCGAATTTTGACAGATTACATATTACTTTATAGATATTATTATGTTAAGGCCAAAGCATAACAGTTTCACAGCCAGAGAATAGGAAAATTATTTAAGATTAATTTTGGAAATAATTTAATAACTTTAACAATTAATTTAGCTGCGAATAGGTCTTCGAAATATATGAAAGTACACATTAAAGATTCACTTTAAAACATTTCAAGCTTATTTATTGTTACTAGCAGCCAAAGAGTATAGTTGCTAGCAGCCAGCTTCCTGGCTGCCTCATATATACGTATATGTAGACAATTTAAAAATTGTTGTGTGTTGTTAAAATATGTACCTGTTGTAAAATAACGCAATAACATGAAAGAAAGTTAAAACGTTTTATTTGTATTATCATCATCAAATTAGACGACGGCAAAATTATACAAATTTATAATTGTATCCTAAGGTTTATGTCTTTAACTAACGGTTAAATAGTATGTAACAGGATGATGACAGATACATCTGGCTTTAATATCTTTAATTCAGGGCCATCGCCAAATGGCTAATCAAACATAATAGCTAAATTATTCTGCTTACAGTCACTAACGTCATTATATGAGTATATTTTAGATATATTAAATAAACATAGTGTCTCAAAACTCATAAATTACCTGTGTCGACTATATGACGATGTAGACGAACGATATTAATTTATAAAATACACCTCCTTGGTTGTATTCAACAGTAGCTCAACAACTAGGCATTTAAAATAAGCATATATTAAACGGCACAATTAAAAATATTATATACAAAAATCCTTTCTCACCAAAAAACTATATTGGCTAACATGAAGAGTCAAGAGAGTCTTTAACACAAATATTATTATCAAAATAATGTCTAATAGCCATTAAACAAGTTACAAATACTTTAAATACATAATATATAAGTCCTATAACCAAAACCAGGAAAATCCGGCAAGTTTGGCCTACATATATGATAATATTGTAGATCCATTCCATCCCAAGACTAGTTTTGTTTAGTTTCGAATTAGAAACCTTTTTTTGCCTCTAATAGAGTGTGAATCTAGTCAATCTAGCCATGCGTTAAGATACAGAAAATGTTGAAATATAATATTGAAGATTACTTATCTAACATAACATAAAACAAGATATCAAAAAATAAAGAAAGAAGTACTTAAGTAATTGAAAAATTACAGAAACGTTGTTCGTAGGGCCTCTCGTTGGTACTATGGTAGTGCTGACTCTGGTTAGGTAGCTATATCTATAGATACATCTGTTAATATCTAGGTGGCAAATGGTTAAATCATCATTTTTTCTACAGGGAACGTCTTAAACAAATATTACCAAATAGATAGGTACACTAAAGACGCTAAGTGAAAAGACGCAAGCAGAAGCCATGTTTGATATAAAATATTATACTTTATACGATTTAGGTAACATGGCTATGAGAATCAATCTGTTTATTTAAATTTTTGTCGTAAGAGGCGACTAAAAGGGGGCTTCCGGGGTTGCGGGTGGCAAGAGTGGGAGCTCGAACCGCCCAGCCAGCGGCCCCGGGAAGGACGGCGGTATGTGAGGTACGTACGCACAAGACGGTGTGGTGAGCGCCAAGCTCACCTGGCCGGAGCCCGACGGGACGACGCGCTAAGAGGGCTCCGGTTGCGTTCCTTTGGAGATCCCGGAGCGCTCTACGCAGCGCCGAGGTCTTCACCGCGGGGGTTTTAGTGCGGTAAGAATCCCAAATGACCCTACGTCGCTCCCACGACACCGGGTACCTTTTGAAGGTTTCCCCCTCGTAAACAAAAAAAAAATAATAACGTACATAAGGTACTAAGAAAATAAAGAAGGTAAGTATGTACTTACAACCACTACAATATCCACTTACATAGACTTACTTTAATTTCTTTTCAAAATATGGACAACAAAAAAAAACAATACATACAACCGACGTCTATGTCACTTCAAAGTAAAAAATAGTTGAAATAAATTTTGGTTTGGTACATAGTTCTAAATATATTTCTTTGGGTAGCGGCGTATACACTAAACACTAGTAAACAGAGTGTTCAATATAAGCGCCGTCGATACAAAAAAAAGAATTGCACGTTTGCGACGTCTCTTGTTGAGAGCAAGTATTAAGATACCTATATAAGTACCTCAATATTATGAAATCAAAAACTGTGTCCATAATATATAAATTATTAATATTTTTTATTATTTTACTTATTTATGCAACACCATATTACAATGAAGTCTGTGTGTGTCTATTTTGGTATAGGTATTAAACCATTTTTGCAATATCTCTGCTCGACTTGTAACAAAAACTGTGACCGTACTAAAAACAAAATATATCTAATCTTTATAATAATCTAATATACGTCTTCAGTGTATATAATGTACACTGCACATAATAATGTACCTACTGTTATAACATGACCTTAAATGTGAGGTAATGAAACATATTAATTTTATTCGGAGTCGACATTTTTGTGCACAACCTCATATAGTCATCAAAATAATAACAAATACGAGCAGCATGTTTCGAACATACCTTAAGTAGGGCAATCGGAAGAATATCGAAACGACCGTGACAATATTGAATAAATGCATTCATCACACATAGGTTATAAGAGTACTTATGTATATTTACTTAGGCCTTTTCCAATAAAATTACGTACTTGAGATATAGAACAAAAATACAGATTTTCGACGGTGAACTTATACCATAAAGATACAGCCAGATTTTGTAAAATGAACATAACTGAAATTAAGAAAAACGCTTGTTATTATTGTTAGGTTACAAATAGTGTTTAATTGTATTTAAAACTGTATTCTATATTTTACAAATAAACTTAGTTAAATATTGTTATTTACCTACATACACGTATTATTTATAAATTAGCTTTTCATCTGGCTTTAATACAATTTAACTTTTTTTTGTGAAATTTCGCAAAAACTAGATTGGAAATACTATATTTCCAAAATTGTAGCGTCTGTAGTAAACCTGTAGCGCGTCACCCTTGTGGCACGTTAGCACGTCTGTTTGTTAATGCATTTGAGGGTTAAGTTCAGTGTTAGCCGCACTCTGAAGAGTCTAGGAATCAATAGGATGCAACGTATAGGAATCATAGGATGAAACGTAAACGGATATAAAGAAAATTATCGGACTAACCCACTAACTAAAGAAAGGGTTAAAAGTTTATATTATATAATATAATCAATCAATCAGCTACTTTTACGAAGAATTAAGTATAAGAAATAGAATAACACAGGTTCATTTACATAAAGAAGCCTGTTTTCATTTTATCGACTATTTTAAAAATAAAATTCAATCTTCCGTAAAGACTATATAGGTACACAAATAAATTCCGACATTGCGTATGTTATATCGATTAACCGATAGTATTTAAGATGAGGCTATTTCTAAGCGTATGATTCAAATCAAACATGAAATCTATTTGATTTATAATGAATTAAAAATACATACTATATTTTTAATAATGGAACCTTGAAATAGGAATAGTATTTACTTAGAGAGGTGTACTATCACTAGGAATTTTGCAGGACGTCTTACTGACGGCGGGGTCAGTGTGGAAGTGACCTAATGCAAATTTGTATCGACCGTTGCTGTTTATAACAGAGATTGACGAGATTGTTCGAGCAGTTTTGTCCTTACTCAGCTGGAGTCAGCTACGTTACAGTTTCGTGTTGTGTGTGAACATTACTGACCGCGTTTGGTAGTGAAGTGACATAGAAATGGCGTTACTCGAGGGACCCTCGCTGAAACTTGCGGAGATGATCAAGCAGGAGCTGGGTGAAGGGCCAGGGGACTTAGAGAGGGGTGTGCGGGACCTGCGCAGCATGTGTGCTGCCAACCCTTACTTACCACAGCCTGAAGCAATCGGTACGCAAACTTTCTATAAAAATAATTAAATTATGCAAGAGAACAATACTCGTACCTAGTCGCATAGACTGCTAGGTTTAAATAGTATAGTTTTGCTAGGTAGAAGTAATAGTTAATCGAATTGTTTGCCTAAATCACAGACCTATGTAGCCTAAATGCTACAGTTATGAATATCGTCATTCCACTATGCAAGTCTAGGTTTCATTCTTAGTCAAAAAGTAATAAATCTATATTCAAGGACATGTTGAACTTAATTAAAAATTAAGTACAAATTAAATATTGCATGCTTCGTTGGACGAAACCGTGACCAGTATAAGTCAGAGAGATTTACATATTTTTTGTTATATTTGGCTGGACTATAATATAGTCTAAAGCTACATATTTCTAATTCCAAGAAAATATCCATGCTTGGAGCACGATAGTATTTATATTTTATTACTATGTATAGAAAAATGAATATTATTAACAAGTAATTAAAAGTGACACTAAACACCTACGAGTTTTATAACATATTTGTCCATTATACTAGGAGTTCAGTATGTATTTTCCTATTTTGGTATAAGTAAACATATTGATCTAATGAGTTGTTGTGTGTATGTATGCATTGATTAAGAAAACACTTTTTGTATGTTTTCAATGTACTTAGCCGTAAGTTTATTTTATATTTTTAGCAATTAAGCTTAGTTCTCTAAGCCCTCGAACTTGTGGTTTTCTATAATCTAGTAATCTAAAATACGTTTAATTAAAATAGGCAAATTTTATCAACAGTCACGCAACTATTTTTATGTATGAAGCTACATAAATATATTTTTATAACGTTTTGCTTTTTTGTTAGCTTCGTAGCTATTTACTACATCTCCAAAAATAAATTCCGCTCGATACTTAAAATTCTGTTTCTTTTTCTGACTAAGTATCCTTGAGATCCAAATTTATTTTTTTGGCTTAAACGGCGATATTAAATGTATTAAATGTATATAAATATAAAGATGAATACTGTTTAGAAAATGTTTCTTCAATTACTGGTAAAATACTGGTAAATTGTGCAAATTAACTATAGAAATAGATCCATTAGCACATTAGTTGGATGTAAAAGTTATTTACGTAGCTGGGCGGCTAAAGTTTGTATTAATCTAAGTAGGTATGTAATGGTTGTTAATATATGGGTATTTTTAAAAACGGTTGATGACCCATGTCTGGCGTCTTTTACATGAAGTCAAGGTCATCACTTTATGTTTTCATACATCAACTTACTTAACACAATCGAAAGCATAGCTCAGAAGATCGTTTAAGACTGTTTAACTTAGGAATGGACAATCTTTGAAAGGTTGTGGCTTAAACTTATGGACAACTTTACTTTACTTAAACTTTCTTGACATTCGTCTGAAATAATAGGTCGTCAAATAGTCGATTAAATCGGACGGAGGTCTTATCAATCCCCTAGAATCGATATCGTGTATTATCTATTATCTTCATTTGTTCAACAAACATTAATGTTCGCCCAGTGGATACACTGGACTGTAATAGACAGTCACTTAATTTTTAAAGCGTATATTATTGTGGTTCCAATAACAACAAATATTGAAATTTAAAAATAATAATAATAATAAGTAACAGGACCCATACAAGAAACCTTTTCTTATATCTGTCTCTTTTGTTAAGTTTTTATTTTTATTAAGGTTTTATATTTAGTACTTTGTAGTGGTTAAAGTGGTTAAATAGATAACGGATCTATTGGATCGTAATAGTTAACCACTACAAAGTACTAATTTTTTACAAGTACTTAAATTTTCATACTAAATACCTACATTGTACACTCTACATCTATTCTAGAACTGCAAATTGGTAGTATAATAATAATAAAAAAAAAGTACAGCATTTTTTTTTTAATTTTAATACAGTCACGGTATCAGCATTTGGATACGACAGATTACAGTGAAATAAATATTTAACACTTATTTGTCGCTAATTTACTACGGTCATTAAGAAAAAATAACTTGCGTAAGTAAATAACATTAAGTAGGTATACTACACACCTTGTCCCTGTAGTTCCGGGACTAGAGTAGGGCTACGGTATCCCCTGCCTGTCGTAAGAGGCGACTAAAAGGGGGCTTCCGGGGTTGCGGGCGGCAAGAGTGGGAGCTCGAACCGCCCAGCCAGCGGCCCCGGGAAGGACGACGGTATGTGTGGTCGTCATACCGTCGTATACACCAGATGGTGTGGCGAGCGTCAAGCTCACCTGGGCGGAGCCCGACGGGGCAACGCGCTAAGAGGACTCCGGTTGCGTTCCTTTGGAGATCCCGGAGTCCCCTACGCAGCGCCGAGGACTGCCACCGGGGGGGTTTTAGTGCGGTAAGAATCCCACATAACCCCGTGTCGCTCCCACGGCATCCTTTTGAAGGTTTCCCCCTCGAAAACAAAAAAAAAAGGCAACAAGAGCACAGTATGAATATAAATGTATATCTTACAATACTAGTAGTAATAGGTACTTGCTTCTGGATATTTCATTCATTCGTGCGTACCTGTCTTTAGTGTCGGCAACTTATTAAATGCAAAATAAATAATTACATAAATAACATAGGTAATGTTAGGTTATAATTAATAATTATGTTTATCTTCATAATAGCAATAGGATGTGACGTCAAGTATCTATGTGAAACACGGAATTAGCGATATTATTGTATAACTCGTGTATCTACCATTGATCGTAGAAATAATATTCCATTAATAGGTATTTGTTTATCCATTCAATTCGCGTCATGTAGCACTTGGGGCAAAATTACCGTGTCGGATACATACTGTACCTATTTCTCCTACAATACGTATCTATATCGTCTTCTTACATACCTACTGTTTAACATTGACATTTGCAATTTATTTATACTTATTCAGATGTTCCCCAATAAAATATACTTTGTAGAATCTTAATTAATTAGTAGTTTTTTTTTATCTTTTCTCAATAGCAGAAATAGGATGGGTGAAAGTTGGAACTTCGGTGCATAGGTATTAGGTAGGTACATATCACTAAGAATATTTTCTTGTTTCATACTTTTTAGAGCTCTTTTTTACGCAAACAATCGAGTTCTACTTTTTAAACTTACTTATATATTTTTCAATTATTTTGTAGCCGTAGCTGTCAATATAATATTTTTGAATTGTGCTAATTAAGTCCTTTCTTTTGATATAAAATGCGGCACCTAAATTTTTAGTTCATGACTTTGCGTTCTCTAAAAAGTCAAGCCTTTTCCAATAATATCTCATTTGTTACATTACGACAAGTACTCGTTTGTATGATAACCTTCCTCTTTGCTTCGGTAGTAGGATAAAATAGGCTTAATATAATATGGAAATGAATTATGTCGGAAGTCGATAGAGTCAAACTTTTACTTTTTAATCTTTTTGTAAAAGTACTTACTAGTAGAACATAATTTCGCTGGCTTTCGGTCGCTGGTATATAAATTGTTGTGATGTATTAATTTTTTATCGCCGCTGAAATCTTGAAACCTACTTATAAAACGCTGTTTCGGCGTTCATATTGCCATAGCAAATCAATTTTGACTGGGGTCGTTTTAAATACAAATAATATTATTTTATGTATAAGAAAATAAATTTATTGATAACGTGATAAACGCTATCTTCCTATTATAGACTGGTTTTAATATATGATCGTAGGCATTTTTATAACTAGGAAATATAACGATTTACGTATCAGACATGTCTATATTTAATATGCATAGCATGACCCTGATGTTCGTTGACCAGAAAATATTAAAAAAATGTTGTCAAATTACTATGGCAAAAATACATATGCCAAAGATTATGTGGTCTTAAGTCATTTAATAATGGAAGTTTGTACCTATTTGCGCTACGCTTATTTTTCTCAGCAGCGTTCTACAAATAAAATATACCTAAATAGGTTTTAAATAAAATAGGTAGGTACCTAATTGTACCTAATTGTTATTACCTAATAAACCTAATAATTAGGTACATTAGGGCTCAGTTGGTCTTCATTTTGTTTATTGAAAACATAAAAGTAAGTAAAATAAAGTAGAGCAGGGTCACAAAATTTCATCACAAGAGTCATAGGAGAGAATATATTTACCGTAATTCTCATTCTACAAGTGTCTCAAACTACGTTACATAGATGAACGTATTTGTGCATTCAAACAATTCAGCGTTAAATTTAATTTGTATTCTTTACATGCAATCTTTGAGCTCTTTCCAATTCTAATTAAATTACGGTTTACCGAGCTATTACGTAACACTTTGGTATAATAAGTAATTACATAATATTGTTTTGGTCTCATATTATAATCATTAAAAATCAATTGTTTTCTTTCCTTTAAGGATCTAATACAGGATTTATGAAACTTATCACATTAGTATGAGGTTCATGAACCTTTATGAACCAAACCAAACCAAAGCTTTAAAATTCTGTGTCTTAATAATTCTTCTAAACAATTCTTCAAATTGAAGAAAAACGTGCATTTTTTTAAAATGAGCCTCTATTTTGTCATCTAAAGGACTCATTCGTTTGTCATCTATCATTACTCCCTAAAGTTTGATATCACAGGATGTGATTAAGTAATAAATTATTTTACATCTAATTATGCAGATTTATATGTTTTTGAACATCTTTAAGCATTTTTGCTGTTCCCTATAGTTTTAGATTTAGCCAATGACCATCCATGCACATTTCAAAATATCACCTCTATATACAAAAACATACGGAAGATCATTGTAGTAGTAAGATCATACATAATGTGAACATGTTCGTCCTACGGTGCCCAAAAGCATGGCATGGCATATTAGAGCTTCAAGGATCCCTCTGGTTTACCCTAGTAATTCTCTCAGTTGCTAGTTTTTTTCACAAATAAGTATGGTGCGTAGGTGAAGATAGCCTGTACCTAACTTCACAAGCGAATGAACGACCTTCATGTGGTCCTACATAGTTAACAAAAGCCCCTATTATAACAAAGGATTACCTGTATGATAACAGTATAGTACGCAAATCCCACACTTAAATTACAGACAATCTTTGACTGCAATTTATGCAAAATGCGTTAAGCCTTGACCTGTTTGTCCCTTTTGGACGCATCATTGCGGAAACCATAGATTAGTAGCGGAAACCTAAAAAGTTTATGCACCTTGATGGCAAATATTTCTATTTTATATACTTAATATGGAACAGTTAAAATCATATTAATGTTCTATATCTTGCTACATATATATTTCAAAGTATATTGTATAATTATGTTTAAGTAAAAATAAAAAGTTTGGAAAATCCAAAAGTGCACGACTCATAATGCTCATTTAATTATGAAATATAAAAAAAAAAACTTAAGTCGTTCAAAATTAATTGCCGAAAAAACAGCTGTAGTAGGAAGAAGGTACTGCACAAGCGCCCCTGGTGGAATAAATGTACATAATATCTATAGATATACAGTCTTGTAGTTTTCGTTTTTTATTAATTGCAATTAAACGACACTGAATTAATTAATCATTCGCATTCAGTGACCTACAATCGTCGATTAGAATTAAAAAAAAAAATTAACTCAAATGATGGATTTTTTCACAAGTTACAGTGTTTTCAGGTTTCACACATGACGGACAGGAAAATTTATTGTCCTATTTTGGTGTTTTTTTCCAATTCTATTGCAGTAAATCAATTTTTAAAAAGTATGGAATTAATCTCCATTAAATTATCTCGACAATAGTATGCAAAATATCTTGATTCCGTGAACTATCAAGGCTATAATAATAAAAATAGCCGCCAAAATGAAGCGAAAAAAATTTTTCGATCGTAAAGCACTCTCTGATGCTTCGCATCATGAGTCGTGCAATAAAAGAAGACTAAGTAGGGAGCACTTGTGTACAAAGGGAAATTACCTTGTTTTACAAACGACCAAGGACTTTAATCAAATGCCTTGTAATTATTTATCAACAGCTACGGTCCTTTTCAAAGTACCATCCGTAGAGAGCTGGTTAATTTGCATTCGTCTTCCCATTGTCCAAACTAGAAATACAGTATACATTCTCAATAGTAGTTTTAGAAAATATTTCGACGTAGGAACTTAGTAGTAGGTGGGTAGCTTAAATTCGAAAAAGAGCACTGCTATCATTCTAATCGCTTACGAATGTGAGTAAAAGAATCAAGTAGTTGAATTATTTTGTACATGTTAAGTTACAAATACATTATAAGTATATTTGCTATAGGCCCGTTATTACTATAGTGAGCAAGTTGTTTGACCTACAACAAACCATTTTATCTATTAGTAAAAACAGGTAGTGTACCTAACTGGTTTTTATGGAATAATTTTATTATGTGAGTTATTTACTCGTATGTTTTGTTACGATTAGTATCATTAAAAAGTATTTATAACTTTGTTATTTTATTTACATAAGTAAAGTAAACTAAATTGTATCCACAAGTTGCTTGGTACAAGGTACATTACGTGGAATATTCTAATGTGAATACTTACATCTAATAAAATCTTTTTATAGACATTTATGGTACGTAGATTTCCGTGTTATTATTAAAATATTCTGTATCTCAAATCGTTGTACTAATAAATATGTATCTTGCGTAAAAACAAGAATATACCGAAATAATATTATTAATTTTCCACTAAATATCTTTTTTACTCTTGATTGTATGTATATATTGTTAATTAGAAATATTTCGTATATATTTTAGCTTTAATAATTTCCTGTTATTTAGTTATAATACTTATGTTAATTTAGTATATTATACTTCGATCACTAATAAGAACTAGATACACAATCCCATACAAAAATGAACTTAAAAAGTGGCGTCAAATTGACGCTAAAAACAAAGAAAAAGAAAATTGACGACCGTGGTTTGTCACTTGGACAAGGAATTGGGTACTTGACACTAATAACAATAAAATATGAAATATGTTAGATATGATAGCTTATAAGTAAACATAAATTATGCAGTATTTTGTTTATTTTTTAATACGTTCTAAGTATTTTAATTTTTAAAAAGAAATTTTCGATTTTTTATCTGTGGATTTTAAATCCCAAAACGGCGACAGTGCTGCCTCAAATGTCATGTGACGTCACTACATCGAAACCAAACAAGACTGAAGTATGTGTGGCGTCGAAGTTTATTTCTATATTTTCAATGTGTTGACGTCACGCTACGAAATGACACTTGACCGCCTGTTTTGGCGTAACGTTCCGTTTACCGTAATAAAAATATGTTTTTTATTAATAAATAGCCCTTTTTTCGAAAAATGATCAATGAAAGGCATATATAATACGTATATGAATTCATTAAAACAGTTTCCCAAAAAGTGTCAAGTAGCCAATTAGTGGAGACGAACTGTCATTACTTTTAATATTTTTATTAGGTCGAAGTAATTCATTTTAATGAACATAATAATAATTTATCAATGAAAGTAAGTAATATGCAGTCACAATTTATTATTATAAGTTTAAAATTAAAATATAACCAAATACAAGTAATTTAATTAAAAAATCAACAAGCTGTTTACGCCGTTATCCAACGAAATATATTGCCCACGACTAAATAAATATGTAGTAAACCAACATTTATTTCAATTATTTTTACCTGACTGCCAAGGAAGGGTTATGTTTTTCGCGCGTATCTTGTATGTTTGTCTTTATTTATTTGATCGGATCTAACAAACGGCTGGATGAATGTAGACAATTAAGGTGTCATTATATTCGTCTCAATGACCCGAGTGTCCTTAGATAGGTGTTAGAAAAAAAAATCAAGATGGCGGATTTTTGGCGCGAAATAGTAATATTTCAAAAAAAGTTAACCAAACCTATCGAGTATGATATCAAATGAAAGGAAATTAAACGGAGATTATAAAAACATATAATTTGTATATATATAATAGCAAGGTAACTGACTGATTGACTGACTAAATGATTTTTTCATTTTTCAGAAATCAACGTACAGCCAAAACCGCTTAATTTAGAGTTCTGAAATTTTGCACATGGGTTCGCTATATAGCGTAAATAAGTACTAAGAAAGGCCTTTTGGAAATTCTACCCCTAAGAGGGTAAAACAGGGGATGACAGTTTTTTTCAAATCCTTTAATTTTGAAGCAACTACTGTAAAATTTAGTATTTGGCTTTCTGTATAGGAATAAAGACAAACCTATTTTTCCCTTTCCGAAAAATCAACCCCATAGAGGGCAAAATAAGGGTTAAAAGTTAATTTGAACAACCGTCAATTTTGACGCAAACACTATGAAATTTTGTATCTGGCTTGTTGGATAAAAATAATGAAATTCTACCCCTAACGATATAAAATAATTACTAGAACTTTGAATTACTGAAGTTATATATTCTATAAATCGTAAATGGTGGATGTTTTTCCGAAATAGTAACACGTTTTAAAAAAAGTTAACCAAAACTATGGAGTGGGGTATCAAAATAAAGGAAATTAAAAGGTGATTACACACATATTATATGATATATACATGTGTATAACACATCGAGGTGACTGTCTGACTAAATGCGTAAGTTGCTGCGCCAGACACCAACGTAAAGGGAAACCGCGGATCTTTAGCGTGCTGGAATTTTACACATAGGTTCTTTATATAGCGTAAATGAGCCCTACGAAGATAAAATAGGATAATATTGTTTGAACATCTTTTGTTTTTGAAGCAGATACCTATTATAAAACTTTTTTTGGCTTTCTTGCTAAAAATGATGAAACGCCTATTTCACTGTTTTTGAAAATTCTACTTCAGCCTTTATAGTGCAGTCGGGTTTTTGATTATTTTAATTAAATTACTTGCTTACTTTGTAGTGACAGAAATCCGTTGTATATTTCTTCTTAAATCTAGAGTTTTTTCCAACACCTATCTAAGGACATTTGGATATTTGAGACGAATATAATGACACCTTAACTGTCGAAATTCACCCAGCCGTATGTTAGATCCGAGGGAATAAAATGCAGTGCAGCTAAAGTCCGCTTATAAAGATACATACAAGATACGTGCAAAAAACATAACCCTTCCTTGGCAGTCGAGTAAAAATAAAAATATGGAATCAACAGGATGCCATTAATTCCCTTGAATAAAGTGAGTTTATTGGAAAACAGTCTTTTCGATGGATTTTTATTTGTTTTCCGTATCTTTTTTGGCTATGTTAAGCAATCTTATTTTAGTGTATCTTTCGACAATAGACTTTATTATAATAATTCTATGACTATTGTCGCGGCAGTTGGATGAAAAGACATCATAAAATATATTAAATAATAATTTACTTAATAATTTCATTTCACTCATTTACTATTTACTCATTGCCTATGTTTAATTATTATACAAAACAAATATTTTTATATAACAAGAAAAAGAAAAAAAAATTAAATTAAAGAAAAAAATATAAAACAATAGCGTCTCCATTCAAGTTAGAACAGAGTCACCATGTAACCCGAACAAATCAAGTGGGCTTGCAATAGTAAGAATTGTACGTTTAGTAACAGACTTTACAATTTAAATGGTTTATACATTCTGTTGATTTTTGTTGATAATTTTTAAAACTTAAAAATAAATTATTTACGAACGAAATAGCAGTATTTATAATTGAGTGATAGCAATTACCTACTTATAATAATAATACTTACCGAAAATACGATATTCCATCATTTGTTAGCGTACTAGACGTGTGATTTTTGCAGTTTTGAACGAGCACTGAGGCATGTTTATTCTCCGAACGTTCAAACACTACTAACCTAAAAGAGCACCCAAATGTCTATTTGGGTGCTCTTTTCGTCGCGCCATTTTTTTGTCGCTGATTGTGTATCTAGTTCTTATTAGTGATCGAAGATATTATATTAAAAAAAAATACGTGTGGCACTCGGAGACTGCCGCGGTAAAGCTATTGCATAGCATTTTTTATGCTATGAAAACGCTCAGAAGGAATTCCAGAAATACAATATATTCTTCCATAATCATCAACATTTACATTAATACATCTTTATCCACTATTTTATCATATCTCCATTATATAAGACAATGCAAATATCAGCTGACATTTCATAACTCCAAGCAAGACTGAACATTCTAAAATATAAAATAGAAAAGTATTTAATAAGTGACATAAAGTATTAACAAC
The DNA here is from genome assembly GCA_014595695.2 of Epargyreus clarus clarus. NCBI lineage: Eukaryota > Metazoa > Arthropoda > Insecta > Lepidoptera > Hesperiidae > Epargyreus > Epargyreus clarus. The sequence continues at coordinate 43,783 of JACTTY020000085.1, read as the reverse complement.
CAGCAATATAAATGGATCAATGCGATGTGCCTGTGACATTTGGCCGAATGTTACAGGTACATCGCATTTTTCATTAATAAATGCACTTTGTTTATTCATATTTAAAACACTTTGTACACAAATTATTTGTACCATAAATCATAATGGCGTTTTGATTTTGTGCTGTCAAGTCTGTCAGTTGTAATTGTACGTTTAAAAATAACAAACACTCTTTTACGTTATTTTATCAATCCAGAATTCAACATAGCTTATGTTAATAAAACATATTATTTGGATAATATGGTAATATAATTTTGAATTTTATAATGGGAATATAAAAAAATACGTGTGGCACTCGGAGACTGCCGCAGTAAAGCTATTGCATAGCATTTTTTATGCTATGAAAACGCTCAGAAGGAATTCCAGAAATACAATATATTCTTCCATAATCATCAACATTTACATTAATACATCTTTATCCACTATTTTATCATATCTCCATTATATAAGACGTTGCAAATATAAGTTGACATTTCATAACTCCAAGCAAGACTGAACATTCTAAAATATAAAATAGAAAAGTATTTAATAAGTGACATAAAGTATTAACAACCAGCAATATAAATGGATCAATGCGATGTGCCTGTGACATTTGGCCGAATGTTACAGGTACATCGCATTTTTCATTAATAAATGCACTTTGTTTATTCATATTTAAAACACTTTGTACACAAATTATTTGTACCATAAATCATAATGGCGTTTTGATTTTGTGCTGTCAAGTCTGTCAGTTGTAATTGTACGTTTAAAAATAACAAACACTCTTTTACGTTATTTTATCAATCCAGAATTCAACATAGCTTATGTTGATAAACATATTATTTGGATAATATGGTAATATAATTTTGAATTTTATAATGGGAATATAAAGTATACTTCACGCAATTTTAAGATTTCTGCACGGATTATAAAAAAATGTGTATTACTGCCATCTATGTTCAAGTTGACGAATTAAGGTTATGAAATAAAATAATAAGGAATGTAAAATAATACTTTATTCAATTATATCCATATTTTTCTATTGACAGTCAACAACTCGGTTGCCTGGAGACTTGATATCCAACAGTCCTCCACCGCTATTTTCACTTACACCACCAGGGGCGCCGGCAGCATTTGGTCAAGGTGACGCCACCAGTATGCCATTTTCAGTTCTGACTTCATAATGGAGTCTACCTAATCTTCGGATGACGACTCCGAACTCCCATTTAACTCTTGGGTTGGTGTAACTGCGGACTTGTACCTTATCACCTTGTCCGAACTCCTGCGTTGGCGGTGCATTGTAATGTAATCTGGATAGTGGGGCGGATTTCTTAAATAAGGCATGCATATAGGTTCTTACCTCTCTGCCGAACATTAACTGATAAGGTGATAACTCTTTTGTATTAGGTGTACGTCTCAAGCGTGCCTTGACAGTTAACAGTTTATCAAATAAACTTCCGCTCTTGCTGATATAAAAGAACATTCAGGTATTAGCCGATTATTTTCTTTTTGTACATTCAAAAATTTAAATTTTAGCTTTGTATATATTTTTTCAAATTCGTACCTGTATTTTATTTCCTCTTCTAAATTTTCTTCTTCTGTAAGCCATTCAATTTTTTCTTGAATCGCGTAGAATTTGTTCAAATTTTCTTGTAAAGAATTCAGTCGTATATTTATTTCTTCAATGTCAATTTTTTCTATTCCCGAAATGTAATTTTCGGTTCGTTTCATTAACCCACGTAATGTGGCTCGTATTTCCTTATTGTTTTTTAGTTCATTCGACATCTCGTCGCCAATATCAAATAAAATAATAAGGAATGTAAAATAATACTTTATTCAATTATATCCATATTTTTCTATTGACAGTCAACAACTCGGTTGCCTGGAGACTTGATAGTTGGATATCAAGTCTCCAGGCAACCGAGTTGTTGAAAGGTGTTACTTATTTTCGTTACGGAATTTCTCGATTCGGTCGCCGCGCTCAAAGCCCGCGATAAAAGCTATGCAATAGCTTAATATACTTCACGCAATTTTAAGATTTCTGCACGGATTATAAAAAAATGTGTATTACTGCCATCTGTGTTCAAGTTGACAAATTAAGGTTATCAAATAAAATAATAAGGAATGTAAAATAATACTTTATTCAATTATATCCATATTTTTCTATTGACAGTCAACAACTCGGTTGCCTGGAGACTTGATATCCAACAGTCCTCCACCGCTATTTTCACTTACACCACCAAGGGCGCCGGCAGCATTTGGTCAAGGTGACGGCGCACCAGTATGCCATTTTCAGTTCTGACTTCATAATGGAGTCTTCCTAATCTTCGGATGACGACTCAACTCCCATTTAACTCTTGGGTTGGTGTAACTGCGGACTTGTACCTTATCACCTTGTCCGAACTCCTGCGTTGGCGGTGCATTGTAATGTAATCTGGATAGTGGGGCGGATTTCTTAAATAAGGCATGCATATAGGTTCTTACTAGGGGTCGCAATACCGGACCATCTAAGCAAAACCGGTATTTTCGGTACTGACCCCAGACAAATCCCGGTATTCCGGTTTTTTCGATATTTTCGAGATTAAGATAAAGTTACTAATTTTTATTAATCATTTTACTATGTAATGTTAATTTAGTGGAATTCCGAAGGAAAATAGGTCCTATTACTTAATACCAAGTTAATTACAGAAGTTTATGATTTATTAACGACGTTATGAGTTCCGAATTCATCCATAAATGAATTATATAAAAATATATGTGGAAAGCTGGAAAAAAATATCTCTGTAGTCGTGCACTCTTGACAGAGTGGTTGTGGCATGATGATGACAACTGGTCAGTCATCCACAGCTTCCTTGAACAGACGCTATTGCGATCCTTCGCCACCGCCTTCTATGCTGGCCTTGCGGCAACACTCGACGAGGGAACACTGTGTGCTAGATTTTATAAGGTCTGTTCAGTGAGTATGCGATCTGCCGCGTGACCTCTTTCCATCTACCTTTCACGGAACTACAACCGTACTACTGAGTTCTCGTCCCTAAATATGCGGCCGAAATATTTTAGTATTCTAATCCAGATAATCGTAGATCCAGAGAATAGTATTTCTAGGGCATCAATTTTACGGCGATCTTGCATCCGAATCGTCTACGTCTCTGCAGCGTAGAGAAGGATAGGAAAAACTAGACTTTTCATAAGTCTTATATGTAACCTAACGGTAAGGCAGACGGGCTACCTGATGGAAAGCAGTCACCGTCGCCTATGGACATTTGCAACACCAGAGGAGTCGCCAATGCATCGCCGGCTTTGGAGGAGAGCTCTTTTTACACCCCTCTTGAAGAGCCCCATGTCATAGTCCTGAGGGAATACCTCAGGAGAAAGTTCATTCCACATTTTGCACGTACGCGGCAAAAATGAACGATCAAACCGAACCGTGGAGGACCGCCACGGGTCCAGTTGATGTGGATGGAACTTCATCCTTCGGCGTGAGGTGCGATGAAGGAAAGGCGGCTTAGGCACCAGATCAAACAGTTCCTCAGAACACTCACCATTGTAAAGTCGGTAGAACTCGCAGAGGGAACCTATGTCCCTCCGCAAGCTTAAGGGTTCTAACCGATCAGAGTTCGCTGGGTCATCGACGATTCGCACCGCGCGTTTCTGTACGGAGTCAAGTGGTTTAAGCTGGTATTGTGGTGCCCCTGCCCAGAGATGCGAGCAGTACTCCATGTGGGGCCTCACTTGCGCTTCATAAAGCAGAAAGAGTTGGCCCCCAGTGAAGTACTCCTTGGCTCTGTTCAGGACGTTTTTAGCGGTAAACGCGCAGACTTGTGTCTTCATGGGGTTGAACTCAACAAGGGTAAGACGACCCCATTCCAAGACCTGCTCCAGAGAGTTCTCGATTTCAGACACAAGTCGGATTCTGCTTTCTTCCACGAATGTCCGAGAGGTGTCCGCACGGCCTGTGTACATACCATCTCCCGTGCTATGATCTGCATAGCAATAAATGCCACCGGTTAATAGCAGCAAATCATTGATATGCAGAATAAAAAGCGTGGGAGATAATACAGACCCTTGGGGCACGCCAGCGTTGATGAGCACCGTGTCTGAGCAGCACCCGTCAACTACGACCTTAATATGCCGCTCAGACAGAAAGCTGGCTGTCTATGTGCACAACCTCTCGGGAAGACCTTAAGATGGTAACTTCGCGAGAAGGACCCTATGCCAGAGCCGGTCACAGGCCTTAGCGATGTCCAGGCTTACGGCCAATGCCTTCCCGTTGCTCTCAACAGCTTGTTCCCAAAGGTGAATGAGGTACACAAGAAGATCACCAGCTGATCGGCCCTTGCAACAACCATATTGGTCTGTCTTGGTGTTTTTCGATATGTTGCGGTTCCTCCAAATCTTATCAAGCCTATCGACAGCAGATGCAGAGTTTCTTGACGCCTATTGTCATAATTGTCATTGTTATAAAATATTTTGAAAATATATCATCTTCCTCTAGCCTCAAGAAATATAGCATAAAACTATAGTTACTGCACTTCCTTGTCGACCCTTTTGTATGAAGTGTAAATAAAATAGTGTGGGCCCAGTGTCGTGGTCACTGTCCATTTTCCCAGACGCGATTACATATGGTATGCAACATGTCAACCTCGAGTTCATCCATTGATCGAAACACTTCAATAGGAATATCATCTATATTAATTGCTTTGTCGCGTTTGAATAAGTTAAATAGCAGCGCGTACTTCATCTTTGAATATACATAGATGGTTCTTTTTGTATAAATTTTTTTGGCATATGTTGTGTATAAGGTCGACTATTAGAGAAAAGTGATATGAAGTATTTTGCCATACATTGACGATTTCCTTAATTTCGGTAACAATCACACCATCAGAATCCTCAATAGCCCATGTTCTGGATTTAAATTGATGGGTACATCGGATTTTTTAAGAGATCTTTTATTTCAAATCGAACCTTTTATAGCTATAGCTCTCCGACGAAGTTATACAATACGCCAAGTCTCACCTGACATCCAATGCTGATGTTTGTTGATTTTCATAGGTTGTGTCGATTGTAACGCTTGTTTAATATGGACTTTTGCATTGTGCCAGAGTCCATTGGAGTCAATTTATATGACTATAACTTTATTTTGTTTTATTTTACTAAAAACCGAAAATACCGAATATCCCGGTTTTTGTGAAATTAAAACCGGTATTAATAAGACCTAAATTTGGCCCGGTATCCCGGTATTTTCGAAATCTCGAATACCGGATTGCGACCCCTAGTTCTTACCTCTCTGCCGAACATTAACTGATAAGGTTATAACTCTTTTGTATTAGGTGTACGTCTCAAGCGTGCCTTGACAGTTAACAGTTTATCAAATAAACTTCCGCTCTTGCTGATATAAAAGAACATTCAGGTATTAGCCGATTATTTTCTTTTTGTACATTCAAAAATTTAAATTTTAGCTTTGTATATATTTCTTCAAATTCGTACCTGTATTTTATTTCCTCTTCTAAATTTTCTTATTCTGTAAGCCATTCAATTTTTTCTTGAATCGCGTAGAATTTGTTCAAATTTTCTTGTAAAGAATTCAGTCGTATATTTATTTCTTCAATGTCAATTTTTTCTATTCCCGAAATGTAATTTTCGGTTCGTTTCATTAACCCACGTAATGTGGCTCGTATTTCCTTATTGTTTTTTAGTTCATTCGACATCTCGTCGCCAATATCAAATAAAATAATAAGGAATGTAAAATAATACTTTATTCAATTATATCCATATTTTTCTATTGACAGTCAACAACTCGGTTGCCTGGAGACTTGATAGTTAGATATCAAGTCTCCAGGCAACCGAGTTGTTGAAAGGTGTTACTTATTTTCGTTACGGAATTTCTCGATTCGGTCGCCGCGCTCAAAGCCCGCGATAAAAGCTATGCAATAGCTTAATAAAATAATAAGGAATGTAAAATAATACTTTATTCAATTATATCCATATTTTTCTATTGACAGTCAACAACTCGGTTGCCTGGAGACTTGATAGTTAGATATCAAGTCTCCAGGCAACCGAGTTGTTGAAAGGTGTTACTTATTTTCGTTACGGAATTTCTCGATTCGGTCGCCGCGCTCAAAGCCCGCGATAAAAGCTATGCAATAGCTTAATATGCAATAGCTTAAAAAATGAAGAACACATAGAAATTATAAATTGTATGTAAAATTTATGTGGATGTCTACTTGCCTATAGGTAGCTACCTACAATCACGAGCGTACGTCCCTAATGCTTGTACTTTATGGATTGTGTATTAAGTAGGTACCTACTTAAATATTTTCGTAGATAAATAAAATTAAAACTATGCTTTAGTACTAAATATTAATGCTAAATTTATATTATTTACAGATACAAAACTGTTAGAGCAATTCGTTCGCGGCTGTCGAATGAACTTCGAGAGAGCCCGGAACAAGTTGGAGACGTTTTGTTACGCACACTCGAGGTACAAGGACTTGTACAGCCACCGATCGCTCAGTGAACCGCCGCTCAACGACGTATGCAAATTCATGTAAGGAAATGTATGAATTAAGTGCGTATGTGACGTAGAGATTGGAATAAATTATTATCTAGTTTAATCAGCTTCAGGGTATCTTCTATCCAGACATACTTCTTGTAGCGTAACTTTTATAAGTAACTATACAAAAAATACATCATTATTGCGAGTCAAAAACATCGGTACCTGATACTTATAATGGTCGTTGATAATGATGAAGGATATTGCAATATATTCTAGTAGTCATCAGTTTCTTTCATTAATAGTACATATTACTTTCTATTATTATAATAGCGAAACGACGTTACGTATTGTTATAGGAGTGTGGTTGTATTTGCTTAAATATTTAGTCAGTAAAGGTATAAGATCTTTATCCGCTTACGCGATTCGCTGACTGAATCGGCGTCATAGATTTTGGCAGCCATATTAACAAATATTTTTTGTGCTGTAGAATTTTGGTCAGGGCCGGATTTAAGGGAGGGCAACCGGGGCGACAGCCCCAGGGCCTCCACAAAAGAGTGGCCCCCACTAGCCAAGTGGCCCAATTCCGACTAGTAAACACTAGTAAAACAAAATATCTTTTCCTTTGATATTTTTTTTCGCTGTTTTACCTTTATCTACAGTACTTTGAACAAACATGAATACTAGAAGAATCTACCTGCGTTTCACAATAAAATATTTATTGAAAAACTCAACTGAAAAAAATGTTCATTTTATTCGGAAAATAATTTGGGGCCAGGGGGCCTCCACTCCTTTGTTGCCCCAAATCCGGCCCTGATTTTGGTATTTTCTTATTCTATTAATAACTGTAGATAATAGAAGAGAAGGAACACTTAGAAATCTAATACATATTACAAAAAAAGAATATTTAATAACGATTACAGTATCGTAGCTAGGATGCCAAGGGCGCAATTTTCTTTGCCTATATTGTAATGTAATCATTATTAAGTACACAATAAAAAATAAGATAATTCTCTTTAAAGTACTCATCTCATAAGTAAAGTAGCAATATGAAAATCAGGTTAGGTGCGTAATATTCGAATGTTGCCAACGGCGATCATAATTGCGGAGCCGATTTACTCTATGTCTCCGCTTTACCAGCGTGCTATATTGTGGCCCTCTCATTCTAAATGAGAATTTAATTTATTTAGGGAGTAGGTTAGTATCATAATGACGTATTACCAACAGGGACATAGTAACCCTGCCGAAGCTGACAGACGAGGGTCTCCGGGTGACGATATTCAGGGTGCGCGCGGGCTACCCCGAGAGCGCTGCTGACGTAACGGCGGCGGTACGAGCCATCCTGCTCGTCAGTGACGTACGGATGCATGATGAAACACTCATTGCAGGCGACGTCTTCATATGGGAGGCAAGTGTTCTTATTAAAAATATAAGTTAATAGTTGGTAATTAAGATTCGTCAAAGGAGAGACAGGTCAAACACGAAGTGGCGTGTCTGCTTGCGGTGACCAAAACTAGATTTTATTTTATTAAGTATATCAATATCAATAATGTATCCTAATATATGTATACGTTTTAATAAATTCAAATTGCGCTGCATAGAGTATAAAATTAATATTAAATAGTACCATAGGTAATTATCCTGTGATAGAACCTATCGGTATAGTACCTGCCTGGGATTGAAATATCTTGGAAAATTCCAAATGCGATCTCCAAAGAATGAGACGTACAAGTACATACATTATAGATACGCTGTTTAAACATTACCCTCCATACTTTGGTAAAAAGTTAAAAACGGTGGATAAAACATCTGGTCTAGATTAACTTATAGCAGGTTAACACAGTAAGTAGTTGCATAGACAGTAGTCAATATCCTTCAAATGATTAGCACAATAGCGTGACTCGCGGACAACGACTCAGTACACCTTGTGCCATCTAGAATTAAATGCCACGGAACTTGTTTAACTAGTTAGTAAGATGTACCTGCAAGACTTTGTCCCCGACGTCACGTCAAATATACAGAACCCCTCATAAGTCAAACAGTGGGAGAAACAAGAGTGGTCTTCATAACAGTTGCAGAAGAATCCGAATAAGATACTCGAATCAAGACCCTACGACAGATACTATTACCATGCTAAAACTCTGGACTAGACTATATGGTTTACGTCTTGATATAACTTTATGGCGTATGTCTAGTAAGGCACTGTATAGGAATAAATTAAACATATATGTATCTATGTAAAATGTAAGTACATATATGAACCATGGTGTGATCCTGTGCGAATAAATCAAAATATATTTGTTAACTTACGTATAACGCTATAACTCTGTTTGTAATGCACATAGTTAAATATTTACAGTCTATAATATAAGTCTCTTCAAACAATTTTGTACCTCATATATACTCGAGAAACATATTGTAATTCTAGATACACCTATTACTCTAAAAGTAAACAACTTTATTATTAAAGGTTTAACGTTACCTCAGTAAAAATGTATTTTATATCACGGCGTGCGTAAATGGACGTTTTACGCACGCTTCGCGTGCGCAAAACCCCCATTTCCGACCCCGTAATATAAAATTTTATACAACACGCGGACGAAAAATGTTTTTCTGACTCGTGTGATTGCAGTCCTCGCCTGCGGCTCGGCCTGCAAACTCACACTTGTCAGAAAAAAATTTTTCGTCCTCGTATTGTAATGTACTATTCTATACCTATTCAGAAAGTATTCTGATAAATATTAGCATAGTTTAAAGATTATTCAAACAAAGAAAACGTTGTTATAGTCAAACATGAAAATGTTGTCTTTGAGTAAAACAAATCAATAGAGTCAATAAGTACTTTACGTTTAATAGAAACGGTGCATCTTCGTTGATGACTTTACATAAATACTTACCTACTTCTTTTGGCTTATGATTCGATTTAGTCGCTTCTAGAACCGACATAAATGTAGAAATAAATTAAAAGTCAGAGGTACTAGAAACGGAATGATGGAATTCTATAAGTCAAATGAGGTTAAAATCGTATTGTTAATTTCAGTTATTTACTGTCTTTATTTTATACGAAATATGTAGAACAAAGTCATAATAATCATCATGTAAGTCTATCAAACAGATAGAATCGTTCTTGATATATGTACTCAAATATCTTTCCTTGGGTATCTAAAGCTCAAAACAAATATCATTATTCATGGTAGGTACTTAATTATAAATTATGGTTTAACTTTAAGTAAACACGCCTATCGTTACTCGTTTAAACTATATCCGGTTTAATCGTTAATCATCAATTTGCAAACTGATTGACGTTATTATATTAATCCATTCTCCACACCTGCTCAACGCCTACATAAAGAAGTTACTGTAAAATAGTTTAATTAAAGGCTATGCAGCATTAAATTATATATTGCTATTTTAAGGCAACTTCTTTACAATCAACGTCTGTGGTCAATTACCGTATTCATAAAAAATATTTGCTTTAGGATATTACAGCCCACTATGAAGTAATCGACTTAATATATTCATCTGTCGAGATTCTTTTATCAAATTACCTACATTCCTGGTTTTTGTTTTGCCCAATTCTATCCTTTTTATTTATTACTATACTTATCATACTATTTATTATACATTTATTTATTTATTTATTGTACTTATAATTGGCTAAGTACCTACACCTACGCCAAAGACATAAAAGAAAAATAGAGTATAATATATAATTTTATTTAAAACAGGCGTCACAAGTACGCGCGTCGTTGGCGGCAAGAGTCGCGGCGGGCGCGAACGCAGTGCGGCGAAGCATTCACCTGGCGCAAACTGCCTACCCGCAACGCATGCGCCGCATCCACGTGGTCGGCGCGCCCGCTCTCGTCGCTTCCTCCATAAACTTCATGCGCTCATGCGTCAACGAAAAGATCAGGAAACGGGTAAAAATCTTTTCGTTCGTCTAACTGGGGAACTGGGCTAACTACTCTCTAGTAGGAAATACTAATATTATCAGTAGGAAATGTAAATGTTTAGTTCGAAAAAGTGAACGACACTTCCTATTTAGCACCATAACAATCAAAACTTGTTTAATATAATGTCTATTTGCATTTTCTACATACGCACATAATCACAGAACACCTACTCCTAACCTACTCCTACTCCTAACGGAGCACATACCTAATTCGTTATATTGTTACAGTGCCACAGTAGCGGAACTATGTCTGTAGGTAGATGATATTATTCTCAAGGTGGCAACACTATAAAACATCTACATTATAATGCGCAAACAACCCCAATATTAAACTTGTTTTCGTAGTTATAAATAAACGTTAAATATAAAGACCAGTTTGCATGCCTTATAAGGAGGTGGTAATGGTTGCTTCCGGATTCTCTGATATTCTGGCTGTCTTCCCTGTTTACGTAACTATTGAATAACATATTGCACGTAGGTAATCGTAATGTATTCTATTAAACGACATGTTTTCTTTTGTGACTTGTCGCATGCAGGGAAGTAAAGATTTAGTTAAAATTACAACGTTCGTTAAATGTTTTACTACCGTTGTACGTTCGAGGACATGGCTCCCAGATGATATTTTTTTGCCTTCGAGTCATCATCATCATCATCAACCCATTACTGTCCCACTGCTGGGCACGGGTCTCCTCTCTGAGTGAGAAGGATCAGGCCATAGTCCACCGCGCTGGCTAAATGCGTATTGGTAGATTTCACATACCTCCCAGATTTCTTTTTTTTTTTTAAATCTAACATGCATATTTATGGTTTTTGTCGGTCCCTAATTATTTTAACTAATCCGCAGAGATAAATCAGTTAATAATATTAAATGTATACTTATCTACATCAACGTTAATAAAGTGCCATAATTTTAAATGTATCTTTATCTTTTTTCTGTTCCAGTATTACTTGCATCCAAAAGTAGAAGATCTCTTGGATCACTTTCCAGCGCGAATACTGCCAGCTGAGTGGGGCGGTGACGAAGACTCCTTCGATGTTCTCGCTATGAAGTGGCGAAGACGGGTCGATGAGGTGCGAGACTACCTTCGTGAACTTAGTGAACTTTGTAACGTCCCTCCAGAACTTAAACTGGATAATGATATATACGGGACGATTGGATCCTTTCGTAAACTTGATATTGATTAAAGATATTTTCTCTGTACTAAAGAATTGTCTCATGATAAACCTTGTTAATTTTAAGTATTACAATGTTCCGGGATTAGTGTATAGTAGTAAAAAATAGTAATGGATCAATGTACAGATATATCACAGAGGGCGCTAGGATCGATCAGCTTGACAATCATATATTGAACACAGTTAAGGGGTATGAGTGTTTTCATCAGAGACCTTTAGTCGGTACTATGTTTCAAAGTTTTGTTTTTGATCCTTGACAGTTTAAATGGGTCACAGAGTTCTTGTAAAAAATAAAGTTACGGGTGGGCACAGAAAGCATTAAAGCGTTTTAATGGGGGCGCAACGTGCTGATATTATATGCGTTGCAGCTAAAATCGAACAAAACTTACTTTACTGTAAGTATAAGTCAATTATACATGTAGAAAATAGTGTTATGTATGTCTAACCTACATATCTACTACTTACTATATATGACTTAAAAAAATGCATTATGTAATAGGAACACATGTATAATTTTGTTTTCTACGTTAAATGGTGAAAGGCACAACATTTGATTGTAATTATTGATACAATTTAATAAGTATTGCGAACGCTTAGTTATAAATAGTTTTATGTAAAGTTTTATTAAGAAAGATATTTTATTATTAAATAAGGAAGAATACTTAAAATATTTTATTCTTGCATCCCATTTACTACCCTAAATTATTACGACCAAATCCTATGAAATTATCCCACACATTTGTGAGCAACTCATATATCCAAATATTTATTTACTAGCTGACCCGGCAAACTTTGTACCGCCTCAAAATCTATTTATCAAATATAATTCATATAAAATATAGCCTATGTTACTCGTGGATAATGTAGGTTTCGAATGGTGAAAGAAATTTTTAAAATCGGTCCAGTAGTTTTTGAGCCTATTCATTACAATCAAACAAACAAACAAAGTTTTCCTCTTTATAATATTAGTATAGATAATACATATATTATTAAAAAAAATTATGTAGAGTATAAAGTATAGGTTACTATACTCTTGGGTATAAAGAGATATATTGGTATCTACGACTGATGTATTATATTATGTATTTTGTTGGATTAAAATTTTCGAGGCTGTGACAAGTTTAATCCTTCACTTGAAGATAATCCATTAGCATTTTTTCTAGGTATTTCATAGATTAGTAAAGATAATTCGCCGCCTTGAAATTGAATGAAGCCACAAACGGCTTATTAGTAAGTTCTTTTTTTGAATTCTTGACAAATAAAAACATTTTTAGAGAAAATTTATGAATAAATAACTAATACTGCGTAGTTTACATAATAAATAAAGAATTATTTCCTATATTTCAGGGACATTTTAGCACGGAGACGTGGCAAAACTTTTTTACGCAACTATTTCAATTCTCAAAACTGGGTACATTTTCTTGTTAGGAGTGAGTAATCTTTACTAATCTATGCGGTATTTATATACTTTACTAATGGCACATAGGATTTTTGTGGTATCTCTAAACTAAATGCCCGTTCGCCACTCCATCATAAAACTTAATTATGTAAAAACTATGGATGTCTGGACATATATAAAGTTCAAATTACAACTCAAATAATACTTTTATAAGATAGCCCAATAATCGATACGCATTTGCTTCAACATTGAGTTTTTGGCTGCCGCAGCCAAAAACAATGTTGATTTAAAATTACATCCTGATATTACAACTTAATAAATTACTCAATAATTTAACTAAAAAAATATATTCTATGTAGTTTTTTATAAAATAATTATGTGGTATACGCAATTTTATTGTAAAATCGATAATGTAACAATACTTTTAAATATTTTATCTGGTAATAAAATAGTACCTGTCATTGCCAGTTTGAGGTACGTCAATTTGTCAGTCATCATTTGTCATTACGTGGCTCAAAGGATAAATAATAGATCAAGAGAAGAAAGGCTGTATTTGGCGCCGCTATATTAATCAAAGCATATTTTTAGATAAATATCTATTAAAATGGATTATACTATTAGGTCTTTATGGCTATGTACAGTCTTATTTATCACATTATTCAGTACAGTAACTAGCTACACAATTACAGTCGACGCACACGCCGAAGAGTGCTTTTTTGAACATGTTGAAGCCGATACTAAAATAGGTAAGCTTTCTAGATCGTATTTAAACCTCAATTGTTTGAAAAAATGGTGATATATATACGAAATTTCACTTTTAAATTATTTCTAACCTCTACCATATAACTGCTGGCGGAATTGCCGGGCAATCGTTTTTATACAATCTATTTAGCAAACATTCATTTCCCAATCATTTGATGTAAAGATCGCTGCAAAACATGGATGTCTGTCGTTGTACAAGACAGGACAGTAGTCTGAAACCATCCACAGGTGCATTGCAATTTGCACTCACTAAGGACTAATTAGAAAAGTCTGTAAGTGCTATGTTAGTACCAGTACTACAATTGTTTTTTGATTTTCATCAAATTCACAAAATCCAATTATTTAGTTATCAAATGTTGTAGCCTGCTTTACTTAAACCTGTTGTTATGTGTAAATGTTGCAACCTGAATAATTAAAATGAAATGTTACTGTTTTAGGTCTAACATTTGAAATAGCAGAAGGAGGCTTTCTAGATATTGATGTGAAGATAACAGGGCCTGATGGTACAATAATATACAATGGCGAGAGGGAGTCCTCTGGCATGTACACATTCTCGGCTCCCATGGCCGGTATATACACATACTGCTTTAGCAATCAAATGTCAACTATGACTCCCAAGGTATGTTATAATTTTTTTCTACCTTTTCTGAATTTATAATTTATATTAGACAAACAGATTATGTTATAATCCTACATTACGATTTAGATTGATTAGAAATGTACTAGCTTCTTTATTACTACCATATTAAAAAAGTCTACAACAACTGTCATAATGATAGAACTGTTTTTAGATCTTTATATCATGAGTAACATCAAATTATCTCTATACTTATTGCAATTCAGATGAAGGACAAGTATGTATTATTACCATTACTGCCCTATGCGTGATACCGTTCTTTACGATTAGACAAGAAAACTTTTTCACAATCTTAGTAAAAAATTATATTTAATAACTTACCTCTAAAAACGATTAGTAATTTTAAATACAAACAGAGATTTTGTTTAAACAAGTGCCGCATCTAACCTCAATATATTTCATGATAAAAAGGCAAAAAGATTCTACTAGCAATAAATTGATGTATTTCACCAAACTATAGGTTGTCATGTTCAACTTGGAAGTGGGAGAAGCACCGCACAAAGAAACTGGTGAGAAGGAAGAAGTCACCCATAACAAGCTTGAAGACATGATCAAAGAACTCTCCACCACGCTCAAGACTGTTAAACATGAACAAGAGTACATGCAGGTAATATATAAATTAAGAAAATAATTTGTACCTAAAATGCATACATTTCCAGGTTTAATCCTATTAATAATATTCATATTAATGAAATGTAGGAGATACATTTTTGGTTTAAAAAATTACAAGTGTCTATCTATTACTGTTTAAGAGATAATAGCAGTGGTTAAGAAACCCGGCCTCTCAATCGAGAGTCAGAGGTTCAAAAAAGATTAAATAATAATCATAAATTAATTATCACTTGCTTAAATGGCAAAAGCAAACTTGGTAAGGAAACATGCACATCTGAGATATAAAAAAAAATCTCAAAGGTATGTGAAGTCTACCAATATTCACGTGCTCAGCACTGTGTTGGATGGCTTTATCCTTCTCACTCTGAGAGGGAACACATGCCGAGCAGTGGAACAATAATGGGTTGATAATGAGAGCTAGACTGTTACTGACTACTATTCAATTTGTGTTTAGGTGGGATGGATTGTCAGAACCTACTTTTGCACGACTCATGATGCGAAGCATCAGAGAGTGCTTTACGATCGAAAAATTTTTTTTGCTTCATTTTGGCGGCTATTTTTATTATTATAGCCTTGATAGTTCACAGAATCAAGATATTTTGCATACTATTGTCGAGATAATTTAATGGAGATTAATTCCATACTTTTTAAAAATTGATTTACTGCAATAGAATTTGAAAAAAACACCAAAATAGGTCAAAAAAATTTCCTGTCCGTCATGTGTGAAACCTGAAAACACTGTAACTTGTGAAAAAATCCATCATTTGAGTTAATTTTTTTTTTAAAAATTCTAATCGACGATTGTAGGTCACTGAATGCGAATGATTAATTAATTCAGTGTCGTTTAATTGCAATTAATAAAAAACGAAAACTACAAGACTGTATATCTATAGATATTATGTACATTTATTCCACCAGGGGCGCTTGTGCAGTACCTTCTTCCTACTACAGCTGTTTTTTCGGCAATTAAGTTTGAACGACTTAAGTTTTTTTTTTTTTTTATATTTCATAATTAATAGAGCATTATGAGTCGTGCACTTTTGGATTTTCCAAACTTTTACTTATAATTCTAACGTCACACTTATAAGTGTAATTATTTAAAATTACTCTTACTTCAACAATGGATGGATTTGAAGAAGGATGATGTGAACCATATTGTTATACTATACTGAACACTTTCAAATAACTCAGTCACATAATATAAGATTTAGTTGATATTTTTTCTAATTTCATTTCGAGAAAATCACAATACTTTTCTTATTTCAGGTTCGTGACCGCATCCATCGCGCAATCAACGAAAGCACGAATTCTCGAGTTGTTATGTGGTCAATTTTTGAAGCGTCAGTGCTATTATTGATGACGCTAGGTCAAGTATACTATCTTAAAAGATTCTTCGAAGTGCAACGTGTCGTGTAACAAATACTTTGTTGTTTTTTTATATCAAATTAAGTTATTAGAATATAATAAATACTTATAGAACTTACATGACCAATGAACAGAAAACATCTATTCATTTTAAACAGCTTAATGAACCGCAAAATGAGTTATCTTGACATAGTTTGTGATAAAAAAAATTCATTATTAAATTTATTTATTTTTACAATCTGTTACATATTTTTTTGTACACTCTTATCTGTAGATAAAGATCTGATTTACTTACATCACGTACCTAATAAGACTTAATTAAATTTGGTTTCTATTAAAAGTCTACTGTTTAAAATGTTTATCCCATGAGATGTCGATGTAATAACTGCAACTTAGAACTTTCGCCTCCTAAACTGTTTTATTTCTTAAATAAAATATAGAATCTTCACACAGTTTCTAGCAAAATTTAGCTTTTGAACAAAAAAAATTTATCATTATCAGTTGGATCTACTGTACTGGTTGTGTTATACACTTGTACAAACATAGTCATGTATGGTACTTTATTCTTAAACAATGAAACACTTTTCAATATATCTCAAATAAATTTATTATTGGATAATGGTTACACTGTGAACATAACAGATTTGTGCCTTAAACAAAAATGATTGTGCTGAACAGTGTATTCAACAATACATGACAAAATTGATTTATATGCGCTTGGAGTAAAAGTATTTAATAAAACTTTGCAAATTTATTTTCCTTTAATAAAACAAGAGTATATGTTTAACAAACAACTTTAAAGTAAATAACCGTAATAAAAACGAAAAATCTCATATCTCATTATTACTACTAAACAAAACTTTTATTTTATACCTATAGACTTATCACATTATACTTATAGTATTACAAGACAGTAGCATCATACAAAATAAAACGAGAGGTCATCTATAAAATGTGATGGTCTTAATGTGTCTTCACGCTGAGAACTCCCACTATCTCCTTTTACCATATCTCTTTTTTAAAAAACATTTTAAATAACTTATAAATAAATTGACTTGATTAAACATTACAAACGATTACTGCTTCTGAGAAAAAAATACATTTTTATAAGAAATTGAGATACGTTAATCAGATCTACTAAATAATTTAATAAATAACAAGTTTAACTAGAATTTTGAGAAATATGTGTTATGTCCACTATCATACTTTAATTAATAAGCTATTGTATGATAAAACCATAAAATATTTAAAACTGTCCTGGCTGAATGTTTGATGGATAATTCAGTTATTTATTTTTGTAAATCTAATGTAAGTTAAATTTCATACACATGGATTATGTAATATACATATCAATTACATTGTATGTATCCTAGTACTCAGTCTAATACTTCTATTTATCAAAAGTTTATGTAAAGATACATGATGATTACTATGCCATACAATTTTATTTATGATCAAAGTTAGAAAGTTGATTATTATTTTTAAGGGTAGAAGGCCAGAAGGAGGGATTTCGGCCTTTACTTTGATACATTTTCTTCTTTCAGACTATAAATGAACTGAAAGGATTTTTTAAATATACGGTGTATATAGGGAAATACTAAACACTCGAAATACTTCACGACTCTGTTCTTAAGATAAAATATTGTTAATGTTGAAAATAGTGCGACTCGAATGACTTAAACTTAACAACAAAGATAGTAAAAACGTGGCCAAGCACACATAATAAAAGTCGTGTTAGCTCGTATAACAAGATGTACAGACAGGCCGTTACTGTTTACTAACACATGGACATTTTTTTTTTATAATATAGGGGTAGCAGACAAGCATGCAGTCCACCTGATGGTAAGTGGCTACTGCCGCCCATGACCCACCGTAAGCAACTACATATAGAATTAGATATTCATATCTGAGGTCGGCCACAGATGCGCCGCTACCCCTGAGGACTAAGCTGGAACGCCTCAGAAAAGTATGTCTCCCTTACCACACCCATCTAAGCGGAACACAGCAGTGCCTAACACTACTGTTATTAGGCAGAAATAGGCGTGGCGGTGTGTGTAAGCCTGGTTGGCTAGTTGTTGATGGAGTCGATGCGTCCGGTGAGCAGCGCGGACACGGAGGTGCCGGCGGCCAGCGCGCGCTGCGCGGGCGAGGCGCCGGGCAGCTCCAGCAGCACGCTGGCGCCGCACGCGCTCAGCAGCCGGCTGCTGCACTATTAACGGAGATCACGCTTTTATATAGCCTGTTCCACGTTCTGGCGAGAACACGAGGAAAGCACAAGAAACGAGAATGTGGAGGCGATACGAATTGGATTTTTCTCGCGTTCGGAGTGTGGAGCGGGCTTATGGACTTTTCATTACACAAAACAACTATCTCCATAAAACAAATAATTATAGTTTAAAAACTACGGTATGATCGTATAAAGAAAATTTTTAATCCTGATGATACTGATGAGACTAAATTAAAATTGGACGATATTATTAAAATCATTTATTGTCATCGGTTCTTGATAAATATTCCTAATTTTAAATTAATCGGACCGGAAGTGGGTAAAAATCGAGTTCAAAGATACATTACATACACACATACAGGTCAAGCAAATAAAAGCGTGTTAAATATACAGACGTGATATAATGCGCATTATTCTCTAAATTTCTTTTATAATGTAAATTCAGTCAATATTGTAAGTAGTATGCATACATTCGAATGTAGTGCATAAAATAAATAAGTAATAATAGTCAAAACGTTATTGTAAAAATTTGATAAAATAAGGCTTGTGCAGTTAATTGATTTATGTAGTGAATGGCTCATATGTTACTGATTTGTAGTTTTAAGCTACATTTCATAGCATTTTCTTAAATATTATTAGTATTATTACCTACTATGTTATTTTTAGTGACACTTCAATACATATAATAATAGAACCGTGAAACCATGTGAGACATGAAAGTTGGAAAATTCGAAAAAATATTTTTTGTTGACTTTTCTGAAAATTTTACCTTCGTCCCGACGCTTAAATCCACATCACCTCGTACATAAATATAATAATTCAATTCAGAGTAAAAAGCGTGGGGTGCAATTTACTGCGGTTCATAAATTGGGGAATTAATTAATGTAAGGATGATGGGAAACTGTTATCAAATTATTGCATTGTCATCGGTCCTTGATACGCGTGTAAAGTTTAAAATTTATCAAGCTTCTAGAAATGGGTGAAAATTGAGCTCAGACTCCGTTACATACATACATATATACATACATACATAAATAGATACAAGCCAAGCTAATAAAAGTACAGTGCCTCCTAGCGGCGGTACCTGGTTGCCGAGCAGGATGGCGGTGGGCAGGTCCCCGCTGGAGGCGAAGCGCAGGATGGCGCGCGCGTACTCGGGGCGCGGGTCGAGCGTGACGTCGCGCGCGAGGCGCACGCCCAGGCGCGCGAAGCCCGCCGCGCGCCGCGCGCACCGCCGCAGCGCGCGCACCACCAGCACCAGGCAGCACACGTACGCTGACACCGGGTTGCCTGCATGTGCACACACGAATCGTGTTATGATCGCGTATATCATAGTTTAGTAAACATTACTCACTCCTAACAAGAAAATGTAACAAAATTTAACAATTGAAATTGTCACTGTCATCTATTTTCGTGTTTGAAAAATATAAAAAAAAAATAGTTTTTAGATCATTTACGAATAAAACGATATTTCTTCGCACTTTTTCTTCGATTTCGTTTCACGTAAATTATATGGTGTAATTGGTCCTGACAGCCATTAAATGGCTGACAGGATTGTCAGCCGTTGAAGCCATTTCATGGCTTCCTTCAATTACAAGGCAGTGAGATGTTTATACTTATCTATGACATATATTGAAAAAAAATCTCGAAAATCTAAAAGGTGATAATACCACCGACGCATCTAATTCTAGCGTAAGGCAATTCTTGGGATTCGACGGAAGTCTATGATTAGCTGACTTATATGTGTGATGACCTTCTTCGTAACAAAAGTAGCAATGTATCTGTGGTCAGTTTCAGATAGAACCCTGTACTATATGGAGTTGGTTATAAAATGTGCTGTGGGCAGCAGTGGCCATGGGGTGAACTAAATGTTCGTTCGCTACTTCAATCCCAAAAAAAAATGCACAATATTAACACTCAAAGAATATACGCACACCAAAACACTTCTGAATATAAGAGGTCGTCAAATTGTCATAATATAAGTAAAAAATACATACATCCATACCATCCAATGAATAGCATCCATACATACTCCCTGACTAGTTTTCACGCACTATTGTTATTAGACGTTAAACTACACATAAAGTTAATAAATACAAAATAAATCTACCGGGGAGCGCAAAAATATATTTAGTTTTCCCCTCGAACTCGCACGTCGCAAAGGTTGACGGTTTTCCGGGCTTCATCCGTAAGCGACCGAAGTGAAGTGTAGCTCCAAAATCCTGTAAACATTAGAACAAAATCATATGAAAAGGTTAGATTACTTTTGAGAAATAAAAAACTGAAATGCTTTATTTAGAAGCGTATTTTCATAAGCATTTTTAGTTTATATGCGATACATTAGATTGCATTATGATTGGATTGGATTGCATGTGTTTCCTTGTTTTAAATACACTTCTTTCGTTACATTTAAGTGCTTAATTACTGTGCAAAGTAATGAAGTGCCATTTATTGGAAGTGAAAGTGACATGCAAACGGAACGCAAAGGAAAGTAATGCGCATGCATCGGACACGGAGAATTGGACGAAATATTTTATTCGCTATCGGCACTGCTATTTATATTGCATAAAAGATTAGTTTAAATACGATTCCAGTTATTTTATTTTAAGTTTCACTTTTTTTTTATAATATAGGAGTAGCAGACGAGCATGCAGTCCACCTGATGGTAAGTGGCTACTGCCGCCCATGGACATCTGTAATCAACCCCAGATAGGATAGATATTCCTACCTGAGGTGGACCACAGATGCGCCGATACCCCTGAGGACTAAGCTCGAACGCCTCGGAAAGGTATGTTTCCCTTACCACACTCTTCTAAACGGAACACAGCAGCGCCTAACACTGCTGTTATTAGGCAGAAATAGGTGTGGCGGTGGTGCCGCCGGAGTGGAACCACTAATGGTTTTTACTTGACTTACGTTGATAAGAACAGGTTTCAACAAGTCCTTCTCGCCCATGGACACGCCGCCCGTGCACACGAGCACGTCGCACCGGCGCAGCGCCGCGGCGATGGCGGCCATCAGCACGGCCGGGTCGTCGCGGGCCAACCCGCAGTCTATACTGTCGTAGCCGTGCTCTCTGTAATTATTAATGAGAACAGTTTTCTTTAGATCTCCATCATCATTATAATTGTACCCCGGCGTACCTCCCACGTGATAGAGGTTGGCTAAGGTTGTTTTAAAAAAAATAACTACCATACAGATTTCCATGAAAATGATGTCATTGGAAAGCTAGGTTTTAAGCTTTAAGAAAAAAATAATTTTGTAACAAAAATACATCTGCGTTTTTAAATGCAGCGGCTCTGAATGCGCGCTTGTAAAGTGAATCGATTCGCTTGCACGCGAGTGTAGTAGCAGTGTTAAGGTCGTAAAGGTGTAGACATATGGGATAGATGTAGTGATTCGAATCGTCCACATGGGATCAATATCATGTAACATTCCTGTGAACATTTACGTCTGGCATGTTTGTTTAAAAAGGATCAAACCGTTATAGCCGGCTAGAATATATAACTTCTAGTATCATGACTTACCTAAGCAACATCTTCAACATAGTTCTGTTGGAGTCCCGAATGTGCGCAGGTCGCAACGTCTCTTCATAGGGCTCTTGTAACTCGTTACCAGTTGACAGAAGACCTATCTAGAAAATAATACGCATTGACCATCATTTTTGTTTTGTTGCAAGACAGTCGTCTTATCATCTCTACTTAGTAAGTTCCGATTTTTAAAGTTATCCAGTGTAAATGGTTTAATCCGCTTTTTTTTACATAACTTTACTATTTATGGAAAATAGTTTTATATAATACATATACTTAAATATTAAAAGACGAAATGAAGTGTGAGCCATTTAGTAATATACTTAAATATGATATTTATATTTTTACCTTTGGATTTACTCTTACAGTGACCTGCTGGAAACCAGCTCCAGCCAGTATGCCAATTTGGGCTGCATCAAGCACATCACCTGCAATATGAAAACAATATAATCGCTAGTTGATCTAAACTAAAATGGAAATGATGATTTTATAATCACTATTCTTTAACACTCAGTAGTTTTGTACTTATTTTTGTGTCTCCATAAAATCTACAAAAAGTGACAGAATAAGGACTAACCTCCTTATTCTGTTATTCATTAATAGTAAAGTTATGCTTAAGTACAGCTTGATACTACTTTTGGTTTTCGATAAAGTAAATAAAACATTAAATAACCATCAGTATAATTTAGCGTGTTGGAATCAAGTAGTACATTTATAATGTACGTTTATCATATTCAAACATTGTAACCACTGTAACCTTATTTTTCACAACTCCTTCATATTTTTTATCTTATAACAGGTTTTGAAGATCATTGTGTCAAATTCTACAAACAATCAATGCACATGAATAACAGCAGAATATTTGCCAGCGATAAATTTGATAAGATAACTCGATTATACGAGAATTCTGAGCACGCATGTAGTAATTACGGGAGAACATGTTTAAGAAAAAAAATCTGTGTATTACTTAATACCTATTACATATTTTAATATTTGAACTCTTTTTAATAAATAGAGTCCTTGATATATTTATAGGTACATACCTTTTTCAACGAGACAAGATCCCAGCGGTATATCGAAGCCCACGGGACGCACGTCCTGCTGAGGCTGCGGCGCCACGAGGATCTCGACTTCCAGCTCAATCTTATTGTCCGGGGAAGCCGATACCAACTTCGTATCTTCTACCTGATGAACATAAATAAATCAAGCACTAGTAACGTAGAAATAGACTTACTTAAATAAAATCTTCGATCAATGTATCCGTTCCGATCTGACGCACACAGGATTCGATTCCCGGCCAGACAGATATCTAAATGATGAAATAAGATTTCTGTTCTGAGTCTGGGTGTTTGTTTATTCGTATATGTGTGTTCCATGGCACCTATGACACAGGGAATTCTAATGTGGAGCTGCGAGTGAAGAAAGCCTTAATATATTTAACGATCGCACCAATTACCACACAGATTGAACTCTGTGAGAATATTGGCGCTATTGTAAACATATTCAGTAGGTTTTGTATCAATGTTTTCAGGTCACTTTTTCTCCTGGAAATCCTGGAATAATTATTTTTCAACAAGTTCTTCACTTGAATACCTGTACAACACAGTCCGCGCCCACTGGCAGGGCAGCGCCGGTGTTGACTCGAGCACACTCCCCGGGCACGAGCGGTGCCTGGGGGTTGTCGCCGGCGGTCACGGCCGTGCGAACTCTTCGCACACCGGTCCCATCAGAACTTATACATGCATAACCTAAGAAAGATACTTAAATAAGCATAACACATTATTTGATAATTTTAATTACTTTTACTGTTTTTTTTCTCTGAGCATAATATTATTTTTCCAGATTTTAAATTGTCGTCAGTCTATATCCTAGTTGGTAATTATGATTCACATGTATAATAGCATATCAGGACATTTGAAGATATATCGCACATCCATAGATGAATTACTTATCAAAGCGCACATCTATATTTAACTCCATGCTTATGTTATAAATAGAGTATCTACCAACCTTCTTTGTATTGTTTATATTGCGCCAAAATAAACCTACAAAGAACTCACATAATATAACAATCGTGAATTTTAATATATTTATCAAAATACACGAAAATCCATTCTTGATAAAATAGTGAGGTAGGTTACTGCTATTTATATTATTTACTATTGCGATATTACGCGATATGAGTATAGTTGGGTACGTATCTACTATAATAAAGAAGTTTTGGCAATGATACTTATTTAGTATGCATTTTATATCAGCGTAAGTCTAGTTTCCTCACACGGAAGTATAAGTATATCACACATCAATGTCAAACGAGCAATAACGGTATATTTTGGATGAGTTTATCACAATATATTAGAAAATCTTGTAAATTATTTTACACTCGTATGTCTGATATTTATTTATACATATACATACTAATCATTTTTATTTTTACACTTTGAACTAAAATAGACTGTTATGTATACTGTTATATTGAAACGGAAATTAAAGTCTTCTTTAACAATAAACGATAACCGTTTTTTTAAAAACCTTTACTTACCACTTAGATGAGTATGTACTTATCAAAGACCTACCGAATAAATAGAGTATAAGATAACAGATGATTTTCATACAGAAAAAAGGTCAATGTTAATGATAAAAATATAGTTCAATCGGGTAAGTGCGTGGTCTTTGATGAGTAGAATAGTTATCAAAGAGTTACTCATCAAAGTGCGGGTTTATAATCTAGACGCACGGCTGCGCGTCCACCAAATTCAGAGTCAAAATTATTACTTACTTATATAGTATGTACTTTTAATTTGTCTATACATGTTCAGTACAATAATTGAAAGCATTGGCATTATTTCCTTATTTTAAATTAATTTGACTTCAAACTTTGAAGCGCATGACACGATTTCTCGATCTACTGATCCGTATTGTAGTAATTACGCCGCTTGCACACAAAGGTGTACTTACTGCGTAATATGTGCAATTTAGAGGTAGGTACGTCTACCTACTCAAATGATGATGCTTGTGAACTGTACCATTACGCCGCCGAACGAACATAAAAGTACCTACAGACGCGCAATACGGGACGATGACTTTTGATATGAATTTCTACCATAGGCTTAGTTATAAGCTTTGTTAAGAGGGTGAACCCCCTAACACGCCCTAGATTTTAAGTTAAAATTTGAAAGTAATTTATATACAGCGTAATTTATATAGTTGTTCTATACAGTTATCATCCTATAAGATTATCATAGATATAGACATCTACCAGTACGAATAAACGAATTATACAGTGTTGTTTGTCCCAACTTTTAAGGTCACAGGTGGAATAAGATAATAGGGGCACTCCATAGACACCTACCGGTTCATAGATTATCATATACTTTACACATTTTATTACTCTATTTGCATATTTCTTTAAGCCTTATATTTGATCAGCATGTTTAATGCATTCGAATTTCTAATAGCTGCATGCTCATGAAGATTTTCTATATTTTTTAAACTAAACCTTTGCAGGATGACTGATAGGTAATAATATTCTAGAGTGATTTTTGCTTAAGCCAGACAAAAAGGGTGTGGCACATACTATTCTCCAATGGTACACTAGTAATAGTACACTCTCTAGTAGTAAAGTCACTCACATAAATACATATATAATCCTTTAAAAGAATCATTATTCTTATGGTGTTAAAATAAGTTGCTTTAGTTTAATTGCTAAAGCTGAGAAAGTATATTTTTAAAATTATATGATTGCAATTTTTTATAGCTTTGAAAAGTAATTACTTACCATCCTTCACTGACGCTGGGAATGGAGGCATTGGTTCTTTTGCATGCAATGACTGAGCCACTACACGCCCTAATCCATCTTCAATGTTAATAGTTTCTACAGATCCAACCCACTGCTCCATTATAGTATCAATTATCTTAAAAGCGTCGGCCATCTCCAGCATAGGATATGGTGACTCACGGGGTCTTAGGGCCACTGCAGACACATCTACAGAGCTATTCATTTGTAAGTGAGGACAAACATGATCATGTGTAGAATTTATGAGTGGCTGTTGAACAACAACTTCATTCTGAACAGCATTGTGCACATGCCTTTGAGGATTAACTTGATTTTCTTGCATAGATGCATGCACCTCCTTAACTTCACTTATCTCATCTTTCAGTATAGAGATTGCATGGGACAATACAGGTTTTACCACAGCAACACATTCAGTCACAGCTTTAAGACTGCCTGGAAAGTTGATAATTAGTGTCTTATCCCTTACGCCGGCTACCGCTCGAGAGAGCATAGCCATTGGGGTCTTCTTCAAACTTTCCAATGTGAGTGCCACAGATATTGCCGGGACTTCCTTATGAATTACTGCTTTTGTTGCCTCTGGAGTTACATCCCTACTACTTAAGCCTGTGCCACCAGTAGTCAGTATTAAGTCCATATTGGATCCACAGAAGTATATAAGCTCCCTTTCAATAATAACCTTTTCATCTGGGATGATTACTGTGTGAATATTTGCTTCTGGGAATTTCTTCTTAGCAAAATCAAGTAGGAAATTTCCAGATGAATCCATGGAATTGTCTTTGAAGCAGGTATCGCTGATTGTGATAATTGCAACTGCTTTCACCATAATTTTCTAACGTAAAAGAAAAAATAGTAAAACATAAGAAAATTAAAAATTAAGTAAATACTAAATACGGCTATTACGTGAGGAAAAATTAAAATAAAGTGTATTTTTGTATTATTCATTATTTAAAAAATAGGTAGAAACCGGTGTCGAATATTTTAACTACTTACCGAGTCATACACATAGCAGCACAAACAATTAAATAATATGTTTCAGATAATTTGGCAATAATACTACTTAAGTGCTACTCAAAGTAATAAATATTTAAAAAACTATATTACATCATATAGATTCCGGTTGAATATAAAAACTTTATTAATACGTACATTTGTGGTTGCGGAAGCCGCACAACCAGCTTATCAATGGATTTAAACAAAAACAATAAATTTTTCAGTTCAGATCACATTCATAGAATTCTTCAACGTTTTATTTTTGTACAACAACGTAAACAACCTCCTATACTGAAAGCCAGCTTGACACTGACACTACTGACAGTACTGACATCGTACTCCGTAGTGTCAATTTGTCAAATGCCAATGTCAACATCAACAACAATAAGGAGATGCCAGACCAAATAATAATTATATTGTGCGAAGCAAAAAGTATAGTAACCACTCAGAAGTAACTAAAATTGTTTTTTTTTTTTTTCATTTCTATTACAGCCTTGTACATCTTTAAACGAAATATTTTGTACCGCGCCAAAGATTCACTATAAGAGATGGTGCCAGACGATTCTGAATCACGCTGTCGAAATTTTTTCAATATCTTACAAGAAACTGCCACTTCCCAGGCAAAATCATCTAACCTGGCAGGTTCTAACTCGTGCAATGTTTTAAAACATAAAGGGCGCTTTCTATATTTTAATGAAATTCCCATTAGTCCGACGTACAAATATAAAACAAGATAGAATATACTTATTTCAGTTCACAGGAAATGAAACTTTAAGTCATTAATATAAAATCTATCTGTAAACATTTTGAGTTCATCATTACAAGTACACGAATCGTAGAAACTTGTCCCAAAAACATAAATAAAGGATATTTAGGTTTTTTAACATATTGAGTTTCATTCTGTGTTTTATGATAAATGTACAAATCAATGATATTAAACTTTAACTTGTCCATAATTAAATTAAAACAATGATAATTCTATAAAAAACTTTTATTGTGTTCTTGGCTCAAATATTCAAATGAAACATGATTTAATAAAACTGAACATAATTACTTTACATGAACAAAAAAATACTTTCCACTAATCAGAGAACCTTGATTATCCATCAGTCTTTTCAGAAATATTATATTTTTGTATGTACATAGCCTTCACACTGTTTTACTAAGGTATCACGTTACAAATTCCTTGTATTTGTCAAACAATCGATGTACATCACTCTCTTGTATGGGAATCTGCTTGCAAGCTTCTATTAAGGGCTGTAGGATATCATAACGCCGTAAGGCTCGTTTGTTTCCAATGACAATCAATTTGTGCTTGGCGCGAGTTACGCTTACAGCTAGTCGACGTTTATCGTTTAGAACTTCACCTTCCTGAGAAATTAAGTTAGAAGTATATTAAAAAAAGAATTATTAAAATCGGTCCACTAAAGGCGGAGTAATTCGTGTACATACATAAAAAAAAAAAGATACCGGCCGAATTGATAACCACCTCCTATTTGAAGTCGGTTAAAAATGACGAAAATGGGCGTTATACATCATGATACAGTCGTTAGATTATCTATATATCATCAAACGATTATAAATTAGAGGCCGCCTAAACGGTCAATTATATTGCGCAATATTGCGGATTGTGCTTGTTGCATTTTTTTTATTAAAAATTGGTTCTCTACAGAGCATTTTTTTAATGTCAATACATCTACCGCTACTTCACAAGTTGTTTTGTTATGGAGAGTACTATTCTCAAAAACACGAAACATTGTGTAGTTTGTATTATTGTGCAATATTGCACAATAACATTGCATAATTGCTCGTTTGGAGTCAGAAAGCCTTTCATGCTTATTGTACAATAAAAAGTATTGTACAATGTTATTGTAGGTCTAGGGGCAGCCTTACTTCTCAACATCTGGCAAGTACATATTGTGATTTTTTTGATGATATAAAACACTAACCTTAACTTTTTTATCGGCCTTGCCATCATCACGCTTCGTACATGAATATATGATGACAGATTTGTCTCTCCCCTGGAATTGATCGACAGTGCTGACCTCTACTGCGAGGTGAGCGAGAGAACGGCGCAAGAACGACACTTGATCCCGATAAGGCGCTATAATACCGACATCAGATGATAGTACACCACCCTAAAAGAAATCAGTTACAATTTTAATAACTACATGTTATAAAGTGATGTTAAAATTATATAAATATTTCTTAACAGTCTGCTATCAATATTATTATATATTTCCAGATTATTTTTTAGAAACTAAAGAAAACATCGACTGACCTCTTTTAACGCCTTTACGACTGCTAGTACAACACACGATTCATCCACATTTGTCAGGTTTTTACTGGCATTATTTTCGTGTGTGCATATTGGTGGCATGCTGAGAAATACCGCGGAGTGCGCCAACTCTGGGCTACAAGCAGCGAGAAGCCACGGTTCATTGTTGTAAAGCTGGGATATTTTCTGGAAAATGTAATTGAATACGTTTTGTATCGGCTTTATAAAATGTTTGATAAATTTCAACAGTTAGTGTATTGATACATGTAGGAATCAATCCGCAAAAAGAACTGGTATAAAATTAAATCAGCATTAATATACATGACTGCCTCTGAAATCAATTAAAACACTAACAGCACAAACAATATCACTGTTCAGCAGAAACTATATATCATGTTAGTTTAAAAGTACTAAAAGTCACTCTGGGTTGTTCTTACTCGTTTTAAACACATAAGATAGTTGTTTTATTGTTGGTACATAATGTAAAACACGTTGATATACCTGCATGTCAAGGTTCAATGTCGCTTTCGCCACATTTTCATCAGCGCATTTTAATTTCGCGTCATACGCCACGAGATTTGCTACGTCGACGAGCGCTTGGTTCATGCGGTATTGGAGGTGGAGAGTCGACACCGCTTGTTCGGACATCAGGCGGTGGAACAAGCTCTCCTCCATGCCAAGTCGTCTGGGAAACAGATAATATTATTATTTATGACCTATGTGTCATTTATACATATAAATTATAATATTTTGGCTGGTATTCTCTGGTGGTTTGGTACATGTTTTCTCAATAGTATCTTAAAAATAGAGAGCTAAAAATACTGTAAGGCTAAAAACATTGCGTTGTATTGTATAGCGGTTGTATGCAATAGGCAATTTGACACGCGAAGTTTTTGAATTTGTCTGATAAGCGAATGTAAGCTTCTGGGCATGCGTACAGTGGAAACTGTAACAGAGTGTACTCTGTTTCAGTAAGTAAAGAAAAACATAATAATTTGAAGGTAACTGCAAGCCCTTTGGTAAAGATTCACGTTCGTTTTTATTTATCATAAATTATATTTTTTTTGTTATTTCAAAAAGTTTATTTAAATACCTGGCAGTCCTACTCCTGACCACAGGTGGCAGTTGATCCGGATCTCCGACGAGAACAAATCGTTTACACGCGAATAGAGGACGCAAAACTGTTGATTGTAACACCTGTTGCAAAACAAAGACTTACGAGTAGTTCAATTAAATTATTATAATATGAAAATAACATAATAAACAAAAAAGCTATCTATATTTTGCATTTAAAGCGATTGAGTTAAGGAGGACCATATCAAATCTAATCTACTTCATCTGTATCAACAGTCGATCTTACCTGCGTTGCTTCGTCCACTATACAAACGTCGAAAGTAGTTCGGGTTAACATTGCGTGCGCGGCTCCTAAGCATGTGACTCCCACTACTTCCTGCAAAAGTAAGAAACAATCATTAAAGGTGGTAGAACCCTTAGTGGTTCGACTCCGGCGGTACCACCACCACACCTATTTCTGCCCATTAACAGTGTCAAGCGCTTCTATGTTCTCGTTTGAAGGGTGTGATAAGGGAGACATACTTTTCCGAGGCGTTCCAGCTTAGTCCTTAGGAGTAGCGGCGCATCTGTGGCCGACCTCAGGTAGGAATATCTCGTCCTATCTGGGCGTGATTGCATGTGACCATGGGAGGCAGTAACCACTTACCATCAGGTGGATGCATGCTCGTCTGCTACTCCTATATTTTATATAAAAAAGTCACATCGTCATTATTTACATTTGCTTACCATAGAATCATAGAGCTCAGCAAGAAGTTCAGGAGTGTTACACGATTTGGTGAGCTGATCTTCGCAGCGCGACTGGAGAGACGCGGCGACCCGGGACAACGAGCCTAGCCGCATCACTTTGATAGTATCTGGTAACCTAAAATATGGTTGTAATAAACATTTTTACACTCATACCTCAGCAATGGTCATAATAAACAAATGTCTATCATCTATAATCAAGTTGGCAAGTAACTATTGTGTTAGTGAGAATTATTGATATAATAATATGATACTTTGAGATCTATAAAGTCTTAGTGTGTTTGATTTCACATATTATTAGTTCAAGATTTTTCAGTCTAATTAAATATAGTAATACAAACGGACCTGCTAAGTACTGTGTCGACCGCAGAGTGTGTGTGCGCAGTGACGAGCACTCGTTGTTGCAAACCGACGAGCATTTGTATCAAAACACTAATTGTTTGAGTCTTTCCTGTAACAATAATTAAAATATGAAATTTAGACAAAGTTCACAACAGGTTAAAGTATCATATAAAAGCTGCAAAAAGAGCTCTTCTTCAAAACTGGCGATGCATTATCAATTCGTCTGTTGTTACAAATTTCCATAGACGACAGTGACTAGTTTCTATCAGTTAGACCCTCTGCTTTATTGCTAGGTTTAGCTATTAGGAAAACGAAGTGATTTTTGCTACTGTTAGAAAATGATGGAAATATAGTATTTAAGATTTCTTTAATAACTGACTGTTATCGCAACCCACGGGCGAGGGCTCATCCCACTAATATCTACAATTTGCTGTTGCGATGCGATTCATTACTATATTCAGCACAGTAGTGGACTAGTATTTGGCGCGGAGTCTACCAAAATAACATTACCAGTGCCGGGCAGCCCGCGCAGCAGCGCGTAGTCGTGTGCGGCGAGCGCGCGCAGCACGGCGCGCTGCTGCTGCAGGTTGAGCGGCCGCAGCAGCCGCGCGCCCAGCCGCCCCACCGCGCGCGGCAGCTTGCCCGCGAACTGCGCCGCCTCCGCGTCTACTATTATTCTGTAAATATATTCAATTTATTATGTACTAGTGGTGCCGGCGGCTTCGCCCGCATTTTAAAGAAATAATATGACATACATAAAACGGAAAATTTCTACCTGAATTGGAATGACAGTGATGCCATCTTTCGAAAACTGGTCTTACCAACTCCGAAACCCTCGTGGGCTCTTGGACAACAACTTTGCTAAAGATCATCACTTGATCAAATGCATAGTTTCCGATTCTATAACTACTTACGAATAAAAAATTATTTAAAAAACCTTTTTCACACGGACTAAATTGTGAATCTAAACCATTCTCATGTCCCCTTGAACACACACAACAAATTTCATCAAAATCAGTCCCGTCGTTTAGGAGGAGTTCAGTGACATACACACGCACATAAGAAATATATATATAAAGATATGCTGTCGGTATGGTCACCTGTGACGTCATCAAATGGGTACTTCAGAACACAAGCTAACCTAAGCACTAAAGCACTTGGTGGAGCTTTGACAGTCTCGACGCGGCGGTCGTATGGGGCGAACGCATACAGAAAGACTTGGGAACAGACTAGTGAAGTTGACTCGCGTGCGCCGAGGATCTGTCTCCGTTTTGATAGTATCCATTTAATTGTAGTTCAATTAATTAAAAGTATTCTCAGTATAGTGATTTAAGGACTATATAAAGCATTACAAGGAGACATAATTAGTGATTAGTGATAAGAATATCGGCGACTGTATACCTACGTGTACCTGTAAAGATGTCGGTTCGGAAATACATTAAAATCAACTAATTCGACGATCCTGTTCCGACATATATTTATGATTTGTAATTTTGAAGTCAAAAATTGTCTACGGTTTTATGCTTTTTTAAGTGAAACAAAAAAAAGTGGTTCTATTGTTCGGAATAATCTATTTTTACTCAAGGCTTCATGGTTTTTGAGGTATCTTTAATACTCAAAATAATAAGAGCTTTTTTATATGAAAGTAGCAAAGGCATTGAAAAGCATCAGGGTATCTAATGATAAGTGATCACAGCTGCCTAGGGACATCTGTGGACAAACTCTACATAGAAGAGGGATTATGGGCTCTAGATACCAATAAAACACCCTTCAACCGTAACAGAGAATTACTTTACGTTAGAATTACATTACTGAGTGATAGTGGTAATCAAAGTTCAATTTTACTTCTTATTACTTACTTTCTTAATCTCAAAGCCCGATCACTGTCTTCCATAAGCACTCCTAGATTTGTCAAGTTTTGAACAGTTGTTGCATACGACTCATATGTATCTATGTGATATTTTGTGTCCTTATTTAAACGTCGGCTAAGATCCCTGAAATATTCAAAAATAGATCTATTACAGAAAATCTTAGTTCACCATTTTATATTTAAGTTGTAGCAACATAATGTATGTATATAAAACTTGCTATCACTACAAGTTCTAGCATTTATTAAAAGTTATTCGCGTATTTTTACCAATTTGGTTTTTACCTCTCTAAAAGTATACGTATTTCCTTTTCGTTTGAAAGCATGACGGGACCCGCGGCGATCCACGGTCGATCGTCAATGCTAACTATTGAAAAATCCCCATCTTGTGGTCCGTTTCTTTCATTTTTCGATTCTTCTGAAATATAAATTATTCTCGTCATATGTGGGACATATTAAGGGATCTCTGTTATACACTAGTATGGTACGTGTATCTGCTTGTGTTAAAGCAGAAACTAGAAGTTTATCAAGGCCAAGCTAGAATACCAGAATGACTTAATGGGCCCTCAGTTGAAACTCACATGAACATATTGTTAGTAAAAATAATTCTTTTTAACATTACAGTGTGTACTTACTTTGAATATTATTTTCCTTTTCAAACACATGCTCATATCTGTCTCCCGAGCTTGCAACAGATTTCAATCTTAAATTCGAAGCGCAAGTACCACGTTTTGTCCTGTGAAAATACAAACACTGTTACAAAGTCTGTAATTTGTATATCAATTTAATATGTGCCTACACTTACACAAAATTCTATACATCGCTCTCCTGAATAATATCAAAACAATGAGTATTTAAAACCGTAGATTTAATCTCTACTTGTTAGGAGTCATAAAGTAAAATAAATATTACCTTTTCTCAACACTGTCTGTCCACAAGGCGTGCAAAGGTGACGTCATCATCTGCTCCTTCTCCTCCAGTCTCAACAGACTGCTCCACTGCAAGAAGTACTTTACATGTTGAGGGGACAAATGCCCGAGCGCAGCGCTACGTAGCTTTGTTAGAGGGTGTCTCTCTGATACTGTTGGACCATTTGTGTGCCTAAAAGTGTAGATTTTAGAAAAAATATTAAAATTAGTAAAAAATGGTAATGCATAATACTATACACATATACTGTGAAATAACTGACCACATTATGAGTTTTTTGTGAAATTATGAAAAGGTTTTTACTATGTGTTTTATGTGTTCGGTTAAAACTGATATAATATATTACAGATAACAAACACTTTTCTTACTGAGTCTAACAAACTCATACTCACCAGAGGTGTAAAGAGCAGACGGTTAAGTAAGGACACTTTGTGCACGCATTCTCATTATGCACTGGATCTGGCAGGCTCTGTTGCAAGAAGCTTGCAGCTTCCTCAATGTCCACTAACTGTTCTGAAATAATATGACTTGTTCCAATAAAATGCAATATTAAAAAAGATTATTGTTTGATGTTTTTTCCTCACATTATAGAGAACGAGTGAGTGAGTGAACGATAACGATTCAGCCGCAATTTAGAATTACAACAAAATCGTTAATTTTCGAAATATATATATACTATAGTTTAGTAGTGTCTCCATACAGATATAAAAAGTCAATGTTGAATCAATAGCCATGACTATCGCGCTTTATAGTTTTAGTTGCTCAAATTAAAAATAAGCTTTACCAGCATCAACTTCTTTTGGTCCAGTTGCAAGATGCTGGACGAGTTCATTGCGAAGCATGATTAAATCTCGCCTCTCTGGATACCCACAACTCACTTCACGAAGGTCTATTCGATCTCTGTAAAAACGATTACACTGTAAGTTTGTCTAAAATTAAATATACCATGGCAATAAGTATCAAACGTTACATATCAATATCCTAATACTAGTACTAATGTTATTACTTATTGTCATTATCAGTATTATATAAATCACTGTAAATAATTTCAAACCAGTACACAGCTGTTGTAAGGTTGATAACAACCTGACTCTCGTATTAAAACATTAATTAGATATAGATAAATTTAAATCTATATACCTAAGATACAACAGCAGTCCCCGCTGTAGCGCCGAGGCGGGATCTTCTTTGCGCTGCAGCCCCAGCATCATGCAGTACAGCACCAGCTGCCCGCGGTGTTCAGCGGACATTGACGCTTTACCACTTTTCAATTCCAACGGTACTATTGCGCGTTGCTTCCCTAAAATATGTGAGTTAACAAAAAAAAAATGTGCTATAAGTCTCCCTTGGTATGTGTAAATTGCCATAAATAACAAATGCTTAAGGAATACTACATAAACCCATATTTAATTTACACAAAATACACACTTTCGAAAAAAGAAAGATTAACACAGTTATATTAATTCTTGGGCTAAAAATAAAATATACCTGATCTCTCATGTATTGTAACTTGTAATGTGGCATCTATTTTTCCTTTTAGGCCCAGCTTAGGACAACAGACATTCTCTTCAATATCCAATACTTCATCTATGTTTCCATTCCATTGTCCCTTCTGCCTTTGCTAGAGTGACAAAAATTGGATAAAAGTAAATATTTTAATCATTTTTTAACCCACAGTTACCATAAATACTTAAAATCATCATCAGTGATATCCATATGACAATCTTATTTTCTTATTTATGGATTAAATATGTTCTCCTATTTTATAATGTGCAATTGTGCATAATTATTCTTAAATATCTATCAACACCATATTTGTTAGATACAATATCTGGATATCATACAATATTCATTCATATTTGGACCATTGAATATGTCTAAAGCACCTTCTTACTTATAACACAATTAATAAAATCTACTTGCTCACCATAGCACCAGTATTTGCTTTAACATACAGCTGCATAAACTCAGCAAGAGGTGCTATATACAATTGCATATTAGTCCTCGTCTCTTCAACAGTCAAACCAGCATCATATAACATTTGGGTTGATTGTGATATAATAGTATCTGCTTCTGACTGTAAATTTCTTGTGCTCACTATATGACGGGTTAAGGCCGCTTGAACTAATTCATGTATTAAAATTCCTATAGTCATCTGAAATTATAAATCGTATTTATAGTTAAATAAATTGTCTGTCATATGAATAAAATTCTATACATAAATATATAATACAAAAATATATATACATAAATTATTTGTACAACATTGCTGCATATTTATTCATTGCATGTTTATTTTTGCATACAGTTTTTCCTAATGAGCAGTATAGGTAAGGTATTATTAGTTTTGAACATTAATCCCACTTTACTTTTATATTTCATATGAAGGCAAAGAACTAAATAATTTAATAAAAGTAATTAATAACAAATATTTACAGCAGTATTTGCTGCATCTATTCCGCGCCATCGTTCCTGTAGCACTGCTTTTCTCTTACAGAACACCCCGGCTACCACACTCGTAGTTGAGATCAGATGATCTGGTCGTAATGATAGCAACCCTGATGAATTTGTAATGACAAACTGCCCTGATGAGTCACATGTTGCCAGAATACTGACAATTTCTCCCACTTGCAGGGGTGTGTTTATCCTGAAATTAAATGATAATTTTAAACACCATGTACACTTCTTATATCATATGAAAACATACAATTCTTATTTTATTAAATGATTGATTTATTTTTGGATGATAACTTAATCACAAATTAACCATGATCGAAAAGGCTTTTTTTATATGCTTCATTAGCAGTACTATAAAATAATATAATATTGCTTGTCACATCATTATCAAATTATTTTTTAGCATGTAAACTCACCAGATGCCTTCAACAAAACAAGTGCCTCTATTATTACTATCATTCTTCAGTCGTAATTCCAATCTAATGGGGTGTTGGGTTACAGACAGTACTTCACACCTCTGTATGGTAGATAGATCCAAATCCTCAACCATATCCTTTGAGACAAGTGAATATGTCATGATAATACAAATTTGGCAAACACACTGTGTTTCTTGATAAGAATATTAGCAGGAATACATGTCAGTATGTGACTCAGCAAAGATCTGAGAATATTATTGAGTTCTATACCCAATGTATGCCTTAGCATTCACAAATTAATATAAATATCGGTACCTTTTCCTGTTTGATTACTTATCGAATTCAAACACAAAACATTATTGTGATTGAATTACAGGGTCTATAGTCTTATAAGCAATAAAAATAGTTAGGAATAACTCATAGACTTACACCATCTAGTTAAAAATGTTGAAATTAATTTTTTTTGCCTATCTGAACAGTCAAATTTTACTATGCCAAAACGCTTTCTACACTCATAGCCCCACACTAGGATTCCCTGTGTCGTGGGTGCCATGGACACACACATAGACAAATACACAAACACCCAGACCCAGAAACAGAAATCTAAATTCATCATTTAGATATCTGTCTGGCCGGGGATTGAACCCGGGACCCTTTGCGCGTCAGACCTGTATGGTGACCGCTCCGCCACGCGGGTCGTCAAATTACTATTTACTATGTCAAATTTTACTATGCCAAAAGTTGGTTAAGAGTGATTACTACTAAGAGGCTAAGTAATAAACATGATAAAATACTTGCTTCTTCATTAGCCACATCCCAGTCATCATCAAAAATATCTTCAATGTCATTCTGGCTAAAAGTCAGAACTTTTACAGTAGATCCACATTTAGACGGAGACAGCTCTATGTGCTCATCTGGAGTTTTCTGTGGGGTTCTTCTTGAGATCTTAGGGGATATTGAGTCTAAGAAATAAAACAAATTGAATTTAGCATAAATAAAATACTAATACTAGAGAATTTATTTTGACATTATAACTATCAAATATTTGAAGAAGATTAAAGACAATTATTATAAAGTCCTAAGGAATTATGAGAACATCCTGGGATAAAGGATTTTTTTAGTCAAGAAACTTTTAAAAAGTTTTGTCCATACCAGACAAACTTATATGGAATTAAATAAAAAAGCAAGCATTTTCCTAATAACATTCAATACTATGTAAAAGATATATAAAAGATGCTATTTAAAATTAGTAATATCCCAAGTAAATACCTTTACATTTTTTAGTAGGAGTATGGTTCTTCCTTTTGGAGGGACTATGTATATTTTTGTTTGGTGAACTTTTAGTAGGTGACTTATGTGTTTTCATCTCTGTACAGTATCCATTCTCCTTTTCACTTGATTTACCATTTAAATTACTATTTGTCGGTTGTATATCAGTCTTATCATTATAAGAATCAAATTTGATAGGTGATAATGGTAATCTATATTTTTCTTCTATATTATTAGAATCAAGTGTATGTGATTTCTGACTGACATTATTTTTGTCGGGCGATATCTTAAGGTCAAAAGAAGTCAGTTCTATATTATTTTTACTTAGTTCTCTATCGAGTTCACATTTCTG
Organism: Epargyreus clarus clarus; assembly: GCA_014595695.2. Lineage (NCBI taxonomy): Eukaryota > Metazoa > Arthropoda > Insecta > Lepidoptera > Hesperiidae > Epargyreus > Epargyreus clarus. Next base: position 5,103 of record JACTTY020000085.1, on the reverse strand, counting down.
CTTTTTAGAATAACTTTCAGCAGCATCATTACAATGTAGTGCCCCATTTGGTTTATCAAAATACTGACTGGTACATTGCACAGGCGAATCGGCTTTTCGTTTATTTGTTGGTTTGTCTTCTTTTTCATGATCCTTATTTGTATATCCATTCTGAGCTTGACTGCCATTGATATTTCCACTTTTAAAGAACTGCGTTATTGGTTTCTGATTATTTTTGGTCGATAGTGATGACTGAAAAGTAAAATCAAAACAATATGATCAAAAATATCTTTAAGAATGTATTTAGTATACAAATTACATATATTCTACTTTACCCTTTTCAAACTCAAAGCTTTAGGCATGATTGTTAATTATAACTCATAATTCCTACAGAAAACTAACTTATTAAATAAAATATCACAATTCACAATCTAAAAAATTCCCGCCCAAGTAGACATTTAAACATTAATGACATTGACAGTTCATTCATTTGACTTTTTTCAATACTCATTTACAATTTTAACAAAAATATACTTGTAATTCAATCTTATTAAAAATATTTATATTTATTTTTAGATTCTATCATAACTTTTTATTCACTATCATATCTTTTTAGGTACTATCATACTAAAATATACCTAAGTATATTGTCCTCAGAACAACGCTTACCATTATTCCTAGATTGTATTGTCTGTGTGATTTTTCTCTATGAACTGTTTATTTTATATTATTTCTCTATTTATGTCAACGTCAATGTCAATCGACAATTCAACACAGTGGGGCATAGAGTATTATTATATACATGTTATAGAGAGGAAACTCTACGTATTTTTTGTCTCCCCTTAAGCGCCCCTAGTGGCCTGCCCCAGAACTACTCATGGGTTTTACATACATATCTATAGATACCTATAATATATTCATTATTCATTATATGTATTAAAATTAGGTAAATTATAAGTTGTATCACCAAAACACGAACTATAAATGATTGTGTTCCAAAGATTCACATTTGCATTATACTTTTTTCCTTCTCAATTTTGATACAAGAACAAAACTACATTTACATACTTTATAAAATTTCAGAAAGATACAAAAAATTGTAACGATGTGAATCTTCGAATCACGCTCCTTTACAGTTGATGTTAAAGATACAACTTACGTGGGAGGCATCAAATATGTACAGTTGTCGCAACGGTGTCTCTCTAAAGTGCAAAAACAACTATTTAAATTAGAAACGACTAACGAAGTTGCGGACATTTGACAACAGACACATCATTTTGACGGTTAACTGTCACTCCGTCGCCATTTTAATTTGAAGCTTCCGGGGCGAGTCGTTACGTGGCGCTAGTATCTACACAAAAAGTCATTTTGTATGGAAGTGTGCCCCCCCTGCAGTGGGGTTATGCAAGGTCAAGCTAGCACATGTGAGGTTATTATTGTTATGAACTTTAATAAATTTTCTTTTGGAGATTTAAACTAAGAGGAGAGGAAAAATAAAAAAATGTCAAAAAGACCAGAACATCAAGCACCACCAGAATTGGTAAGTTTAATTCTGTGTTGACATTTAATGTTGTCGTTTTTTGTGTATATTTATATTATGATAATAAATTACAAGTTTTGTTTAATTTCCAGTTTTACAATGAAGAAGAAGCCAGAAAATATACACAAAAGTGAGTCCGATTTTACTTTTAAGTACATTATACTACTCTGATAGATACTTTACTGAAGTTGAGTTTGTTTACAGTTCTAGGATTATTGATATTCAAGCTCAAATGACAGAGAGATGCGTGGAGTTGCTGCTGCTACCGGAAGATACGCCCTGCTTACTTCTGGATATTGGCTGTGGCTCTGGCTTATCTGGTGCAGTACTTGAAGAAAATGGACACATGTGGATTGGACTAGATATATCTAGGGCTATGTTAGGTACTACATGATACATATCATAATCATAATATTGAAAAACAACTGATAGAATAATTTGTTTTTTATAATGTGCAAATGCAATTTTATTTTGCTAAGGACTACTTTAGGATTTCTTTACTTATTGACTATGTAATAATTGGTAGTAATTTTAAAGTATAACTTGTATGAAAATTTTGTAAAATACTGAAATCATTTTCAGTGGGTAATGACACTATGAATCAGAATTGTTAGAAGTTGTAGTAAAATTGTATGTAAAACATCTAAATTTAAGTCAATATAAAAAGTAAATAAGCCTATATTTCAAGTTTAAGTTTAATAATTGTCTTTTACAGATGTAGCGTTAGAAAGAGAAACGGAAGGAGATCTTATTCTCGCGGACATGGGAGAGGGAGTTCCGTTCAGAGCGGGCAGTTTTGATGGAGTGGTGTCCGTGTCTGCTATACAGTGGCTCTTCAATGCTGATAAGAAATCTCACCAACCTATTAAGAGATTGCATAAGTTTTTCAGTACATTATATGCATCACTTGTGAGTATATTAATTTAGCTGCAATACAATTTATGCTGTTATGCTAGGTACTCATCTTTTCCGTAATCCTGGAAGATTGTGACCATAACATATTGGGTAACTATTTATCAAAACACTATTATATTTATGGCAAAAAAAAATAGGTGCTAGTGCACATATCTGGGGAAGAGCTAAGTCAAATATTTTAAACAAAGAGTTATCTACATGAAAGTTTGACTATGAGGAGGAAGCTATACTCTGTACATCTGTATTCAGTCTCACATCTTATTGCTTTATTAATCTACCGACTGTAAAATTAATATCATCAAGTTAATTGCTGTGATCTTCATGTGTAAGCTTATCTTATTTTTAGTCTAGATCAGCAAGAGCAGTGTTTCAATTTTATCCAGAAAATGAAAGTCAGTTGGAATTACTGACTTCACAAGCAATGAAGGCAGGTTTTTATGGAGGTGTTGTTGTGGATTACCCTAACTCAGCCAAAGCAAAGAAGTTTTTCTTGGTGCTTATGACTGGAGGATCAGCACCTTTGCCAAAAGCTTTAGGTATGGGAATTAAAATATAGAAATCAATTATAATTTTTAAAAACTTTAATTTGACATTAACTGCTTTATTAATTCATAGATATTTTGCCATATTATGTTTTAAATTTATTTAGTATGTAGCAATTCTGAGGCTAGTAATAAATATGCTTTAGCATATTAATGTAAACCATATAAAATTATTTGTTGTAAATTAATGTGTCTTTATATAATGCTGTTTATTTGTACAATAGGTACAGATGAAGATGAAAATAGTTTGCAAGTGAAATATGCCAAAAGGGAGGCAACAAGAGGTGCTCGGGGAAAACCATTGAAAAACACAAGGGCTTGGCTTTTGGAGAAGAAAGAAAGGAGGAGAAAGCAAGGAAAAGAAACCAGGCCAGACACAAAGTATACAGGCAGAAAAAGAAGTGGGCGATTTTAAAATTGGAAGGGATTGTCTATCTTACACATTAACATCAGTGCAGATATGTACAGATTGAACTATATTAAGTAAAGTTCTTATAAGAAATGGATTTACAAAATAAACTATTTATGGACTATATGTAATCTATTGTATTTTTATTATTTCATAATATCTTGATTATCTATTTACAACATACTTCCAAACTGTATCTACGCCATGCCCAATTGTTTCTACAGGTATCATATTGGGCAAAGGAAATCGACATGCAACTATAACAGTGTCACTTTTCACTTCATTCAGCACTTTTCTTTCAAACTCATTCATCATTTGTTCTACACCAAAAATCACTATATTGTTGTATGGTTTCAAGTCAAATTTCCATAAGTCCCGCCTAAAGAATCTTGTTCCTCTATACAGCGGGTTTATTAGTGCTGCTAATCTTGAGTAGTAGACCAACACTGAATTAAGTTCTACACCGTCTGCTTTGAAACCTAGTTTAGCGGCTGTGAATACTATTCTTCCGTCGCCAGAGCCGACGTCCAGTAACCTCCCGTTCCGACCCGCTAGGGCCTTAGTTACTCCAGCTAATTGCTCAGTTGTGGCTGGGACGTACGGCAAACAAACTCTTCTCATCGCTGGTGACACAAATGGTATACATATTACACTCACGCCGACAGCTAAACCACCAGTGGCATATATTAAAGTTTTTCCAAAAGATGATAGTTTAGTGTTATGTTTCGTGTTGGAAGTTTCAAGTAGTACTGCATCCATTTTACATAATCTTATAATATGAAATATCACATAACCTTTTCAAATTTAATCAGCTGTTTTGCTTTATATTTTGACTGCTTACTTGACATTGACAGATGTTCCATGTTATAGACAACACTTTATTATGCATTGATGCAAAGATTACAAAAAATGTATTTCACATTGTGCAATATTCTACAATTTTTAATTATATTTTACAAAGTTCCATACGCTATCCATTTCGTGCACGTACACGACGTCGTGTAATAACAATAAAATTAATAAGTACGTAGAATTTATGTTTTATATAGACTAGTAACGTAGCTACAAATGCTACAATAAAAAAATATAATCAATCACAGAACTCACACTAAAGTACCAGCAGAGCATATTAGAATAGCAAAAATCGGATGGATTTTTGAAAAACATTTTTTTAATTATGTCGACGCAAACAGGGGGGAGGGAACTCATCGGTTTTAAGTAGGCTAGTAATTTAGTTACCTTTTAAAAATATAATCAACCCCAGAGCTCTCACTAAAGTGCCAGCAGAGCATATTAGAATAGCAAAAATCAGATGGATTTTCGACAAAAATTTTTTTTTATTATGTCGACGCAAACAAGGCGGCGCCAACTCATCAGTTTTAAGCAGGCTAGTAATGTGGCTACATTTTAAAAATATAGTCAATCCCAGAACACACACAGAAATGCCAGCAGAGCATACTAGAATAGTAAATCGGAAGGAAGGAATCAGTTAGTTTTTTATTAATAAATAGTCCTTTTTTCGAAAAAATAATCAATGAAAGGCATATATAATACGTATATGAATTCATTAAAACACTTTCCTAAAAAGTGTCAAGTAGCCAATTATAAAAAAGATTTAAGTTTTGGTTTTCTCATTTTCTTATATTGATCTTATTATAAAGATAGTTTGCAATATATAAGAGCCAAATATTTGATTTTAAGAAATAAAAAATACTTGA